>WARS01000013.1:8328022-9528022 GCA_008933995.1 Datnioides undecimradiatus | reverse complement strand
GCCTCTCACAGTCCAGACGTTGGTCCCCATCTGGACCTAGCCCATACCTCACATTATGAATATTTTATCAAGTGTAAGAATATATTTATTTTCAAATAAATTTTCTATTGCTCAATAGCAAGTTACTAACGCTGAATATGCACTGTAGCTGGAGATCATTTATAGTGACCCTGACTTCTGATGAATATGGTCTTAATGTGGCTTTATTTCTGACTAAAATGGTTGTCTTGGCGACATTAACTGGCGGACAGAGTGTTTGATGTTGCTTCTGAGATGCTGAATTAAAATTACACCAGAGACTTGGATATGGGATCTAATCGCAGATACAGGATGTGTCCATTTTTTTAATTTTGTTATCACCAGTCGCTTGAATCAGAAGGTGATGTGGATTATTAGTAACAAATCTGATAACCACTGCTAAAGAGAAAAAGCAAGTTTTTAGGGGCTTTAAAAATATGGTCAGTTGTAGAGATCATTTAAATGTCTTTGACACGATACACCTTTCGTTCACAACTACCTTTAACAGGACGGATCAAAAACAAGTTACTCTCAGTATCCAGATCACAGAGCAATAATGGTTTTATTTGGACGCAGGAGTTTTCAACATCCAGTCAGTGGTATGGTGTACATTACATCACAGGGTTTCAACCAATCAGACACTCATCAACAAACAGCATCACTAGACAAACAGTTAAAGAGAAAGTAAACAGTGTGACAGCAGCTCACACTCTGGTCCCTCATGATATGACCAGGCGCTCTGTCTGCTTTCTCACTGCAACGTCCTTTTTTGAATATTAACTTAATGTCTTCTCATGTCAGCAGACAAAACAGTGTTACCCATTTCAGCACACACTCCAGGACCAGGATGCCCACACAACATCATATGTAGGGAAGGAGTGTGCACCAAGTGCCTTATAAACTCTGCAAGAAGAGGGTCCGGTCCGTATCAGTCCCACTGTCTCCAACAATGCTGCAGGGATTTTTGCTTTGAAAAGAAGGAGTTTAAGGAGAAGAGTTACGGCTCAACCACAGCACAGGCAGTTCACACGGATCAAAAATAAAAAGATGAAAGAAATAGTGAGATGACTCTACTGAACATCAGCAGTAGATGGTGTATACAGTAGTTTTTATAACTCCCATCTTCGGTGAGCACCCAAACACAGCATTTCATGATGTTTCTTCTGCAAATTGTGAGAGAGGAATATCTTTACACCATGTACAGAAAGTAAAGATTAAAAAAAAGCAACATCAGTTTTCAATAAACATGACAACTAATAGACAACATATTACAGTTAAAAAAGTAAATATAAAAGTCCAATAAAAATTGATGTTGTGCACAAAAGGCACTCAAATTTGCTGCTCCACTTGCACAAGTGTCTACAAATTAAAAAAAACAGTCTAGTTAAATAGAATGAAGATAATTTCACCTTCTGAAATGTGTGTGCTTTCTTCTTAAACATTTGCTTTTTTGGAACATTATCTTCATAGACTTCAACAGGTGCAAAACTGTAACCAGGACAGACAGAAAGAACTATATGGATGAGCTCAGAGATGGCAACATCAGCTCTAGATCATAATGCCCACATAAGGTGAAGGTATCATGAGGCAATACCAGCAGGAACCAGCAGAGGATGTGAGCGCGCTGTATGACTTTAAATGCTCTATTTATTTTTTTTTCTGGGTGCAGGAGCTCTCTGCTTTCCCACCCTGGACATTTAGACATCTGTCTGTGACAAATAAAAATCAAACAATCAAAGCAGTTCCTTTCAGTTTAGAGCAGGTATCTCAACAAGGATCTCTGCAGGATGTACAGACTGACTGTTGCAGAGCTGACAGTGGTATTTTGGCCTGCTTTACATGCTAATATTGACGTCTCTGTTGCTCAATCAAGCATTTATTTCTCTCACTTCTATTTTAGCAACTGCAGCAGGCAGCTTAATTCATCATTCTTAATCCCCAAACATGTTAAGGAAAGAAAAAACAACATCCAATATTGAATTACTTTTGTGCGTTTTTACCAAGGCAAGGCACCACATACAGCCATTGTTTAACTGCCCCAGAATATAAATCAGACTACAGCGCAAAACATGCAGAACAGCGCAGGCTCTTTCGGAGGGGAAAACAAGATTCTTGGACTAGAGCTGTCAGAATGACAAGAGGTACAGTAGATAACGACACTGAAATGTTCTCGATTTAGTTTTCTTCAAATCAAATTTGCAAATAAAAGAACAGTGTACAGTCAGAGCACTGTACTGTATCTATCAAGAGAAGAAGAAGACAAGAAGGACGGAAACAGCTGTGATATCAGTGTGTCACAACATCTACTTCTCTGATTCCTATGGCAGGGAGGATATTACATTTTAACTTTGAAAGAGGAACTGTTGGAGAGTACATTTCAATGTATGTTACGCAATGATAAAAATCCCCCTCGAATTACAATGAAAGAGGTAATATTTTAAGTTTTGTGAACTGTGTGTTAAAAACAGCGATCAGTTCCCTTTAGTAATATTACCAAATATAGTCGAAGCACACGGTACAAGGAAAATGCTCTGAACTCTATTTTGCACAGCCAACAAATATGTTTGCAGTTCACTGAGGATGATAAAAATGTGAATTATGGAGGTGCCATTTACAGCCAACCCTTGAGAGATTAGCACTTAAAAAAATTACTAGCTATATTATTATGTACAAGTTTACCACAGGATTCCTACATTAGTTGGTGCATTAGTTTTCTGCATTTCATATACATGACAGAAAAAAAAACCATGGAAACCACCACATTAGGTCTGTCCAGCTGTACATGATGGAGGAGGATGACTTGCTTTGTGGAGTTCTGATTAGTAAAATCTTAGACTTCAGAGATCATCGTCATGCCGGGATGCTTCTTGTCTTCAGGTACATCTTGAATACCAGTAGCCACACGCATGGCAGATTATAACATATCACTGTAAGAGCTCAGTGTGTTACTCTGTCACCTTAAAAATTAGGTTTCAAAATATTATTTTATGTTTACAGTTACCATATGAGAAAATCCCACATCATTACTCTTTCAATGATGCAAGTCATTCACGTTTTTCTTATTTTCTCCTAAACCCTGCATGCAGACGTATATAATGTCACTAAGTTGTTACTTTGCTGAACATCCACTGTTTTATAGTACAAACAGAAAGCATGGCGACTTCAAGTAAGATTGTATGTACAGCCATAAGGCCTGTGACCTAAATGGTAAACAGATATTTTATCCTGAATGTTTACACCTGTCCAGATGAGGTGTTTCATTCACATCAGCGGGTGGGACTGAAACATCCGCTAGACAGTGTGTGCTGGGTAGAAAGTAATACCAAATCTCACACAAGTATTGCTTCACTTGCATTCATTGTATCTGTGAAATGAGAGGATGGCCACAGATTTCTGTTGAAACTGAGGTAAAACTGAAATATGTGCATTCTTACACACATCTCCTATAGTTAAATCAAGTTTCAAAGAGACTTGAGCTTTACGCTGTCACACCTCTACAGCTTTTGCCACTGCTTTATCGCCATGGTAACACACTGTAGGCTCACCTCAGGAGCTTCCTGAATATATGAATTAAGTCAGGCAGAAAACAGAGAGGAAAATATCCATATCTGCTTCTCACACATCAGCACCCATTTCCATAAGCTTTACCCTCATCAGCGTTAAAACCTCCCCACCTAACAGATTCCACCTTTGCTACATGGTACCAGACTTATCCCCAGCATCACTGGACGTATTCACATTGGAACCAGCAGCTGTACTGTTACTTGGAAACATCTTCTCAGTGGGAGTTACAGCAGGGCTGCCGACCCCTGAGGAGCTGGAGCTGCTTGAGCGGTGCTGGGTGGAGGGAGGGCGCGCTGGCCTCATGGGTGGGGGGCGTAGCTGAGCCCCAGCCAGCCGGGCAGAGAGAGCCGGTTTAAAGGTGGTCATCATCTCAGAGGTGGAGCTGCTGCTGCGGCGCATGGCTGCATCTGGGTCACGGATCATAATGGTATGCAGTGGACTGCCGGGCTCAGAGCTCACTGGGTTCTTCATGGGCTCCAGAGTATCTAAGACCACATCAGGAGCCTGTTTAACAGTGTTTTGACGCTCCAGCTCACGTAGCTCATGAAGTGCTGTAGTCATGGTCTTCTCTATGTCCTGGAGGAGGAGAGTGGGAGAGTAAGAGAGAACAGCAATCAAAACAGATCAAACTGTCAAAAAAACCTTTTCTTAAACATAACAGTCAGACAGAGTATAAGTGGTTGTAAATTAAAAGGTGCAAAAAAAAGTATGGTCTACTGTATAATTCTGCTGAGCTACTATATCAGTTTAATGTTTGTGTTTATAAAAAGAAGATTCAGATTGACTCTTTTATACACACCAAGCAGTGAAAATGTTATTTTGTAAATCTTATTTAATACACTGTACATCATTTTGAAATGACACATCAGAACTCATCAGATTTAGTCAAGTTCAAGAACAAGCTGAATATTTTATGTTTTGATTGTGTCTGGATCTAATATGCTGCAGCCAGAAGCTGCTGCTTGTGAAGCTTCAGCGCTCTTAAGCTTGTTATTCAGCTCCAGGCCTCTGTGTCCTTGAGGTGTGTCTATCTCCCAGCTGCGGTCTGGCCCTGACATTTAATCCAGGTCCCAACTGCTGCTCTCAGACTGACAGCTACATCAGGGGCCCTGGCTCAATATCAAACCTTTCCAATCTGCTTATATGTTACAATTACCTGGCACTTCATGTCAGGTCTGGTACCCACACCACAGAGCCAGTAAACAGAAATATAGAAATAAATAAACCCCAAAGAGGCAACCCCTGTCCCATCAGTTTTGTCTCTACATGAAATTTCTCACCCTCACCTCAGCCAGAGCTTCAGTCTCCAGTGATTTGTGGTCCCCGAGGCTGCTGTGGCGAGTGGCTCCTGGAACTGGTCTCAGAGGGTGGCCTTCGGGATAGGCCTTCCTGTCTGGGTAGTTGATGCTTCCTGCACTGCCAAAGGTGCCAAGGCGCCTTTTTTCTGGGCTTTCCATTCGACTTTTGCTGATGGACACCTTGTGAGGGCTGCTGGGACAGGCTGCAGCCCGTGGCGGAGTGTCTACCACTCTGGTTGGACTGTGAGTATCTGTGCCACTCCGACGGCGAGGGATTGCAGCTCCATCAGACCGTAACCTCACCCTGTGGAGAGGGATCAGATCAATTTAACAGGAATCTCCTCACCGGTACTCAAAAGAACTTTTTCAAACAAGCAATCAGTATTTCTTAATTGTAGCCACCTCCCCATGACTCCTCCAAAGTTGTAATCGGGTGACTGTTCACATGGTGATGGGACATCATTTTTGGATGAACCCTTGTCATCAAGCAACGGGCCACTGCTCGCTTCACTGTCTGCTTTCTGACTGAGGTTATCTGAGAAAGCATCATCCCTGAAAGAGCAGAAGGACTGGTAGTAAGCATGAGACGCACACATGAAGTGCATGTATGCCTACAGTAATTCAATTCAATGCCAGATCGCTGAATGTTACTCACAGATCTTGTACTACAATATACTGGTGTGGGATGAGGCCGTCCACACCATTGTGGCGACCCTCCCACCAGTCTTCAGATGCTCGATGATACAGCAGCAGAGAAGCTCCCTTCTTGAAGGACAGCTCCCTGGGAGTGCGTCCCACGTAGTCAAACTTAGCGATGGCCTCGATCTGTTCAACCTCTGAAAACATAAATATACCAAAAACCATCAAAATCTGTGTGAGACCTAAACACGGATGTGAGCATAATGAAGGTAGAGGCAACAAAATACACAATCCTGGCTCTTATAAAAAACATATATTATTGAATGAACAATAAAAACTTCTCATTCAATCTTTGATATATTTATATTATTGCCCTTACATTATCTCCAAAAAGTTAAACTCACTGTCTAGATTTTGTAAATCCCTCGGACATTTTATAAAACTGAAATTAATTAACAATTATCAGACTAGTTCTTGCATGACAGAGCACCTTTTACCTAAATTTGAAAACAAACAAACAAACAAACAAAAAACTGCCTTGTCTGCAGTGTACTTCAACAGGCCAGCCAGCAGGGGTCAGTCAGAGTTAACTATGTGGTAAACATAACCGGGGCGCACAAAGAGAGTTACAGCTGATAAAAATAAAAAGCACTTCTGTTCAAATTTGGTTTCAATTATAAAGAAATGAAAATACAGAATACATCATCGTCACATCATGGTTGCTTGGGTTGTTGGTTGAGCACCAACTTGTTTTTCTTCCATGAAAACCGAACCACTGCCAGTGGACATCAACTAAACCAATCACAGAAACTACAGTACAACACCAGATCCCATAACGTCATGTAAGTCTCTCAGTTACGAAGCCAACAAGGGCTGAACATACAGCAGACAGTACACCTTTGTTGTCTTCTCCAAGAGAGGAAGGTTCATTACAAACACAGCCACCAACACAGATGACGCTCAAAGGTAGGGGCTACCCCAGTCTGACCTGACACACTCCATACTTCACAGACCTGTTCACTGCCTCTTTGCTGGGGGTACAGAACATAATATTCTGTGTATTCTGTGTGTTTTGGCTTCTGTGCCTGGCCCAGTTATGCATTCAAAGCTCAGAGGAGAATTGGGGAAATACGGCACAAAGGAGAAAGTCCCAGGAGAATTGCTGACTAACACTGAACAAAGAGCGGCCAAGGGAGGAGGGAGAGAGGGGGACTCACGCACACGCGCACACACAGAAAGACAGATCAAAGAGGCAATGCTGCATGCCAACACTGTTTACTCAACTTGCCTTCAGCTTCAAAACATCATATAAGCCTTTGCAATCATAAGCTGTTGCAGCACGACCCCCACCCACCTCTCAGTCAAAAATGCTTAACAGAAAAGGTCAGTCTGGCACTCTAATTCACAAAGACGACTAAAAACCACATCACATTATTCCCATATGAAATCTTTGTAATACAGTTTATCAAGAACTTCTCGTTTGGTGATCAAACAATCAGGTGGTGTTTGAAAGTGATGCTAACATCTTCCCCTCTTTGTTGTTAACCACAGTGCACACAGCAAACAGTGGTTCATATGCTGATATTAGATGCAGTAAACCAGGAAAAATGGACTTTGTGAAGAAACAAAATTAGGAGGCTGCTAGAGGCTGCAAGGCTGCTTTAAGGCACAGTGGTCCCTTGAATTAAATGCTAATCAGCATGCTAACATATTCACACTGACAATGCTAACATGCAGATGTTTAGCAGGTGTTGTGTTTATGTTTTAGCATGTTAGCATAGTGATATCTGATAATTAGCAGTAAACACAAAGTACAGCTACAAAAGCCTAAAAGATTTTTCAATCATTTTGCAGGTATTTGGTCATGTCAACATGCTGGTGGTACTGGAGGTAAAATCAGGGGATCATCATAGTCAGTATGATTCATCATGTGGGAAAAGTGAAGGCTTAAACCCATTCGCATGGAATCTGTCATATAGTTGATGGAGGAACCGGCCAGCAGACCAATGCTGCCATCCTTTCAGCTTTGCTGCTATATGGCTGATTACATACCTGGGTAATAACAAAGATATTTTATAAAATAAGATGAAACGACTGCTATGAAGCACTGACCTTCATCACTGGTGTGTGGTTCAGTTCCATTATCAGCCTCGTCAATAGTTCCCGGTTCACTGTGAGGGCTATCGCTGTGGGAGCAAATGGAAAGTGAAAACTCTTCATGCATATGTGTTTTATGAAAAATGTGCATATTTAAGAAGGCGAAGCACTGATAAAATAGCACAGCTTTTGCTCTTGAACGTTTTCTCAACACATCTGTGCTGCTGCTCACATGTTAACTGCCTGTTCTAGCAAAGACTCACCAGTACTCCTCCCCCCCAGTCATGCACTTTTCGTACACTGGCCCATCCAGCTCACGTTGACTGGGAAAGATGACCTCGTTGTGGATGATGATGGTCTTGATGACCTCATTAACATGTGCCTGGCATGCTACAGGATCCTGTCCATCTGGGATGGGCATCAGGGTTGGACCAAAGCATATTGCCAAATTGTATGAATCCATCATGTTCTCGTCACTGTACTGGGAGAGACTGAGGGACAAAAAAGGTCAGCAGTGTTTTTGTAATTTAGTGCCTACTATCTCTTTTGTTGTCTTATGTTCACCAGCTGAAGATGCTACCTTGTGTCTCTCAGGAAGCACATGACTTTAGAGCCGTTTTTATTTTTTTAAAAAAATGCTTTCTGAGGCCAAAAATGAGACTAACCCAGAAGAGTAAATTTGCAGGCTGCAAAGATGCTCTAAAGCTACAAAGCTTTAGCTAGATAAAGGGAACTACAGAATTGGGTGATAATTCTCTGTGGTTTCACTGCAATTTGTTTTGCAGCAGCGACGTCTCTTACACAGCCACCGCTTTAACTGAATTCAGTTTTGACATAGAGTATTACATGCTTCATTTCACAGCTTAGTTAGACATTTGCTTAAAAAGCACTCTGATCAGCCAACCCTTTCAACAAATCAACTTAGCCAGCTCAGGCTACAACCCACTTTAACTAAATCATTCAATGCTGCAGGAGGACGTCACAATCAGTCTGTGCACATTATCAACAAGCTGAGGCTGAGCACTGAAGCCACAGCTGGAAAAGTTCCAACAATGAAGTGGGGACAGAGGAGCAGAGGAAAACCTGGGGGATGAAATCTTTATTCTGCAGGAACTACCAATAAAAGAAGCATTAATAATATCCATTATAAGAGGACGGATATAATACCGAAGCATGAGTCTATAAATAAAATATGACCAGTAACTACCAGGTGTTTTTTTGTGTTTGAAATATTTGGATCTGGTCGATCCACCCTAACCCTGACTGTAACCATTCTGTGTTTGTTCAACATGAAGTTGCCTAGAATTTCATTTACATATTAGTAAAGTTAAAGATTTAATTACATAAATGATGTCTTTGCAAAGAATAAACTCATCACTACATGCTCTCCTGTACAGACCATGGCATGTGGTTGAAAGGTGATGTGAAAGTCTCTCACTCACTGATTGAGAAAAGCAAAAAGGTATCTCATGACGATTATGATGGTGCGGGGAAGAGTCACAACAATCTGCTGGATGTGATGTGCTCTCTCGGCTCCAGACTCGAGCTCTGAAACACGAAGGAAGAGAGGTGTAAAAACAGTGGCTTACACTGCAATAAACCAGAGACAAATATAGCTTTTTGACTTTTATATATATGGGCACTGATCCTATAACAACACTGTCTACTAAAATATAATATAAACCAGACCCTAACAAGGAAAATTGATCAAAGTGAGCAAAAGCAAAACGCAGAGGAGATTCTGAAGACTGCTATTTGACACTTTAATAGATGCCCCCTCTTGCCTTTCACCAGACCCCTAAGGCGCACTGAGTGATCAAACTATTACTGTAGAAACAGCAGGGAAATGATTCTGTGGTGAGCTCGCACACGGCAGACTGATGTGGCCCACACTCGCCTCTTACTGGCTTTCTGTTAAATATCAGGCAGAGAGTCCCGGTGTTAAGATTGCTTCCATGTGCAGCTCTGCATGCCTTTCTCTTCTTCAGTAAGTTTCTAGCAAACCGCAAAGGTGTGTTTCCTTTTTTCTGTTCGACCAGTCTGCTCACAACTGTGCCAGCTTTTTTTCTGCTGTGCGTGACTCACTGATGGTGGAGATGAAGTCCAGGAAGCGCTCCTTTGGGAAGAGCGGGTTCTCCAGTCCCCTGAAGTAGAGCTTTAGCACGCCTGCCACTGAGTTGATATCGTGCTCGTTCTGGTCATCAATCAAGGGATCTTCACCTGATCAACAGGAGTATGTGTGATTTCAGTGGTGACGTGATGAGTTGAAAACTATCCTGTATAAGAATTCTTTGCATGAAAATGGGGAATATAATCACATCTGTGTTTAACTCACCCCTCTCGAATGAGTTTTTAATATCATTGACTTCCACCTGTGATCCCGGCACGCGGAATATGCCCTGCTGCTGCAAGCCTGAAAGAAATACGACACAGAATTTTGAGACCCAGAGTTATTCTAGCTACCATTATCTCCAGACCCCGGTGCCAGCTTCACGAAAGCCTGTTGGAAACACATAACACAGAGCAGGAAATGTAATCTAGTAATAAAAGGGAGATGCGTATTTTTCCATGAGAGGGGCCCCCTCAGTGAGGCTGCGCCATATGGTTTCCGTTAGAGGGCTCCTAATCAGTTTTCTGGAGTTTCATTAGGTCCAGATCCAGGGGAAAGGCCTGCAGGCTACAGCAACGAGCTGAAGACAGATGTGAAGGTAGACAGGGAGGAGTTATAAGGGAAAGGTGGGAGGAGGGTTAACCGACTAAACAAAGACCAATGAGACTTTCAAAACTCTCTGTGTGTGATCTATTGTTATGAGCTTGTCAAATCACTGGCAGGCAGCTGAGCACCTTGGAGACTGAGGTGCAGAGCAGAGCAGGTCAGTCACTCAGTTGGTACCTGCAGCTATTTGTGGAAATAGATTGCCCCTGTCCAATAGCTGCTGTCACCTCTGACGAGGCTGGAGGAGCTTTCAAAGGACTTCATGGTTCACTTTCTTTTTCTGGTAGCAACATGATGCAAGACTTACCATACAGATTGATGTATCGGATACAGCTTTCAACAACAAGTGGGATTGGTTGCCCTGAATCCTGAAATGAAATGATGTGAAATATATAAAAAATACAAGTTAAAAAAATTAATTGCAAATAATAATACATGACAAAAAGAGTAAGTAATTTATGGTATTTTATGTAACCTATAAATCATACTGCCTCCTTAACAAGGTATTAAACATACTGCAAGCTCCTCATAATATATATAAATAACAAATTCCCTGATCTAGTTCATATTAAGTAAAGATGTGCAAGACAACTGAAGTCCAACGATCCATTTCACAATAACAAAATCAAATACCTCATAAACATTTAACATTAAAAAAACATGAAAAGACTCTTGCGAGCAGCGTAAAATAAACAAAAACACACAAAAAACAAGCAACTGTTAATAATGACCTGATGTCATAGAACACAAACGGTTAGCAGCATGCATTGTAGCCTGAGCAGTAGCCAATGTATTTCTTCTGTTAGTCTAAAAAGGCTTTAGTGCCCTTGTGCCCTGACCTATACTCTCCAATAACAGAGGTACCTGAATGCGGGTACGGGCATTCCTTCTTCCTCTGGGACAGAAAGCAGCAAGGCACAGAGTAGCAGAGGAAGAGAGGGCAGAGAAGCACAAAGTTAGAAAAGCTCAAATGACGAACAACCCCTTTAGAGGTTAAAGAAGGCTAAGCACGGGGACTGGCAACAGGAAAGCTACAGAGATGCAGTCACGGGTTGGGTGCAGTAAGGGACAAAGCAGACCCACTGCTGTCTCCTGCCTCTCAGTCATCTCAAGAGACACTGGATTTAGTAATAAAGCCAGAGATGGTAAATTGTTCTGGGGGGGAATAAAGAGACAGCTGACTGCCGCTCTGTCTGCCACGGCAGAGAGGGAGGAGGAGGATTAGAGGTTAAACAGAGGCGTTATATCATGATCAAGGGCAGCTGGAAGAGGGAGGAACAGAAGGCCAAAGTGAGGAAGAGAATGAGGGCGAAGGCTCAAGATGCCTTCCTCTCCTGCTCCACAAGGGCCGCTCAGTCATACACCACCACCATCACCACAGGGTACCTTGATGAAGGTCTCCATATTGCCATTAAACAGCTTATGGTTATACATGGAGCGAGGCCTAGGCTTCCGCATTTTCTGTGGTTTTGGGGGAAGGGTGGGGGGCCTGGGAAATGATGGACAAAGGGAACAAAAACACCATATTCTGTGAAAACTGAAGAACCGAACATGGAGGCTCACAAGCTGGTATGAAAAAAACAGTCGCTGAAACAGAGAAGTAAAAAAATCCTTATCCTATAAATCCTATATCCTTTGTTAAAGTTAAGAGGAATCTTTAAAAGGATGAGGAAAAATCCAAAGTGGGATGTTTTATCACAGAGAAATTCGGCCTTTTAATTACTACTGAGGGGCTGGAGTGTGCAAGACTCTGCGTCTGGGTTTAACATGTCATGTTGTGCAACAGAAAAGTGTTAAACAGTCCAAACACATCATTAATCGATAAATATGTATCGATCGAACAATAATTACACGACTCTTCACTGAAAATACAATACATGCATCCTATGCATCAAAATGAAAAGAAATGCTATATCTATGCAGGAGCATGCAAACACACCTTCTTTTGACATTTTTCAGCAAGGTGATGAAGTTACCTTAATATTTATCACAATCATTTATGAAAAAAACACCATAGTAAAATGTTGTATGTGCAAGCAGATATGTCACAGCAGCTGCAAAACCATGACCAATACATGCCAGTGAGCATGGCCTTTGTTTAGACACTTGCATGGTCATGCAGTGTGGTCAAATGTAATAACATTTATTTTGTATTTTTAAAATAATTAATAACATATACTACAATCTGAAAAGCTACTACAAGCAGATGCTTTATGTCTGAAAGACAGGAAATCTCAAAGGACGTCATACCTTGTAGTTCCACACTCAGCTCTTTCCCCTGTGGAAAAAGCAAACACAACAGGGACATGTTATATCTTTGTGGTACATATTATACAGACTCCAGTGTCCATCGTCACTGAGGGTTTTGATGAGGGACAACATGACTATTGAGAGAGCGATGAATGGAGCAGTGCTAACACCATTCATGGGACAAAGCCATTGAGCAGTGGTGGCTGAAAGCTCAGGGGACTTGGAGGACCCTGTGGGGTTATAGACCTCCCCTCTGAGCAAAGAAAAGGGGGTAGCGGGTGCAGTGTGTATATGTTGAGGAGGGAGGGGTCCACCAGTGGTGACACTGAGCAACGTCTGTGCTGGTTCACTGAGCCTTTTGTTGTGGGTTTCCAACAGCATACGCACATGTTATAGGCATATACACTGAGGGTCTTTTTAAAGAAAACACAGTCTGCAATCTCAGATACACTACAATACACATCCTTAGAATCAGAATACAGAAGCTTGGTTAATTCCCAGCTTGTCTTTATGAACACCGAGTGAGAGCGGGTTTTTGTCTGTAAGTGACTGGTTTATAAAGTGAAGAGGACTTAGTGTCCAAAAAAAGGAACAATGTCACCAAAGCATTCAAACATTATTTCTTTACTCCACCTAACAATGGACAGAAAGAGCAAAGGCTAACCCATTTCTCAGCACATCATTCTGGCAGCCGGGACAAGGTCTGTGGAGCATTCATGTGAAGAAACAACAGCACGTTTCCCACACGTCATTCCTCTGAGTGATAGCCGTGTCTTCTTCTGACCAACCAACCTCAAAATTACACCCAGTTTCTCAAGCATGAGCAAAAAAAGTCTATATTGAGTTTCTCCTAATTTCATAGTTCCTGTCCCTCTGTGATAGAGAGATATGTGTCCTATAGACACAAAAGGTGACAAGTGCAAATCAGAGTCAATTTGTGGCTCCTTATCTGAGGAACATGAGCCAGCAGATACCCTGGCACCATCTTGTCTGGCGCTGAGGCCTGATATTATGTTTTTATTAATACGTGCAGCAAGATGTAAACGCCATTTGGCACTCACCAGTTTCATCTTGTTCCCTCTGTCACACTCGCAAACAACAGTTTACATACACAGGCACACTATTCAGGGTGTGAAGCAACAAACTAATGAGCACAACGCAACGCTGATTGATCACCTGAATAATTAAACATGGGTGGTACCTGGAGACGCCATATGTCGTGTTCATACTCTCAGCTGCTCCACAGCGGACATACAAACATATCTGTCCAGAGACTGATGTGAACTATCATGCGAGTGTTTATGACGGCAAAACTAGCTTTCCACATAGCTTAAGCAGACTTCCTGAGGTCCTGAAAGCTTGACAGAGCAAATTAAGTAATTAAGTACAACCTGAGTGAACCTGGAAATATGCATATGTGTGGCAAGACCTCAGCTGTCTGCATCTGATGCCTTTTTCTATTAGCAAAAGCCCTGATGCGGGAGCAGCTGCAGAAACGGGTCTGGGTCTGGTCCTGCTGATTGATTGGGCGTAAACTGTTCACGGCTGAGGTGACAAGCGGACCCCTGGGGAAGGGAGGGGCTGAAGGAGGCCCTTCCCTTTCAGCCTGGAATTGGAAACCATCCCTGCGGCTATACCATAGAGAGACTAAACAGATAATACTTTAACCAATGGAGATAAGTAAGGGGAATGGATACCTCGAGGTAGATGTGGTCTGCCTTTGGTGTGATAGTTTTCCATTTGAATATTACTCTCATTTCCTCATTTTCCTTCCTGCACCCCCCACCCCCCCACACACAAGAAAAATCTTTGAACCCTCCAACACCTCATTCCTTGCTGCTTATTGGATAAGACATGCACCCTTTAACCCTGAAGCCAGCAATTTTACAGAGCTGTGGCTGGATTCTGTGACAGGACAAAACACTAGGACAGACGCATGCTATTAAGAAGACAAATGAAGAGACAAGACGGCTTACCTTCACCCAGCGTCTGCTTCAGTAAGTCATGCTTGGCCTGCAGCTTAATGATGAGGTTACTGCCATTCAGGTACTCCTTGAATTTCTAGACAGAGAAATGAAGGCAACAATGAGTGAGCAGCAGCACTAATCCAGTGTAACATGAGCCCAGTCAAACAATTCAGTGTCGCACAAATCAACATAAATTCAATCTGTTCTAGTTTTAATTTAATTTCTATTTTGGTGCATGTGGAAATGATGACTGATGGCTTATTTCGAGAAGCACTGCAACACTACGGGTCCTATCAGAGTGGCAGCCATTTGGGCAGATGAATAGATCAAAGTTGACATGAACTCACTGAAAAATAGAACATTTCTGTCTCCTGTTGGTTTGCTCTCCTCTTGGCCACATTCAGCTTGCTCATGTAGGACTCTGAGGCCACAGACTTAATGGATTCAGTGGAGCGACTGTGTTGGAAAGCATCCGACACGTCAAAGTCCTCTACTGTCAGCATGTCCTGCAGCGTCTGCATGGTGGCATCCAAGGTCTTTCTCACCTGTGCAGATGGGGATGGATATAGAGAGGATGGCAGATGACAAATGAATCCTCATATCTTACTCTTGATCATTTTTTCCTTTTTTTTATGAGAGTAAATACATTTTTTTTATCAAGAATTGATGGAACCGAAGTAACTGATGATGTTTTCGAGGGCAGAAGTGTGATTTACACCAGCAATTAAAGATAAATTGACCCCTGAATGTGGACTGTAGTGAAATGACACCAGGTAGGACACCAGATGTAAGTCCAGAGCAACCCACATGTCAGGTGTACATCAGATTGGGACATGAAAATGATGAGATCCTGGCAAAGATACAACTGTATGTGAAATTACTGAGGGATGCTTTTTGTCTGGTGCTAAGATTGATAAAACTCATTTCCAGTAATGGTATGGGTTATCTATTATCCTCCAGAGCAAAAGACACGGGGAGGCTGGAAAGAGGCAGAGCCATTGGCATGGGAGAGTCTAACAGTCCCTGGTTATTATCACCTCCATTTGCACCTTTGTGTATGTGGCTCTTAATGAGAATGCCTCTTTTCATCACACAATGGCCAATTTCATATACAACTTCATAGAAAAAACAACATTGGCACAGTGACAATATAAATATATTCTCAGCTCCCACAGAGGAAGGGTCACTGCAGGGTAATTGCAATGAGAACAGATGGTGATGTGGCCCTCCTACTTGGCTCTTGGGAAAATAAGACGGGGGGGGGGGGGGGGTTTGGGCTGAAGGTGGTCGCTGGACTGATAGAGAGCCATCATAAATCCTCACCTCCTCGTTCTCTATTTTCAGTGTAGCTAAGCGAGACTGCAGTTGGTGGTAGCGCATCAGGAGTTCAGTCTGAACTGGCTGCTGGGCGCTCACCTGGCACACCTGAGAAGGAGGGAACATGGGTGAGAAGAAACCAAGTGGATTCATCTGAGTTCATTTGCAAATAAAACACTGAATCTCCAGAGGCAAGTGACATTTAAAGCAGCTCACCTCATCTCCCATGTGTGGCAGGTACTCAAAGCGCATTGGAGGGCAAAACACCTGGTTATGCATATCCATGATCTTGTGCTTGTCACTGCGGGAGTCCAGGTTGTCCACTGCATTCTCAATGATATCCAGTCCCTCGTGGCGTGATGTCTCCAAATTGTACTCTGCAGACAAGTAGGTCCTGAAGGTGCGTGCCAAACTGGCATGGTAACCAAGATCACAGCACTATGAAGACAAAAAATGTCTGTTAAATATCCAGGAAAACACTTTGTAAATAAAGGTAGTAGATCAAGGAGCAACAATTATTTTTGTGCTTTTAATAAATATAAAGCTAAAAAAGTAATTAAGCACCATTTCATCTTTGATGACACTCAGCATTGATGCATTTATGGGTGCAGTTATAGGTTATGTATCTTCTACTGCCATTGTAACCACACTCAAATATGATGTCATAGTGTACTTCCCACACCTCAGAGTATACGTCTACATCTTCAACTTTTAACAGCACAGCTAGCTAACATTCATTAGCTAGTTAGCTAGCTAGCAGCAGCATGGTGTGCTGGCAAAGTGTCTCAAACAAAGTTGAAGTGGTGAACACTTGAACTTTGAGGCTCTCAGCCAGCTCTGAATCAGTGTAACTCTCCATGTTTGTTATGCCTTGCCCACCTCTCCACATTCAAATCAACACTTGTAAACAGTCACGATACAGAAGCTACATAATCTCAATATGCTATTTCATCTGGACTTTAAACTTCTCATTCATAATTTTAACATCTAATCAATATAAACTCATCAGAGAATGTGAAGGTGCAAGATTTTTATTGAAAGTCTGTTAGTTTGAGCACCTTTCATCATGTTCACACCACTTTAATGGACTTAATCCTAAATTACCTCCTGCTACAGGTTACCTTTCAAAAATAGAGTTCACAGTCTTACAGGAGCTGGCACAGTAGGACATCAGGGATAATTACAGAGCCTTATCACACAGAGCTGTATGAACTAACCTGATTAAGTAAAGGATGGTAGTGAGGAGGTTTAGAGGGAGCTTGAGGCAACTGACAGCTCTGTGAATCACTAAGTAAACGCTCTTCAGTGCTCTTTACCACTGAGGAAGTAGGCTCTCTTTACTTTGGTGCACAAGCCTCATTGCACCACTCAGTCAAATTGGCTCAGTAGACTAAAGACCAAGGGGAACAAATTAGCATCTTTTTAAACATACAAACTGAGTAAAAACACATTAATATCTGCAGCAGCAGCCTGGAGCAAATAATCAGAGAAGGAAGATTAGACAAACTCTTTAATCCAAATAGTGTTTGAATGTTTGTGTTGACCACTTTCTCACCTATCTTCAGAGCTGTGAGAGCATACTGTGCATGTATATATATGCTGCGTAGTATATGCAGTACATTTCTAAATGTGTCCCATTGATTCAATTTAAATGTGCTCGTGTTTGCGTCAATGAACACCTCATGCCTTCAGTTGCACTGTGACCAACACAATCAATGTCATATATATGTATAAAAACCACATACTGACAAAGCTGACTTCTTCCCACATGAGCATCTGGTTTGATATGCGGTGTGCAGTTACTCTGACATGACAAATGGACCCTTTTTCCTCCTCTGCCCCGGGCATGGCAGCCAAACCAGTCATGTTCACAGTCCCATCCCCACACGCTCAGCGGGATTTTGTATGACATGGACCTTTCAGCTTCAAGACACCAGATCCATCAAGGCCAAATCCCAGCAAAGAGACAGGGATAGCCATGAATCTGGTTCTCAATATGTCCAGCTACCATCACCATCATACTGCATAAGCCATAGACGTACTGTTCATACTATTTCAACTTCAATTGTTTCACAATATAAATAATGCCAGTATATTACTGAATTATTATATCCGCCTGACCTGGAAAATGTGTTTCTATCACTGTGGCGAGTGCCGTATGGTGGTGTGGCCTCAAGCAAAAAAGTGACACCCAGGCTATTAGCGCACAGAGAAGTGGGGGTGGGGGTGTGGGGGCAATGAAACCCCGACGGGTTAACGTCAGTGATAGCAATCTGACACTAAATCTCACCTAAATATAAACTCTACATCAAGCCTTCAGACTACAACATTAACTCTGTTATCAAAAACCTTCAATGAAAATCTGAAAAAAAAAAAAAAAAAAAATTTTAACAAGAAAATAAAAAAAAATAAATTTGTTCAAAGCAGGTGCCTCTTTGTGCCCGTGTGTGAACTCTGTGACATTAAACTGGAAAAATGACGAGATTAGAAAGCAAATAATACAACACTCTGAAGATGGAGCTGTGTGTGTGTGTGTGTGTGTGTGTGCAAAGCTGAAAGGAACAGATGCCAAATGTTTCCAATGGTCTTGTCTAAAATGGCCAATAACAGCTTCTTCATCTTAGCATTTATCTGCAGGGTGACTGGGAGCAGGTCACTCGGGGCCGAGAGCCCAGTGCCAACCACATTAACCACATTCATGCCTGCGTAAACAGAGCCTCTGCTCACCAGCTGACTTTGACCGACTTCCAACCATTAGTGGTTTGCTAAACAAAGTCACCCATTTAAATTCTGGTGAACAAACTTTCCGGCACTGCTCCTGAGTCATAATTTGAATAAAATGACTTCATATGTTGCTTAACATGTTAGATGTTGGTTTTCTGGACATACAAAATGGGGATTATTGTAGGCAGGGAATACTGAGCTTGTTCTTTCAAAACAGTGCCTTCTTTATTTTGACCCATGAAAGGAGAGACAACAGAAGGACGGACAACTGACAACAGAGGGAGAGGGAGTGTGTGTTTTACTCACTAACACAAAAGAGACAGACAATTACAAGGACATGCTGTGCTTCTCCCAGCAAAGCTCCCAAAAGCAGCTTTAACAAAAACAAATGAATGAGGATGAGACCAATGAAGATCGAAGTGGGAGACAGAGCAGAAGTCGTTCTGTCAACAGTGATGGAGTCCTTTTGAAATCATCAGTTGGGAACATCCTTCTGTAGCCGCATGATAGTACAGATCAGTGAACTAATATTCATGTCAATGGCACCAGCATATCAGTGTTAAGTTGGTTATGCAGTAATGAATAAGGAAAAAATAAATTATGGCAAATTTACTTATTAGGGCCAACGGAACAGCTTGAAAACAAACAGCTAACAGGCTGAGAGCAAACGAGACCCAGGAGCAGATGGTGAGAAAAGCGACAGTGCTGCAGAGTTAAATCAACATCTGAAATCCCAGCTGAGAGATGTAAACAAACACATGTGCCTAGTGCATACTTACATCAATCATATCAGAGACGTCATGGATGTAATATTTTGCCACAACTGCATTTGTTGCTGCCAGGTTCAACAAATAGTCATTCCGGGCTTTTGTGCATTTCAGCTTATTCTCTGAGTACTTGGCTTGCCTCTGGGGAGGAGAGAAGAGACGAAAAAGAAAAAAAACATCACTGGTGCAGGAAAATCAAGCAGTAGGGAGTGTTTGAGTGTCTGCTCAGGCAGCTGGGACCATCAGACCGGTAGATATGGCGAAAAAGTTAGGAGAAACAAACTGGATAGTAATGTATGAAAATCCACAGCCAGGCTTGCGTTCTGTCTCTGAGCACTTGAGTACCAGAGGCTGCAGATATGGGGATACAGACAAAGGAGCTCTCAAAGAGACTCTTGGTTTAGTCAGTGGTGTCATTTTACCACGTTTAATATATATATGCATGAAGTGGCCTGCTTAGTGATATGTGGCATTCATTCAGAAGAGTTTAACATTTTGTGGAATAAACTTATTCCCTTTCTTGTGAAAGCTAATCACGGTGAATGTGGTATCAATGGTCACATCTCTGCAGTTCTTAGCAATGAGGAACTGAATAAGTATTGTCCCCAAAATGTTGAACTATTGCTCTAAAACACAGTCTTAAAAGTATACTGACTATATCTTAAAAGTCCTTTTGTTATTGTATTGTTTGCTACGGTGGCTGTTTGCAAGTTTGTATATCCAGGGTGTATAAATACAAATTGTAGAATTGTAGAAATGTCTGCTAACAGTATTGACAATGTAGTTTCACTTTAGCCACACAACAATTAAGACATGATTCAGAAAAGCAGGACTGCTGTTTGAAATGAAAAGCTTTTCACTCTTGTTTGTACATTTCACTATACACAGGGACATTTTACTTCCAACTTCACAAAAACCATAATGATGCAAATTGCAGGAGTGGGTTAGAGGAAAAGAGATTAACTTTTATTCCTTCCTCTTCCTCCTCCAACCTGTTTGCAGGCAGAGTAATGAGACAAAAGCTTAGACACAAGCCAAGCAGGAAAAAAGGAATATTTACTGCCACTCTGTGTTATAAATAGTCTTCAGTTCCTGGGCCAAGCAGCATCTCTAAGGATACCAGCCTGAGGAGGGGGAACTGCTGTTGTCCTGACAGCCTTTTGATTTCCTGCACCTGAGAGATAATGGGTGTTTCATTTGCATGAAGAAAATCCAGAAGAAACTCCAGAATAAGAAATGCATGGGTGCATCTGAAGTGCAGTGTGCTCCAGAGGCCGCTGGCACTACTCTGCAATCAGAGAAGACTTTACACTGCCTAGAAATCTGCAAAGGATAGAAAGAGAGTTCTGTATCTGGCTGCAGACCTACACTATACCTACACTATACCCCTGAGAGTCTCTGGCATTAAATTGCTGTCTGTCTGCTGGTGTATCCCTCTCAGAACTAGACTCTTCTAATCTCTGCATGTAGCTTTGAGGAGAAGCAGTTCAACCTGCAAGAAATGATTTGTCCTGTTCACTTGGGGCAGTGGAAACAGCTGGGAACATAATACTTACATGTCACTGTCTTTTAAGTTCATATGGAGATCTTGTTAGCATACTTTATACATCAAGTAGACATGCAGCAATATCAGCATTTATCTGTACTCCAATTTCTGACCACCTGGCAAGTTAACGTCCAATATTAAGTCGTTTAGCTCTGTGTTCTTAGTCTTCCCTAACTATTCCAGCTGGAAATATCTGTCTCCAGCTGCTAAATGTGCTTCTCTAGTGCTGAGCAGGTAATGTGCTGTGGGTTTATGAAAACAGCTGTCTGCTGTGACCAGAAACGACAGTATAAAAGTGGCGAGAGTGAACCATAACAATCTAGTTGTGGGCTTGAAAACCAAAACAACAAGCTAAAAGAAGCTATAAAGCTCTGCAATGCTGAGAAGAACTGCAGACTTCTATGTAGGGTTCTTCACTATGAGCAAACACTTAAACATTGTAAATAATGCAGTTTTTAAGAATAATAGCAGTTTTAATAGTCTCTGCGGGATTTTTATCAGGAAGACTGAGGCTGAATAGTGTTTTAGATACAAAAGTGTCGCAATCTTAACTATCCTCTGGGATACTCACCTTCTCTTTCATTTTCTCAATTTTCCTGACGAAACTGCGTCTTGGCTGGCGGTCCTCATGGCGCAGGAGGTTCACGTTCAGGTCGCCGGACTTGCTGAACTGCTTCTCCTCCTGCTTCTCAGCATCCTTCAACTTGCTCTCCGCACTGATGCTCTCAGTGTGGTACATGTGGTATGTTTTCATCACCTGCCGGAGGAGCGTGACAGATAGTCAGAAGACAAAAAATTAACAGGGCTTTAACATCATCCCATTTTCAGTATAGATTACTACCAGCTAAACTGACAAGATTTAAAGATGCTGTGCAGATGCTGTCAAGCTGTATTAGACAATGTGACAATCAGAGGAGACCCTAGTTTTCTCAGCAGTACATTCAAGAGGTCTGAGAGAGGCAACAGTTGTTTAGTGTGTCACATCGAAGTGATGGGGAGGTTTTATATTGATGCTTTATATACAATAATGGCTTCAATGCTAAGTTGATTTTTCGAGCAAAGATGCCAAAAAATTCTTTGGTTTTAGCCTCTTAAATGTGAGGATTTGCTGCCTTTTCCTTTATTATATATGACAGTAAATCAAATATATCCTTGGGTTTTAGGCTGTTAGTCAGACAAAACAAGTAAATGGAAGACCGTGCAGTGGACTCTGCATTTAAAAAGGCATTTTTCTGCCTTTTTTAAACCACACAGTTTATCAGTCCATCAATAGAATTATACTCCAATCATCAATCACCAACAATAATGAATTATTTCAGTCCTTCAAATAATAAATAGACAATAGACTTGTGGGTTCTGCAGTTACAAATGTTACTAAATGTTGTCTAAAACCTACAGCAGAAAGGATTCATTAGTGTATAATTACTACACTGATGGTTTAACAAACCTCTTTCAAGGCTGAACACAAATCATGCAAACCACACAAATCATGTTCTTTTGTGCTCATGTACTCATTCACACAACCACCTGTACCTGTACACTGACTTACAAGAGCATTACTGTTGTGCTGGCACTGCCATAATAGCCCCCAGATTTAACCAGCAACAAGGAGATGAAAATGAAAGATCTCATCTCTCAAAGTCTTCGATGTCTTTTCCTTTCAAAATCTGGTTTGGTTTGAGCTTTTTTTCATGGTGGCCTGGTGGATCAATCTGGGCGTCAATGCAGTGGTAACACAGATGTCACTCCATGTGGAATATTTTAAGTGAATCCAGGGGCCAAGTGAGTCTGTGCGTGTGTGTGTGTGTGTGTGTGTGTGTGTGTGTGTGTGTGTGTGGTTTAGTCTTGGCTGTCAAATCTTCAACTCGCCCTCTCATTCCCCTCCTCACTGTGGCTTTGCTGGCCTCTACACCGTTTTCTACAGTAACTCCTCATCACCGCAGGCTTGTTCAGTCCCAGCTCTTTTGTGCAGCGGAGTGACAGCATTGTTTTCTGTCTTCTCTGCAGTAACCTCTTCACTTTGATCTCTTCTCAGACACTCAGACAACCCCACACCCGGCTACAACACGGTGATGACAAGACTGCAGTGACAGAAAACCCTTGTTAGACAAGACAGAAGCATCCCGAGTCCTCCTTAATTCTTCCCAGATGCTCATTGAGAGAGTCTCTCGAGCCTCATAAAGCAACATCCAGATGTGAGCTGCGTCTTCAAAAGTCGGAGGGCACTCAGTATTTTCTATGAACACCTCAGGATGTTAGACAGTCAACATAAACAGTAATTTATTTGTTTCCTGTGCCCAAGTAAGTAATGCTCACTTGGTGCTAAACTTAAGGAGCCTGGGTTCCTTTCATCTCCACAAGACCTACTCATCAAAATAACATGTTTGCTGTTGGGTCACTTGCAACTATAATCTTCCACTGACCTCCAACCCTGTGAGAGTATATTTACCGGTGCTGCCACGTACAGAGGCTCTCTGTGCACCAGAATAAATATGACTCCCCTCCAGACAGCCTTAGACAACTGTGAGAACAACGGAGTGACAAGAGAGCTGTGAGGCAAACACCTGAGAGGAAAATAAATGCATCAAATAAAAGCCACTCATCTATTCTCAGAGCGACAAAGCTCAACGTCAATACAGCCACTCCAATACGAGAGAAACTAGGCTAACACCCTGTTCTTCCCCAGGCTGTCAAAGCATTTCTTTCAAATTCCTCTGAAAATGTGCTAGATTTCCAGCCAACTTTGAACCATCTGACTACAGGAC
The DNA here is from genome assembly GCA_008933995.1 of Datnioides undecimradiatus. Classification (NCBI taxonomy): domain Eukaryota; kingdom Metazoa; phylum Chordata; class Actinopteri; order Lobotiformes; family Datnioididae; genus Datnioides; species Datnioides undecimradiatus. Next base: position 9,504,354 of record WARS01000013.1, on the reverse strand, counting down.
CTGCAGCTAAAGACACAAAGTAATTTGCAGGAAGGCTGAGCTTCAGCTGTGTCTACAGGAGGTGTGTGTATAGCTGAGTCCTCTGATGACAGCCTTGGGCTATTTAACTCCTGAACAGAGTTTCTGAGCTAGAGAGAGAAAAACCTACAGCCAGAGAAGGGCTGGAGTTTCTCGTAATAAATGCAAGGCCAGAGGTAGACGCATCTTTTCAACATAAATCTAAATAATTGAGTGATTCAAGCCAATAAATAATCACAACATCTCTGGTTTGACTGTTTCTGGGGAACCTTGTTGCATTTCATCATCACTGTGACCATCAAGGACTGCCATACTGTAATTGGAAGGTAGCCACTAGAGATATCGTGGCAAAAAACGTAGGTTGTGTGATTCGTGAGCAAATATGAGGAAAGAATTGTCTGGAAAATACGATTGCTAAGGCACAACAATATCTTTATTATAATAATGGAAATAAATCTCTCTAAAAATTAACCATAAAGGCAAGAGCAACTTTATTAGATCCGTTTAAACAGACCAAAGGGTATCATGGATCTGTTCAACTTTTATGAAAATCTAATTTATTAATTGATTTATTAAGTCTGAAGATTTCTTGGCAAATATACTGAATATTATATATTTATTTTCAGCAATAACACTTGAGTAAATTAATACAGTGGAGATAACTATGACTGAATGATGAAGTGAGTGAATGAATGAATGAATGAATGAATGAATGAATGAATGAATGAAAGCTACCCAGCAGCCAGGCCCAAGAGAGATTTTCAGTGTTGTTGTTAACAAAAGAAGAGTCGTGTATGAGACTGAAGAGCAGACATCAGAGACAAGGTGGTGGATCAGAAAGATAAGATAAGCTGAAGCTTTATTGATCCCAGTGGGGATATTAAGTCGGTGTAGCAGGAAATTAAAACAGGTTCAATCAAAAAAAACTGAATTTCTCTGAGGTGTGTTGTTGAAAGTTACGCCCGGAAGAAACCAGCTCTCCATACACTCTGGTGTTTGCTCCTATTTTTCATTTCAGGTTTGGTATTCACGACAAGTCACAGACAACAGGATCTTCACTCTCAGTAATACTCCTGCTGCAGCGTCACACTTCCAGCAGTATTTGAACAATGGCTGCAGCCCACAGTCTTACATCTCACTGAGCAGCCAGGAATCTCAATGGGATTTTGCACATTTCTTTCAGCAAAATTTGTTCAGTTGGCAGCCAGTGAAAACTGTTAGAAAATACCACAAGGCTATCACCATGTGGCCACGTTATTGATTTAGCTATTTCTGTACAATTAAATACTAACAAGGGTGCAGTCATGAAAAACACAACTAGGATTTTCTCAAACAGCGTTCTTGCTGCCTGTGGCTGAAACTTCTATGCCCATCTGTGTATTGTCAAACTCTATATGTTATGGTAGTAACTGGAAAAATGCTTTATATAAATGATGCCAGGTCAGCTGCTCACTCATAACTTAGTTTGATCTAAAAAAAACCCTATTAATGATAGAATTATGAGAAGATTTAACACAAACATCTGTCATTCCCAGCCAGCTCCCTTCAAGTATGATATAAGTATGTATAAGTATGATTATAGTGTGACTGAGAAAACAATCAAGTTTGAAAATGTGCCTTATTGACTAGCATGGAATTAGTCATTTTATAGGAGGTAAGGTTTGTGTTGTGTAGCAGAAACCCATTTTCCCACCTTGGCTGTGAAGTTTCACACAACTCCCACAATCCTGTTCTCATGTTTAGAAAGAAGGAGGCTATACGTCAACGTTTGGATTTTTAACTTTCAGCCAGGCAGCAGCTGAAGCCAAGTAGAGCATGAGAAGAGGGACCATCTGCGTTTTATTAGGCGTCCAGAGAGGGGAGAACGGCTGAAACACATGTATAGTAAAACTGTGCAAGAATAAAAAAAACAATAATAATGCTTTTCCTCGTGTTTCTGAAGGAAACTTTGGTGCTAGACACCAAACTAATAATGGTTGCAGGTAGTACCATCAAAGTAGGAATAATAATTGTTTTTTCATTTATTAGTATAAAGTGGTATGGCCAGTCTTTGTTTGTATTTGACCAATAACACAGTCTTTTCAAGAATGTATATTCCTGTAACTGACATTATGGACTTTTGATTATCACATGCTCCATAACAGGAGCCTGTTTCTGCATCCAAATGTACAGATGGCAGGATCAGGGGGGAGATGCCAGCTCTGCCCTTTGGTAGTCTGACTCTGATCACATTGCACAGATGAATAAGTCATATAAAGCAGCTCTGCCATCTCTTCTGTTTCACCTCAGGGGGCAGAAGATTGCTGAAGTTGCCTGGAGCTCGTCCAGTTTTGGGCACTAAGCCTCTCTCAATAAGGGCCTGTCTCTGTAACAGTGCAGCACCAGTACAGCATGTCCTTATTTCTGACATACGCTCATCTGTCCACAGGGTTTCCTGCACACAATCCTGTTATTAACAATTCAGCTCCTCCAGTTCTCACCAATTACTGTAGGATATATTCAATACAACGAACAGCAAAGACAAAAGTAAAAAGCAAAAAATGCAAGACAGACAGAGTTAATGTGGGCTTGGGAGACACGCTGCCTTCATTAATACTGCCCTCTAATTATGCCACAGTGATTTTTAATCATAAAGACTTTAATCCAAATAGAATTCATAAATACAGTGAAATGATAATTACGTGGGATTTTCTGAGCAAAAATCAAACATCTTGGCTATGACGAATGACAGGAAATATCCATCCACACACCCATTCAGCACCATTTTTTATATTAAAACATATGGGAAGCAGCTGCCGGATGCCTCAGAGGTGAAAAAAAGGAAAAGGGAAAGAAAAAAAGATATTTGAGCTGCACGAAAGCTGAGAGAAGTGAATGATGTGGACTACCTTTTCCTCAACAGTCACATAAAAACGCAGGGGCCAGTTTTAACACTACCAGGACAACAAATATAAGGAGAGCACTTGTTGTACCAGTAGAGAAACTGGTCATTATAGTAAGATTATCGTATCCACAGCAAAGCAAAATGTTGACATCTGATACGACAAAGCAGCTGAGCTGGAACAGGTACACTAAAATGAATGAGAGCGTGCATTGTTATGGAAACACGATGCATATTGTGCAATCTGCTTTTCATTTCTTCTAAAAAGCTCTTTCCTTCCCTCAGATACAGTTGATACAGTATGTTAAGGCAGCCCAGTGTTTCCCAGACCTCCACAGAGACCAGCAGTGTTGTGACCCCTGAGCAGGACCACTGCTGAAAGAGCCGTCAGATGTAAAACTGGACATCTTGGAAGGAAATGTAGAGCTCCATTTAATCACCCCCTCACCATAATCCCATTTGTACGGAGCAAGTATAGAATAAATAAAAGAAAACATTGAAATGAATCTAAATCTAAATATTTGATGGACAAAAACAAACCCCATTTTTTCTATGTTAACAACCAAACAAAGAAAGTGAATCACAAATATTTCAATTAGCACACTCTCAGGAGCTTTTTGGAATGCAAATTTATTCTAACACTAAGAACGCCCTGCTATATCTAATGTACTAGCCCTGCTATTAAACCTCCTGTCATCAAGATGTTGATGAATCATGTTGCATCAGCCTGATATTTGTTTCCTATATTGTGTCCAATGTATTTATACTCGAATCAACAAGAGAATAAATAAGAGAAACACCTCTCGCTATAATGCAATGCAATTCAACAGCAGCACAAACTAAATCCTCCAAATTGACCATGGGTGCATATCAACACCGCACAGACACCTTTGTTGTTAGTTTTAGCAAACTGTACTTACCCTGGCAACTGAGGGTATTATAACACAGGCAGGCTGATCGAGGTCATGTAATAAGGACAGAAATAAATTAACTCCAACATTGATGTTGCCCCCAGTTTGCAACACAACCAGCATAGTCACACCGACCAGACATGTAGTAGTGTTTTACTTGGTGTGAGCACTTGGGCAAAGTCTTAACACTGAAACAATTCTGAGTAAATGACCTAAAAAGACAGCACTGAGCGAAGAAAGCACAGGTATTTCAGAATGCATGAAAAAGAGAGACAGTGACAAAAGAGAATAAAAAAGAAAGAACATGAAATAAAATGTCAGAAAGACAAAGGGAGGAGAAGGAACTGGATGAGCTCTGTGATGAGATAAGGTGCGAGGCATCGATCTGTAGGAGACACAGTGTATTACTTACAGTGTAGAGTTCATTTGTCACCTTCACCAGCTCCTCATGCATCTGGATACCAATGTCCTTGCTCTGAAACACAGCGAAAATAGAAAGAACGAGGGTGAAAAAACAAATAACGTTTGAGGCTTCAGCTGCGACCTGTTGGAACAAACTGCTGACGCCATGACTTTGGTGAGTCACAGTGAAATATCTCGACAGCTGCTCGATGAACTGGCACCAAAACTCACACAGATATTCAGGGACATCAGAGGATGAATCCACCTGACTTTGATGATTGCCTGATTTTGAATCTAGCAACAAGATAGAGTGAGTGATTCATGGAAAGCTTGAAGGCCTTTCTTTTCGTGCAATCCATCAGACAATTTGGATTTTAGCGCTTTATGTGTAGTATGTTATCATGTTTGGGGTTTTTTTTGTCATAAATGTCAGACTTTTGTCAAATTATTGGAATATTTCTGTAAAGTTTGCAACTTTAGAGCCTTTTCCCTTTTTCCATTTTCTCCATCTCTCCAGCTTTCTTTCAGTCAAACATGAAACAAACAGCAAGATGAAATTAATTATAATATTAAGGACACTGCTTACGATCAAGGCTCACAAATCAATTGCACAGTGTACAAACAATGAATTACTCAGAATTTCTCCGGAAAGTACAAATTTACATGATCATTACACACACACTTACTTACTGCACCGTGTATGTGTGTGCATGTGTGAAGTGCATCAAGGGAGTGAAGACAATGTGTGATATCCTTTGATAAAGTAAAACTCAGTCTTTTGATGTTTCACAGTGCTATACAGGCACAAATAGAGATCAATAATGTATCAAGAGGAACAACAAGTACTATTTACAGTTTCACAGCTCATTTTGAGCAAAGGATTGCTGCAGCCATCATTTCTGAGTAATTTGTTTTGTTTAGAATCGGACTGAAGAGACTGTCAGAGATGTAGCAAACACTTCACAGTTAAACCCTCTTTAAGCTTGTCATACAAGTGCACCTGGACTTTTTCACTTCGCACTGCACAGCTTGAATTGTGATCAAAAACATGGGATACATCTGGAGTTGATGGAGAAATAACAGATAGAGTGAAGCTAATGATGTCTACGTGTCAAAAAGAAGCTTTATTTGAAGACGGTGTGGTGAGAAAATGCACCAACAGCCCTGCATACATCTCACTGCAACAGTCTGACACAATTAAAAAAAACAGAAGCAACAACTTCTCCAATTTCACCGAGTTATAGGAAGTTTTTGTGCTTGAGAGAGACTGAAAAAACAGCTTCAGTACAGTCACAAATAAAAAACTGTATGAGCTCCTTTCTGATTTCATTTTGTTATCAGCCAGTCTTTAATGGTACCAAGTAGTGGTGAACACGAGATATTCATTGTTGATTTTGACTCAAATTGTTGACTAATTTTATGAAAAAAAACCACTGAGCATTGAAATTCAAGAACTGGAGCCCAAAGAACTGGTTGAATTAGAATAAAAACCCTTTTTACACAGAGATCCTGGAATAGTGCCACAAAGAAGACTCGTCAACATGCCTGTGTTGCATTTTTAGACTGAACCGAACAACGGCAGCATAATGCCGTACAACCGTGTTACTTTTAAACAGAAGCAAAAGCAACAGCATCAACTTCTAGAGTCAGTGGGTGTGTGCTCCATCCTGCTGTCTTGCCTTTTTAATGTAGACATAAATTTGTCTGCATTGCCACCTTCACAACCGGTTTAAGAGCAACAGCGTCTCACATGTCCACGTTTGTACATTTTATACGCAACAGTGAGAGGTTCTGTGCAGCCTTGAGCAGAATGTGTAAAGGTCACGTGAAATTTATGACATTTTGCAGGGAGGGAAAAGGCTTACAGTAGGCAACATGAAAGCTGACTACAACATCAAAACAAATGAAACTTTCCAGTTAATGGTTGTTTAGGACCTAGGATCTTTTTTTCATCTGTATTCAATAGTGATAGCCGAGGAGACACAGGAGAGCCTGGGGAGAAACAGTGGGAATGACATGCAACACAAGGCCCCGGCAGGAATCTAACCTGGGACTCACTATGTGCTACATAATCTACCAGGGCGCCATTACCAGTAACATTGTTAACTATTTACAGGTGATGGATGCGAAAGAAACAGTGATGAAAGTGAAAAGTTAATTAAATTAAGATGCTGTGAGTAAAACAATGACAGTAGTCAGCCAGAGACTGATTCGTTAGGCTCATATGGTTAAACAGATGGGCTGTTTCTGTTTAGCTAAAAATAGTTGATACCTTGCCTGCTGCATGCTGAAGTGTGCAGCGTGTGGTTTTCTGTCAAATATGGTAATAACATTTAAAAGAGCAGAAAGAGTTCTGTACCTATGCTCACTACCTTTCCTAGACACAGCATCAGCATCAACCGCTGACTCATTAATTCTGATGCAACATACTGTGGTGACTCAGCAAGATGCATAATGGTCATTATAAATATGAATCATTATGAGAAGTATCATTTTCTGTCAGATCAATATAACAAGGAGAAGCTGTGCTGAAAGAAAAGCTCACTGAACCCATAAAGACAATGACTGAAGAGAGACAGGGCCGATACTCATGCACACACTCACAGCCACACCCATACAGACACACTCCAACGCACACAAACACCGACTCAAACCATAGCTACCGACTGTTTAGAGGCATTCATAAGCAGATGAAAGTTTAGATTTTTGTCCACACCCAGCTCAGCGGTAATAACTGTTTGAAAAAATTTGCTACAGGTGAGTCAGAAATGTAACTAATCATCAAAGAGAGGAAAAAAACCCTCTTTGCTTCAGCAGCTCTTCACTAAACTGGATTATGAAATGTACCCAGAGGAGATCAAACAAAATGACCTTACTGATACAGGAGGGATTGGCTGTTTTTACTTTGTTTTTGTTTTTGTTTTGTTAATATGGTGAGCAGGCGTTAGCCTTCGTACTCGAGCAAGCATTGGACTGAATGTGATAAATGGGGAAAATCCACAGAGGGCTCCAGCAGCTGGTGAATGGCATCTGTATGCATCAGTGGCTCTGAAGTGAGACAGACTGCAGCATGTACTGCGGAGGCTCCAGGGCAGCAGGGAGGGTTCAACCAGCGAGTGAGCGGCTGTGATGCAACACAATGTAAGAGCTGTGGCAGGTCGTACTGTAGCAGCACTTGTAGTAGCGCCTGTGAGTATACATTATGAAATTCTTCCCTCAATGAATGGCAAAAAATAGCGCAGTTGCTGCCAAAGAGATTATTAATTTATTCTTCTTGCAATTATAAGGAGAGTCATGGAGCATTGAGCAGACAACATGGAAACACTTCTGTCTGTTCACATTTGCCTCTAGTACTGTTGTTGCATTTCAGGTTTTTTTTGTGTTTATTCTGAACGCATACATGAAAAACTACAGCTACATAGAACATCATAAACCATCTATCTAAGATCAAGGATGATGATAAATTGGATAATGATACAATATTTAGTTAATATTCCTATTAGAAAGCCACATTTTTGGTGTGAGTTGATCTGTCAAACAAGCCTCTGATCAAGATTTTGTCCACAGTAAGAGCCTTTTTCCTTTGATTACCTTCAGTCAATCATCCAAAGCTCTTTCATTCATTTCATGTTTTAATTTTCCCCAGAGCTCTGTGATGTTTTTGTTTATTATTTATTTTGTCCCACTATGTCTGCCAACAAGCAGTAGCAGTATCATCCATTCATACTTTCAAATATAGAAAAATTCCACCTGAGGGCACCTGACTTAAAAAAGATAGAAGGTTATTCCCTTTATAGCTCTGGCACAGTTTCTGACAAACACACACACACACACACACGCACACACAGTAGTATCTGAATGGGGCCTGGTAAGCAGAGTGCAGTTCACCTACAGGAAGGCCTGCAAGGTGAAAACAGGGCTCTGGTGTTTGGATAAGACCTCAGACATCTCTGCTATGTGCTGACAGTGAGCCAAATGTTGCTCACACCAGTCGGGGCTGCAGGGTGTTGGGCCGGGGGGGTCTCAGCTTCACTTTTCCCGGTGCTGTTTTGACTGCTCTGCAGGCCAGACAGAACTCCTACACCTTCTACTCAATCCATGTGCAATGAGACAGAGCTCAAAGCGTCATATTTCTTTGTGCTACAATCAGTCTGCAAGCTGATGAAGTCAAACATTAAGGAGGTTGCTTTCAGCCCAGCAACTGCAACTTGCACCTTGCAAGTTAAACTTTATTGTAACACAGAGGTTAAATAAAAGCTGAAAAGCTAAATCTTTGATATTTGAATCTGCCGTGGACTCTGACATTTTGTGTATAGGTGATAAGAGAGCAGTAGTGAACAGAGAGAAGGATGACAATTGAACTGACCTTCTTGAACAGGCGGATGACATCCTCGCTGATCTGGGCCAAGCGAACAATGACATTGTTGGTGTAGATGTCGCTGAGGGTGGCATGGTCACGGCTCTCCCGCCTTGTCTGGTTTAGCACCAGGTACCAGCAGTTTACTGAAGACAGAAGGTGTTGGTCTTTCCTGAAGAGAAGAGGACAAGAGGAGTACAAGATTGTGAGAATAATAACAGGATAAACTGGACAGAAAGCTGGAGATGTTAGTTATGCGAGTATTTGCTCAAAAGACAAAGTGTTAGAAAACTTTGATCAGATGATGCCACCAAATGGGGAATGAAAGGTTCACCAAAGTTTATTACAATTCATCATGAGGGGGGCATGAATATTTGTACCACATTTCACATCAATCCAGTCCATAACTGCTGAGACATTTCAAAGAAACAAGGAAAAGTCAGGGAATCACCAACATGATCATTTGTCCTGTGGGTATCATGAATGTCTGAACAAAATTTCATGGCAATCCACCAAAGAAGTGTTAAGATATTTTAGTCTAGACCAAAATGGTGCCATCTCAACAACCACATTAAGTATCTTCTGAATGACTTGCCCAATAGCTGGATATTTATTGGACTATATAGTTAAAATAGAATACTTATTGGACAAATTGCAGCAACACTGCACAGGGAAGTGAAGTAAAGTCCAAACAAGGCCAAACAAGACCATATACTGCACCACAGTGTTTTAGAGGAAGTAATAACGGCTGAGGATAAAAGCAGCTGAAGTTTAAAAAAGCACAACAAGGAGAGAAGACGACCACTTCTGGCCTAAAATACCATGTTTCCTTCTTTCTATGTCTCCCTTTGTCTTCCTCACTCATTTAAAACAATTGTATGGCCAAATGAGGCATCAATTTGTTAAATGTATAATGCTGGTGACCATAATGATGCTGAGAGTCATAGGCACTGATTGCTGCATAATCAGTTTAAACTGTCTCTGCCTCGGGTGCTTTTAGATAGAAAGACCAAAGCACATAGACATTGAATTGAACACACACACACACACACACACACACACACACACACACACACACAAACACATGCACACACAATCCCTTCAAACCCATACCCTTGTCTGGATCCTATCTGAGTGTTAATCAATCAACCAACCCTGAGGAGGAGACAAAGAGAGAGAGAGAGGGAAATGAAAGCAAAGGAGGAAGAGTGCCAGAGCAGGGTGGGGGATAGGGTTTCGCTGTGCAGCAGAAAAAAAGGGATAAGTAGCACCAACATCAAAGCACCCCCCCTTCAGAGAGCCTCCATAATGCTAATCACATCTAATGAAGTTGATATCCAGCTACTCCAGAGTGCTTTCCCCATTATTCCTTCACTTAACTCTGGCCCTAAACGCACTTACATCAGGCTGCACAGAGACCTGCACACTGTCCTCATAACATCAGTGCAGGGTAGAAAGCAGGACAGCATGCGTAGAAAACGTCATTTATCCATTTATTACTGTGCCAGTGTTGAATTGAGAACCGTGTCGTGCAAGGCCAGTCAGTTGATTTGCTATGACAGAAATGTAGTGATGATCTGAAAGAGTGGAGAAAATCCCGCCATCAATCCACGCCACACCTCAACCCACAATCAAGAAGTAATCATAAAAAGATTTAACTGGACATTAATTTGATGTATCAAAATGAAATGAACCTGACTGATGGATGAGCAGGATAGAGAACCTAATGTAGTTCACAGGCTCATTTAGTCAGGAATGGCCCATTTCTTCTGTCTCACAATCCCTCTTTCTGTACCACTTCTGTTTGACTGACCTATCTGCCCAGAATATTTGTTTTTTTACCTTGCGTCTGACAACTGGCTGTCTCATGAACGTGAATGTACACATACTTTGAGGTTTTGTCACTTACTCATGGCAAATAAAGAGACAGCAGCACCATCATAAATGATGCACAATGCCACTAGATTAATTATCCGACAATGATGAGTATGCTCTCTCTCTGAGGAAAAAAAACAGTGTGAGCGAGCAGCTCACCATCACTCTTCACTTTCTTGGCATCTTCTTCTGACTCCTTAGTGACCCTGCACTGCCCCACACTTGAAGACCTAGATGAACAATATGCAGCCATCATGCACTAAAAAATATAAAAGTATATCTCTGGCCTTAGGGAGGCACCTCATAAGTGTATAATTGCTGTTTGTGGTTGAGAGGTTTAGAGAGCAAGCTAATCTACTGTCTGGTAATCCTAAAAGTGGTCAGAGATGCTTCATCACATCCCAGCTTTCAACTCCAACATTTGATGATCCTCTGATGGTTAAAGGTGTGTGTGGACCTGCAAACAATATGATGTGCCGCCTAAGTTACTTTTTCCAGATACATTCTATGATGTTGACTGGAGTACTGGGTTATTTACTTTTCATGCCACACCAATAAGCAATGCTAACCTCTCAGCTAGGCCCAGTGGCGCTCTGAGCTAAATGCCAACAGCAACATGCTAACATGCTTACAGTAACATCGCTAACACACTCACATTGAACAGCTATACTGTTAGGACATTAGGATGCTAACATTCACTAACTCACATTAAAACATAACAGCTGAAGATGATGTGAATGTCATTAGATTTGCAGTATCATGTCATCAGAGAGATATCAAATTTAGCTCAGTCTGAAGTTCACTGACATTATTCAAATCTATCTTTAATAACCATATAACTGTAAAAAGCCTGTGGCATTATCAGCTGATAAAAGCTGACTACCAAACCACCCATAAAGCAACACTGCATGAGTGTCCATGAGTGTCCAAGAGACAAGCACAGAAGACAATCACAACCTATTCCTATGAATCACTGAATTTTCTTGACAGAAAATAATTATTTAATAAAAGTACAAATATATATATTTTTTAATCATTTGGTGAAAAATGAATAAAAACATGAAAATGAAGATTTTAAAGTTTACAGTTAGATATTGTGAATGCTTGGGATTAAAGCCTTAAAGAGAGTAACAGACAAAGGACACAAAATCTCTTTTTCCCTAGTTGGTGTCCTCATTTCACAGGAATTAGGAGCAGAAGGTCGGTAATTAGGCTTGTATAAAAGCCGCATCTCTGGGAGCTGAGTATTTTAACACAGTAATAAATGAAGCTCGTCTACTTGTTTTATGGGACAGAAGAACTAGCTTTCCTATACCAGCGCTTCTCCTGGCCTATCCGTCACAAAAGGATCGACTTCAGCGTACTGCACAATTCACTATCCCATCTCCACTCTCATCCACTTCTCCTCGCTGATTTCCTGTAAAAGGCTGAGTATCAGTCAAAAGCCTGTGGGTCAATTAATCTAGTGTGCTTCAAAAGGGTTGGTTTGGGATGGCTCCGTGCCCTCTGTATTTATACACAGGATATCATTAACATGCAGAAGGCAAACGATGAGCTCTGAGAGTCTCTAGAGAAGTGAGAAAGAAGAGGAGGAGGAGGAGAGACGAGTGCAGCTTTCTGGCATCCTATTACATCTGTCTCATCCTGCAAAGCACTGCCTGACTGTCTCCATGGTTTTCTACAAGGTCTGCACTGCCTCACTGCCCATGTGAGGCAGATACATACATGCAGTCTAAACTGCAAATGCATGGAGGAGCATGAATCAGATCAGACGCAGAGACAGTGGAAGTGAAAAGGGAAACAAAGAAAGAGAGTATGGTTGGAGAATGCTGCAATAATCCTTTGATTCGAGGATAAACTGATGGCAAACTGTCTCCATAATGTGCATAGCCTGAACAAGTAAGCATTGTATAGAACAGTGCACATGCTTTAGTCATGGCTGCACTGGATGCCACCATCTAATCACACAGAGCCTATGATGTGTCTGAGCCAGGATTTCCAGAAGGAAGTGTGTATTTATCAAACCAGGACTCGACTCTGTGAAGGCCTTTAATCCCCTCCACACTGCCTGCCTGCTGCTTATCAATGAAACAGCCAAGAAAAGGAGATGGAGCCAAACACAGTTTCAAAAGACAAGGGGCACGTGGGCACATGCCGCCAGCTTTGCTATTTAAATTTGCTTTGCCCCCGATTTCAAGCAGGGCTTCAATATGCTGCATTGCTGATTTGCACATCATTTAGCAGGTTTTTTGTGAGCAGACACGCTGCCAACATTTGATAATGCACAGCTGCACAGACACAGGGGCCAGAGCAGAGCACAGCACAGTGCAATGTCAACGGAAGGGGACAAGAGTTTGACAAGATCTCAAAAATAAAACTGCAAGCCAGCTAATCTATTGATGTCGAGCATGCTGCCTTCCACCAGCTGGATTGTCAACCTGACAAGAGCAGAGAATCAACTGCTGTGCTCAAACAAACCAACCCTGGGCAGATATCGTTTAACCTTTTAACCTTTGCACCCTCAGAGCTCCTGAGCGCAGCCATGGTTCAACAACATAGTTAAAAGTTGGGACTAAAGCTATGGCTGTAGTTTGTCGGTGCTATCCAAATCATTCTTTGTAATTATATCATAACTAAAGCATTGAATCAAACGTTGTCAGAGTGGCTTTTGAAAGACAAGCATGTTCTGGATACAGGCTGCATCACACATAGACGCTAACAAAAGAACTATGCTGGAGTACCCACTGATCCACATTTTCAAAGCCGTGCCCCGCTGACCATGAAATGAACACAGACACCACTTGGAAATGAGTAAAGACAGCTTCAAAACCAAAATAACTCATATATACTCTACAAAGATCTGGCCCTGTAAAGACACCAAACACCCTCCCTTCCCTCCAGTTCCTCCCAAGCCAATTGCTTGGATACACACACAAAGAGGTTGAGACACACACACAGACGCATACACACACCGATTTGGACACCACTACAAACTCTGCCTTATCTTTCCCTGACAGGTTATTCACCATATCAATATTGCATGAGTTTCTAATGGTGCTACGTTACGTCTGAATATGTCTGTTTGACAGACAGACGATACCAATCCACTCTAATTTGATTGGCTACATTATAAATCCCATTCATGATATACCCTGAAACGTCTGCTCCATAATTAAAATCAAGTTAGCTGTTGTCTCTCAGGAGCTGTGAACCAGTAAGAAAAGAAGAGGAAGTGGTACACTATCTGGCAGAGCGACTGCAGTATGGAGCAGCAAAGTAACCTCTCAGTGTGTCTTTTCACTGTGGCAAATGAGGTAAAGTGGAAGAGCAAAATTACCCTTGGTCGGCCTGCTGCGGTGTAGCTGTAGCTGCAGTAGCTGTAAATCACAATGGCATTCAGCTTGCTAATGAATCTGCACTCGAAGGGTTCAGCCAACAGACTGTCGGCTGTGATCCAGCACATATGGAAGTCTGTCCTGGTCAAGATGACTCTATTTTACTGCCCTGTTTTGATCAAAACTAAAAAGGTAGAACTAGGTTCAAGAAACGCAGCCGCTTGTGAAGTACTCCTCTGCAGCACAGCACAGAGATTACACTGCTTTTAACTTTTAACACAATAAAAGACAGTTGCAGGCATGTTAAGGGGTTGCGGCAAAAGGATAGTTCAGATGTGTTACATCAGACAAAATACCAGGTCAAAGATAACAAAGACAAAACCAAAAGCAGCAGAGTGTGTGGACAAAAAAAGGCATTTACTGGTGCATGGTTTGGCTTTATGCCAAGTGAGTGTTTTTATTGAACAAACACAAGTTGTTTTTCTTGCCTTTGGCCCATTTGGTGTTTTGGTGGCTCGTCATGAACTTAACTACACTAAAGTGGGAGGAAGGGCACAGTAAAGGGCGTGTCACAGCTGATTACCAGGATTTGTGGTTGCCTGCCTGCCTGCCTGCCTGCTCAGACCAGGAGTGGATGGCACAAGGTGCAATCATGTTATGAGCAGTTTTGTGGCTTCACCAAAAGCTTAAAAAACTAACTTTGGATGGTAAACTGTTCAATTTGAATCCAACACACCCTGAGTATTCTTCAAACAGGAGAAAGAAACTTCCTATATATCTATTTAGAAAGTATGTGTGCCATAAGTGTTGGGTAACAAATTTTCAGTATGACTGAATATACATCCTCTTATACACCTCAGGCAGGGGTAGTAGCCTCCCACCCCCACTTCCTCTTGTGGTTTGTCACAACTTCAGTCCTTCAGCATCTATTGTTTGAGTTTTTACACGTTCTCAATAAATGGAGTTTAAATGAAAGTGTACACAAGTTTGCATAAAAGGACAATGCATTCAAAGTGTCATATATCATTTAGGTATCACTGTGTGTGTGTGTGTGTGTGTGTGTGTGTGTGTGTGTGTGTGTGTGTGTGTGTGTGTGTGTGCGTGTGGCAAGACTCTGAAGAGAGAAACTTGTTGAGTTCAGGTTTTTGAGGCTTTTGAGTCACTCGTGACCCTGGCAGCATGTAAAAGTGTAATATTATTTGAACATGTGTCGAGGATTAAGCGTTTTTTGATCTTGCACCTGTCCCTCACTGTGTGGATAAGATCAACTGTACAGTCCAAAGGTTAAGCCACGGTGTCGCAGCAGCAGCACAGTTCAGTCTACGATCAGTCAAGACGACAGAGTGAAGCATGCCTCTTCTTACACAGCTGGACTCAATTATCTAGTCAAATCCTGCTCCACTTTACACACACAGACACACACACTTCTCACCTATATACTGTACCCATACACTCATTTCTTCATGATCTAATTCTGCACAAGGCTACTCAAGTAAAAGTGATTTGCTGACTCACGTTTGTGTCAGTGTGCTTCACTGCTAATTTGTAAGCACAAAGAAAAAAAAATGCCTTCATGTCCTCAAACATTAAACCAGGTTCATCACCCAGTCACTCACTTCTGTTCATATGGAAACCATTCAACATGATATAAACCCTTCAATATAGTGACTTAGATTGTTGTGGGTGGATTTCAGAAATATTAGCAGAGCAGGTATATGTGTTTCTTTTGATCATGTGGTCCAAAGTATCAAAATGAGACTAGGAAAGCACCTAAGCTGGAACTTTGTGCACATATGTGTTTTGTTTTTATCTTGTTATTCGACTATGAGAGTTATAGTATCATCATCCAGCTCATCAGTGAGCATTTAGAGTAGTGTCATATGACGCCATTCAACTTAGAAAATAAGACTGAGAACATGAGGAATGTAGTTGTGCTGTTTCCATTTGCCTGAATGAGAGTAAAGGGGTGGACTACACAGTTTTGGTGTAGGTTCATATCTGAGATCTGCTGTCAGATCACAGCTGGGTTACTGTCCCACTTCCAGACTCATCTAAGCTTGCATGCTCGCCCGAGGTGCTTGATTTTGGGAGCGGCAGTGCTCAATTTCATGCCCTGCGTGAGTCATGTACCAATGTGTTGGTGGTGGTTTTTTTGTGCAGACAATCCCACTTTTTTTCTACAGCGCACATTTCAGTGTGTGCAGGGCTACAAATCTAAATGGGTCAAGGCTGATTTTGATCTGATCACATTCAATGGGTTTCATCACTGTTACCCTCACTTCCAAAGTCTTGATTCCATCGGCTGCTGCTTACACTAGCTGTGACACGGCCACCCGAGCTGATTCTGATTCCTCCAGACGCACCGCAGAACATTTCAGAACTGTACTTTTCCATGCAAAATAATCATTTTAAGCCATGATAACTATTCAGCCTTTTTAGTCACTAACAATAACAGAAACACAGTTAGTGTCTTTTGTAGCAATGGTTCATTTATATACAATCAAGCAAACACCTAAAAAATCAATAAGGCTGTGCGGCACCTGTTTTATTTTTGCTAACAAGTTCTTGGATAAATTGCTTGTTTTTTTTTAAATTTAATATCAACCTCTACATTGATGCTGATGCAGCCCACATGTTTCTGTCTGGCGCAGGGATTGTGGAGAGTCTGCCATATTTGTATTTAATGGATGCAATTTAAGTCATAATGAAGGATGAAGCTTCACTCAAAACCCACCTCTACCTCTACCTCAAAACCTCTTATCTTCTCTATAAAGTTAAGTGCTTAACTACAGCAGTACACTGAATTTGTTATGTCCACACCTCAACCATCTTTAACTTCATCAGTAAACTGCGCCCTTATCATGACACCAGAACCAGCTTATATAAGGGGGATAAGACTTCATACAGAGCTTGGGTGTAATAATAGAAGCTGCCTTACATGCATAACAGAGTATTTTCTTGTTTAGTTCTGCGCTGTAATCAAACAAGGCACTGTGATTAGCAGCAGGGCTGGGCCTTACAGTCAGGTTATAAATAGTCAAGTGTTTGGAGGGTCCCTGTGATCTGGGTACACACTGAATGAAAAAAAGGAGAGTTCCTTTGCAAAAAGACATTCAAACTAAACAAAAAGAAGTTGAGTTAAAGAAAACAACATTGGGGAAAGCAAGCATAATAACACACAGACATGAGCTGTAATTTTCACAGAGGATGAGGGAGACATGTGCTCCTCAGTTTTCCAAATCCAGTTCTTGTCTCCCCACTTTAATTGTGTCAGTTATATTTCCACACTTGTGTTTCTCTAAACAACATCCTCTTACTTTCCATCAGGGTGGATGCACATACAATATTTATCTATCGTCAGGCATGAGGTCTGCATTTACATTTTTTATTAGACTACCTTTAATTTGGAGAGCACTGATATAAAACAGAGGAAATACCAGGCATCAAACTTCAATCCATTTATCCATTTTTTTTTAAGAACCTCTGACCTTATGCGTTGCCTGCCGTTAAATCCAAACCATTCCCTTGCACACAATCAACACACTGTACATGCAGTTTCACCAGCAAACACATGCAGTGAGGGAAGCCTACTTGAACTGCTGGTGTTCCCTTGAGCTTCGGATCTTGGAGGAGAACCTCTCGGCCAGTTTCTCTAAGCTGCGGGAGTATTCCAGCTCAATCTCTGCTTTGCGGCGGAAGAACTCCTGCAGGTCCTGCAGCAGCTGGATGCGAGACTCAGACTGTTGCTCCAAGCATTTGAACTGCTCCACCAGCTGGTTTCGGATCTCTGTTCATCAAAACACAAAGGAAAAAATGGTATGAGTCAACTGTTTGTACTGCTAACAGTGCACAGCATGCCCTAGTCAAAGATCTGGATTTTGATTTTGACATTATTATTATTTGGCATTTTTATCAGTTATCTGTTTCCATACTTTCAACTTACCCAATGGTTTTTGCATTAGACAACTTCTATAAAACAACAAAACCCTTTTAAAACCTTTGTACAAGTACATCAAACAAGCAATCCAAGGTTAAAATGAGCCTAACCTCTTACACATGCTTTTGATGATTTCATTTGTTCCTTCAGTCAAAGGGGCATAGGGGGGATTTATCAGCCACTGAAACACTCAGAAATGGAAAATACTTCATAAACATTTGAGCATTACAAGCAGCCCAGGTTTCCTCTTGACCTGACACAAAATGCTGTATGATGACTTCTGTAAGTGCCAACTTCCAGAGAAATACAGTATTCCGTTTGCTGCCTAAAGATTAACACTGTTATAATTAAACTGTGTGCTAATAATATTTTACAGGAAATATGTGATGAGCTTGAGCTTGTTTTGCATCATCTGAGAAGCCTTATAGCACAAAATGCTACACGTCACATGGAAAAAATCCTCTTAAACACTTGAACAGCAGCCAAGTATGGCTGCTAAATGAATCATCTCTAATCTTACAGTATCACAGATTCGGTGCACATAATTAATAATCATTTAATGCAGTTAATTCTCAGCCATTTTATTACACTCCCTCAGAGTAGCAGCAACCATAAAGACTCCAGCTGGGAGTGAAAATGACCAGTGAGGCTCCACGCCAGGCCAGTAAGATGACCTGTGTGTACGACCTCTCACAAGTGTGTACATACTGAGAGATCAAACTGACTTAATGAGAAGCTAATGCACTCCCCCAATTGGAGCAAGCAGCAGAGTAACGTTTCTTCTAAAGAGGAACATGATGCTGCCAGGCAGACTGCAGAGCCTTCATGCCGGCGGGAACCCACGAGAGAAACCTGATTCCTCTTTGTAGTGCTGTCATCAGCAGCAACGACGCTTCGACTCAGGAACAGAAAAGGGGCCTGTTTTGCAGAACACAAACTCAGCCTGATGGAAAGAGCAACAGTAAACAGGATGAGTGGTGTCACTTCTCCAGAGGAAGGAGAACTCCTGAACTAGCGAACGACCTTTATTAGAAAGCAAAATGTTTTTCAGTCGTCTCACATTAAAGAGGCTTGATTGTCACACAAAAACACTATTAACACACAGAGCAGTTCCTGAGTCAAGTCTAACAGCAGAACCAAAAGGTAAGCATTCAAGATTAAAGCAGAGACAGGAGCGGCTTCAATTACAGACATTAAGGATTTCACTTAAGATCTTTAAATTCTTTAAACAAACCTGTTGGTGGTGACAAAATAGTGTTTCTTAGGTTTCTCTGGAACACAAAATCTCATTATTTCCTCTTTCACATTTACAGAATGTACTTTCTGTAAATGTGTGTACTTTGTCAAACTTCCACTCCACTAAAAAAACCAATTTTTTTTAATGTTTATGTCTGTCTTCCAAAGGTCTGCATAGAAACGCACTTGAAAGCATTAACGGAAAACTGGACTTCCTAAAGTGAGCTGCTGCATGTTGTAACATCTCTGAGTTGCACATGACTCACTGCAAGTTATAACCCTTAAACATAAGGACAAAGGGTGGATTTCATACATATCTAAGCCATGGCGGATGAACTACTGAGTGAATGGTGGAACCACACCAGTGACATAGTGACTGTGCTTCCATGCTGTTGAGGGTGTAATTTGGTTAGCCAAGCCCTCCTCGTGGATATATGCATGGGCTCTCACTGCCGGGGAAGCTTGCCAGCTGAACTGAAACAGCAATGTTGTGCGGGCGAGCCTTTTCCCTCCCTGTGATGTCGTGCCGCCTGGCCTCAGCCTCGAGCGGCATGCTGCACTCTGCGGTTAACCATTGTCCCAGCCCTCCCCTTCAT
This sequence comes from Datnioides undecimradiatus, assembly GCA_008933995.1. Lineage (NCBI taxonomy): Eukaryota > Metazoa > Chordata > Actinopteri > Lobotiformes > Datnioididae > Datnioides > Datnioides undecimradiatus. The sequence continues at coordinate 9,484,806 of WARS01000013.1, read as the reverse complement.
CCAGGGGCCTCCCTCTGCCTCCCACCTCTGAGGGCTTAAAGCTCTGTTTTTAGTGGGAGCTCTGAACCAGAGCTAAGGGAGAGACACCACTTCTGCTGCTTCAGTCGTGTCAGGAATGTCTTGCCTCGCCAGACATGCAGCTATGCACCCTGTTTGCAATGTTGTTTACTGAATTTTTAAAAAGAGGAAAACAGTGCCAGAGCAGGCGAGCCAAGAGAAATGCCCCAGGAAGAAGTGACACCGATTTGCATGAGTGACAGCGAGCACTTCTGAAAAAAAAAAAAGGAAAAACAAAAAAAGAGAACTCTGAACCACCAGCTGCAGCGCTGCAATTTGACAGATGAGTTCGGGAAAAATAGGTCACGCACACCAGAAGTGTGCCCTTCCCTCTGAGAAACCATGAGCAATTGGAGAATTATCCCCTAAGTATTCCCAGCTCTTAGAGGGGCTTCATTGGCTGTGGTTTATTCAAAGTGAAGGACCCCACTGTGGTCCTTTTCAGTCTGTGAGGAGAGGGAACGCAGTGAATGGAGGCCTGCAGTAAAAGTGACGATGATTGATTATCTTTTAGAACACCACCAAAACAAGTCCTGTGTGCTCTTACTACACTCCCCTTACATCAAGAAATTCTCCTGATATCAGTAATTGTCTTTGATTTGACTTGTTACCAGCTGAAGACATAAAAAGACAAATGCTTTTCCTGTAGATGAAACATTCAGTGAGTAGTTTGACACACAAGACGTTTGCTGTTTTCAAGAACGATAAGTGGCTCAAAACAACACAACAAATCAAGTGCTTGGGTACAGCGCCTTTTTTCTATATCACTTGTATGTAGAAATGTCTTGAACTACACCTGTCACCACCACCACCTTTCTGACATGTATGTAACAAGGCTTTGAACCAAACAGATTTCTCCGTATGCATGCTAAACATGGATGCCCCACTTTCAGCTTAGCTGCTCTGGTTTTCCTTGTTTTGGAACAAAACAAATTGCTTTGCAGTTCCAGTATGACTGAGCAAAGACAAAACACTCTGCTCCAGATGGGCCTTTTAATAAAAAGACTTATCCGTGTAATGTTTAACTATTTAACTAATCAGATGCCTGCAGTCCAAGAGCAAAGCAAATCAAGGTATCAAAGCATGGGCTCATTGAAGATGTTCTCTGCTACTGGGCTTTGAGATAGGCAAGTATTCCCAGTGCAGGTGGCCAACCTCCCAAAAACAACTCCACTGATTCAAAGTTAGCAAGTTAAACCTTTAATGTTCTTGCATTGCTTGATTAGGCATGCGGCTATTATCTGTGGTGGACCTACTGTGTGTTGCCGCCATGTCTTTCTATTTTGAGATGGAGCCATCTGCCTTTTTTGTGTGCGTGTGTAAAGGGAGGTGGGGGTTATCATCAGACAAAAAGGCTAATGGGGAAAAGGGGTGGGGTGGGAAGGGTGGTGGGAGTGGTGGTCGTTGCTGGAGCAGCTGAATTATGGTCAAACTCTGGTGGAAGGGCTAAGATTCTTTGTTAGAAATATAATTTTATCCTTTAAAGCTTTACAACAGCCTATAAATAGAGAGCGGTGTGACAAACAGTACAATTAAATTTGATTTTTGCTTGTGTAATTGAGCTTAATGTGGACATTTTCTAGAGTTCAGTTATATACGGTGAAAAATAACTTTTTTTTTCCACTTAGCTGTTTCCCCATTAGTAAATACTGCTTCTGTACTGCTTCTGAGCTGTTTGATATATAAACTATATTTGCAAAGTCCAACAGAGTTCCCTCTAAAAAGCCAAATAATGTTCAACAAAACTAAAAAAAAAAAAATCCCAAAGGCTGCATTCATCAATAACATTTTAATCAGTGTCTTCCTGTAAGACTAAACCAGCAATGGAGCAGAATTATAATATACGCTTCTTAGATCTTAAGCTTTTTTGTTTCGAGCTGGAGCTGTTGCAGACACCTGGGATTTATAGTGCACGTGTATTAATGCACCCCGTTCATAACAACAACTCATAAATTTGAAAGTATGTCGGGATATGTGTGGATATGCATATGTATTCATGTTCTGTATGTCTGTAGAGTGAGCCAAACACACTTTAAACTGTCCAGCAGAGGTCATGTTTTAATGTTCTGTAGGTTCACTTCTGTTGCTCTGTAAATGACTGTGCCAGTTAATTGTGACATATACGCTATATGACATATTATGAGAGGAGAGAGTGTATATTCTTGACAGACACTTACAGTCCTGACCTGTGGTCAATTCATCATTGCTATACCTTCCACTGGACACCTGCTCCACAATATAGTTCTTCCTACAGTGCTTGGGCAGGAACTGAAAGCGCAATGGACACTTGTCTCCTCACAGCACAGGAAAACCTCTGAAAACAATAGTAGGATGTTGGAGATCCCTGATCTTTGACACAGACAGACAAAACCCTGCACAGACAGCTGTGTAACAGCAGAGTATGGCATCAAAAAATGAAATAAAAGTTTGGATGCTTGCTTTAGGCTGAATGAACTGAGGTGCACTCCACCCAAAGTCTGGGGTGAACTTGAACTGTGAAGTGTCTGTAAAAAGTTTGGAGCTTGAAAAACACACACAAAAACACCATTTATAATTGTCATGCACGCTCCCATCGAGCTTGTCTGCAGACATGACCACTGGCTTGCACTATGGATGCATTAAGAGAACTGAATACAGGATGAATACGCCCATAATGTTTCTTTTAGGTTTCCACAGACAAAGAGCAAAGTGCAGCCAACTGACTTCCTATTGGCCCCCACACACACGGATGGCATAAAAATGATCTACTGATGCAGCTCTTTGATACTTTTATTGGACGTATACGATATATGATGGTGCTCAGGAAAAAAAATATTGTTTTACCATTTGCCAATCTTTTTGTAATGGCTGAGTATGGGAAATATTTTTTGGCCAGCGTCCATCACGACTTGCAATTCAGTCTGTGGTCACTTTGCAAGAGTTGCACCACAGCCCAGCACTGATTCTGTGGTCTTGGTTTGCACCTATCTGTGAGTTAAAGCAGCGAAGCATCACCAATTCTTGCTCAGAGCAACTAGCTGTCTTGAGTTTAGTGACCTCTTTACTGAATTGGTAATTCTAAATTAACAATGAGCAGTCAACAAAGACAGTGACTGTAAATGAATGGATGAGCAGACAGTCAGCACTCTTCCTGCCCAAACCAACTGCCATGTCTGCCTGCCAGCTAAATGTAGTCATACATTAGGGTTTTTAATAAGGCAGCTTGCCATATTATACAAAAATGGTGGAACGATGGACATAAGAGAAGTGGAGGATGCTGAAGGTGCACTTTAATAAGTTTCTCTGTATATTTTGTTTTTTTTTCCTTTCTACTGTTAAAATCCATTGTTACTTAAGCTGAAAACAACCACATTCGTAATCTGCACAGGGTGAGTGTTTGCTCTGTGTGTAATGATTTATTTTGGTCTCCCTCAGGTAAATTTCAGCTCAGTATAAAACATTGTCAAAGCCTTTTCAAACAGATGCAAACAGATTTATCTGATATAATCGGAATCATCTGACATATCTTCAGCACTTAAGGTATTCCTGCTTGTCATGGATTCCTAACATGATATAGACACATTTATGGGCTGTGAAGGAGATGTTACTTATCATCCTCTAGAAACAAAACCTGTGTCTACTCCTGAAGTCAATTCAGGACACTAGTGGTGATGTACTGGTGCAGCATTTTACTGCAGGTCTGCTGTTTAAGAGGACCACGTGACATCTTGACGCAATGAAGTCCAGATAAAATTGGAGTGCAGTGACTGAGAGGGGTTTTTCTGCTGAGCATCCTGAGGGCAGCAGGGGAAGCCGGGCTGTTCGGGCAGCAGGCAGCCCGAGGAGGAGCAGGAGGGATGGATCATTTCACTGCAGGATAATAAAGCTAAAATATGAAAGAACTACATGTCTCCATGTAATGGGGATAAATTATAAATCATAACCAGCCTCTGAAGGTATTAAACACTTTGAAAATAATGTCCTTCGGCGTTCACATCACCATGTGGTAAGACACACACAGTATGTAGACACACGCAACAGACAAAAGCCACTCCGAGCCAAATTTCACTAACCTAATCCCCAGCGAGTATGTATGCAGTATCTGCTGCAGAGCCAAATTCACATGAAAACCAGACACACAGACAAACACAACCCTTATCCAGACCTTAATTCACTCTCTTATGGAGTCTCATAATACAAGTTCCAGTCATTGAACTAATCCCCCATTTCTCTGTTTTTTCGTTTTTTTCTTTTTTAATCCACTAATGATTAATGCAATTTTGGGTTCACAAGGACATGCTCGTGATGGCAGCATAGGTTCTTCTTCACTGTCTGTGTCCATTCTGCCTGTTCCCTCATTAACCCAGACTCTACTGCAGCACATGCACTCAAAGATAAGACAACAGGAGCCAAGACCAATCAATGGATGGAGCAGAGGTGAGCTGATGGAGCGTCCGACAGCATGATGTCAGCTGTCATTCGCTCTGGGTTGTCCCTAACTCTTAATCCTCCCTCCTAATTAGCTGCTGGTTTATCCTGTTTTCCACTGGATGTTCTGTCAAGCTAAAACTTGACAGCCTGTAGAAATGTTTATCAAATGAGCTTGTCATGTGCATTATTTTCACTAACCTGTAGCTCCTCTAATTAAAAATAAGGCTACCGCTTCTGGTTATGTTAAACAATCTGTGACAGCATGCTCATTTAAGCCTCCCAAACTGTACTAAACCAGAAAACGGCGTGTTGTTTTGAACAAAAATACTCAACTTCTGATGAAACTAAAGAAATTATTACAATTAATTGTTGCCCTCCTTCACAGTGTAAAGAAAGGAAAATCATCCCAGACTCCCTCGCTGCTCTCTAATATTGATTTCCTCTCTGGTGCCCGTATCGTCATCACATCAGCGTGTTACATGAGTCTGTTGCTTAAGGGAAGCCCGAGTGTGAGCTACAACCGGAAACACGCCCTTTCAGTGTCTTGCTGTCCATCATTGCTGTATCCAGGATCCAGCTCTGCAGGACCAGGCGGAGAGGTGTCTCCATGGCAACACGGGCGTGCACCAGTCCCTGGGGAACAGCTTATTGGAGGAGAGGTGGAGTCTGATGGATGTGGATAGGTGGCAGAATTGAGTCAGGATGCACGTGCAGATGTATGCACTGAGACATGGTGTAAATTTGTCTGTGAAGCTGTAATTGGTATTTAGAAACATACTCATTATTTTAGAACTGACTTTTTCCAACAACGTTTAGATTTTATTGAAGTGCCCCACTCAACCAAGATCAACATAAGGACAGGCTCAAAGTAGGTGAAAGTGAGCGACCTGTGTCCAGTATACCCTCTGCTGAGTTCCTACCAAAGGAGCCTCTTACTTTCTGCAGGTTTCAAAGTTCAGTTATTCTGGTCCACAATCTAGATGCAATATATACAGCAGGTATAATGAAAAAGAAATCAACTATTGCAATTATTAATTAAAAAATGCAAAGCAATATCTACTTACAGCTTCTCTTCCCAGAGGATTGGCAGCTTTTTTTGACTGATGTGACAATAAACTGATTAACTGAACTTTGTCAGACAAAACAAGCAATTTGAAGATGTCATCTTAGACTTTTTTCACTATTTTCAGCTTGTCAGTAAGGAAGTATATCAATAAAATCAAGTTAACCAATACTGATTCATTGCAGCCCTACAGTAAACAATTCATTAACCCGCGAATGTGACAAAATGCCAGAGTTTTGTGTTCCTAACGAATAATGAGCCTGTGCCACATATGCTTCTATTTCCACCATCAGTGGTGGGTGAGTGGGATTTGTGAGCTGCAAATAGGTGCACTCTTTAATCATCTAAAGTCTACAGTGGGACATGTGCTTCCCTGGTACATAATAAAGTTAATCTAACAGGTCCCAAGCCTACACACTTAACTAATTACTTCCTCAAATAGTGACTTTTTCAGACTCTCACTGACGAGTTATTTTTGCACAACTGTCCTCTTTCCCCCGTTTCTACGGTTACTGTATCTCTGCAGGAAGTTTGTTTTTATTGTTTTTTTTCTGGTATCAACGGTTGCTGCATCTCAGTGTGGATATGTCTTGCGTAATGAAGCAGCTTGATGGCATAATTTCCTGTAAGAATTGCAGCACATTTATTCCATTTGGATTTTCTATGGCAGCAAGAGATTTATTTACAGGATTTATTCTTTCAGTGGACGTTTTAAAAAAAAAAAACACCTAAATAACAGTTTTTAATTGTGGCATTTTGTGTCCATCAGAGAAGTCAAAGTTTCAGTGTGCACATAGCAGACTGACACAACTTATCTATATACTGCCAGGTTATAAATGTGGATCAAACCCAAACACTCTTCGTCTCAGATTTCTCATCCTTATCATATGGGGACCTGAGTGTGTAGAGTTTTTGATGGTATGAATCACGTACATCGCAATAGCAAAGTCTATGTGTGCCATCACAGCTCAAATCAACAAGCATAGTTAATGAGAACAACAATTTAGATTAAAATACGGTTACTAATGTTAAAGAATAATTTCTGGCAATGCAAAAAGCATCTATTTGTTCAATTGTTTGTTGCGGAGACTTATTTAATGGATGTTTGGTGTGTCAGATCAGTCATTCTTGATTTAAATTAAATTCAATTGTAACAGCTCTGTAACTAGATTTTATTCCCCCAGCAAACGGCAATGCATTACTGCACTTGTAATACAATCACAGTGTTGAAAACTGAACTTCTCCAGACGGTGTCGATTAAAATTCTCTCGACATAGACAGCTGAATGAAATGAGTGGTGAAATCATGTACTGACTGGAACGAAGTTACCAAGAAACTGTTTTTCCTCTTTAAAGGGAACGTTGTTTACTTCATCAATGAGAGAACAGAAGCCAAAAAAAAAACCCTATACTAAAGCAGTGTTAAATGATAATCTACGCCTGGCAGATCACCCCTTCATGAAAGGCTGATTATATCTCGAATCCTTGTGAAACGGACAGAGCAAACACTCAATTTATCAAGAGCCAGCTGCATTCATCACAAAGAGTAAACAGAGAGCAGGGCAGAGTCAGCAAAGTCGAGAGAAAACTATATGACTTACGATGGCCAAGGGGAAATGAAGATACCTCAGCAAAATATGAAGTTATTTAAGTAGATCTCTTGTCATTGTTCTCACACTTGCTCCATATATTGTATCTCTTTGGTGGATACAGATAAAATTTCTTAAACTTCCAACCAGACCAGGTTACGCTGACCGATCCGTACAGTAACCCCTCAAACGTTAAAGTTAAGCTTAAGTGATGGACAACAAATTGAAAACTTATTTGACAGCTTACGTTGCATAAAGACTGGAAAGAGGAAAGACCACACAACAAACAGTCTGGCACATATCCTCCCAGTGAAACAGCACATTCGAGTTTTTACACTTTGTTTTTTAGTGTGGACAGAGGACAGAAGGAGATATAATTTCATGATTAGTGAGCTTTTTTGTGCTGGGAGGTTACTACTGCATGGTGAATAAAGCCATTTTCCCTTGTTTCTTTTCTTTATGCTAAGCTATGCTAAGTTAACCAGCTCCTGGGGGTGGTATAACGTACACGATTGAGAGTGGGGTTAATCATCTCATCCAACTCTGGGCGAGAAAGTAACTTTTCCAAAATGTCCAAAACTTTCCCTTTAAGCCTTTACTGTGTATTAATAGAATAGAAACATATAATCTGAACTGAGTCAGCAACAGAGCATCTTGAGCCTCCTGTTTGTTTGGCTTCTCGCTGCCACGCCACACAAGCAAACCAACCCTGAATGAAACCCAAAATTTATTGGACAGCTACGATAAACAAGCTGTCCCACTAAAGATTATTTGGCCTCAATAGCTTGTAGATGATTTCTTCTTTGCTCTCAGCCAACAGCAGGTTTGCCAAACAACCTGGCAGCTACAAGATCTTCAGCCGGTGAGTCAGTGCAACCATTTCTTAAACTCCCAACCTCCCAACAATCAGCTTCATGCAACCCAGCAGGTGTTAAAGGCTAACTTACCACAATGCCAACAAGTTCTGATCTCTAGTTCCTGCAGCAACTGTGCAACACATTCAGTAACAGACAACAGTGTTGGTTGACCTCACTAGTTGCAGGTATTTCAGAGTGCAAAGACACCACAGGCTGCATCCAGTAATCATTATTGCTTTGCTATAAAAAAAAACAACAAAAACACAATGAACCGAGAAAAACTTTGAGCATTTATCTCCCTCAGCAGAGCTGTCTGTAGCCTGCAGCCACAACAAACAGAGGCACACCTACTGCCACATGTAATTCTCATCAGCATACAACCATACAGCCAAACCAAACAAACATTTTTTAGGGTCAGTGGAAGGGCCATTATATCATACAAGTCTTACTATAGTTTTATTTTCAGAAGTGATGATAATGGTGGTTTGTGGGGCATTTCTCACATCCGGCTACTGTTACCGAAGTAATGCAAGCTAAGGATTGCATGCAGGAGCGTATCACTGTAAAGGCATACAACTTGTTAAAACAGTTGTTTGCAGTGCTCAGTGGCAGTCCTTTGGAAAATGCATGTCAATCAAATTACTATCAAATGATCAAAAAATTCGATTTTTTAATCAAGTCTGCTGGGGAGGTGAAACTTGTTTGCATTTAGTCTGACAGAGAGGAACCAGTAGCGAGGAGAAATGAACAAGCAAAAAAATAAACCCTCAAACGCAGTGTGTGTGTGTGTGAGTGTGTGAGTGTGTGTGTGTGTGTGTGTGTGTGTGTGTGTGTGTGTGGACACTGATGTGTACGTATTGAGGACACTGAACAATTTCCATGAGCAGTTGCCTGCATTATTTTCCCTGATCAGAGCAGTTGTTTGTGGCCTGAAGGAAAAAATGAGCGAAGTCGTGTGTCATTTTCATCACATCAAAACTGGGATTGTTCTCACACACAATTCATTAACATCACAATTCATCAACACCAGTACCCCCACACACAAGTAAAGGCATACATACTATGCCTTTACTCGTGTGTGGGTGTACTGGTGTAAGTGTGGGTATAATAACTCCAGATGATTAATCTATTATCAAAATAGTTGTTTTCAACTAACTGATTAATCAACTAAGTGATGTAGCTCTGCAGCTCATACTGATGCTCATTTGAAAAACACTGCAGGAAATAATCCTGCTACGGGTCAAGCACTACAGAGAATGAGAGTGGGGTAAAACTGCACTCCAAGTACAGTCAATCAGAAATTCATTGCAGACAGTGATTTAGGGAATGCAGCCAACAGAAGAGGCAACCAAGTCAAAGCTGTAAACACCAAACCAATTTAATAAAACAGTGCCATGCTGAAGATGAGGGAGTCTGGGTACGCCGTTGTCTTGACGTTTACTAATGCCATTTAAGAGCTTCAGGTTTGTTTCAAAGCTTTGCTCAGATCATGTCCTGAGTCATCTCTTCTCTCCTAATTCTGTGTCTTCTGCTCTGTTTGCCGGACTTTTGAAGCATCCAGACTGAGAAACTGAAGGTTCAGTTCATCCTGATGTGGAAACCATATTTAAGTCGTACAGCAGAGTCACAATGTCAAACAGCTGCTGATGGCTGAAAGCAACACTTCACAAGCTGCCTATAAAACTGGCAAACAGGAGGAGGCCGAGCTGCAGTCCAGTGACCACACGGTGGTTTCGTTGCAAAACAGCGCCCGAGCTCCTCACCCGGTCTCTGTGTTCAGTGTGTGACCCTCGTCTCTATTGACATGCTAATGCAGGACCTGCCAGCTGAACAGCTTGAATGAAGTGAACACCATCTCCCAAGGTCCTTCAGAGACCTCGGCTTTGGCAGCCAGCCTCGAGGGTCGTCAAGAATTCATTAATGGCTGTGGGTTCAGGTTTTAGGAGTGTGGTTTTTACACTGTAGCAGGGGATGTAAATGGTATATTTTGATGTGCTTTCGCACCTGCAGCGATTGCATTTAAGAGATATTTAGCCATAGCAAACAAACTGCAAACCTTTTTTAATAAACTCTTTCACAAACCAAGTTTTTTTTTTTAATAAGCCCTCATACATAATAAAGCAACCCCTGTGATCTTGTTATGACCCAGTCAATGACCCGCTGACGATTTGGTCCCTTCTGCCATGTACACATTAACCATAAGCAATAACTCAAAGCAAGACAGGTGCAATTTCCAATCTGAATTTCATTACCGCTCGCTTACTGCCTGCCTCAATTCATAACATTTCCATTGTTGTGATGGTGGTGGATTGTCAGAAGTGGAGAACGTTAAGCGTCTGTAGGCAGCACAACACAGCAGCTGTGAATGAGAAACAAGCAGCATCCTCCATAAATTAACATCCTTCCTGCTCACACAGTTCAAGGGCCCTGTCTAAAGCCAAGAGGAGCAGACAGGGCCTGCAAAACAAGAGCAATTCTCCCATGACACATGGATCTGAGCTGAATAATTGGTTCTTGAATTAGCAAAGAAAAAAGGCTTGAAGTAAAGTAGAAAGCAGAAGACTAGGATTATTGATACAGCAGAAACAAGAAATGTTTACAGGTTCTGAATGCCTGGCACATGCCACAAGACAAAACTGAGCTTACAGAGGCAGAGAGAGTCTAGTAAATAAGAATCAGTCAGACCAGCAGCTGATCCACTGCATGTCCACACAAAGCAGAATCTGTAGCTCTGCCCTATTAATCCCACTGTTCAACCCATGAGCATCCAAAGGTCTGAGCTGGTGCATGACTCTGGGGGATGATCAGCTGAAGCCCCCTGAGGTGTAACATTAGTAAAACCACTGAAAGTGAGAGTGCTTGTAATGGGTCCAGCTCCATGAGAGTAAACCCCAGATTCACTTAGGGAAATATCAGCTCATAACGTGTCTATTCCTATTCCACAGTACACCGCTTTATTGTTACACCACACAGCAGAATGGATGGTTGGTTTAAGCATCTTGTCATTGTTTTTGGGTGGATACATGAACTTGTATGATAAATATTTGTCTTGTTTTAGTTTTTTCCTCTGATCAACTGGCTCCATAGTTCGTCCTCTGGAGACAGGCACTAATATAATTGTATAGAGCAGGATTAAATGTCAAGCACAAGTCTGAATCTGCAACCAAAATAGTCAAGTTGACTGCATGTCTAATACAGCACTGACATAAACTGAATGAAAAACACATATTTTACTAATAAGGTCTTTATAGACTGAATTTATATTGTCTGTAAATCTACCCCCAGATTTTACAAGATTACAGTATGAAATACTCTGTCAGTAGAGGGGCTGTGAGGTGGGGAAACAAGTCAGTGGTGACATTAAGCCACACAGTGTTTCATCCATGTTGCCAGGTGAGAGCACTGAGAGAAAACAGCCAATCACTGACAGTGAATCAAAGGCACAAAAACGTGAGCAGAGTGTGATCGGGTCTGTGGATTAAATGCCATTAAAAGACACTGAATATGGAGAATGAATATGCATTCAACGAACATACTGTGCATTAAATCTACTCACAAATATCTGATCAACATAAGCACAAGAGTCAAATGCAGGCCCCATATGTTAAAAGAATGAGGTGCAATAATAAGAGCCAGTCCTTCCTGCATTGGGTTCAACCACAGTGATCCTCACCCAGCAACAAAGCTGCAGAACCAAGATCCTAACCACATTATGACAAAAATCACAGAGATCCATCTGTCTGCTGTTGAATTAATGAAAGAAATGTTTGCACACCCCAGAGGGAGAGGAAATGCGATCGAAATAAAAGCGGGTTTCGCTCCTCGCAGCCTGATGCTCTCGTCATTGGTTTGACTGTCACGCTTAAGCTGTCATACAACGGGCAAGTCTGTCAGCGCTCCAGCGCTATATAACAGGCGGCTTGCGTTACATGAGAAGAATAAAAAGAAAAGCAAAAACATGCAGGCATAAACAGACCCTGGGTCAGGCAGAGTCGACGGACGGGCTCTGCAGAGACAATGCACACGCAGCGGACACACACACACACACACACATCAGATTCACACCGCACCTTTCACTTGGGTCTCATAATCCGCTATGATCTCCTTATCCTTCTTGAATTTGGTAGATGACATCGTTCCTCTGGTTCTGTGAAGAGAGAGCCTGTGAGTCGAGGACTCTTTTGGATCTTGGGTGATGATCCCCGACTTGTAACGTTGCAGCGCTTTTGCTCCGTTTTCCCCCTTTCTTCCTTTCTTTTCTAGCGACCGTGCATGGAGCAGAGTAAAGGCTTGGATGTGTGGTATTCCTGCAATCCGACACTTTTATTGTTGAAATCAGTGCAGGAATAACACCAGTGTTGCATTCTTTTCTGTTTTTGCGAGGTGGTGTTTTTTTCTCTCTCTGGCAAAAGGAACCAAGTCCTCCTCCTCCTGCCTGCCTGGCACCGGTCAAAACTCAAAGGCTTCAGCAGGGAGGAAAAAAAGAGGAAAGGCACAAGCGAGCTCAAAACTATGATAACAACATGATGGAAAAGAGCGGAGCGAAGGTTTCAGGCAGCACAGTCAGTCAGTCAGTCCTTGTGGCCAAAAATGAAGGGACATGCGTACGAGGAGCGAGGCAGGCAGACACCGTTCGTACTCTGACAAATTGCGCTGCAGGGAAACAGGAATTTAAAAGATCGTCACGTGAGCCTCCTCGCATTGTCAAGCAGCAGTCCTTCTCCCTCCGCCCCCCACCCTCATCCTCTGTCTCTCTCTCTCTCTCTCTCTCTCTCTCTCTCTCTCTCTCACACACACACACACACACACTCACAGAAATATAATTTAAATGTATCGTAGCTATAATTTATTTTCACATTTCATCACATTCATGTCAATACCTGCAGGTCTGCTGATAACATGTTTCCACAGGTACAAATATACCCTGACACTGCGACCCCCCCCCCTCCAAACACACACACATTTTTTTTAAAAACCCAATCATCTCCATGGAAACCTCACACTTTTATCACTGTATTACTTGCCGCTGTTACTGTTTAGGAGATGTGGCAGCACAGAGGCTGCGAGGGAGGGAATCATGTCTGACATGCTGCTGCATCACACACCCAGAGCTGAGGCCTGGTGGTTAAATGGCTCAGGCATGACACATCAGCACCGACACCACCACTGATGCTCTGATGCGTAATCACAGAGGCACCGCTCTGGTACTGTATGCAAACCTCATTATCTTTTGAAAGGACAAACTGTCCTTTGCACCACCCTCCTTTGTTCCAACAGGTGTATCGTCATGTTTTATCCATTGCTCTCTCCTCCTCTTCTGCTGACAGCTGAAGATGAATGTGATAACACGATTGTCATCAATGAGATAAGTAGCTGTAGCTGTTTAAGCATGTGAAAGATAAGAAACACCTATAGAGGTAAGAATGTAAACAAAGGTGATAAAAACCTCTTATTGTACAAAGGGCTCTAAAATACTGAGTGTCAATTATGACTGGGCAGAACTGCATACGTACCATTGAACAATACCAAAATAATTTTTGTGAAAGCATCACATCACCTTTAAAACCTGTGAAAACATATAGGCCTGGACATATGAGTGTAACTGAATATCAGATTACATACAGTGTGTTCATATAAATAATCTTTGCTAATATATTGTCAAATAAGAGAAATGGAAGAATGAAATGGGGATAAATGTGATAGGAAACTACACATATATTGCATGCTTGATCAAAGTCTTGAGCCAGTTAATGCGTCATTGATTAATTATTATTATCCCTAGTTTAAATGAAATGTGCTTGTATATCTACGGCATTATTATTGGAATCCTGTATTTCTTATATGGGGAAAAAAGAATACCTGAATTCATATCATAAAGAAAAGAAAAACACCTTTTCAGGCACTGTTGTGACAGAGTGTGTGTCTCCTGACAGATCCTCTCATGTGCTTCACTGTGTTTCTAACAGTCCATGGGGCTCAGTTTGTTGTCTGTCACCTTCTCTATTCCCTTGTTCAGCAGGGAACAGCCTGTTGACTCACAATGAAGTGACTCAAACCTGCAAACAGCCACACTGTACAAGCCCTCTGTATCTTGCCTCCATTTGCAGCACACATGCTTCAATGTACATTTCAAACTGACAGGTAGGAGGACACGTTTGACAGATTTTAGATCAACATTCAACCACATTTAAGAAAAAAACAGAAAAAACAGAAAAAAACAGAAAAAACAAAATGCATTGCCACTTTGACTGTACAAAATGTTTAGGTGAAGTCAAAACTTCCTATCATACCTTATTAACACTTGTAAGTGCAGACCTTATGGCTTTTGAGTGATAGATTAACAAGCATTTATTATTGGATTACCAGCATACATTGTACATTGAAAAAGATAAACATCAGGCAAAAGGATTTACAACCTGGAAACTGAAAACATGTTAACAGTCTCAATAGCCTTTCTTTAATAAAAATATTTCTGACATACATATACACATATCTGTGAAGGCACAGCACTGCCGTGAGCTAGAGCCTCGTGTTAGTCTGCAGCCAGCAACACCAACTTAAAGGGCCATACAATGTGAAATATGAAGATATTACATTGCTTAAATGAGGTGGAACAATTAGCTAGTCACCCTCAAGAGTCTAATTGAACAATTAAAGAGATGAAGAAGACATCAACAGCGTTCCTCTCACTCCATTCGCACACAAACGTATGCCTATGCTATTCAGCTTTCCTGCCTTCCCATCACTAATGACTTAAGATATCAGGTTCTTGTGATGTCCAAACATATTTTCTGGCTGTTGAACAGAGCATGCACAGCCCTCTTCACAGGAGTAAAAGCCCCTGAAGAATTTTAAATGGCCTCCGGTAGTGTGTGTGTGTGTGTGTGTGTGTGTGTGTGTGTGTGTGTGTGTGTGTGTGTGTGTGTGTGTGTGTGTTCAGTGAGTCTGGATATGAAAGAGAAACCAAGAAAAGGGTGAGTGACTTCCTGTGTTTTGTGTCTCACTGCATCACGCCGTCTTTTATGTCCTTGGTGGTGAGTCTAAGTTGCTTGTCAGGCTGTATACGCATCTGAGGAGTGAAGCCATGAGAGAGCAGACACTTCACTTGTGACACAGTGGCTGTGACAGAAAGGCCTGCTGGAGGTTCGGAGTGACAGCAGGGTGGATTCTGCTTTTGTTTGTGTTTACCACAGAGAAGTCAGCAGAGGTAACCTTTCTGCAGTCCCTTCATCCCCTCCCACTGTCCGTCTGTTCCTCAACCCTACCTCTCTCATCAGGCATCTCAGGGGGAAGCCTGGGAAACTATGACTTCACTGTTTTTATAGCACAAAGATCCATTGTGAGATTCTTTTACTAGACCTTTCTATAGAACAAGAGTGGGAACAGTGAAAAAAATACCACCCTGAGCCTGAACGCTCTCATAGATAATAATGTGTGAGTAATGAGGTATGCAAGTAGTTTTTTGGTGGGTGAAAATCTCTTATTGAGTCTGTAAATACATCCAGATGATGAGTTTTTTCCACACAGCAAATAAAGAATGTCAACAGATATTGTCCAGTACTCTTACTGAAGATATTTTTCTAATTACAATTAATTTGACAGATTTAATTTGTCAGATATTTTATTCAAATGTGAAAGAAAACTGAGGGATGACTTACAGCACAAGATGCCCGGTGACCCAAACCGGTGTTGCCATGGTTGCAGACATCTTAGACTACTCAGTCATTAGGACATGCAACAGCAAATCGCCTCCCATGACCTCAGATTCCTTTTGTTTACTGAATGACAAATCAAAGCGCGGTGTGGGTTCATATCACATCAATACATTTTAGTATCCTGAGTGTATTTTAACTCTGAGATGCACAACTAATGTGTCATGCTGATTATCAAAACTCTGGGAGAGAAAACAGTGTGTAAGACTCTCAGGCTGTTTCTTAACATTTTCCTCCCAATTTGCATCGACATCTGTCCGTTCTCATCTTCCCGTATCACAGACAACAGCACTTAACAGCTACCCATACTGTGGTCGTTGTGGTTAGCCTCCTTGATGCGTCTCAGGTGGAACGCCTGCAGTAACGCTAAAGAAGAAAAGTAAATAGAAAATCTAACGTGTTTCTAATCACCTGTGCTGTCAGCTGTACTGTTAAATGTATTTGCAACATTATGAATGTTTTTTTTTCATGGTTCCCATCTGACACATACCCAGTGTAAAATCCCAGAAGGCTCATCATACCTGACTGCTCTGGGGATATCTGCATGCTTGTCTTGGCTCCACATTGCATGTTACAGCAGCTGAGGTTACATGTGAGGATAGACGCATCTCAGCAGGTCTAGCTGCATGGATAAGTTGCACTCAGATCAAACAGGACCGTGGTTGTGTCTGTTTCATCTTCTATCAAAGCAGCACACATGGATTCTTTTCATTGTCCGCTGGTCTTTGCATATTCTCTTTGCAGAGGCAACACATCATGCATTATACAAAAAGTTGCCTATGTGTTTAAAAGATCATTAGGTTGGCAAAAGTTTTTCGACTGCCTGACTGTAGTCTGTGAAAACACAAGCCATCTGTTGTGCAGGACTTCTTGTTCCCTGACATGAAAACTCCCACTTGTCTCTCAGACTTCACACTTACTAATCAGTTGGAAAGAATGTAAAAATAAGATGTTAGAAAACAACATTTTTAATAAACATAATGTGTGCAGCATGGAGAAAGCATACTATGATATATGTGTTTTTGGATCAAAAGAAGTCCTGCAAATAATTTTTGTTTTCTTTCTTTTTTCTCTCAAAGATACAGAACTATTGCAGGTTGTTGAAGCTGTTACATCCATTGCCCAGAAGCTCAATTAATCACACAAGGAAATGTGACACTGATGAGAAGACAGCTATTCTTATCACCACTCTCTATATAAATCACTAAAGGAGTTTTTTAAAAAAAGCTCACTACATGTTTTCAGCATAAGTAATTACTGTGGAATGTGTAACTGAGTTACAAGTTGCTTTTATTTCATCCCATTTATGATTAATGCTGTTTAATTACTATGTTGTACAAAAATATCAGGAAAAACAACCCAAACAATAGAATAGATAGAATAAAAATAGAATAAATAGAAATGTGACTAAAATGATGTTATCCCACGTCTTCATTTGGTGGGGATGAATTAAGTGAGTTTTGAGAGATGTTTGACAGATACTGCACACTGCCTCTCTTTTTTCGTACAATATTGCTTTAATTTTTGCCTCTTTGTTGTTTCTTGTTTTCATGTAAGGTTAATGGTTTTGATCAGTGGGCTCCTACTTAGCTCAAAAAGTTGTATCATGGCGCCCTCTGTCGGTCGCTTCTGAATCCACCTGACGCCTACTACATTTTCTGTTTGTATTTGTGAATTTAAAAATGAATTATTATTATTATTATTGTTGTTGTTGTTGTTGTTGTTGTTGTTATAAGAATAAAACAATTATTTTAATTATATATATATATATATATATATAATTTTCATTTGAAAAGGCAATAAATTACCTTTTAATTTCAAAACGTAATAGAGTGTTTCTTGCAACGAAGGAACACCAGAGGCAGGATCAAATATTGAATGAAAACTTGCTAGTAATAGTTTAGTAAAAGTTACAATTTTAAAAAGGAAACGATTCAAGACATCAGAAAATTACGTTTCAAAAAGTGAATATGAGGATACATCACAAAGGACAACACAAGATTAGGACAAGATTACGTAAATAAATGGACAGATTAGACAATATATACTATAAACTATAAGTCAGAATATTGTATTTTATATCTGCATAACACCGGACATTGTCATCTGGAATAACAGACAGATTTAAGTATTTTAAATACAGATTATGCATACAAAAAGGCAAGAATTATTGAATATAAACCGGTATTAGTAATAGACTATGATGCTTTTATTGTGAAGGACATGTTCCGGTAGCTTCGCTGCAGAGCGGAAACAACATGTTATGTCGCCTCGTGTTTGACAGGCTCGTGAGACTCCAGTTAGCAAGTGCAACACAACTGACCCTCATAAGACTGTCAGCAACTTCTTCAGTTCAACCGGTGGGCTCTTTATATGAACACATATCATAATGTGACTTTGTTTTAATATAAAGTGTCTAATGTTTCTATGATTTTTGCTGTTAGCAACTTTTTAACTCCTTAAAGCTAACGTTAGCCGGCTAAGTTAACCGGTAGCGTTATTTCTCTATTGATAACGTTACAGGTATATTCACGTTGTACAAATATACAGGGCGTGCAACGCTAGCAGTATGGTAGCTCATGTATGTGTGTGAGCTTATGACAACATGAAAGTACTCAGTGGTTCTGTTGTTTGCCTGTAAATCAGTGCACTATGTGTACATGAACATGAACATGGAAGCATTGACAGAGTTTGAATGCCTCACTCTTCAGGAGCTACACGGGGGACAAAAGCTTGAAACCAGCTGTGACACATATCTCAGACCCCTGTGTATTGTACACAAACAAAGCATGTCCTCCCAGGATGATGGGGCTGCAGAGCAAGGCCCGAACACGGTGGAATTACCCTCATCCTCCTCCACTGTGAATGATGCCACCACTGGTGACATCATCACAGTCACCATTGGAGCAACTGTGCCCACAGGATTTGAGCACACTGCTGCAGAAGAGGTCAGAGAGAAGATTGGAGTTGATGCACGCATCAGCAAAGATCGTGGTCGCATCTACTTTCCAATAACTACTGACAAGCTTTTCCAGGTATCATTTGTGAGGATTATGCATGTCATGTTCTTCTTTGTTTTATTGGTGTATAGTAATCCATAGAACCTAGTTGTGGTATATCAAATCTACCATTTTAATTTTGCATCTAAAATCCATCTTTCTGACTATCTTCCTGTCTGTTTCTTTGAATTTCGCACTGTAGGTCCATCTTCTGAGGTCTGTGGACAACCTCTTTGTTGTGGTTGCAGAATATGATCACTACCAGTTCAAAGAATCAAAGGTAAGGTGGAGTAGCTTCACTCTGTCGTAGCTGATGTTAAGTGCACCATCGTCAGGGTAAAAAAAAAAAAACAAAAACCCACTGTGTTTTGTGCAGGAGGAGACATTGATGGAGTTGCAGCAGCTTGCATCTAAACTCCCCTGGACTAATGCCTTAGAGGTTTGGAAACTGAATGGCACCCTGAAAAAGAAGAAGGGCTTCCGAAAAGGAGGAAATGGCACCAAAGTCAAACCTAATAGCGAGGCCACTGATTCATCTACAGCTGACACAGAGCAGCAAGGGCTACCTCAAGCAGCATCTGCTACTGATAGCCAGATGAAGGCAGAGATCACGCCTGACATGGAGTCCGGCATGCAGGACTCAGGGGAGGCCACACCCGAGGCCAAACTCATAAAGTTTCGTGTGACGTGCAACAGGGCTGGTGATAAACACAGCTTTTCCTCTAATGAGGCAGCCAGAGACTTTGGTGGAGCTGTGCAAGAATTCTTCCAGTGGAAAGCCGACATGACAAAGTTCGACATAGAGGTAGGCACTCTTGTACAGACTGGATGAGTCACAAGTGAATACCATCGCATGAGCCAAAAAAAACTCAGGCTGGTCTGATAAATCTGTGAGACATAACCTAATGTTTAGTTTAAGGAGTGAAAGGAGAACAAACAACATACCAGTCAAGTCACATTTTCCCCTCAGGATAAGCCGCTCACATCATATTTCAGGTTGAAAACTGCGTCAGCACCTTATCAAAAGCACAAAAAACATAGTGACGACAGTCTGTGTTCTGACGTGTGTTTTTGTGCAGTTGCGTTAAGTTTTTGTTGTTTTACTGAAACTGTAGTTGCACACCAGCTAAATTCAGTTTCATATTTTATTTGGATTTCAATGACATTGAGATGATATATAATGAAATGATGATCAAATTGCCCTGAATTTGTTTGCTATTTAGGGTCACCAAAGATAATAAACTACGGTATCGACCCTGCAACTAAATATTGTTTTCATTGTTGATTAACTTTCCGATTAGTTTAATTAAACTGTTGCTTATTTATAAAATGTCATGAATCACGAAGCCAATATGATGTCCTGACACTTTCTGTTTCATTCATGGAAGAAGTTCAAAACCTAAAAATATTAAATTGACTATCATGACAAAAACTACTGTTGCTTGAAAAATGACTGAAACAGTTGATCAAAATCAAAACAGGTGGGGATTAATTTTCAGTCTGTTGTTTTACCTCCATAAAATACAAAGTATGTGCACTGTTACATTGATACTTGATCTTGATACTTGATACATGATTCTAATCTTGTGCTGTATGTTCCTGCACTGTAGGTATTGCTAAACATACACAATGAAGAGGTGGTTATCGGCATAGCACTCACAGAGGAGAGTCTTCACCGGAGAAACATCAGTCACTTTGGACCCACTACCCTGCGGTCGACCCTGTGCTACGGCATGCTCAGGTATGTCTATAACAATGTTCTCATATGACCAAATGTTTTGTCATCTCTTCACGTCTCTGAATGAGTGGATTTATTTGCATGCGTGCAGACACCAAATGTCATAAACCAAACAGGTTTGTGCCTGTCCTCCCTGCTGTCAGCCTCTGTTTCAGGTATTTTATATTTAAACAGACTTGGCTGGGATCCTTGGATTGTTTAAAATTATGATGTTTTGTTATTAATTAATATTTGCTGAAAGGTGAAGGTCGTTGTGTTCAGTCAGGTAGCTCACTTTGGACAGCTACCAAGGTTCCAGAAGAGTTTGTGACAAAAAATACTGTGTTGCTGCAACTGTAGGTTTATTTGCCTCCTCACACTCACACATCTAGACACACATAGGGAAAAAGGTGCAGTGGGACACAAACACAAGGAACCCAAACCATTAGTTGTTCAATAATAATCTCTTGTGAAATTGTCTTCTCTGTGAACATGTTTGCAAAGCAAAGTCGGCAGAGAGCATAAAGGATCAATATGTTTTTACCTTTTACCTGTATTAACTGTCATCTGAAAGTAGACGTGACTAAGCTGATGGTGAGGTAGGTGTGCATGCCCTGACTGATTAGACACATTCAGTACTGTCACAGCCAAGCCAAGTAAAACTCCTCTACAAGTCACACCTCAGTGTTTACTTTAAGGCGTAACAAAACTAATAACCAGCTCAGCTGAGTAACATTTTCCATCAAGATAAGCACATTGTTTACAGTATGTGACAGGGTAACATGAACTTTTTGATCTTTAATTTTAAAATACCAGCTTCTACAAATTTTTTAGTATCTTGCATACTGATCTGTGCAGCTGATCCATAATTCAGTTTTTTCTATCTTTTTTGTTGAATGGAGGTTGGAAATGATCATTTGACCTTTTAAAGACAAGATTTGCTTACAGAATAAAGTGAGAGTCTGTTCTAGTTTGGCTAATATTTAGACGTCAGCATAGTAGTGAGAGTCTATTTTAGATTTATAGAGGAGAGTTGCAGTGTGACCACCACCGAGGCTTGTGGTGCATCTAAGTCCACATTACAGGTAAAAATGTCACTGAGGCTGAAGCTGAGATGGCAGTGGGCAGACATCATTGAGCAGTTTCAAGGCCCTTGGCAACTTCAGGTGTCGCTAAGGGAAGAGAATGGTTATCGGTTTGCGCAACAGAGGTAATTGTTCTCCCTACTTTAGAGTCATTACTTTAATAATTAAATTACAGTACCATTTGTCCTGAGCTGAAAACTCCATCTCAGCTACAGTGAAGTACAAACCATGTTATCAGTTCATGCCAGTTCATATCCAAATGTAAATTATTGTTTATTCACGGGTTTATTCAGCATCTGATGCAGAATAAACATTTGTGATTATGTGGCTCACGTGTCCATTTCTTTGCACTCACCTGGCACCTACACAGGTAAACACATTTTGCGCACATTTCACAATCAGACCTGTGTGAAAGAAATACAAATCATAACAGTATAATGCAGTGCTTACAGCAGCACTATAAATATGACTTGGACAAAATTCAGGTATTCAAGTAGGTCTACCTTTTAATTTGTTCTTAATTGACTTGCACAATGCAGTGTTTGAAGTGGCGCATGCATCAGATACAGAAAATGGTGTTGAGGCCGGAAAGGTGCAGTTGGGTGTAATGTGATCTGCAGCAGAGGATTATTGTCCTGTCACTAAACCTTATTGTGGTTGTGAACATTCTTGCATTTGTGGTAGATTTGTTATTCTGTCAACAACCATTTCTTTCTCACTTTGCGATTAAAGTCAGTTGTAAGAAATCAGACCAAACCAATCAGATCAAGTAAAGTTAGTCCTGAAACAGCAGACATTAAAGTCATGTTTGTGCATTTGTCTTGGTTACTACGTTGGAGGCATCTGAGGAGCAGAACAACAGAATTACTGTATATTGACATGTGTAAAATGAATTAATATGATACTTAAAACCTGTCATTTGGCATTGGTGTTGCATTAATACTCTGTTGTGTGTTAACAGGCTGTGTAAACCTCAGGCATCAGACATAATACTTGACCCGATGTGTGGGACTGGAGCTATTCCGTTGGAGGTGAGACATAAACTCCTGTACCTAGACGTTAGTATTCTTACAATATGTTTGCAAGTTTTCTTTCAAAGAAAAAAGTAAAATGAAAAAAAAAATCATAAGAAAATGTTCTCTTTTAACCTCAACAGTGTTTATGTATTAATATTTCTCAGCAAGCACAAATCATAATAATCTTTTAGATTTAATTGGACCTGCTTAGTTTGGATCAAACGTTTCGACACATCTTGCTGCAGAAAGTAGGAAAGGAGTAGCTCAGGAAACTATTTCCTGAGCTAATATTTAGTGTAAAGCAGCTTTTTTTTTCTACCTGTAAATGATCTACGATGCACTTTCATTTGTGCACAACCTGAATACGAACGTGATCACTGGACATCATCAAATGTGATTTGCTGGGGGCTTTTGAGTCATTCAGTGGTTGGAGAGCTTTAAATAATAATAAAACTGCATAGTCCTAATTGCGTAATGTTTTTCCCTCTCCAGGGTGCCATTGAATTTAACAGTTCATTTTATATTGCGGGTGACAACAATGACATGGCAGTTAACCGCACAGTCAATAACATATGTCACATCCAGAAACGGAGGGCAGACAAGGGCAGGTGAGAGGGCTGACAGCTGAGCCCCACATGAGCAGGTAGTTCTTGTGTGCAATTTTGGTGTTGTTGCTAATCATCATAATGATTTTAAACCTTGTTTGGATCCTTTTAAACAGTGCATCTGGATTGCCCATTGACACAGTGCGTTGGGATTTGTGCAATTTACCCATAAGGACCAGCTCTGTTGACATAATCATCACTGACATGCCCTTTGGGAAGAGGTACCATAATATCAGTGCAACCACATGGTTCATTATGTAGTGTGTAGAAATTATGTTTTAAAACTGTGATTCATCTCTTAGCACTTTCATTAAACACTTGTCCACGTGTCAAAATCTCTCCTCTGTTTTCTTGAAGAATGGGCTCTAAGAAGAAGAACTGGGACCTTTATCCTTCCTGCCTCAGAGAAATGGCCCGTGTGTGCCGACCAGGCTCAGGAAAGGCTGTCTTGTTGACACAGGACAAGAAGTGTTTTTCCAAGGTAAACCATTACCATCATGCCCCTGACGATAAAAGGAACTTTATCTGGTATTTCTAGGAAAATAAGACTGAACTCTGAAAGTGCAGGCCCTGTCCTGCCACTGTCTTTCTTGATAAAGATTCCTACTGATTGTTGTCTGCTTAATCCAAATGTAATCCCGATGTAGACTTGGCAGCGTATGCACACAACAGACTGCCCGTTAGCCTTCTTCAATAGCATTATTATTAATGAAGCAGTTACTCATACCAATAAACAAACGGGACAGTGACCATTGATTCTTAAAGCAGTGTGTGATAACATAGAGACAACACAGTTAATGTGGTCACTACCTGCAGTGCTTTTTCCTGCACCAAATTAATAATAATAGCTATTTTCCTGCAAATAATTTATTAATTTACACTGAGGTGAAAACAGGGACGCACCTGCCCAGTAAATCATTGTTGTAGTTATCATTAAACTGCTGGTGGTGGACCAGCTGCAACCTGAACGCCCTCTGATGCTAATGGAGGTGTGGACAAGGCGCGTGTTCCTAGTGCAGTAGGACAATACATAGTATAAGTACCATGTTCCACCCGAGGATAATTGCATCTGTTTGTATCCCCACCCTTTTTTATAATCAGTGGTTCAGCTTTTTCCACACCTGCGTGAGCTCGAGATGGAGGCGTGTCACAATTAAACAAAATAATGCACTGTGTGTAAAGGTATACAAGCTGTTACCATGGAAGTCAGTCTAAAAATAATGCGTTTAAAGTTGTTGTTGAAGTTGTTCCTGTTTTGCAGTTCCTAAAATCTAGCAAAATCAGAAGTTTCTTTGTGCTCAAAACGCCTGTGTTCCAGCAGAGACCAGCAGATGGCAGGATTTGTTTTGCTCTGTTTGGAAACCAATCACTATAATCACTGTTTTGCTTTAGCTATCTAATGTTAATCATGGTCATTATCTTTGTGTAGTATGTAAGCATGCTAACATTTGCTGTTAAACACAAAGTACAGCTTAGATCAAATGGGAGAAAAAATTAATTAGTTTAGCAAGAGTTCGGTTGAAAAACAAAGATTTGTAATTTTGACTAGACGCACTGCAAGAAAAGTTGAAGTTGTCAGAATTCACCGAGATCTGTAAATATTTACAGCATCCCATCGGTACTCATGACATTTCAGTCTGTACCAAAGTAGTGGACTGACATACAGAGCAATGTTGCCTTTTTTGAAAATAAATAAATAAATAAGTAAGTAAATAAAAATTTTTTTTATCCAAGACGTCACTTTCAACATGTTAAGTACTGAGTAAAATGATATTAAGAAAGATTAAGAGAGTGTTTAATTTGGTAAATAAAAACAGAAAGTTAATAACTATGAAATAAATAGCGCAATGTAAACAAATTAATAAAAAATGAATTGATTGGATTTAATGATGAGATTTGACTGAACATTTCTATAATTTCAGTGCTGGTGCCATGTGGAGTCAGTCACCAAGCTGCAATTGGAGATGTTCAAGACTGATATATTGATATAGTTATAACAAAATAAGAAAGTAATATTGTAATATTAAGTAACTTAGTTCTGCCTTGTGATCAGGAAAACTGGTGATGAAATGAGGACTGAGATCATCAGTCTCAGAGGTTTAACTCGGCTCTCCCAAATCAGTTCAAAAATCAAAATCATTAGTATAATTTAGTAAAGTTATGTTTTATTGTGAAATGGAAAAAAAAACAGTAGTGTTAGTTATATTTTCCACATCTACATCAGGTGTGATCATTTGTAAATGCCAGTGAGTTTTTTTGTGTTTATGCGGCCCCCATCAGCTTTAAACAACTTAATGTGGCCCTTCTGCTTTCAAAAGCTTGCGTGCTGAATCAATTTATCTTGAAATAATCTCTAAATAATCCCTCTGCTGCTCAGTCACTGCATCATGGAAAAAGAGTTTTAGCAGCTGCATTTGTCTAAGCAGCAATCTTGTTTGACACAAAACAAATGTCTCATTTGTTAGTTTGCCCTCACACGATTTATGTCGTCTCCAGGCTATCTCGAGGATGGGAGGACTGTGGAGGAAACTGCACACTGTTTGGGTCAATGTTGGTGGTTTACATGCTGGAGTCTACCTCCTCAAGCGGACCGGGGCAGTGTTTGGCCAAACTCCGGAGGATGTCTATGAATCACGAGGGACAGTGAATACACAGGGGGAGGAGAAGGATGATAAGGAGCTCTCCTAGTTCATATCCTGCATTTAAGTTCAAAAATGTCTTTTTGAGGCCATTTAGGATTAACATTATTTATATTCTTTTAATTCTGGTTCTGAAGTGTGCCAAGCACTTTTAGTGGATAATTTTTGCATTCTTCATTTGATTTACGGTGATAAATGCCTTCCCAGAAAGAGAAAAGTCCATTTGAAATGGTCAGCAGCACTTTAGTGGCTCTCACCCTCAGTCATATTGCTGTTCAGGTTGTTTGACTGCACACCTCAAACCCTCTCTGTCCACTTTTCAGGAACTACACATGGTCATTTGCTCTGATTAATAAAGACTCAAATAAAATGCCAGTCTATGTTTATATTATTCACGCAAAACGTTGAACTTTTCAATATTTAACACGTTGTCAGATTAATTAACACAGACGCAATGTGTTTCTCATCTGCTTGTTTCTGCTGCGGGGCGCCTTCCCGTTTGAGCAGTTGTCCTATTTTCCTCACCTCTTCCATGTTGGACGTGCTGACCTGAGCGCTCAACAGGTGGCTCCGCATGGAGCTATCAACTGACGTTATTTAGGCTAGGAAGGCTGTGTGTGTGTGTGTGTGTGTGTGTGTGTGTGTGTGTGTGTGTGTGTGACTCAGAGTGACGGTAATCGACTGCGCTGTGCGTGAACCTCTGCATGCAGCATTGCACTTCCACAGCCTTATATTACAGTAATGCCTAAGCCTTAGGGTATTTTCAAACGAGGACCATGGCGAACAATAGACAGGGAAAGAAAACAAACGGACGATAATTTGTATTTTACACTGAATCAGTTACATTTTTAATAGTTTAAGCATGTACATATAGATGTAGATACTTTGTCCCACTATCTGAAATCTGTTCTACTTAATATTTTTTTTTACTCAGTCTATTTCGGGTCTTGTCTGGCAGAGACTGTGGGAACTACCAGGATAAATACGACAACCTGCGGAACGTGTGTGTTTAAGCGCGCGCCTGGTTGAAGGGGAATTAACATTGTCTTGCTTCCTTCCTATCAAAAGCAGTGGGTCACAATTTACTCATGACAGTGGGAGGTGTGAAACAACAAAGAGCAGCATATGTTTTGACCGGTTGACGTAACTGAGTGTGAGGAGAGCTCATAAAAAGCCACGTGTGGGAGGGCTGAGGTTACTACATAGATTCTGCGAAGCGGCGACATAAACGCGAGATGTTCTGGACTATTTTTCTGCTTGTCCAAGCTGTCCTGTTTTATTTCATTCTCACACACAGATCAAGGTAAGTTACCGTTTGATTCACTTGTAATGTCCCATATGTATATATATTAATACTAAAATAATTAGTCTTTCCGCGTTTTGACACTGAAGCTGACTGTCAGTAATAATCACAGAGTTGTGATAATAATAAAGGAGACACAAGCGTGTTTCTTCCTTATTACAGCGAGCAACCCCATTTGTTTTATCAGTTTAGTGTGTTGCCGCTGCAGTCCCAGGAATGTTGTCAAACCACTACATTGTTAAAATTTGAAAATCCCCGTTATGGAAACTTTAAACCACACTGGCTTTTGTTTTCCTTTCATACAATTAAAAATTGTACAAAGGTTCTGTGATGCAATGATATTTTTTCTTGCTAATCCCTGCTATTGTTCTGTTGACCTTTACCTTGAAACCATAATCTCATTTTAAAGGTTAGTCACACAAGCTATGCTCAAAGACCAAAGATTGATGACAGGAGGATAAAGTGCCAGACAGACAAATAAGCTTCTTAGAAAGTAACAATTATTTGAAATAATATTAAAAATGATTGTTTTGTTTCTACATTTTTATTTTGTCATGTTTTCTGTAGAGCCAAGACTGAGCCACCTCTAGATAGAGGAGTGATCCCATGGTTGGGCCATGCACTTGAATTTGGTAAAGATGCCTCCAAGTTCTTGAATCGAATGAAACAGAAACATGGAAACATTTTCACTGTGAGTAAAAGACACCTGACGATGATGTTTCACAGAGTCTCACCTCTGTGGATGCATAAATGTACATTTTTTTCTGAAAACCTGGAGAGGTTTTTGTAGTAAAAGCTCAGCCAAAACTTTAATATTTTTATTTTACTATTTCACAATAACTTTACAAACTGCCCCACTGAAGAAGCTAATGTGATACAATCGAAAGCTCTTGACCTGCCACTAAATGGACTTTGAGGTGGTTGCTTTGTCAAGTGCTGTGTCCAAAGTCAAGAGTGAACTCTCTGAACTTCACTATGCAGTGCCGTTTTACATTTGATCACACAAAATGCTGAGAGACAAGATGTGAGACAAGAGAAGTCCTGTTGTTAAAGTTGTTAAAATACTTAACAGGAATCAACAGTAATTACCACAAAGTATTGTAACATCACATATATTTATTGGTTGTTACTGTGCTTTCATCATATTTTGAAACAGGTGAACATTAATAAATGCATGTAGAGAAGAAGAACTTTCTGCATCACCCTATATGTATCCCATACATTGTCACTTTTGTATCGATAATGTGCAGGTGCGTGCTGCTGGGCGTTATGTGACTGTGCTGCTGGATCCACACTCATACGACACGGTCATCAACGACTCGGACTCCCTGGACTTTACTCGCTATGCGCAGGTGCTCATGGAGAGGATCTTCAACCTGCGGCTCCCACATCACCAGCCAGCTAAAGCAAAAGAAATGATGAAAAAGTAAAGACCTAATTACGTTAAAGTCTTAACTGGAATCTTGTGATTTATGTTTTCATTTTCGTTTCATGTGAATGTTGAAGTGCTTATGATAATCCAACCACTCAAGTCTTGTGATTATTATGACTGTGGTTATATTTCTGTATAACACTCTTCCCATTTTCAGAAATCTATTTTTAAGGCTTCTTGTGTAATTGCTCACATGTCATCTGTGGGATTTTTGTTTATCATGTAGAACTGAAAGAACACGGATACCTGCTCACTCTGGCAGCCATCCAAAAAAGGAGGGGAAGCCCTAGTTGCTTGTTTATTATTTATTTTAAGGTTTATAAGTGGTCAATGTTTGAGCACAACTGCTTTCTCCTGATTGCATCTGGGCTACATATGAGTGTGTAGCTTTCTCTTTCTGAATTTGTTAAATATAAAATTGAGTTTTAGCTGAAAATAGGGCAACTGGTGGTTTTATAATATGTGTCACTGTTTTTATGTTTTGTTTTTACTGCATCACGGTGACCTGATTTACTTGACTTCCTTCTGCAGTGCACCATTAAATGTTTTCCACTCATTTTGTGTCCACAGGCACTTCCTGGGAATGAATTTAGGCACCCTTAACAGCACCATGTGCAGACACCTGCTGGCTTTGCTGAAAGCTGAGATGCCTCAGAACCGGAAAGACTGGAAAGAGGAGGGACTGTTCAACCTCTCTTACAGCTTACTCTTCAAGTAAGGGAGCCCCCCCCTCTTCCTGAACGCACACACGGACACACGTCACTATGTCAAAAGAAACACGCATTCAGGTCAAAAGCCTTTGGCTAAACAGTTTACACACAAGTCAATCCTGTGTTTTTTTTCTTTGTAAACACAGCTAGAAAAATGTAGAGTGGCTTCAATCTAGCACACAAATGTTGGAGGTCACATTTCCGGTTAAACATTCATGGCAGGGCGAATGTGACTCAGAGTGTAGGTCTTTGATGATATGAACTATCAGGAGCCATCAGCAATGTGTGTTTGTGTGCCTGTAATGTTTTATGTGACAAAGTGACATCCAGCACTCTGTTTTGCCCGGTGGAAAAATACCAGCTGAAAGGGGTTCACCTGTGTGCTCTCAGATGGAAAAAGTGTGTGGGCTGGCTATCTTTCCATCGACTCAAACATCCAATGTATCAACCAAAGACTCCCGCACATTCTTACACTTTGTATGTCTCTTTTCTGTACAGGGCGGGGTACCTGACGCTGTTTGGAGGTGAGCAGAACAACAACAGCACAGATCCCTCAAGTGTTTACGAGGAGTACAAGAAGTTTGACAGTCTTTTAACCAAAATGGCAAGAGGCACTCTAAAGCCAGGTAATGATGTTGGAGACTTTATCTGCTTTCCTGACACTCTTCATCAGCTCATCTAAAGCCACAGTCAGAGATCCTGTTGCTATCTGAAAGTGCTGTGGTGTCATGAATGACTACAGTCAGTTATGATCTACATCAGGTGTAGATCATCGTCATTACAAGCCATGAGTCATAAAAACGTGTTTTCACTGTTTACATTTGACACAGTGTCCGCTGATGTGATTTGACATCATAGATGGATGTTCCCACATTTGTTTTTGCAGTTGCCATGGCAAGTTTCACTTACTCAGTTGCTTACATAGCACCTGGGAGCTAGTTGATGTTTTTGTAGACTTTCAGGAATTGTAAGTCATCTCCACGGTCCTCTGCAGACCATGATGTCACTTGTACAAGTAGCTTACTACACTGTTACTAGATCCACCTTATTTCCCCAGGCCTTGTCTTTCTATACTACATCATTTCTTATGATTGCATTTGTTCCACCCTTGCTACACAGGAAAGTTGACCAATTGCGATATTTTTGCGCACCTCCTCCAGTCATGCCTGTTATACCTGAAAATGATGTTCCTCTCTCAACTCTTGTGCTGAATAATATGTGTCGGTGTATGTGGCATTTCATTCACTGACACCCATCTTAAGGTCAGCTGTTTAGGTTTTGTCTGCGACTCACTCACTAACCTCTCTTTGCCATATTTATCTGTGTGGCAGAGGAGAAGAAGACAGCCCAGAGTGTTCGGCAGAGACTGTGGGAACTTTTGGCTCCAGCAGGTTTGACTGAAGACTCAGGGTCGAGCCCTTGGCTTCATGCCTACAGGAGGCTCCTGCAGGAGGAGGGGGTCGACAAGGAAACGCAGAAGAAGGCTGTGCTGATGCAACTGTGGGCCTCTCAGGTGAGTCAGACTTCAAAAAAACAGAAAAGGCATTCTGTGTCAGGCAGTAATTTTGTCTGGTGATCACTGCTCGAGTTTAGGCAGCTTACCTGCTCGGTCAGATGAACTTGATGCCACTGAGTCTTTGTGAGGTTGTTGCTGTTCCATGTAGCTCTGAGTAGACTTGGCAGAGATGGTCGCAGAGATATAGCAGCAGTACTCTAATCTGGCACATGAGTGTGCTGTTCACCTCTGCTGTTGCAGCAGCTGTTCTGCCTTTGAGTTGGAAAGCCATGAAAAGGTTTCATGTAGAGGTTTTAACTGAACACAGATTACTTTTTAATGTTTTGGGCTCTAAAAGGCTGACAGTTGAAATGAACAACTACAGCAGTAAAATAAAGTCAGTGGCAACTTTATCAAGACTTTTTTCTCTGTCACTACAGGACACCATTTAAGGTGTTTCCTGAAGTAGTTTTAGTCCTGTGTGTTGTTTGAGCCGGTCTTGGTCTTGTCTTCTTACTCTAAAATACGTGGACTTGGTATTGACTCACACAGCATACAGTCTTGCATGCAGCCCTGCTGGGGGGGTGAGGGATAGTTATTGCATCACAGGGGTTAACCAGATATTTACTTCAACATTTGCCTTACCCAGCAGACTGTTTACTCAACCCTTTTTTTTGTTGTTGCACTTGTCAGCGTGGTTTATTTCCATGGTGACAAGTTTTGACTCAAGTCACATTGTTGTGAGAGAAATTAACATGAATAATGTACTTGGACTTACAGAGGATTTGTTAGACAGCTAATGAGAAACAGTATTGTGATCACAGTCAATGTCAGTAAGGGAGCTTTGTCACACTCAGGCCTGTGATCCATCCGCCAAAAGTTTGGTTAATGTCATGTGACGCATTAGTTTTTATAATCAAGTTCTGCCATCACATTGTAAAGTGAACAGTAATTAGACTCTGTGGTTTATTTACAGTTACTTAAGAGGCAATGTTGTGTAAATTAATTCACTTGGTTAATTTCTACAGCACGTAGTATTTTATGTGTCTACTCCGGGCAGACAGCGCTGTAGTTTGCTGTAAAACTAAATTGCTTCAGTGTCCTTCTCTTGGATGCATGCAGATGGCAGGGGACCTCAGGTTTCCATTGGCTTTCCTTTTAAAGTAAACCATTACCGCGCTGCGCTTTGCCAGTAGTGAGACTATCCAGAGCACGGCTCCTCTCATTCCAGACACATGAAAGGAAGACGTTCTTTTTTATCTTGCCGTGATTTTTTTTTTTTATGAACTCGACTTTGCTTGAAATTTTTGCTGTGTTGCAGCTCTAACAACAGATTGACATGAGTACTCTATGTTATCATGTGATGTTCTTATTTGCTATTTCCAAATAAACACTTGCACTGTCACCATGCAACGCCAGAATGAGAGAGACAATCTTATCAATGTCATCATGGGAGTCTTTTGTTTGTTTCCAGGGTAATGTTGGTCCTGCTGCATTTTGGCTGTTGGGCTACTTGTTGACAAATCCTGAGGCTCTGACAGCTGTGAGGAGGGAGATGGAAACCTCGGAGACCTCTGTGTTGGACAGACCTGTGAACACCCCTGTGTTTGGTGAGGGCTAAACAGAGAGACATTCATTGATTGTAGGTTTTTCCTACTGTTAGCGAGATGAGGTTTAAACAAAAGTTTTGATTCACTTCATTTCTCAGAATGCAACACATGCTTGAGTGATTTGCATTATATACTTTTATAATTCACAAAACTACAAATTGGTAAAAAGGAAGAATTGAAAAAAGAAAACTCGCTAAATCAAGAAATTGATTATGGATTTCATAAATCCAAATAGAAATGCTGTACAACAAGAAACATCTCAGCTTCGTTACAAAAAATCAGTCAAAAGTTTAGGAAATAATGCTGAAACTCTGCAGCTCTTTTTCTGATAGTATTTTATTGCTCTTCCCAGACAGTGCCCTGGATGAGACACTGAGACTCACTGCTGCCCCCTTCATCACCAGGGAGGTGGTGCAGGAGAAGATTCTCCAAATGGCTGATGGCCAAGAGTACCTGCTGAGGAAAGGAGACAGGGTGTGTTTGTTCCCCTTCAACAGCCCACAAATGGACCCTGAGATTTACCAAGAGCCACAGGTTGGTTGTGATGCCTACTTCCAATAACGTCTTTGCTGTATCCATTGTCAATCAAAATCTTCCTGTGCTGCCAACGGGAATGGTACAGAAGTAATTGTCTTTGGGACTTGCTGGAGGCAGACTTAAGTGTAATTAGTGTAGTTATTTATATGAGGTGGAATCAACACCTACACAAAGCTGACCCTGTATTACTCATTGAGAGGTCAAACCCAGGGCTGTGGACCATTGAGGGATTAGTCGAGCACAGGAACAGAAACACAGCTAATAGGCGTGGGAAGGACATTGCACTTCAGCTGCATTAAACTCTCTGTCCTGCAGAAATTAGACTATGAAAACAAACACAAAACTTGTATGCTTAAGTTAATTTAGTTACATAAACCTGTCCTCACAAATTGATTGCA
This sequence comes from Datnioides undecimradiatus, assembly GCA_008933995.1. NCBI lineage: Eukaryota > Metazoa > Chordata > Actinopteri > Lobotiformes > Datnioididae > Datnioides > Datnioides undecimradiatus. The sequence goes on along the minus strand of WARS01000013.1, from coordinate 9,451,573 downwards.
TCTAATGTCTTCTTCTTCAAAAAAAAATCCTTTCCAGAAATACAAGTACGATCGCTTCCTGAACGAAGATGGATCAGTGAAGAGAGACTTTTATAAAGGAGGGAGGCGGCTGAAATATTACACCATGCCATGGGGCGCAGGGACCAATGGCTGTGTGGGAAAGCAGTTTGCCATCAATACCATCAGACAGTGAGTGTCCCAGAATTAGTGCACCATATAACTTTACGATCCGTTAAGACCTCAAATTGTTTGATGCTGGAGGAGTTTTGTTACCCCGCATTAAACCCTGAATGTTCTAATTTTATGTGTTCTTCTGTGTTTACTCTTCAGGTTTGTTTACATGGTGTTGACTAACTATGATTTGGAGCTGTGTGACCCAAATGCTCAGATCCCGGAGGTAAATGCCAGTCGTTATGGATTTGGGATGCTACAACCACAGGGGGACTTGCTTGTCCGATATAGACCTAGGAATAGGACACTCTAGTACTGTAAATACTAGCGACACATATCTGTTATGGACATTTCAACACGTGCACATTGTTTATAGTGTCAATATACCCTTTGTACTTTTGTATTCTATATTTATGTTAGCCTGTGGATATTCTCATTCATCCAGGTCATAGTTATCTCAAGGATATTGAATCGAATGCAACTGGACTTAGTTATATGTCTTTGAAGACGTTTCGCCTCTCATCCAAGAGGCTTCATCAGCCATCAGCATCAGCCTGGACTAGTCCAGCCTAGACATTCAAAGACATATGACTAAGTCCAGTTGCGTTCGATTCAATTTCATTGAGATATATTTATGTTGTGTATTTATATCATACGGGATGCTATTATTTTATTTATCAATAAATGTAAATACATTGTGCATAAACTTGTGTATAACTTTCAGATTTTTGGTGTTTTTATTACTCAAAAGGCTATTCACGTCACATATTCTCTTCACGTTACTATTTTATGAGGAAAACTGAAATAATAGACATTAAAATTTGACTAGTGATCAAATTTTAGAGAGCTCTGAAGGGTTCAGCTTTGGATAATTTGGATCTGTATATTAAATAGAGAGCACAAGCGTAATGAGGAGACGGCCTGTACTGTAAACAGAGCCGGCCACACATCTGTCGCGCTAGACACATGCCTGCTGTTTGTAGAGTGAAGCTGAGTGGAAAGTTTAGATTTACGTGTCGTTGTTGGAAAGCAACCGATCACTTTGTGAGCAGGGGCAGATCCACCAGTGGGTCCCAGATTGTGTGGTGCAGTGCAGGTTTGTGAGGGCGACAACAAAGAACCTGCTCTGATTTCTGGTCACATCTTAGCATCGTGTTTCAAACATGATGTTTTGATTAAAATATTCATGCAGAGTTACAGCATAATCATGGACAAAATGAGTTCCCTATAGCTCCAATAAATTTCAGTTTCAATACATTTTCCAAGACCTTATGTGTGGATCAATGGGTAACTTCTGTGCTGGACCTGACTGTGTCATAGTACTAATTTAGTTAGGCTGTCTCTGCCAAGACTGATTCACACTGTTAGACACACTTATATTAGATACTTTTCACCATTTTCCACTTTATTAAGCATTCACAGACTACACAGGCAGGACTTTTATTAGCTTTAATAGCAGTTTATATCTATTTTATAGGGATATGTTTTGTGTCTGGTGGACTTACTTTACATTTGATCAATCACAGTCCCTGAACAATTTACACTGAACTCCTACATCACCGTTGGCTGCACAGAGCAGAGATATACGATGTAGCTGCACTGAACTGTGGCTGTGTGTGTGCGCGTCGGCTCCGTGAGGGTTAAACTCGCACAGGCTGCAGCCGCTGGAGGAGCCTGAGTGAAATCACCCCCTGCAGGATTCACAATCACAGGCGCCCGGACGGCACACACACTCACTCTGTGAGCAGGTACAGCAGAGGAGAGGAGGTACCAGAGTATTCCCGGCTACTCTTAAGAGTCTCTACTTGTTGATTCGTCCCAGCAGGGGGGTTGACAGGACAGGCTGGACGGGCTGATGGTCTCTGCAAAACTGTTTTATTTTTCAACATGTCGCTACGTAGCTCATGATGCCTCCATCAGCACCCAGCAGAGCGCCGGAGATCTGGACGGACAGAAGAAGTTTTAACGCGCTTACTATTGAGATGTTGCTGATGTCCTTCCACGCGGTGAATCGAGATATAAATAAGACATGTATGTGTATTTCTTTTATTGCGTTTGAATCTATTTTTGGCTTTAACTCATTTTAATTCCGAAGGCTTTTTATAGCTCCCGCTTAGTTATTGAATGTCCTGTTTCTATTCTGACGTATATCTGGCCATCATTACGATGTTTAGTTTGACTGCCAGCTCCTGGAGGTTTATTTATATATGTCCCCCCGAAAATTGCAGTTGTGTTGCATGACTCAGATATGCGCAAAAGGATGTAGAAAATTATAGCATGTTCACATCAGATATAATAAACTTTTTACGTTGGTTTAATTGTTCGTGTTTCGACACCAAGCGCAGCTGCACATTGACTTGTCAGGAGCGAGATAACGTGTTACGGGCTCTTAATCAAAGTTAATAATCGGTGTTAGTATTAGTCTAGCTTAATGTCCCTCCACAGAACAGTTGAGCTACACATTCACGTTTGTCACATTTCAAACCGACCCTGCCTCAGACTCGGGATTGATCGCCGTCCCGCCTGAGCGGAGACGTTTTCAGCACCTGAGTCCGCGGACAGCGACAACCTGCCGGTCTGCAGACTGACGGGCGGGCGTTCCAGCACCGGACAGCGCTCACAAAGTCCAGTCCAGTTTATCATTGGCCCCCGTTCTCCACCCCCTCCGCCCTCGCCCCTGCCCCACCGCCACCCTTGTCAGCAAGAAAAGCGGCTATGCCTCTTAAAGCTGATTAAAATTATCTATTTGGTTCTCTGATGAGTGGATAAACCACCTGACATTGCTACTGTAGGACACCGGCGCTGGCTGCTCCCCAGCGGCTCAATAATCATTTCTCTTTTTATTGCAGCCACAAGAAGAAACGAGGAGGGACCCTGATGCGGTCACCTACAGGACCATGTCTTCTTAATCTACCGGACTGTACCTTTCAGTCTTTTCATCAAGTGACCGAGTGACTTGAGTGAAGATGATGAAAGCGGGGACCCGGTCGGCCACCTCGCTGCCGCCGGATACGATGGACATCATCCGCAACAAGACCCACACCCGCCGGGTGAGACTCAACGTCGGGGGCCTCCTCCACGAAGTCCTGTGGAGGACGCTGGACAGGCTGCCCCGCACGAGACTGGGCAAGCTGAGAGACTGCAACACCCACGACTCTATCATGGAGATATGTGACGATTACAGCTTGGATAACAACGAGTACTTCTTCGACAGACACCCCGGCGCCTTCACATCCATCCTGAACTTTTACCGCACCGGAAAGTTGCACATGATGGAGGAGATGTGCGCCCTCTCTTTCAGTCAAGAGCTGGACTTCTGGGGCATCGACGAGATCTATCTGGAGTCCTGCTGCCAGGCCAGGTATCACCAGAAGAAGGAACAGATGAACGAGGAGCTCAAGAGAGAGGCAGAGAACATGAGGGAGAGGGAAGGAGAGGCATTTACAACCACATGTTGCTCAGAGAAGAGGAAGAAACTCTGGGACCTCTTGGAGAAGCCGAGCTCATCATTTGCTGCTAAGGTAGTGTCCAACACAGCTTCTCTTACTGCCACACAACCAGGGTAGATCCAGTAAAAGTGGAGGGTAACAGGAGAAGTGGCAGCATTTGCACAATGTCAACAGTCCTCTGTTATTAAAGTTTTAAACAAGGATTTCCACATGTGGAAGAGGAGGGATGAGTGCTTAGAGTTGTTTGTGAGTAATGATTGGGGTTTTAAATTTGGAAAAATAGTTAAAAGACGAAACAAGCAAAATGGGAGCAGAAGAAATTTAGTTTAACAACCAGAGGCAAGCAGAAATCTCTCTTTGAGACTGTCTTGACAGGCTGTCTGACTCTCCTTTTAACCTGAACCAGTGCTTTTAATCTGTCACTTTCAGCAGCTGGAGCACAGGAGGGAGAGAGAGTGAGGGATAGAGAGAGAGAGATGTTGTTGTTGTTTTACGTCAAAGCTGTCTGCAAAGTTTTGCTTATTCATTGGTGTGACTTTAGAAACTAATTTCGTTGCTCCTCTTCAATCAATGATCTTAACTAGGTGTACTTCACAGGGAAAACTGTTTTTCTGGCAAGTCAATGAAACCCCCTTTTTGTTGTTTGTGCATGACAGTCTTCATTGTCTCCCTTTACTGGTTTCAGTCAGATATTTGTTCACTAGTCAGTATTGTCTGGAAGTTGTTCTCTTGGGGTAATTACTGGACGCTTGGATTTCGTTGGCATCACCAGAGATCATGAAAGAAGTGACGCTTATTGTTAGAGGTTAATCCATGTCTGGCAGGAAAGAGACCCTAGTGCACTAATATATATTTTTAGACCATCACATAACACTCACCCCTCCTTTTAACAGTCACCCCTCCCTCTCGGTTTCATTAGCCACCCTTGCCTCATTTCCAGTCCAGTATTCAATCATCCAGCTCATTAACAGGGTCATAGCTCACACTCCAGGAACAAGGGTACTTCACTCTGCTGGATCAATGGATATAGTCATCTTAACAGCATTTTTAAGTTAACAGACTTTTCTAGAGATGTAACTGGGTCAATATTCAATCAAAAATGTTAAATAACTAACCAAGTTGCATATTAGCAACTCGACAACTGTTTGGGGCATCCGCACATTATGTACTTTTCAGTTATATTGCATTGACCAAAGAAAATAAAAAAACAAAAGTTCAAGTAATTATCTTCATTTTCATATGGAGTGTAACATATTTTCAGAGCATCATTGGTGTATCAGCTGTAAATTCCTGAAAATGTCAAATTAATGTGCAAAGAAAAAATCTTAGGAACACGTCAGACCTCCATTAGCATGTCTGGATTTCTGGCCACAAAAGATATCGCGGTCAAATCATTATCCAAAGAAATTTCCAACAATTCCTTGTACTGGGGTCCTGCATAATTTATTCAGTTCATCTAATGAAAGAACCTGCTCCGTCACTAACCTTGGATTACTGAAGCCCTTAATTATTTCCCTTAATTATTCAATCACATTGCTTAAAGACATGTTCATTTTAAAACACTTAGTGCCCCTCAGGTCTCTCTTGAGCTTTCTGAAACCATTAACCACATAGAGAAAATCATCGTCCAGCTCCAGGTCCTCTGGTATTCACGCCGAGTGGCATCAGAGAAATCTGTGTGATAGATCAACAAAAGGAAAATGTTAGGTATACTGGTCCTCTCTGTCAAACTGTGTTATATTAATACATCATCTACACATTGTATCAATGAGACAAATCTATATTTAAAAAAAGTGTGGCTAAAGTTATTGTTGGTAATTTAGACTGTGTGGCAACATATTTCAAATCATTAAGTTTGCAATCAACCTTTTCCAAACCAACAGAGGGAGCTTTGACCTCCCTTGAGGAGTAGCAAATATTGTTTTTGGACAGCAGTAACATTGTTTTGTATTGGTTGATTCTGATAAAAGCTACGTCATGGCATCTAATAACTTCAATCACTGTTCCAGATATTAAATCAGCCTGCCTTTAAATTGATAATGGGGTTCCTCAAGGGTCTAGTGTAGGTCCTCTTTTATTGCCAGAGTATATAAATAACATCAATCATCAATCCAGACTCATTTTTGTGCAGATAACGTCATCACGTGTATGTTAGCGATCAGTAGAAAATCTGCCTTTGATGCTCTTCATGCTTTCCTCATGAATCCTTGGTTTTAATTGTTAAACCAAATGCGTTCTGTTAGTCTTCCCGCTATTAAGGTATATAACAGTTATAATTCATATAATTCATACATATGACGTATATATGTATATATATATATGTGTGTGTATGTATATATATATATATATATATATAGAGAGAGAGAGAGAGAGAGAGAGATGTTTGTATCTGAATATTTACTCAGACATATATTGCTGTTCACTGAGCTGCCTGGAAGTAAAATTATGTAAGAGAGGTCAGGAGCATGACCAAATAGCAATAGTTTTTTTTATGTAACAATGATTATTTTGCAAATTTCCAATAGGCTCAAGCCATGGCACAATAATTATTGAATAATTGGCTCCATTTTGCATTTCAACAATATTTAATGAAAACCAGTTCAAATAAAAATCACAACAAGCAGAATTTTGAGCTAGTAAAGTGTCTTCAGGTTCTGTTTGTACATGTTCATACAGTTTATACTGTTCATACAGCATTAGCTCATGTTTCTCCTTCTCTGTGGCCATGTCATTCAGCTTTATTTCTTAACAAAGTCAAACAGAGAACTAGAGAAACACAATTCATGTCCTTCTTCCATGGATGTATGAGCATGCAAACTCTTGTCTTCAGCTAAACACACAAGCTGTATGTGATGAATGTGTGTGCACAACTGGGGGGCCCCAGAAACTTTTGAATGAATGGATTTGTAGGGAAGCAGGCGTTGTTTGACAAGTATGGTAATTTCCTCATGGTTTACTTTTCCATATGAGACAGAGAACAGTAAAAATGTCAAATAGAGGTTAAATGGCAGCCATTAAATGCAGGCTTGTTTCGGAGGCTTAATTGAAGAGTTGCATCGGTGAAATGGCTTGTTCCCAAACATATATTCTGCCTCATTTATTTTTCAGTGCTGATGAAATTTTAATTGCACATTAATAACGCTTGACTTACTCCCGGAGAGAGAGAAGGTGTGATCCAGAATATCTATAGCTCCAGATGTCACCTCATCCTGGACCTTTTGGAGTTATAACCTCCCCAAAAATACACATAGGCATCAGCGCTTACTCCTGACAAGCCATTTTTCATGTGCAAGCAATAGTGAAGGACACCATGGGTGTAGCCAGTTTGTCTTTCTTTTTGGAAGTGTTTAGGTGTTACTGAATAGTTTTAGACCCACTTGAGTCTGCGTTCGCGCTACGGGTCTGCCCACTAAATTATTTAGCAGAACAATATGGACTCCTGGAAATACAGGGAAACCTGGCAGGTAATCATTTCATCAATAAGAGATAAAGCTCTTGTTGATACAGAACAGAATGTGCTGAATACCCACGTTGTCATTTTTGCATGGCCCAGTGGGAGGAAAGGGTTTAGTGGGTTGGGAACAAAACCAGCCTATGTAATACAGCATGTCTTGGCATGCCTATGTTGCTCAATTCTCCCTAAGGTGCAGCTCAGTCTCAGAGGGATCACAGTCGCCCTTTAAATCACACTCTCAGGGGTTTGGTATTAGAACTGTCATTGCTGTAAACTCTGAAAGTGGCCTTATTTAAAGACCCCGAAACCCTATTTCCTCAGTTGGTTTACGACAAGTGATGGAGTCACACATGAACACACAATTTTACTGCTGAAGTCAGAACAGTTTTGGTTGTTTAATGATTGGTTGTCTCATGTTACCTCGACCTGCTTCGTTTTGTCTGTGCTCTTCCCAGTGGTTTTGAAAAGGGCGGAGCTCAGTTGGAAAAAGATTAAATCACTTACTTCCATGTACCAATCAGGATTTAGCATAATTTTTACGTCATTATCAGTTGATAACAGTGATGAGGTTGTTAGGCTACCATCCATCAAATGAAATGAGGCATTTAAAACTTTGATTTTCTTCTTATTTAAATACAAATATTTCTCAACATTTCCAACCAAGTTTTTTTTAAAAGTTTGTTAGCTCCAAAGAAAGTTACTTGGAGAAAGAAGGTTTGCTGCAAAACACTATCAAGTCACCTTTCATTGTTTGTAGGTTTTCATATTTGTTTAAAGGGATTAATTACAAAGTTAGAATCAATTATTGCCAGATTATCCCCAGAAATCTCATCCAATTTCCTTTATACCTCTCATTGCTCACACAGACATCGAGAAAGACATTGAAAATCTTCAATCAAATAACCTTATTTTTGGTTGAAACAGTGAGAATCTGTTCATATATTGATGATAACGCTCTTTAAGCCTTGGTTTTGTATTGCAGGTATAAGCAACATATCAAAGCTTGGACAAATTAGTTATTTATATGATATTTACAACATATAACACAAGACACAACAAAGAGATTCAACATATCAATGTGATGTGACAGAAACAATTACAAACAAATAAAATTTCATTTATTATTATTTTTGGATTCATCTGTTCCTGATAATAAACAGCAGCATGTCCTGATTGTTTAGTTCCTGTTACGTTTTACAGAGGCTAAAAAAATATGTTGACACGTTCAGCTGTAACTTGACAGACGTTTTTGACACCTCCACACTCTGGGAATTTGAATTCAAGTTTCCTAAAAGCTTTGCAGCTCTTTCTCTACCCACTGAAGCTTTGGTCCAGAACAGGATACTGAGCTATAAAAACTGACACTTAGTTCTTTTGACTTGGCCAAGGCCGTTTCAACTAATTGCATGGAAACTTCTCCTCTCAGGGAGCCAGAGGCAGCCATGACTGGAGGCTGTTAACTGCACTTTTTACCGCACATTAGAGATGCCCGATTGACTTCACTGTAAGCACTTTGCTTTGTTGTTTGTGAAGTCTGAGATTCCTCTGTGCGTCCAGGCCATGGCTCTGTGCAGTATCAGGGTACAGATATCCACTGTATTCTGTTACCTGCTGCCAATCCACCCAGCACAGTCTGGCAGATGACTTTTTGTAAGAATGGGAGAGGAGGAAATCAATGGCAAAGGCATTAAGATGTAAGGCAAGCTGGGTTGAGTGAGGACACACCCTGACCAACCATTAGAGAGGGATGTGTGACTTCCCACGGACCACTGCCCGCTGATAGCGCTGCATGAGGGAGTGCAGTCACTCATGCTAACCTCCAGCGCTGTGTCACAGGGAGTGCAGTGGGACCAGAGGAGATGCAGCAGTACAGTCACTATGATTTTATGGTCTCTGTTGTTATTTTCAGCAGTGGCTCCGAGTAATGGAGCTGAGAGTTTCCTCTGTCTCTTTGTGTTTGTGTCTCTCCTTGCCTCCCCATCTTTCCCTGGCTGTGTTTTGTTTTGTGTGTATGTGTGTATGCTAATAGCAAGGCGCCGGGCTAGCCAACAGACTGTATTTTATGATTTGTTTTCAAAGGTTGTTGCCCGGTGACAGCATCTCTTCTGTTGTGCTTAGGTGAGCTTTGAATAGCCATAAATCAATGGCACACAGTTACCCAGCTGCCAGTACGATTGCAGCGCCACATATCAGCAAGTGGGCTTACGCAGAGTCACAAGGATTGTTTTTACGCTTTTTGAACAAAAGTTTCACTGTTTTTCTTCTTGCGCTCTCATCTGTTTTCTTCTATTGTACTCCCTCCTCTCATTATTCAACTCCAAGTAGCCCTAGTCAGCATATAGGTGCTCATTATTGTACAAATGTTAATTAACAATGGAATGAGCTCTATAAATATATTTGTTTTATTCATCTAAATACAAAGACAAGCTATCCTTATATATCCTGTCCTTTCATAGTCAGCCTTACAGCCCCATCTGCACACGTTTGAGTCCAAAATTAATATTTAGTGGCAATGTTCAGGAAGAAAGAAGTACATTATTTATAGGTTTAATCAACGCAAACTACACACAGACCATCTATACCGTACATAGACAAGCACAGTCTCACGCTGATTCCACTGTTTCTTATGCCCGCAGACTGTACATCTATTTTTTGTAGACCTTTGTGTCTGGTGACACCAGCTACAGCCACAGATATAAATGCTGGCATGGTGACAGACTTTGGTTGGAAGAGCAAAGTGCCACCTTGTCCTCCTGTTTTCTTTTCTGATGAGCTTTAATCAGCTTTAATCTGTCGTTATAGCTTCATCTTTATTTTTTTTGGCTGCACATGAAGATCATCCTTATGCAATCACAACCACACAGACTCTGATGAAGCTCTGCTCTAAACTGAGAGAGACATTAACATTATTGATTTAAAACGGGCCTTTGATGCCGCTTGATCAGCATGCGGGAACACATGAGTGGAAATTCACCTAAGGAAGTAACACATCCCATCAGAGCAGCTACGAATCGATAGAGAAAATCTGCCCAGCTGTGAACTGCAGAGATGAGGATTAAATTGTTTGTGTGTTAGCCAAAGCATGTTCCACATGCATCTTATTTGCTAAGCAAAAATGATTTTTTTTTCAAGACTTCAAAGATTTATGTTGCAATCAGAGTTTCCACATTGCATTAGAACCAGTTTCCTATACATTTGATAAATGGTCCTTCATGCTTTTTCATTTAGCACCAACTGAAACTGAAAACTGCGTTACCTCTCTCTCACTCTCTCTCTCGCTCTCTCTCTCTCTCTTTATTGAGATTTTGAAGGCATGTACTGTTGATGGATAGGAAATAAAGTTTTACCCAGGAACTTCTCAACCATTTCCTCAGAAATTACAAATGAACATTTTGAAGAACAGGACTGTGTTTCTGTGGTCTATAAATGACTCTGTTCATTGATGGAGGTGCTGTATTACCAGCATTGACAGACTGCATGCTTTCCTGCCAGCTACTGTCTTCTCCCTGTGGACCTCCTCATGTTTGACTTATTGTGAGACCACATAAAAGTCTGTCTATATATTATTTAAAAAAAGATTATATTTTGAAGAAAACTAATTCTTTATATATGTATATGTGTTCAAACAGCTCTACTTTCAGTTATTGCCATGCATGGTTATATTGGATTAAGGGTTGTATAAGAGCATAAAATTCTCCATCTCAGATTATACAATGGAAATCACATCAAATTGTTTTCAAAACATGAAAACAGCAATATGGTTTTGCACATAAAAGTGTTTTAACTTGGAGGCTCTATTATTACACATTATTCACATACACATAGAATCTCTCTGGCACCAACTTAGTTTTTAGTTCTTGGTTAAATTGATCAAATGTAGGTGAAAGAGGTTGCTCCAAATTATGGACCCACAGTAAATTATCACCTAATTTTAACATAAAAGATCATTGTTTTGATAGCTGGCCAACAACTTTTGGTTCTGTCTCAGGCAGCAGTCTTCAGCTGTTTTTTTAAATAAGTGTACATCTGAACAACATCAAGCTAATATACACTGTGCAGCATTAACAGGCTTAATCACTGCACATCTAACATGGGTTTTAGACTTGGCTTGGGTACACATTAACTAATTTTAAGGATAAACTTTGAATTGTTATGGATGTATAAATTATGGAGCTGCTTTCGGCTTGTGGTCAGTATGGCAGTTTTCAATTTTTCAAAGAGGTCACATACTGGCATTGGCACTCACTGGCACCCTCTGCATAGAGGGCTGAGATTTGAAAATTTATTGAATTATCAATCCATTTTACCAGGGTAGGCATGGCTCCTCTCAACTTGTTGCAGTTTGGAGCATTTGGTTTCAGGAAGAGGTACTCAACTGTAGCCCCTCCTTTGCCCTGCAGTTTCCATGGAGAGAGGTGATCTTGTACGCTACATTAGCTTATCACACACGCCAGCTGGGGCAACACTGGAAGCTACACATGCACGCACAGACACACGCAGACTCCACCACTGCGTAGTATCTCTGTTTGACAGCGTTACAAAATCCATCCTATATTTTTAGTACAATGCCTTATCTGGCTTTCCTTACATTTCTCACACACTGATGCAGCTGGGTTTTTTCCTCACCAACGCTGACATTTAAAAGGTGAGAGGTCAATCGCAAGGGGACGGAGAGACACAACTACTTTGCTGCAGACCTTCATTCATTATTCAGACGGGCCTGTCAGGCGGAGAACATTACTCAAGATGTACTGTAGAGTGGTGTGGGGCCGTGTGGTCACCCACTGACTAAAGCAGAAGTTTCCAGAGAGTCAGACATTAGAACCCAAAGCCATTGCGTGCTTAAACTTCTTCTTAAGCTACAGTTGCACACCGCACCAAGGTTTTCATCACTCACTCGACAGGCTGAGACTGAAAAGGTCAGTTTCCAGCCACCCATACAGGAATGACAGGCATGACTGAATAATGCAATGAAATTCTGTAGTCAGTCCAATACATTTTCTGACAGCACATATATTTTCCATGGAGCTGGTAATCCATCTCCAAGCTTTCACCGATTCTTCCTTTACTGTACATGACACCATTCTATGATGCTGCTCTTTTGCCTTTCTTTTGCCAAACTCAAGTGCTACACGTGCTTTACCCTACTTGTCCTCAAATGGTTACAGTAGAACAAAAAGATGGCTCTTGCATTTTTAAACAGCTGCCTTCGTCATGACACCTTACCCAGGGTCACTTAGCTGTCAAGCATATAGTAAAGACACATAATGCAACGACACTGTAACTGAGGAAGTTTAGAGCTTTGGCCTTTTGTTTGGCCACACAGCTGGAGCTCCACAGATTTTGCTATCTTACATCTGCCCTCATCTTTGCTATCCTCTGGACATTTTAGATTGGTTAAGGGAGAAACCTCAGTCGCATATAGAAGAAGGAAAGAATACATTGCAATAATTTGTTATAAACTGCTCTTTTACATAGAATCTTTCCATAAAGCCATTTCTGAATGTCATAGCATGGTTTATTCTTAGGGAAAAAACAACGGTATACTCTAATTACTATTCCACTTTAATGATTTAATGATGCACAGAGTGCATCTCCTGGGCAATCCCCTGTAGGCTTCCTATTTGTGATGGGACTGGTCACGTGATTCACAAGAACAGACAAGGGTCAGCACAAATATTCAAACAACCATGTATTGTTTTTTTCTAGGTCCATTAGCTTAATGTTGTGTGTCTCTATTGTGCAAAGAAAAGTAAAAAAGGAAGTGTTCTTGGTTTAAATGATGGTGGTATCTGAGCTGCATGGATATTTTAAAACTGTACCAATAGTGCTTCTACAAATATAAGCCCATAAGACAGCATGTGGAGATCCGAACACATGTCCACAGCTGCTGCCAGACTGAGGAACAGTAATTACCTGAATTTGATACAGAACCCAACACCTGAAAGCTCCATGGACAAACAGTCAACAACAGGGTTCAATTAACACAAGATCACCTCCAGTCTCTCACCATGGAGCATCACGTCTGCCGTGCTAGACAGGCTGAATTAAACAAAGCATCAGGTTACTGCTGTGGTGGCCATATCACTTTGCATCAGTTTGATAAATGCAGGTTACACATTTAGGTATGCAGTAAATGAAGCAAATTTCACAACACAAATGCATTCTTTATTTACCGGACACAAATGCGCTCTCTAAATGAACTAATACATGAAAAAAGTAAAGCAGAGGCTGCACACGTTATGTGACTGAGGGAAAATGTCAGCAGGAATAGAGGCAGATGGGTGAGAGAGATACCCATTGTTCACCAGACACGTCTCACTCAATAGCTTCTGCTCTTTAGCAAATAGAGTGTGAGACGAAACAGCAAACACGAGAGCTATGTTTAAATCCCGTCATCTGCTCTTCTCATTTTACAGCTGTCATTCACAGTGAGATGTGTATATTCGCATATAGAGAAGACAGCTTCAAAATCTGGTTGCGTGACTGCGCAATTTCAAAATATACCTTACAAAATAATCCTCTGCAATGTGCGGATGTTGAGTTCAACAAGCCCACACATGGAGCTTGTGTGCTTGGTTTCTGAGGAAAGTCCCACTGTGGTTGATAATGCACCTCTAACAGGTCAGGCTGGTTTGAGTGGGAGTGAGGTGAGAGGTTTTTCCCAGTGTTTCCATTTCTAATGATTGTCACAGATTAACTAAGTACAGGGAGATAGGATCTCTCCTTCACTTTGTTGTGATCTTCTCACCTCATTGCTCACCTGTGCGGACCCAAAAAGAGCAGCTGTTGCATTAGGGATCGGGCTGTATGTTACCACATCTGAGGCAGCTACAGGCTGTCTACTGGGAGAGGAACAGTCACGGGGAGTTCAGTTTGATTTCTGGATCAATTTGTCCGCCCACTCTCTTTCATTCTTAGGGGACAGAATAACTAATTTAAATAGACAATCAATAATGACAGTGAGCATTATAGATGTGAAGATAGAGTGTGCTTCTCTTTACTGTTTTGTGAATTATATATATATAAGAAACAAACAACAGAAACATGAAATGTATATTATTTTTCAACAACTGCTGTCTCCAGAGAGATTGTGGTGTTTTTTTAATGGTGTTTCCACAAAGACATGTGGAAGGACGATGCAGAGGAGGTGTGGTTGTTAATATTATACAGGGTGTTGCTTGTCCTAATGAGGCACAGCCTGTGAGGAGTGATGAAGCCACCTTAGTGTGACATCTAGCACAGCCCCACCAGTTTTTCTACCTTAGCATGGTAATGGCACTGCTTTCCCAAGGGGCTTCTATAAATAAATATGCTGTCACACACATGTAGGCACACACAGAAACACAAACACACATGCACTGGCTAGCACATTTTCCCATCCTTACTCCGGCTTTTCTCTCAAACACATTTTCTTTTAGCCTGTTATGTTCCCACTCATTCTCCCCACCAAATCACATACACACACATATATCCTTAAATAGACACATTGATGTTGTAATTTAGTTGATTGTTTGTGACGGGCTGGAGCAATTTCATTGGACTACATCAAATTGTTTGGCAGTCATCTAATTCCCTAGCAGCAGCTTTACAAGTATGTTTCCTTTTCTAAATCATCAGCGAGCACAGACTCTCACACAGACGGAGACAGACGATGGGTGAGTGGTTCAAAGGTCGTGGACTTCACATTGCAGCTGGAAGTGCTGTCATCATAATTCAATATTTATTTGTTACATCAAGCACAGACATGCAATTACATTTATCTCTTTTGGTTTTTATATTCATTACAATTTTCAGACCCACAGGAGCAGCTAAACATATAGTTTATTTATATTCTTGTTGACAGTTACATGAGAAAATTGAAATTGCGGTTGTGTCTGTATGCATAACACTGGGGAACAATTTGAAAAAAAATTTCTGTCGAGTTAGATTTTTATGCTGATTAAAACTAAAATTGGCATGCTGATTCCAAAATTGCAGTCAGTTTTTTTCTAGCACGTCAAGTTTTTTCTCCACAGCTTACCCTCCAGATAAGCAAAATTCCACTGATTAGCTGTAGTAGTAGTAGTAGTAGTAGTGTACATATGATGGCTGACTATTGTTGGAGCATCAAACGCGATAGTCCTCAAGTTGAACACTCCAGAAAGAGCTATAAACGTAAATTTTTACCTTAACTACTTGCACACAATTATAATTACAGTAGCCATATCCTTTGTAAAAACATAATGCTGTTAAACATTGCAGTCATGCCTGTTTCTTTCATATTTCATTGTATGTCAATATTTGAACATTTTTATAAAACAAGCACATATCTGTTAAGTACAGCATTTTTCATATGTTTTAAGAAAACGGGGATCCTATAGTTCAAAAACTTGACGTGATAGAGAAAAACTGAGATCAGTTTTGGATTCCGCACCCAAAAATTAGTTAAAAACAGCTGTCAGACCTAACTCAACAAAAATTGTGTTCCCCAGTGTAATATGAGGCTTCAGCCAGGAGCCAGTTAGCTTAGCTTAGCATAAAAACTGGAAAAAGGGGGAAAAAGCTAACCTGGCTCTATCTCAGGGTAATCAATGCCATGTACCAACACCTCTAATGCTCAGTAACTTATGAGGAAGTATTTCTGGTCAGCACCTTTCTTAAGTCTCTGCTAACTGACTAGCAACTTTTCAGTGATTTAGACTCGACTCAAGCCCCCAAGCTGGAGCTACTATTGATTACACTAACCTGTTTAGCTTTAGAGATGTTGATAGGCACATTTTGTGAACTTTGGGTGAAGCCAGGCCGCCTGTCTCCCTGTCTTTTATGTCAATGCTATGCTAAGCTAACCACATGCTCGCCTCATTTTGAAGGGACAAGTTGTCTAATCGTCTAATCTAACTCAGCCCTTCCTACAATGTCAAGTTATTTCTTTAAATAAGGATTCGTAAATGGTGCCCTGTGTGCTCTTTATCCAAAAGCACTGAGCCTTCTTTGTACTTGTTATCTAATAGTTGCTGTAATTGGTACCTAAAGTGTGTATTTGCACATCATGGCACAGAACAAATAGACCTCTGAAGTATCTCAGAAACACAGAAACGATTTTCCACAAAAAACCCACTGAAGTACCAAGGGGTAAACAGTAAAATGAGGTGATAAACCAACAGAGGCATCACTGCTTTGTACTCAACGTGTACAAACTTCACAGCAGGAAACACTAGGAATTAGACAAGAATAAAATAGATAATATACAGTTGATGTGCAAAAACATTTTTCAGAATCATGACTTTATCTATTCTAAACAGAAATACACAATACAACACCTGTACACATGATACACTGAGTGATGTGAGTATTTGTGCGTACTGTATTTACAGTACCACATACTGTATGTGGGTGTGTGTATTTATCATGCTTGTCTCAGAGAGTGCAAGTAGAGAGAGGGAGAGAGACGTGAAGCAGAAAAGAAAAGCTTTTCTAGGTCAACACAGCGCAAGAATTGCAGCCGATTTTGCTTCTATTTAAAACCGAATATCAGGACAAACTTTCTGTCTTCAAAATGTTTCTGTTGTAGAGGTGCTGGTAGAGCAAGTCTGGGATTTTACTCTAAGTTGTCATCAAGGGATGCAAATGGGACAACGGATGCACTGCCAGTCCTGTCAGTCGACCACACAGGGAAACAGAGACACTTTAGTGAGAGGAGCAAAAGTCAACTTACAATATGAAAAAGCCAGTGTGAACATATGGTGATTTTAGCAAAGATCAAAGACCACATACTTCCATGACGATAATTATGCGAGACTGCTGTGGTGTGCTGACCGATGAGGAACTAATGTTTATCTGATGTAATTACATTCAGGAGCAGTGTTTTGAGTAGCAGAGTAGTGTAGACGAGCAATATGAAACTCAGGAGATCACCTTAGTGGTACGTGACTCTACGCTTGCCAGGATGACATCACAGACGAAGTCCCTTAGGAGCAACTGAAAACACTACACCTCCGCAGGTAGCTCACCTGAGAACCTGTGGCCACTCAGCACATCAAAAGACTGACATATGCAGGTGATTCTCACTGAGAGGATCCCAGAAAGGTCCTACGCATTCATCTGAATTTAAATGCTTGTCCTTAGCATACCGTACTGCATTACACTGAGAATCAGTGTAGCCGATAGTCTGGCAGTGCAGAGTGGGTGGATTGTGTGAGTTTCAATCACTATCCCACTAATCTCCAAGCAGCAGTCCCAGGAGTCTCTGTTCTCCCCAGTCTACTGCCAGAGCCTCAGCCTACTCGCTGCTCTCATTTCTCTCGCTTCTTCCTCCGCCTACCAGACACCAGCCACAAGCACATCACCTTACCTCTGTCTGGTGTGAGATATAGGCCATGGAGATGTATAGGTATGTTTGTCTTAAGTGGGCCATGCAGAAGAGGAAAGGAGAAGAGAGGATGTGGGTCATAGGTTGAAGGTTAGGAAATTCTCAAAGGTGAGCGGGAATAGAGACCAGAGGGGCAAGATGGCATGCTTTTCATGGTCTATCACTCTCTAGTAATGCTATTAACATTATCAGCACAATGTATACTACTTATAAAAATCCAGTGATCTAGTATAATGCTTTCACTTTGGTTTCTCCCCTATAGACTTAAGTTTGTAGGTTTGATTTTAAGTTTATTCAGTAGTGAACAAGTCACATAATATGCCAATAAAGCTGGCAGTTTAAGCTCATAATAACTGAAACTTCATTGTCTGAAAGCATCATATAGTGTGTGACGTCGATCTGTCAAACTACCTCGGCTGTCTACATCTCCCATGAGACCAGAAGCTGAGAGCTGTAAACTGAGCAGCGTGATGTAAATTGAAAGGGTTAGTGATCTGTGGGAAACGTGACTCCTTCGTCATTACATTAACATATTTGTGGTTCCAGATGCAGCTCTCCATGGACAGAAACACAAACTCAGCTGGGACAGTTTGGGAAATGTTCCAAGGGCCAAGGCTGAAAAGAGACACAGAACTGTTAAATACACTGAACATTGACTGTTCACTAAGTCCTACCTTCTTACCTAGTGTTACACGTGTTCAACTTTACTCTCTTACACAGTACATACTGGTATGTAGTTTATAATGATAACAATGGCAGGTCTAAGGTGAAACGCAAAATCAGTCTTTTAGCAGTAGCTAATTTAATGATTATTTGATTAATTGGCTGAAAACACCATCTCCAGCTGACATTTAAAGGTTTACAGCTTGTTTCAGTCCATCGCTAGCTACATTATTGTTTTCTTTTTTGCAAAAGAACTAATAATGTTAGTCTAATTTCTGATACAGTGGCATTTACACTGTGGATGTGTGGACATGTAGTACCAAAAAATAGTGTAGTTGATAACTGATGTGCTCTTTCGGCTTCAAAGTAACATGAAAAGTAGCAGGCTTTGCCAGTTAGCCAGACATGCTAACAATGGCAGCTTATGTTTGAGCACATTAACACACGGCTTTATTCCTTCATTGCACTTTTGCTACATTGTTTTTGATGTTTGTTGAGTTAAAGGTAAAAAAAAAACAAACAAACATTATCTTCCAACCTTTCTACAAATATAGACTATATCCAAAGCTTGAGTGACTAGCTGTACAGTTGCTACATACTTACTGACATAAATAGTTAAGCTACCTCGTATTATATGTTATGTAAATAGAGCTTGGAACTAACAACCAAACTCATCCTGCTCATCCTGCTCTGTCTTTTCCAACTAAGACAAAGTGTTGAAAACAACATGTCCAAGACAATTTTTTTTATCCTGTTATGCTTTTATGTAATACAGTTGTGGTCAGCACAGTGTGTTTGGAGCAGGACACAGCTTTGAGGAAATGAGACAAGAAGGCCGCTCTTTAGAGCCTCTTCATCAACCCTCTGCCCAGATCAAAATCAGTATTAAAAGGAAATCCCAGGGGCTATCCCATGGAAACCTTGGCTCTGTGGATAATGCCAACAACAGCGTTGCCAAATCTCCAAGGATTTTCTTTCTAATCTTAGTGTGATCTCTCACTCTCAGTGTCCTAAACCAAAAAGTGATTACAGAAATGCTTGCAATTCCTGTTGTGAAATGTACTCACTGTGAACAAAGACGAGTCTAACACAGGCAGAGATGGTAAATTGGTTCAGTCATTTGCTGACAGATTTTATATATTTAATATTAGATCTTCAGATCATAGACTTGACAGGATACAATCAACATACTTACTGATTAAAGGTGTATAAATCAAAACATATAGTAGAGTCAAGCCTTAGAATAAAGATTAGTATTCTCTAAACTAATTTATTAAGACAGTTTAGGTCCTCAATGATTTTGATGAGGAGATGCAGCGCTACAAGAGAAGCATATAGCTTTCACAGTATGCACTGTACAGACGGGTAGGTTATAGACTTGGGAATGGCTAAGGGTAGGATGAATGATTTAAGAGTAACCACAAAAAGAGAAGTAATTTCACTGAAATGGTTAGAAGCTACCATGAAAAGAGTTGGAGATAAATGAATGACTTGTGAATAATGATATGGAGAGAGGGGAAGACAGCTGGTTGAAAAGCCATCATGAAATATACTTCATGCGCTTTAATCTATAAAATGAGCTGTAGCTGACATTCAGCTACAGCTCATTTTATAGATTAAAGTGCACACACAGGGCTTGGTTGGTGGCAGGGCTTCATTTAACTAGAAATCTGACATCACTACAACTTCAAAGTTCCAAGTGAATGTGTCACCTTATTGAGCCATGCTGAATTGTCTTTTCACAAGCACCCTTTAGTGATGTCGAAGAGTGAAGTCACAGTAATCGACACATCAGCAGGGTAGATGTCTGTCAAAGCCATAGCAGCATTGAAAACAGGGGAAGATGGTCTCTGTAACCGCCAAGACACCCTGCTGTCCCTCTTTAATACATTAATAAATACAGTTGTTGGTGTGTAGTTCACCAGCTGCACTAGCAGCAGAGGAGGCAGATTAGTTGTGGGAAGGATAACAGCTGCAAATTAAAATGGCTCCCTGATTGATTTCTTTCATAAAGGGAAGCCCTGTGACTGCCCACTGAGCAGGCAATAAAGTGCTGTTTACTCAACATAAAGTAAGGTTTGATCTGTAACAGGGACTGTGTGTGGCAAGAGACTGGAAGTGAGGTCAGATCGGGTAAACTGAGGAACATGGGGTAATGGAGGTAACGGATCGCTTTGCCAAAAAAAAAAATGTTTTGAGGAGAGGATAAGAGGGAGAACGGTTAAGTGTGTTTTAATCTGAGGTCAGCATCTCCATGTATGGCAGCGATTGGCTGGGGCCGCGTGCTTGACTGTCGTCCAGTTTACAGCAGGCTGGATGGATACAGGTAGTGTGTAGAGCATCAAGCACCGGTCTGACAAGTGTTTAGCCTTTACTTTTTTGCAGTGGGTGTAGTTCGCCCCTTGAGCTTCATGCCTGGGAAACTGAAGTGAGAGCACAGAATCAGGATTTTGTTTTGTTTTTTAATTTTATTTCATTTTGTCATGATTTGGTCTGGCGCAGTTAGACTGCACCCACTCGAATCTGACCAGAGGCTTGTGTGTTTCTCACTGCCTAGTGTCTCAGCTGAGGATGGCAGCAGCATTAAACACACCCATCTATAATTTAGGGTTTTGTTCCACTTGCAAATCATCGTCACTGTCACTCCCACTTTATACAACTGGGAAACTCGACCATTCCAGACTGGAAATCAGCACTCTGCAACAGTCGATACTGGCTCTGTGCCAGATCCTAAATATCTGCAGACATTTCTCTTCCCAAAAGTATTATGATGGCAAGATTCAGTCCAGAAACAGGCAGCAAATAATGACATAGTCACAGCTACTAACCCGTACATAATGTACAACCTATATATTTGCATTGGCTGCAATTCGCCCCAATAAATCAAAAGTTAAAGTTGTCTTTAAAACACATTCTGCATCTTCATGAAACAGAAACATAGTCAGAGGCAATACCAACATTGTATGTGAAGTGGTGTATATTAGTGCTATATTTATGTTAAAGACAAAGGGACTGTACCAACTTTTGATATTTTTGTTTTCATCCACTGTAATGAGGGGTCTGTATCTTCTTATTGCACACATAGCATGGTACTATGAAGCTCCAACAATAATTCAGGCCTGTACAAATAAATTTTAAGTACTTGGCATTGTCAAGCACCAATAGTAGTGTACACTGAAGCACTGTAGTGGAGTTGTTCTTGCTTATGCCAGGAAAACCATCACTACCCTCTGGCACACTGAAGTTTAAGGACTGCAGCTAACAGTTATTTTCATTTTCATTGAATCTGCTGGTTTTTTGGAGTGATTCATTGTTTAGTCTATAAATTGTCAAAGAATATGCCAAAATATGTCATTTATAACTGCCTACGCATAGATTGAGTAGGTAGAGCTTGGTAATACCTCCATGGAAAATTACTGAAACAATTAATATAATTCATTATTTTCTACTATTCTACTCATATATTAATTAACTAACAATTTCAGCTCCAGTGTGAATAGTTTTCTTTGGACTTCAACCTCTATCACAGATAGAGGATAGAGTCTATCCTCTTACTGAGTACTAAATATTGAGCACTAAATATTCAGAAATAAACAAAGTTGTTTTTTTGTGTTAGAATGATTAAACGTGGGTTTCAGAGGAGAAGCAGGAATAGCTGCCTGTCAGATAAACTTTCAAATGAACTGACGCTTCCTGTGCATTGATTTCTACAAATCAGAGAGCTGCACTAGCTTACTGAAGAATTTACTGACTCTAAGTGTTACCAGAAATCCTCCGTGTCAATCAGCGATCAACACAGATGGAAATGAACTGTGCAGTTCAGTATGATCACACGTCTTCTGGCCTTTTTTCTCTTTTTGTGAATGCCTTACTTTATCTGTTATGCAAATACTAAAAAGCCTCCCATCACCATGGAAACTATTGGTTTAACTGTATGCCAGAGTACCATCAGTCTCCTCATAATGAGATACGTGTACTCTCTGTGCTGCTGTCTGACAATTCATGTCTGTGTTTGTGTACTTGTATGTGTTATTGCATGCGTATGTGTGAGAAGAGAGAAAGAAGAAGGAGGCAGAGAGGAGTAATCCTGGGTATCTGTCCTTCTCCATCATTACAACATGACAATTAATCCCTCTGCAATTCTGCTTTGATGGAGCTAGCCCTGTTTTCGATCATTAGTGTGCAAATCCCGGTTCAGTCATTCACACAGATCGCATGCAGCTGCCTGCCATTGTTTGCATTTGCCATATGTTGTGACAGACAGCTGGGCACGCTTTTCCTGTCTCATTACAATCTCTGTCCGCTCTTATTACAGCATGACTGAAAGGCCTCATGCCCCTGAAATCTCCCATTCTCACATTTCACTGTAAACACACGCCCAACGTGATGTATAGTTTATTGTAAGAATAGTTTGCTCCCATCTTGCCCTCTTGTTCTATTTAGCTTTATATCTCAACGTCACTTGTTTTTTATTTTTGCAATGTTTTATTTTTGTATCTCAGGCGCAGAGTGAATGTTCATCTTTTAAAGGTTAGATCCCTCTAAACTGTTGTTGTAAATGTCAGACTTTTGTTTCTACTTGGTGAAGAACTAATTGTGTTTTCTTGCCTTATTTCAGACACGTATCACTATTACACAACTCCATTTTAACATTTCACTGAGGTGTTTAGGAAAATAGGTCATTTCTAAAGTTTCTTTTCTGCCTGTTGCCTGAGGGCCCTTTAGTGCCTGTGCATCTCAGTTGCATACATTATACACCATACACTGTACTTCAAACAGCTTCTCTCTCTTGGTCTCTTTCTACATTATGTATCTCTGAACTCGGTTTACCACTGAGGGATGAGCGGGTGTCTCAGAGAGCGGTGGCCTGCAGTGCAGAGAGCAGCTGGGCAGAAATGAGCAGGGCAGTGAGACATTTAGTGGTCTGACACTGATGTAGAAGGCATACTGTACAGACACGATAGACACACAAACACACACAGTGGTTGTCAGTGGTCAAGCAGGAAGTTCCTTGGTTTGCCCTTCCACTCCTACTGAATCATTTAAGAGGAGACTCTGGTACACAGCAGGTGTTTCACTTCTGCAGAATGAAAAATGGATGGTTTAATGTTACACTTAGCATCCGTGTTACTGTATAAGGAATATTCTAAGTCTTAAGTCTAAACTGAGAGCTTAACATGGTGTTGCTGAAGAAAAGTGATGTGTATCGATGGATATTTTCTACCTATTTGGGGGTTTTTTTTATATATGTTTTCCCTTCAAAAAAGCAACAACAGGTCTTAAAGGACTGAATCTAATGTTGGGATCTGCCACACTGGGACACTGAGCTCGGATATTTAGTACTGTGTCAGCTGGATGCTAAATTCTCCATGCAAAATGCCAAAGTGCCTTTAAAACAAGACTGTGGGCCGTTTGAGTATGTGTGCATTCTGTTTCCTTGTCACAGATTTTTATATGAAGCTTTATATGAAGCTGGAGCTGTTGAATGGAGATGTGCCATCTGGGCTACAACTAACCCATTTGCTATCATCCATCACTTTAACAGAAATGTCTGCCTATTAAGACAGAGAAGGATATGACCCACATGTGCATTTAGCAAGTGGTAAAGTTACAGTGACCGAAAAGGAAATGGTACAGGAGGAGTTTCTGCACAGCAATCTGGTAAATATGTTGTCATGGCTACACTGAGTGATGGACCTGACACACTGGGACCAGTTAAGATAATTTTAGTTTTGATGCATTAGCAAATTCACAGGTACATAGAGATGCATTCAGAGAGGTGAGATGTGACAGACCAGAGCGTCACTGCTGCAATCCTGGTATTGTCAGAAAAGCTCAAGAGATACCTTGAAAGCTGCTGCCAGAGTGTGAAATAACACAACTTTCATCTGCAAATGTAAGTTCAGTTCTCAAAGGACTGATGATACCATAGTCTACCATTATGTTGAAGGATTAGTCTGACATTTTAGGAAATTTACTGCTTAGAGTTAAAGGAGAAGATTGGACACATCATAATAAAAAAAAAACAAGTCATATATTTAAGTAATGCTTAACTAATGCATGACGCATATTGAATGCAGGATTGTGTCATGAATTACTTTTGCTCACCATTTACAAATGACCAAGCAACTTTATATTGTTGGTTCACTCTTAAAAGATCATCAGTTAACCAAATTATCTGGATTAGAGTTACATACCTTGCTTCTCTGAAGGAGAACAGTACCAGTTCTCACGAAATTATGAAGCTATTTCTTTTTAATCAAACTACTCATCAGATAAAGCATAATATAGATAAATATATAAATACAGTTATATAAATAAATGGGTATTTAACTGAAATCTAGCTATCCCAGGATACCACTCTCATGTCTGTTAGTTAAATATGAAGCTTAGCATAAAGACTGAGACTGCTTGGCATGAGTCTGCCTGAAGGTAACAAGCACCCATAAAGACTCTATATCTTCTGTGTTAAATGCTCATAGAAACTTTCATTTTTTTTTACAACAATATAAAAACCACATATGTTGTAGGCTGGCAGATGGATTTTGACATGAAAGCGGTATCAATTTTCTCATCTAACACCTAACTTTTCCAAACTGTTCGACTGCAAACAGACTTTGCACACCTAAAACGAATGGTCTGAATTTATTTCTCAGAGAGAAGTGTAGCACATGTAATGAACAAAATGCACAGATGTGCATTTGAAAGATTTAGGTGTGTAAGGTTTTTTTTTGGCAGAAGGTGCAAAGAATCTGTTTAACCTGAGACAAATAGAGAGGTAATCCCACTTCCTCTTTTCTCTCTTTTTTGCCTTTGTTAGAAGGCAGTGTGTTTTTGTTTTTATTCTTGCCTTTGAAATGAGAAAGACAAGCCATTTTCCCCATTTCAAGTCTCATTCTAAGCTATTCTAGGCTAAGCTAATTGTCTAATTATTTAATGGATAGAGAGAAAAGCATTATTGATCTCACTCTTGGCAAGAGACTGAGTAAGCAAAATGTCAAACTAGCGCTCAAAGGTACCGTCCAGTACCTTTTTATGTGATTACTCCTGAGCATCAGTCTTATTTGCGCTGAATGTCATCAGATGTCTTGCACTGAAACTGTAGTGTAGAGCTGATATGACATCATATAGGATTATAGGCAGCGACTGTGCTCCTCCTGTTTCAGGGGGTGTTCACCCTGAGCAGCCAGGGCAACTCTCTCCACTGTTGACACCCAATCATGTCACAGGAACCCAGTGACATCTGCCCTTTATGGTAAACACCGAACAGGGACATAGCGGACAGAGGCGGGTCACCGGAGACGGGGAAATTAGTGAACGTTACTTAGCTGTCAGCAGACACCAGATCAGTAAAGGCATCTTATCGGGCCTTTGTCTCCACTGCTTGGCACGGGCTCGTATCAAGCTTCAGGCCAGGATCCTACCACGTGATGAGGCTTTGTAGCCATGGAGATGGTGGACAAGTCCATAGCAGAGTTTGATTACAGAAAAGAGATATTCCCCTTTATCAGAATAGTGTAACAATGTCTAGACTCATATAACCGGATGTGCAAAGCTTTCACTGGATTGACTCAATCATTCATTCTGCTTTCATTCATTCATTCTTAGAAATCACTTTCCCTGACAGAGGTTATGAACTTCTTTGTCTGATGTAATCTCCTGACCTCTGTTTGCATCCTGCTCACAATCTGCATTAAAGCTAGTCGTGTCTTATGGTCACTGCTGGCCTGTCTCACTCCTGATGTTGATTACTCACTCTAATTGCAATCAAACCTGACTTGATTTGACTTGATTGACATCTTGATTATGCCACAAAAACTCAGTAGCCCTCTCCACTTATACTCATCTTCTTGTGTAATGAACACCCCCCTAATAAAAGATGAAAACGAAACAATGATTTATTTGTGCACTATGCCACCAAATGGTCCATTTTCACAGAGTCGGTGGTGATTCAGCATCATATATTCTGTTCTTTTTTTCCCCTTTCGCCTGCCAACTCCGCCGCCAGTTTCAGAGTGAGCAAAGACCATAGCAACAAGAGACAGCTGGAGCTCCAGCCTGCAAAAAACAAGTATCAAGAACAAAGCCAGATTTTGAGTACTTGTCATTTTCAGCTGGGTGTGATGTGTCTTCACTGAGTGGAGATGTGATTGTGCTGTGAGCCATGAGTCTTGCCGGTGTGCTATATTTCAGGCCCACACAAAAACTCCCACTGTATATCAGGCCTGTACATCTCAGGATCAGAGATGCCATACTTATTCTATTAGTAGGGCTCAGCCATGCAAGCTGTGTGTTTCTTCTTCTGCTGCTGCCTGAAGAAGAGCCTCCCCTGCCCACTGAGGGGCCCCACAGCAGGCTTACACAGACAGACAGGCACATGCTGTGCAGAAGACCTGCTTGTCTCTCAGGCTCTGCAGAGAGAGCCGAGGGAGATGGCGCACAGTTCATTAAAGGTTCAGCTCATTTCACCTCATTTGAAACATGTTTGATGGGATGCAAACAAGTCTGCTCTTTTGCACAGAGAGATAAGCAGTAAACACAGATAAGACAGTTTGTGTTACCTACTCATCTGTCACTCAACTTTCATTTATGACCTCAACATATGTTGAAAAATGTCATGTGAGAATCTGTTCAGAAATTATAAAAGATGATTCTCAGCAAAAGCAACAAATTGATAAAAGCCAGATGCATACACACACATGCTGGAGCAATACTACAAATAGTCCAAGATCTAAAATCAAAGCATATCATTTTCTGACATTTATGTGCACAACTAAACTTTCAACTTAATTCAACTCATAACCCATATGCAGTGCTAGAATTAAGTATAATTACTTATGTGATGAGCATGCATAAATAATATAATTTGGACGATTTGACTGTAACAGATTTGTGTCTATTTATTTTATATTTTATAAATCTATTCAAGTCTAAAATGAATTAAAACAGAGGCCTGTGTTTTCAGTGCACCACTGAAACATTAATAAACCTGAGAACTGGCCCATGGATGAACTCCAGATGTAGAAATTTTTTGTAGAAATTTTTGATGATTGAATAATGATTGGAAAATACTTGTATTCAGTGACATATTCTACATATTTAACAGTATTATTAAGCTACTGTTTAAACCATATTTCCAATGTGCCACACAACTATCAGATGTTCGAGAAGGCCTTACACACTCATATTAAAGATAACAAACTTGTCAGCTCAGGAGAAAAAAATAAAAAAGTAGCCGCATACAAGCAGATTTCTTGGAATTAGGGAGCAATTTATGGTTTGAAATCAACAGTCTTGAATCTCGAAGGTGGTGTGGATATATAAGCCGTCTTTGCTGTGCCAGTAGCAAAGCTGCAGTCTTGGATTTTATCACTTAATAATCTTGGATCAGTCTTTCATTTCATGCTTAAACTGATTTATATGCCTTATGAAATTACTCGGTTGGAGTTGCAGCAGCCCAGTGGAGCACACATGAGACGGTTTTGCTGTTAAATCATCTTTAATAATCTTTTCTATTAGTTTTGACATGTATTCTTCTTCTTCTCTGTGTTCACCTGATAACACAGGTGTTCCAGATGTTTCAGAGTCAAGGTTTTCTGTCCCAGGTGAAAGGCCGGTGGCTACAGCACAGATGTATGAGGGGGGACTGACACTCTGACACTCTGACAATCAGCCCCAGAGGAGCAATCTCTCATCACACCTTTTCACTTTGTCACACTCTGTCTTCATTAGTCATAAACATGCATTTCTGTTTTCAGCCTCATCCAGAATCCCCCCCGCCCCTGTTTGAGCAACCTTTATGTTGCTCATTTCAGAAGTTTTTCTTATATTTATGCTATTTTTTTTAATATTTATACTATAACAAACTTTAACATTATTCTTCACAAATGCCAAAAAAAGAGACTTCAATCACACTCAATGTCCTCCATCCCTGTCCCTCAACCTTTTAATGCCACCTTCACACTTCCTAGAGGACACGTCCTGTGTGTAGCCGCAAGCTCAGTAATCCATCTCCTTGTCTCCTCGTTAGCACACGGCACAGCCTCCCTGCTACAGACTTAAAGGTGGGACAGAAAAAGGTTGCCAGGCAAGGTGAAACAAGGCACATGAGGCTGAGGGCACATCTGTTTGGGACGCAGGAGGTCTTGTCAATTTGGGAGATGCTTAATGTCGTTGCCTATCTGGTTGAGAAACAGATGGGAAATTTGGACTCGGGGCACTTATGTAATTAGAAATTGTTTATTGCTTTTCCACTGGATTCTGATGTTAAGTAATAAAAATTATACAGGACCTTTTATAACTTAGGTTGTGGTTGCATTGTTTCAGTCTTTTACATTAATTTGAACTTTTCTGGGTTTTTTCATTTTTAGCATGAATGATGTGTATTGGATATACTAAATAATAAATAATTATAATACTAAATAATACAATGATTTACCAAACTAAAACTGAGCTGAACGAAACATAAATTACCAAACCAATACTGGTAACTTCAAATTAAATTGGTATTTTACAGTGTTTAAGAAAAAAATGCTTAAAAGAGGCATCATTAAATGACAGCTGACCTCTTGACGATCTGGTGCCTCCTCAGAGTTTGTGTCCTTCTGCTGGCTCTGCAAGAAATTGTCCTACTATTACTCCTGACATTCCCCTGACTCAAATCTGTTCAGTCCCTCACTCCCCTCACTCTTTTTTTCACCAGTTTCTATTTTTAGGTACTTATTTTTAGGAGTTCAAAATCCCTCAACAACCAGCAGCCTGTAGGTCAGTCATTACAAATTCCTGCTCACATTATACAAAACCTCACAGCTTTATTTCAAATTCTGGAGGAGATTCAAAACTTTCCAGCCTCATTTTCAGTGTGTAACTTCAGGAAATGTTAGTCCTTCACCAGATATCTAGCATATTTTCATTGATCGGACAGTGTGTAAATGAAGCCTGTTATAGTTTACTTTCACATGACATTATTGCACTGGGTGACATGTTCCTTTATAACACTGAACATGAGCACTGTAGTTTATTTTTGGCCAAACCACTGATACATACATCATCCTGCTGTGATATTTTCTCAGTGGTGCACCACATCCACACCCGAATAAATGCCAACAAATAGTATTTACTACCATCTGAATAACGTTTACCACAAATTAAGTTGTCCCTTGTTCGAGGCCATTCTTTTTAAAACAAAGTCCTTTTGAAAATATGAAACTATCTGTATATTCGTGAGCCTATTGTGTATTTGTGGACTTGAGGCAGACACACACAGGCTAGGGAAGTCAGGAAGTATCGAGAGATGAGCCAACACACAGCTGGTTTTGGTCTTTGTATGAGATTTGTTGACAGTAATACACATCTAAAATACTGTCGACTTCATCCTTTTCCAGCCTTGAACCCACATGTACCGCAGGTTCAGCGGTTAATTGCTATACGTTTATATAATGGGACAGCAGCTGAGAGTAGTTTTACTGCATCACAATCCCTTTGTGGAAGTTTCCAAGGAGGTGAATGTAGCCCAGGGGAGGAAGTGTTTATAGCTGCAAAGGGCTTCTACCATTTTCTCCTGTGAGGAACTGATTCTCCACTTTGTTTACTGGCAGTGTAATTCCATCCAACTTTTCCACTGAAGTCTTTGCTAAAAACAAAAACACTGACATTGTATCCCACAGAGGAAAACTAAAGCCAAACCACGGCAGCCTCTGTAGGAGGAAGGTCAACTGTCAGCACACAGGGCCAGAAAACATTTATTGGCAAATCACAGCAGAAGTAGTACAATAAGAGGATTAGAGAAGCCACCTTGCACTCAACATGCCCAAAGAAAAGTGAGTGAGTCACTGTGTGACACAAACCCTTCATTGATTCAGCTCGTGTGGTGAAAAGGGCAAATCCAGTTACGATGAGGACGGACCAGAACTGGATCAACATTTCACACGGCATGACACCAGGGAAAACCTTAAATACCAGATGAAAAGATTTCTTCTAGCAAACACAATGCCACTTTGTTCACTATGTCATCTGCTCTCATATCTAAATGTCACTCGTGTGTCTAATATTTCTGTTTTCATTCATTGCTTACACGCCTCCAGTCTTTATCTGGCTCTCTTCTCTTTTTCCTGGTTGCTGTCTTCCATCTGTCTTATCTCTCCCTTTTGGTCTAATCTAACAAAATATAGTTGAATATCTAAAAACATCTGTGATCCACCAATGGTTAGAAATCTTGAACATCTCTCCCAAAAATTTCTCAACTACAGCTTGTGAATTTGGACTACATAGCAGTGTCTGTGTGATGCACACAAGTCAGTGTGAGTGGAGACTTAATAAAAAGATGCAGAAGGAATGAAAAAATAAAATCGCAGCAAATAAAAAAGGTTGTGTATGAAAGATGTGCAGGACCAGGAGATAACTGCTGATGAAACCTGTCAAAAATCTTGAAATGCTTTGTTTTCACTTCTTGGAACCAAGCACGGCCTGGCTTACACACCAGGTGATTGTTGAACTCCTAATTTTGATGGGACGCTCCCTCTCTGAGGAAATTCCTGCTGTGTGTTTTTAGAAACTCTGCTCTCCTTTGATCAAGCATGAAGCAGAACTAACCTTGTGTGGAGAAAGCAGTGTGAAAACTAGGCTAGCTCTTTGGCTCCCTGAAGTCCGTCATGGGCCAGTGAGCACCCACTCACATACACACACACACACACACCCACACACCTTTTCCAGGAAAGGATAGCTTGCACTTCAGGACTATATTAAATATTCAGTCTTCTTCCTCTACAGTCTGTGGGGAAGGGAGTCTTGGGGGGAATTATTAAATGAATGAACATGGAGTGAATATGTGTGTGCGTGTTTGTGTGTGTCTGTGGGTGGTTTTGGAAGTGGGAGGGGCTGTCCCAATGACCTCAGTCGTTCTTCTTAAGAGCTAATGGGGTAACACAACGCTAACCATAACCTCAACAGTGCATCTGTGCCTGAATGTCACTGCATCATTGTGAAAATATATTCACCCAATTGCATTTTCGTTTCAGCGCTTTTTACGCGCACTGTGAGAATACTCAGTTTACTCAAGTTGTCTGTTCTCCTCTTTCTGCTCTGCTCTGTCTTGCAGAGACATCAGCTTCCTCATTTGTGAAACAGTGTCACACCCACACACGCACACACAGAAATCATACATTCAAGCTCACAGCACATTGCCCAACCAAGGAAACTCACAAGTTTCTGTTGCAAAGCGCAGGCTGGGTTTGCCTCTTTCCCTCTGTGTCACAGATTTGTCATTGTGCTGAGTGTCCTCTGTAGACTTACTCTATCTGCATCTCCGCGGTGAGATCACATCCCCATAAACTCCCCTCTGGCTGACCCCGGCCGGTGTACTGCTGGGGTGAGAAGGGAAAAGTTGAGTAAGAAGGGGAATTTGACAGAAGATGGAGTTGATCATGCCTCAGCTGTTCTCCACACACACAGCACACCTTGTTTCACTGTCTTTTGTATTCAGCGTGATTCATTAACAACATCCAGACCTGGTCAGGGCGTCAAGCCAAGATTAGTCCTGATCTGATGAGTGCTGTTTCCACTGGACAGTCCATATTTGAGCCAACACCTCTCAGATCTCTGTCTTTTGAAACGCTGCTGCTAAATTAATGCACATACACGTTTCTTTTCCAGCTTCTCCACACTCTGGGCATTTCTGATAACCTCTCTGACCTCCATGTCCTCAAAAACCACTGAAACTCAGAAATGTTTGTCCATTTCTGTTAATGGTGATACTTGATGTCAGCATTAGTTATTTTATTCTCATGGGTGTGATTATTCAGTAACAAGACATCTACCTCTAATGGGTCCTATTTGAGAGTTTTCCATCCATTTTGGATCTCATTTGCCAGAGCAGGAGGCAGGCTATTTCAGGGAAAGCCCTTATAGAGTTAATTTTTTTTGTCTGCCCTTTAATTCACTCTCATACCAGAACTATTGGGCTGCTGAAGTTGAAATGCCTTTACTCTAGTCTTTCTCATGCTTCTGCTCACCTCCACCTCATTAGTGCTTCTGCGCTTTTAGTCCCTCTCTCCTCAAAGGCCAAGGTAGGAGTACAAGCAGTCACCTGTCGAGATTAATTAAAGCTTATGGCCACTGATTGGTGCCAAGGAATAATCCTGCTCGCCACTGGCCTGGGACACAGCCTCCACAGTGACCTTGTGTTGGATTTCACAGTGGATGCGAGACAGGAATAATAGGTGTGGCACACCTACACACCCACAACTGTGCAGCCTTCTTAATCCTCGGCACTATGACCAAACCCTATTGTACTCAGCAGATTATATAATTAGTAGGTGGCTCAGTGCTTTAGAGGTCTCCAGCAGTCTGTTGGGCAGGCTCACTGACCTGTCACAGTGTGCTTTGTAAAACAAGTTCTTGAGCATGAAGGGGTTTAAGCAGACCTAACAGAAATGGAGACGGCAAAGAACAAGTGTGACAGGGGTTTTAAAAAATGTATCAATACAATCTGAAACTCTCTCTCCCTCTCCTGTCTCGCCCCTTCACTGTCTCTCTTTTTAATGTCAGGACTTGAAGAGGAGGAAAAAACATCCACCCCAGAGATCACATTAGCTCTGACCCTGTTTCTCTTGAAATGCTGACATGACATTTCATGAATACTTTGGAGAAAGTAGCCAGAGAGTTAAATGGGCCGTGAACCAACATCATCAGAAAATGCCATCACTAGTTGGGATATTTTAGCCGGTTCTGCAAAGCAATTTAGTGTCACAAATGGAATTGCACCAGTTTGACACGTTGAAATGGACTTTCTCATGGGACTGACCTTCTTCCTTCTGACATCATTAAAGCACTGTTTCACTTTGGTGGTGCATTTTAACTTTCAGCATGTAGTTCAGGGGCAGGCAATTGCTAACTTTAGCTCCACTGGTCATCCACAGCCACACTCAACCTTTAAAACACCTTTAAGCATAGCAAAATCACTCCTTTTAAATCTGTAATCTGTGATGCAAGATGTATAGAAATACTGCCTGCATCTACTTTCAATATAATTGGGATCATTCTCAAAAGTTTAAAGTGTGATGCCAACTATAGGTTCAATGTAAAGAGAAAGGCCCTTATACAAACACAAAACAGATGGCTTCAAAGTTATTGCATGCTCGGTACAGTCTTTTAATCTATAAGTCTTTTAATTGTTTCAGTCTTAGCGACCATCACCAGTGCAGCCATGTGCTGATGATCAAACATTTGCCGCTTGCTACACAAAGATTAAAAGACCAGACTGAGCAGACAATTTGTCTGAAGCCAATCATATTTTGCTGGGATGCAGGATGATAAGTACTTTGCATGTGCATGTGGCTAATAAAGCTCAAACTTTATAAATGGACCTGTTTTACAAAGTGACCATTAAAGAACTTTATACCAAGATCAGCAAAAAGGACTAGTAGATTACCGAGATGCCAGCAGCTCTATGAGGCTCTATCTGCTGTTTTTGAGTAGTGAGTGGTAACTGTTGGTTTCCTCTGTGTTTTTCAGATTCTGGCAATTGTCTCCATCCTCTTCATCGTGCTGTCCACCATTGCCTTGTCTCTGAACACTCTTCCAGAGCTGCAGGACACAGATGAGTTTGGCCATGCATCAGACAATCCACAACTGGCCCACGTAGAAGCTGTATGCATTGCCTGGTTTACCATGGAGTACCTGCTTCGCTTCCTCTCCTCCCCCAACAAGTGGAAGTTCTTTAAGGGTCCTCTGAATATCATTGACCTGCTGGCCATCCTGCCCTACTACGTCACCATCTTCCTGACAGAATCCAACAAGAGCGTGCTGCAATTTCAGAACGTCCGCAGAGTGGTTCAGATTTTCCGGATCATGCGTATCCTGCGTATTTTGAAGCTGGCTCGTCACTCCACAGGTCTTCAGTCGCTGGGCTTCACTCTCAGGAGGAGCTATAATGAGCTGGGCTTGCTCATCCTTTTTCTGGCCATGGGCATTATGATCTTCTCCAGTCTGGTGTTCTTTGCAGAAAAGGATGAAGAGGATACAAAGTTTAAAAGCATTCCAGCTTCTTTCTGGTGGGCCACCATCACTATGACAACAGTGGGTTATGGAGATATCTACCCAAAAACTCTTCTGGGAAAGATAGTTGGTGGTTTATGCTGCATTGCTGGAGTACTGGTAATAGCCCTGCCTATCCCCATCATAGTGAATAACTTCTCTGAGTTTTACAAAGAGCAAAAGAGGCAAGAGAAAGCCATCAAGAGAAGGGAGGCTCTGGAGAGGGCTAAGAGAAACGGTAGCATTGTCTCTATGAATATTAAAGATGCATTTGGCCGCAGTGTAGAGCTCATGGATGTAATGGTGGAAAGTGCTGATGGAAAGAGGGAGAAGGTGCATGATAATCATGTGTCTCCTAGTCAGCCAAGAGGAACACCCAAACTCAAGTCGCAGATGAGCAGCCCCAACAAGACCCTCGAACCAAGCTACCAAGAGCAGGCCAAACCCTTGAGCAGCCCTCAGCATCTCAGTGCACAGAAACTGGAAGAGATGTACAACAAAATGGCCAAGACCCAGTCACAACCAAACCTCGATAGCCAGGAGAAAGGGATACTGTCCAAAACAGCTAAGCAGAAAGCTGAATTTGAGATGAGAAGCATCCCCGCTGAAGCTGTCTCTAGCACAGCAGAGGCTGTTACAGACATCAGGAGCATGTCCAGCATTGACAGCTTCATCAGCTGCGCCACTGACTTCCCTGAAAGCTCTCGCTTTTCCCATAGCCCTGTCAGCAACATGCCAGGAAAAGTCAGCACCAACCCCAGCCTGGAGCCCACCTTGGAAAATGAGCATGAAGGATCCCAGGGCACCACTACACCACTGACGGGACAAAGCACCAGGTCTGGCCCGTATTCTGACAGCCCCAAGGGTCTGCGCTTCAAAAACCCACTAAAAAGCCGCTCACTCAAGGTCAACTTCAGAAGTGGGGAGGATTCAGGGACAGGGGCCCTCTCCGACAGCTCGTCAGTCCAGAGCCCTGAGGCGTCCATCTATACAACTGCCAGCAGCAGGACACCCACCAAGAGCCCAGATAATTTACTGCCAAGCATCTTCACGTTCCACGATGCATCCATCAATAAATTCATAGATGCTGACACGGATGAGGAGGAGCATCTGCATGATGGTTCAGGCACAAACCCATCCCAGAGACTCCTGGAAAACCCCAAGTTTGGCCATCACTCCAGCTTCCAGCAGGGGTCCAACCACACAGAGGGCCTGCAGAGGAAACTGGGGAACAGCACACTGCCTCTAGACGGGCAGGAGAACCACGTGGCTCAGGAACTACAGCCTCTTCAGGGAGAGAAAAGTCACTCAAATGCTTAAAGTTACAATAAAGTGAGAGACCACAAAGGAAACATGTGGGAGAGGAAGCAAAGAAGCAGAGAGGGAAATGAAACACAGTAAACTCAGCAAAACTGAACTTCCCAAAAATATAAAAGGAACTGAAAAACATTTGCAGGAACATTTGAAGAATAAACATACATATTGCTTCTCCAATGAAAATGCAATAGTTGTGAACAGTGGGAAAGGTTTTTCTGTTGTGCTCCCAAACATTTCCCTAACACGGACTGAATACATTAATTTAGCAGAGGATTCTGATCTAAGAGGTTTTAAAAGAGTAAAGAACGCCTGTCTGATCATTTTTATAATTTGTACATTCATTTTAGCCGAGGTTATCATTTCATAATTACTCACTTGTTGTAAGAGTACAGAGTGCATCATTTTTTACAAGCAAACCCTATTTTTCTGACCCTGGATACCACTTAAAAACCACTATAGCAAAAGTTGTCCAATCAGTAGCAAACATCAGGGGGCATTGAAATATGGCACTGCAAACTGGGAAACCCCAGCTGAGATAGTCCAAATAACTCCATTGTAGTGTGAATGGGTAAATTGCATTTTTCTTTAACTTATGGTTATACAGTGCATAATTATAAGGCAACAGTCTGTTGGGAAAATGTATAGTTTGCCTCCTTTGACTTCCTTCCTCAAAACTGGCCTTAGTTTATGTTGTGACCCATGTTTTATGTTTGTGTTTGTATGAGTAATACGGAGACAAATGGACAGACAGACAGATAGACGGACAGATGTAAGCGTGTGCAATTATTTTTCAAACACAGTATATATTTACTGTAACGCAGCTTTACCAGTCTCTTGTCTTAAGTGTGAACTTGAGGAGAATCAAGTGTTTCGGGTTTTCTGTTGAGCAGGAGTTTAGCGTCTCACTCGTCGATATTTTTTACTGCACATACGTTTTGACAAAACAGAGAGATACTGTGAGGCTGCATCCATTGATTTTCCTTCTGGTTCCCGTTGTGCCCGACTACTGGCAAGAGAGAGCACCTTAATATGATAATTATTTTTATTACAAACACAGGAAAAAAAAGTCTCTATTCTTGTTTGTTTACCTTGTTTTGATTGTTTCTCAGTGTCTGTGTGTGTCCCTCCGATTGTTGTAATCAGAGTTTGATTCTGGAGAAAATCAAAAAAAAAAAGTCTTGTGTTATTTCCAAACTTTCTCCAAGGTGTTTTAGAGGACTCATCATTCCTATTGTAGCGGATAACCTAAACTTCATATAAAATGACAGTGCTTATGAGCATCACAACAGCTGGCACGACAGCACTGAAAATCACTGAGATTTTCTATGTTGAGCCTCCAGTTTTGTAGGAGTGTGAATATTGTACATGTATAGTAACAACAGTAGAATATTACAAGAAAAACATTTATTGTACAAGGTCAAGAATCAAAATATTTATATTTTTAAGATATTTTCTAAAAGAATGGACTCATAGAAAAATATATTGTGCTAATCTCATAGTTTTGCATTTCAATAGAATATGTACGGCATTATTTTGATGGAGTTGCATTTATTAGACGATATACTGTCATAGATCAATTTGTATTGTTTGCTACTGTCTCCCTGTAAATGTCTGTCCCTCTATCCTTTGTGCAATGTGAAGAACCAAAGAATCGTTCTCTCTGATAACAGATGATAGTAAGTTATACTGTTTTATCTCAAAATGTTCAAAATTTAAGCATTCCTTTTCTAAATAGCAGAATCTGACAGATTTCAGGGAGCCATACTTGCTCATTCGTTACAAACACATAAGCTGGAGAATGCACAGAAGACAGGACTGGCCTCTGAAGAAAAAACTGTCGATGGGGAATAACGGGAGAGGAAAGATGGAAGAAATGAAGAGACAACACAGCACTTTATTTTGCATCCTTTTAGAAAGCTAATTTGATTATTTACACACTGTGGATCTGGGCAAGTGGTTCGCTTCCAGAAATCCAAAACATTATGCTCATATGAGTTCACATGACATCTCTTACAAACCTAAAGCCACCTCACAGCAACGTACAGCTCGCCTGTCGGGCACATGATCAGCATGGAGGTATTTTGTGTGTCTGGAGGCGCTTTTAGTTGAACCAAATATCCTGCGTCCCGCTTCTCTATATGCACCTGACTCAAAACATATGACCGACGTGGGTGTTGATTATCTGGTGCTCTTGTGCTCTTTGTTACATTAATCATGCAAGCATGGTTTTATAAAATTATTAACTTTACAACATATCATGCGAGCATGCTACAAATCATATATTTTAAGTAGTGAGTGCTTTAAAAAATAGTATTTACTCTGTATGGCTTTTTGCAATCATTAGACATGATATGAGTTAGATATTTTTGTGCCTTTGCTTTATAATAATCATCTGCCCCACATACTGAATCTGTCACTGAGCCCTGTCTGACGGAGCCCAAACCCGACAATTAAACAAACTGTACAGCAAACAAACACAAAGGGAACTGGGTCATCAAGCTCTCAGACTGCTACGTTAGAGAGCCACACCCGCTCCCTTTAAATGTCTGTCCTGTTCACTTACACTTAAATGCATCAAACATTTACATGAAAGAGGCTCAATCCATAACAAAAAGAAAAAAATCCAATCAGGTGTACACTCACTCAGCAGAGTGAACAACCACTGTTTCCATGGTGATGGTTGAGATGACTGAATGGCTCACAATTGATGCGAGCAAGGAGCCTAATTTGTGGTCATGGAGTCCTTAAAGACTCAGATATACACAGTGTTTACATCCTGTTCGTGCATTCAGTCATTTATTCATTCATTCATCCTCCTCACCTGTAGCTTCAGTCTGCTGAAGTCTTAATTATAAAGTAAAGAATGTGAACAGGAAAAACTGGATTGCGGGCCTTTAGTTCAGACTGTCACCCCCCTTATTTCACTCTCTTCTTTCTCATGCACACATGACCACAGCTGCACACGCCTGAAACTAAGATGCTGTTGCTATGATGTGCATGTTTGCTTCAACCACCTTCTCCCATAGAGGGAGGGAGTGTGAAATGTGAATGGAATAGAAACAAGCAGTGTGTGACAGAGTGAGAGAGAGATGCACAGCAGAGCTGTCAGCCTGATTACATCTGACATCCCTAATGATGGCTGTAGCACTCTGCTCCTTCACTGCGTGTCCAAATTCAGCCCAAATAGCTTTTTCTCTAACACAGACAACATGGTCATTCAAAATATCTGTAAGCCTATTTTTAGCAGGTAAAGGTTCCACTCATACAGGACTATTTCCATCATATTCTGTAACTAAGTTGCACAGCCTGATTATTCACACAGCACTCGTGTGTTTTTCCATTACAAGGATTGGCCTTGAGTCTTTTGTGCAGAATGACAATGCAAAAATGGCTGTTGGCTTGAGGCATCCTTTTGAGGATGTGTTCATTTCTGTGATTCTATAAATATCATCCTGGGCATGCAAAGGGAGGGTCTGGGCCAGCAGGAAAGGCTCAGTTACAGCAATGTCTTTGGTCGGGTGGTGTCATGGAGTGCAGAGGAACAAACTTTGTCACAAAGGAGTCTCACAAACAAAAGGAAACTATTCAAGCAGTCACTGGTGTGTGGGATCTGTTGCAGCCCAGCCCTTCATCCTGCATGGTAATGGGATAAAAATGTCAAACTGACAAATGGTAATATGACTTTTACTACTCAAGGCATTAGATAAAAGAGGAGGGGGTCGTCATTAACATTCATCACACAGCAGTCAGACAAGCAGTAAACGCTGACAAAATCTGAGGACCTGAGTCTGTCGTCGCAGTGGACTAACTTCCAAACAAGCCATAGTCTGTTAAACAGTAACAACTCTTTCCTCTGTTGGATTAATATTAAAAATGTCCTTATTGCTTTTTATATACACTTTTTTCTGAACTGCACTTTATTGATTTTTCTGTAATAAATCCTCTGCTGTCTAGTCAACAAACAAAGGTACGCATTGGTTTAAATTTCCTAAAGCACAAGCTATGATAATGTCAAGACGTATCAATGTCCATTTCTTTAAGCACAAAACGCCACACTAGAGGTCTAAAGCCAAATACAGACACACATTTCAATTTTCAGAATCTCTCTCCCCCTACTTCAGGGAATTAATCACCTCTGTTCAACTCACACAGGTCTGTATGCTGCCCGTACTCTGTCTGGGGAAATGTTTGTTTTGTAAAGTTTCATACTTTGTACCAGTTCACTTTGTAGAATATTGTCTTTGTGGTCTCTTGTTGTTCAACGCATGTAGCGCTATTAAACTTTGACAGACAGAATTTGTAAATATCATCTAAGAAGCTGTAGGAAAATGTCTAAGATCAGCAGTTTTGAAGCAATTCTCTCCTTTTACTGACTGATGCTTAATAAAAAGACAATAATCCAGAGACTGGTGCTGCAAGCCTCACTTGATGAACTCGAATATGAACTCATATATATGAACTTGATGAAAACTGAATGTGTGTTTTTATAAAACTGATAAAACACATACATACAATACATGAGAGCAAGCTGTCAGGCCATGACAGAGCTTGCTGTTTGTGAATGGAAACTGCAAAACTTGTGCAACAGCAGCCCCTAGTGTCAGCATCTGTTTTCTGTTTTCATGACTCACAATGCATGACCTAACACATTATTTTTAATAATGTTTTGGGGGAAAAACTGTATTTATTTATTTGTATTTATAAAGAAAATTTCAGAATACCTTGCATCACATACGTGCATCACATAAAATGACAACTTCAAAGTAAAATAAAATCAACCAAAATTAATATATGCACGTAAAAAAAAGAACAAAATCCAATAACAAATAAAGGACAAGCAGGAAAGGTTAAGGCAAATAAAACAATTAACCCCCAGCTCGTTAAAAGGTAGTGATTCACAGATTTCTGAGGCAGGTGAAAAGGCTGTTGCAGCTGTGGGAGAGGCAGGGGGAGGTGAAGGCATGTAAGACTGTCTCTTTGTCTTTAAAAGATAAAATAGATTGTATTTTGGAGATTTTTTTGAAAGTGATAAAAGCAGCTTGTACAAGAGCAAAATAAAGCAAACACTTGCTTAACTGGATTAACTGGAAAGTTGACAAATTAAGTCTAAAAGTAAAAACTGGGCAGTGGTAATTGGAAATGTTATTTATTTATAGGGTTGCAGCTGAAACTTGTTGTCATGGCTATTTTTCAATGCGTTGAGTCTATAGATTGTTTTGTTATTTGTTTCAAAGCACATCGCAATTTTCCACAGTCGAGGGTGACAGCATTTCCCCCACATTTTATTCTGTCTGATCAGCAGCCCAAAACCCAGAGATACACTAATGTTTAAGAGATGAAAATCTGTCTTCGTGAAGGGTTAGTTATCTATTTTGAGTCCTCAGTGTTGACTTGTAAAGGTTGGTAATAAGCTGACAGAGTATGTATCAGTAACATTTTTCTCTAAAGCATGCTACAGATTCCCATTTGTTATGTTACATGACGTCAAGCTACATCATGACCAGCGTTTTGAAGAGGATTACATCACAGTCAATGCCAGTCACAACTTTAGGCTTTTCCTAAGACACAAACAGTCTTAACTTCTCGAACAATAATCTCTCTGCAGCAAAAACATCAACGACAAGAAAAAAAACAGTTAAACTGTGTCACAAAATAAAAATACTTATAATCTTTCAATACAATCAAATGAACTGTAAAATATGACCACATAAATGAAAACCGTTTTCCAAAAATGTGGGTTTAGGAAGAATGCATAGCGGGGATTTGGGCACACATGCTAAACAGTTTATCACCTTAACGTTTTACTCAGATAATCCGCCTCACATCATGGATCAGGAATAACTTTCTATAACAGATGAAAGGAATTTCTGCGTAAGAGGTGACCAGTCATGGATAAAATACTAAAAATATCATAAAAGTAGTTTACTGTTGTCACTTGTGGCAATGGGGTTAAAATCTTACATAAAAGTCAAACATAGCTCAGATTAAAAGTCATGAGTTACTTTTTTTACATTAGACAATTATGTTATGAGTGTTTGTCTCTAGGCTTCTCTCAGATGTAAATAAAGTGTTGACTAAATCAAAGCACAAATGAAGACATTAATATTTATTATGACGTCTGCACATTTAAAATCAGAGAATAGTTTACATTCTTTAAATTGAAAAGCCTTTATTTAAAAATTACTGGCACCTTTAAATTTCAGGGTGTAGAAGGTAACAACAGTGGCTGCAGCTATTTTCACTGACATCCACCTTTAAGTGACACTGAACACCAGAAATACCTTGTCACCTGAGTTCCTTGTTATTTCTCCTCACAGCATTTTGCCCTTTAAACACTAAAAGGTCACTCGGAAAAATCTGCAGAAACACAGTAATTAAAGGCTGGCCTTGTCTGACTCAGAGTTCACTGCAAACTTTCTCACAACATTTTGATGTAAGAAGAGTCACAGAATAAACCTGAGACACAGAAATAAACAAGAGCTGCTGCATAAATTTGAGTCTAAGCCACAGCTCTTTGTTGTTTAAAAGATATGCTCGTATTTTTTTAGACTGATGTGATACTGTTAACTTACATCATTCAGTTTTGTTTGTCCATCATGAAATTACCAGCATGCTCAAGTAATAGATTACTGTAATGTAAAAGCAGGATTTTACTCTTGTAGATGCTGGAGGTGGAGCTGTCCTAAATATTTTGTGCAACTGCAGCTAATGATTATTTTAATTATTGATTAATCTAGCCTGCCCATAAATTAATCGAGTGTTTGGTTTGTTAAAAACGATTACTACGATTAGAACAGAAATAAAATTTACTAACTTAATTAAAAGGACAATGAAAATGCTCAGTTATTAATCAGCTAATTGTTTCAGATGTCCTTATATACTGTGAGGTAAATAAAGCAATAAAAAAGATGGCATTGTATAAGCTCTTGTTTTGAATGGAAACATCTTAATTTGTAAAGTAACTAGTAACTAAATTTGTCAGACAACTGTGGTGAAACAAAACATGCAATATTTCACCTTGAAATGAAGTGAGGTGGAGGTGCACATAAATAGACATGAAAAGAAAAAAATATGCACAAAGTACCTTAAAGTTGTACCCATGTACGGCACTTGAGTTAAAAACTTAATACTGGATTAAACT
Organism: Datnioides undecimradiatus; assembly: GCA_008933995.1. Lineage (NCBI taxonomy): Eukaryota > Metazoa > Chordata > Actinopteri > Lobotiformes > Datnioididae > Datnioides > Datnioides undecimradiatus. The sequence goes on along the minus strand of WARS01000013.1, from coordinate 9,408,995 downwards.
AATATGAGGCATCAGCAGAGTTGAGACAACTAAAGTTTTTAAACTTAGTCTTTTTAGCTTTAGAAGAAGACATGTGACGCCGTCCTTCCAGCAGACAGCCTCAAAGACACCAGAGTGTCAATACCTGGAATTAACGGTCACTTTGGCTCTTGTGTAAGAAGCCAAAGCATCAAAAAGCACATGACTGTCCAGCCAAAAGTGGGGGTTTGAATGTGTTTGTTTCAGACATTATATTAACTTTCATGAAACTATTCATGAGGTAAGAAGATGTACTGTTATAATGTGACCTGCTCAGGCTATCACACTGGACGCAGATACTTAATAAATCCTTTGCTGAATATAAATACTCTCCGTTTGATAACTATTATGTTATATATGCTTTGGCTCTGGGCCTGAATGCAATCTTAATCCCTGCTTCAGCCTTACTGTTTGTGAACAGTTATGAATGTGCACGGGTTTTAGTCAGCTCATCAGACAGAAAGCCCTTCTATTGGTGGCCACCATCCAGTCGGCGTCCTAATCCGGCACACACAAGTTATATAAAATGTCCATCCAATCCAGCGTCACACCGAGAAACACCCAACACTCCAAAGCTTGGCGGTCTGCTTGTGTGGCTGCTAAACTTGCATCATGATTGTTGTAGTGGACCTGCTGCTGATGCTCATAGACCTCACCTACTCCATCCTGAACGCCATCGTCCAGACTTTCCTGCGGCCGAGGCTGAAGTGCATTGATGGGGAGCTCTGTCTGATAACTGGGGCCGGGGGCGCGCTGGGTCGGCTTTTCGCCCTGGAGTTTGCTAGAGAGGGCGCGCGCCTGGTGCTGTGGGATTGCAACAAGGCTGCCAACGAGCAGACCGCCAAGCTGGCGCGGGAGCTGGGAGTCGAGGCGCATACGTACACGGTGGACCTGTCCAAGCGCCAGAACATCTATGAGACGGCGGACAAGGTGAGAGCGGAGGTCGGGGAGGTCACTATATTGGTTAACAACGCGGGCGTGGTGGCCGGACGGAGGCTGCTGGACTGTCCCGACGAGCTTTTGGAGAGGACTCTGCTGGTGAACTGCCACGCGCTGTTTTGGGTGAGGCTTTGGCGCACGCACCTTTTACGCACAAGAGAAACGGTAAAAACATTAGTTTTAGACAGAGCTAACAGCACCTACCAGCCTGACGCGAATTATATAACATCTATTCACTGTTGTCCTCCCCGGCGGCTCGGGTCAGTATGTGCGCACTGATGTGTGAAGGGATCAGAGCAGCCTGCGCCGCCGCAGAGCTCGTGAATCACAGCACAAGTAGTCCCCATGACTGTTAAACGCGTCCGAATTAACGTGAGGTTACAAGTGAGGGGCGGTAACCTCGTCCGCTCTTCCCCGGAATAAAAGAGAGCCCACGCGAGCCCACCAGTTAAGACGGCATGTGATTTTGCCTTTGATCCGCTTTAAGTCTCATGCACACACAATACAAGGGAAAGGTCATTAGCCAAATATCAGATATATCAGCAGCAGACGTATAGTGGGAGGATGGTGACAGCAACTCTAATGCACCTGCTCTGATAAAGGATATTGTTGTGCATATTGTTGTTCAATACTGGAAAACTACATGGCCCCATCTTTGGTGTGTAGGAATATGCGCCAAGTTCAAACACTTTCTGCTTAAATCATTTTTAAAAAAGGTTGTTGACACAAGAAGGTTACTCCTGCACTGTCTGTGGCCTATGGATTAAGGAAACAGCTTCACATATGTCTCAAGTCTTCTCAGCCTCAGCCTGAAGATGATGTTCAACTTCTGCCTTCAAGCTGGAGCCGGGCAAAGAGGTGAACCTGCACCAAAAAGGGGGAAATATCCTTAAAGACAGTTGATAAAGCAGGACGAACAAAGCATTAGGCCAGGTCAGGTGTTCTCAAAGGGTTGCATATTCCCAGAGATATGATTAAACAAGTGACAAACAGTCAAAGTGGGTTTTTGCCCCTAGGCCTTCAACCCACATTGATAATCCAGGCTTGAGGCCACAGCTTGTTTGTTTGAGAATGTTCAGTGTTAAAACACACCAAATATGTGGCAGTGCAGGTTTAATCAGATGTTGGAAAACCTCAGTGGATTGTGTTTCTGTGAGTGTGAGGTGAATATTTCTGTATGCTATCTCATGTTTCCATGCTGTTTAACTAAATTACATCTTTGTGAGGGGGAATCTGTCCTTTCCCCAGAGGCTAACAAAACTTTACCTTATGGTTTAATCTGGCCATCTTCTCTATTTCTGTTAAGAGCAACTGATATCATACCACCTCTCCCCCAAACAGATGACAAAGGCTTTCCTGCCTCAGATGAAAGCAAAGAACCATGGTCACATCGTAACCATCGCCAGTGCTCTTGGGCTATTTAGCACTGCATGTGTGGAAGTAAGACAAGATTAATGCCTTCCTCAGCCACAACTTAAACAGACAAATCCCATGACACTCTGTCACAGAGGACATTTAAAAGCTGATCACTCTGTCAGCCTGTACTCTCCTTTTCCAGGATTACTGTGCCAGTAAATTTGGAGCCGTTGGCTTCCACGAGTCACTGACACACGAGTTGCTGGCAGAGGACCTGGATGGCATCAAAACCACTTTAGTCTGCCCATATATTGTAGACACAGGGATGTTTGCAGGCTGTGAAATCAGGTAAAATGCCAAAATTCATAATTTCATAACTTTTTTCCACTTACATTGGACAAAAAAAGTCTGTTTTCTCAAGTTTTTGTTTTGATATCTACCAGGAAGGAGCTTCGGAGTCTAATTCCACCACTGGAACCACTTTACACAGTACAGCAGTCCATGAAAGCCATTTTAGCTGAACAGCAAATGATCTGCATTCCTCGCCTCATGTACATCCCCTTCCTCACACGAGCGTGAGTAATGATCAGGTTATTTACTAAACATACACTGTGCAGTATAAACTGTCAATGCTCAGGTCAATACTGATGAGATCTACTGGGACCAAGACAATAACGTAATGTGGGACTTTGCTTTCCTTCTCTAGATTGCTGCCATGGGATGCAAATGTGGCAACTTATCGATTTATGGGAGGTGACAAATGCATGTTACCCTTCATCAAGAATGTTGAACTGAGGACCTCCAACGGTCACATCAAATCCTCATAATCCCGCCCTGTCACTCTGTTTTACAACCTTGTTAAGTGATGGACCAACGCAGACACCAAAGGCTTCATTCTGTATGTCGTCAAAACATGAAATATGCCATCTGAAGGGAGAGCCCAACATCTGCACACGTGTATATTAACACTGGGCTGAAAGGTAACCTGTTTGATGATTTCTAGTCAAAATAGCCATAACATGGCCCTGAAGGGCAGCCAGGGGTCGCTTTATGAAAAGTGAAAATAAGGTTACTGATTGAGTTCAACACTGGAGGTCAAAGAGCCAGTAAGGTTTACATCAAAACGAGGTTTACAATTAATATCAAAAACTGTTTGCAAAAAGAGACCTCAGTAAGGACAGATCTATACAAGTGCCTCTTTTTATTCACATTAACAAACAGTGCAGAAACAAAGACGAGACATAAACAAATCTACGAGATACATGCAACAGAAAAATATTAAGCGTCATGTCTGAGCCACAGACTACAGTCTCCATTACCGTAAAAAGGAATTCAAACATACAAAAGAAGCGCTAAAGAGATTCCTCCCATGAGCCGGATGTTTAGCGATCCACTGAATTTTACCTCTGCTGACGCTGCTGTGATTGAAATAAACTGACGATTGTTTCAGAACTTGATATCCAAATCCTTATTGGCCTTGTCACACAACAAGGGGCCCAAACACTTAACAGTAATTCTGTTATGTCAACTTTTGGTCATGTCTTTAAAAACCCTTTAAAAAATTGCAGCAGGGAACACATCCTAGCTTCAGACCAAAAAATATCATTTCTCTGTTAAATCCGCCAAGAACCATCAAGTCAAACCAAATCTGTAAAGACTAAAGTTCAGATGAGGCAGGTGTGTCACGTGACCTGAAGTCACTGGGGCTACTCCTGCAGTGTATTGTGGTCTCTGAATTAACCATCACTTCAGATTCAAACCAGCTGCACAGTGGCTGCCTGTAGGTACCCCTGCAGGAACTGGAGCGCGTCTGCATTCAGACTGGTGCTCAGCATCGAGGGAACCTGCAAGCAAAACAATGACACAGGAATCACTGATTTGTTTTCTGCATCATCCAACTATGTAACAAAACAAAGAGCTGTTGAATTATGCCATCATGTTGGCATGGCTTTTATTCCCAAAAACAAACAAACAAAAACATTAGGACTTTTTTGTAAAAAGATAACCACAGAACATTGCGGCACAGTTTGCAAAATACTTCATGCACAGCTCAGCTTACCCTTCCTGGGCAGGCTGTAGAAAGCTTGTGAAGTGACTGGGCCAGCAGGATCTTTGGATTGCCAACAGCATCTCCAATTGGGTCGTGCTCCTTCTTCCCAGCGAAGGCCAGTTGTGAGAATGCTGTCTGATAACCTGGTGTGTCTTCAATGTCGATGAAGTGCTCGTCATCTGGGATGCTGTCGTCTTCTGGCAACTCAAAAAGGCCAATGAGGGCCTGGAGCAGGGGGGTCCTGAACAAATGCAATAAAGACTGGCTTTAATTTTAATGACGACAACATTCACCAAACACGCTAAGTCAGCACACATCAGGGAAGCAACATTGCTGTATGCAAACATTTTGGTGACATCAATCACAGACGTGCTACCACATTCAGCCAGCTGAAACAAGGAAGTACCTCTTAATTTGAATGATCTCTATAATACTGAAAACATAATCCAAACAAATTGGACTGCCATCGACGGGTCAGAATGACTGAGACCTGCCTAAAATTTTAATTTGTATGGTGACACCGGCAACACTGTTATGTTAGGTTTCACAAAGTGCTGGTTTTGATGTTTTTACAAAGCATTAACATCTCAAGAGTTTTTTTACACTTCGTACCACCGACAGTGCAGATCAGCTGCTGCTCAACTGACGACTCCCTGCGTAGCACTTTCAATTCTGAGGGCTCGCCACTTTATGCAACAACGTGCAGTCCACCCTATTTAAACTGGAAAAGTAAAAATGTATTACAGGTTCTAACTTCAGACTGAAGCAATAATTGTCAAACACTGACAAAAGTTTCCTTACATGGAGTACGCTGAAGACATTCGCATTACATTTCTTTTTAGATTTGAAATTCATCAATATACAAACATTATTCTCAGAGATGATTTATCTGATATTTAAGGTCCAAGTGTGTGTGCGCACACAGGGTGTTGAACCAGCCTAAGGACATCAGTCAAACAGTTTGTAGACACCCCCATAGTCCTGATAAGAGGTCTAAAAAGGTCATTATGAAAGTCAGTGGTTGCCTCTCCTTCAAGCTCATTTCTTACCAGAGTTTAGTGTACTCTGTGTCCATCATCGCAGGACATTCAGTCAGGATTTTTGTGATGCCAACTGCGCAGATCTTCTTTTCAACTGCTCCAGACACCTTCTGAACCTCTGGAATAATGATTTTCTCCAACACCATACCAAACATTCTGCAACACCAAAAAGCAGGATTAATACATTCAGACATTAAAAAAGTTTAAGATCCACTGACCAGCAGCAAAATTAAAGCCCATATAATCCACTGTCCTACAGGAAACAGTGCACCTGCAGATATAGAACTAAATGATTTAATAATCTGCTTCTATCCCTTCCCCTGCGAGGCAGCTGGATTCACAAGATCACACAAAACATGAACTAAAGATCCATCCTGTCAGGGTTCCAGTAATGTAACTGTGGCGGAACAACAGTCATCTGCACCAGCACCTTCATTTGAGAACTACTGGCAGCTATGAGCGTGGTAGAGTAGATTCCTTCAGCGAAAGAAGTGCAAAAAACAAAACAGATGTTTTTTATAAAAAGATCTATTCAATATTCTGCCTGACTCTCAGCTCCTTCGTCGTGTGGCTCATTGACTGACAGGTTGAGGTTAACCTGTGGTAGACAACATTAGACAGATGGTTCATGTAATGACCTGCCAAGTGCAGATAATTCTGTGTTACAAACCATTTGACAAGTCACATTACGTCACAATGATCCACCTTTCAAATCTGAAAGGGCCGAGTGTTTAATAAGGGTGACCCCTTTAAAATGTGTCCTATTTCTAGAAAGTAGTGCCACTTCACGGCGAGCGAGACAGGTTATAAAAGCTCAAGTGGGCCATGAAATTCAAAGGGACGGCCAGCTTTTGAATCTTTTGTGGCTTCAGGGTTAATAGAACACATTATGTTCTCACGGCCTCTGCATTATACTGATGGACGATCCCACTAAATGACTGCATTCATACTCAAAAAGCATAGTTTTTAATCAACATCTTGTTGTAGGGAGAAATAAGCTTACTTTGGCTGGATGCTGTCAAAAATCTCCTGAAGTGCAATAGCTCCATATTTGACACAATACAAGTTCACAAACACCAAGAAACCTGCGAGACAGAAAGTAAACCAGCAAAAACATTAACACCCATTATAAGAAAGGAATGGTAATTTACAGTATACTGGCTAGTAGCACACCCCTGCCCATATATAATCCACTGTATGAGTTTTGTATGATTTGTGTGCTCTGTACTGAGAAGAGTGCAGGTTAGCAAAGAGACGGTTGTACTAACTCTTGATGAACTTGGTGGTTTTGGAGCTTTGTAGCCTCTGGAAAAGCAAAATGAAGATCTGTTTCCGGTACTGAGTGATAGATTCTCTGTCAAAAGAAGACAAAACATGTCATGACCCAAAATCAACAGGTACGACATTTTTACACTAAGAACACACAATTCTGGACTTACGGGGGCATGTGCTCTATGATGCTGTTGAGGAGGTAAAAACCTTGGTGGTCGTTGGCTTTAGAGGCAATAAGCTTTTGGAAAACTCCGAGCAGGCCAGGCTGAGGGGGAAAGTTGAGAAAGCCACAACGGAAGTGTCAACGTGCTGGTTCCACAATGAATAAAACCATACAATCATTAAAAGATACAATAACTGTTATGGACAGCTAAAGCCAAGTCATCTCTTACGATTTTATCTGCAGCAGAGGCAGCAATGGTGGCGCCTCCCTTCTCCAGATAAGCCTGGAGCAGTCGCACTAGAGGGGGGATGTTTCCTGTCCGTTCCCATAGCACAGGCTGCAGCAGGTGAGGGAATAACGCCATGTAGGAGGAGGGAATAGAGCTGGTGTGGATCTCTAGGAGGAGAGACATCACCTGGAACACGTATGGAAGAAATTCTGCAACAGATGACAAAAGGAGGATGAGTGGAGTTTTATCTATCAGCAGTGTTTATCAGCCTGTCATCCACACCTAGATGAAATGTTTCATAGGTAAGTCACACACCCTGGACATCGTTCTGTAGGATCTCAGTGAAAACAGGGAAGAGCGCCTCCTCGAAGCTGCTAACAGTGGTCGGGTTGGCCTTGCAGGTGATCCGGACCGACAGGCACAGGGACTCAAACAAGTAGTGGTTAAAGTGAGGTTTGCTGGGGTTCTGAAAGCGAGTAACAGATTTTGATTTAGTTGCCGCATGCATCCCCAAAACAAAACCAAAATGTTGAATCAAATGTTGGTGAATCTTTCAGTGTCCATAAGTAGTACCAAAGTGTGTGTTACCTTGCTGACTAAGAGGAGCTTATGAGTGAGCTGACCAATCAGAGTGGGAATGTAGGGAACAATGGCCTCCTGCAGCAGGGAGAAGCTGCGCATGATGGCTTTAAAATAACAAAACAAAAACAAAGACAGCATGAGGCTATGTAACATAATGTTTGAGTTGGTCTGATGCTGACAGGGGAACAATCATGTGGATTGTTTATAACAAGATAAATTCAGGTTTACCTTTCATGATATATTCATTTTCTGCAGATCCTGGAAGAGCCAGTGCCTTGAATAAGTTGTTGAGCAGCTGCTCAGTGAAAGGTGCCATCTCTGCAGCAGTGATACTGAAACACACACACAGGATAATCAGTCAGTAGCAACAGAGATGAATGCAGAAGTCTGAGCCAATTTTCAGCACTCCATTGTAATTGACTGTAAAAACTTTCATGAAATGAAACATGCGGCTATTATTGCAATATTGTGGGAGGGTGTGGAGTAAAACTGGTCCATGGAGAAAAAAGACAATGAATGGGCAATCTTCCTAATATTAGATACTGGTAATTACTTCATATATACTAATAAATATTACATATTAAGCAAATATTCTGGCTAATCTAACTTCACTTATGGATATTCAATTGAATCCATTTAAACTAATGTCAAACCAGTCCAAAAACATTGCTCTATTCCAATGACACACTGTACAATTTCTACTCACTTTCTATGTTTGTTTGTTTGTCTGTGATCAATACTGTAGCACAAGCATCTTCTACTGCACTGCAATGCAACACTTACAGTGTGGTATTGTTGGGGCCTCTCATTGTGAACAACCTCTCCAAAGCATGGGCAGCGTAGGTATGCTCCACTGTGCTCTCTGCCTGCAGGTGACTTATCAGCAGCGGAACTGCCTGCAGCAGATGCTCTTTAGGAAGCTGATGGGGGCAAAAGGACAGAAGAGTCCATCAGTAAGGTGAGACAGTTTGCCTTTCGAAACTGAACAAGTTGTGTCGAGTTGTGTAGTGCAGTGCATACCTGGCTTCTGAAGATCATGACGTATTTGATGGCATCGGCCTTCAGCACCGGGAACTCATTTACTGCAGGACAACGAGTGCTTGATGTGATTAATGTGTATGTGCAAATAAGTTTGAATATTTAGTTGCCAGTGTTTTATCTTAACTGAGCAGCCAGACATTAAGTGAGCCAGCCTCTGTAAACGCATTTTGTAATTCTTCAACATACTGAGAGCTGTGCAGGTTTCCTTACCGTTGGGGGATTTTAAGTCTGTGAGAATGTGGTTCACAAAGAATTCATTAAGATTCACCAACTCATTGGCTTGTGTTATTCCATGCTGGTAAGAGAAAAAAACATTAAGCAACAATTTAAACACAGAGCAAACAGTTACACCCTCACTTTGTTACCAATCATATGATGGGTACGTCCATCATACCTTCTGTGTCTGTGCTTTAGAGGCCAGTGATGTGACCAGATAGATGGCGGCATCTTTGTGTTTCCAGTTCTCCCTGGGATTCTTGGCATACTCTGTCAGCATCGAGTTTACGTAGCCGGAGAAGATTGCTGTGACGGGACCCTCGAAAAACTTACAAAGGCCTCTGACCAAGTCACATGCTGCCCTACGACGGGTGTCAATGTCTGAGGAAGGATGGCAAAATAGTTGTTTACTGTTATATAATAGGAGAGACACTTCCCAGATCACAGTCAAATCAAAAACAGTAAGGGGGTACCTCACATTCTTTCATATATTTAGGTAAGTAGATAATGAATAATCAAAATCTTTACCTGATCCTTCAAGGTCCCTTCGAATGTATTCCTCAGAGTTATCTTCAAAAGCCTCCTCATCTGCACCTAATCGGGGTTTAATACAGGTAATCTGGTCAGTATCAGACAGTATACATGTCCTGAACCAAGCAGAATCCTGAATCAGTCAACCACTGTTAACATTTCTAGGCGCAATCAGATGATTCAGAGAACAAAGCATTTACTTACTTCTGAACTCCATGTTGGGCACGATGACCTTCTCACAAATGCTCGTAAGTGTATTCTGGTCCTCGAACAGATGCTTGTAGTGTGGCCTTTCACAGACTGATGCCAAGAACTGGATAGCATTACTTACCAGCTGCAACAAAGGCAAGGTGTAATGTTAGCACAGGGTAAAGTGAACTTCAAAAAGAACAGAGTCGTGGATCAGGCCTCTCACCAAGTCATATTTGACTTCCTGGCCTGTAGAAACTAAAAGGTTCCAGATAGCAGTGACGAAGCGCGGCAAATACGGCTGGAATTCTTCATCATACTTCTGGGCATAGAGAGCAGCGTTGTCACATATCTGAGACTTCAGCAGCTCCAGAAGACCTGCCTCCTCCTCATCCTGTGAGGTAGTCAAGATAGACACAAAAACACAAATGTTGCAAACCACCACAACAAAAGGTGAGAATGAGTTGCATTAATGAAAAAGGCAAAGTACTCACATCTGTTTGTAAAAGTTTATTATCCAAGGTCAGTAGGCCGTGGAAATTTGTCATCCAGGTTTCCATGTTGTCTTCAAAAAACTCTGGAAGGTCCTGTACAAAAATACAGACAGAGATGGAAGCACAAAAGTTCGCCTAGCTGATGAAATAAATAAATAAATTAGAAGAACTGAAGCTGAGTGGACCTCTACATGGTGCAAATTCATCTTACACCTCATTAGCAGTGGTAGGACACGGCTAGCTTGCAATAATTACAAATTTACCACAATTTATGGCAGATGAACCATTTTAATCCAAATTTAAAATAAATGAAAGCAAACAGACTAATTTCAGCTTTTGATAAACTTTGTAACCCCTGTCTGGATTATTTATATTACAGATTCTAACTTATTGCTTGAAGGCAAAGTGATGACGATTGGCTACATTATTAACAATAATAATGACAACGATGACGATTGATAATAACAAAAATAATAATAATAATAATAATAATAATAATAATAATAATCAGAGACACGAGCCTTCCCTAACCATCAAGGGCCAGAAACACAGCTACTTCATAGTGATCCTTTATAATCAACATTGATTTTAGATGCAACTTCAAAAGGTGTCCAAAGCAATAAATGTTGCCAATTGTTCAAAAAGGACAAAGAGTGTGGAAAGAGGATTGTGATTTACTCTGGTTTGGAAAAAATAAAAACTGATTAAATCCACTATAAAAGAAACGGCGCAACTGATCAAAACCAAAGCCGTAAAGTACCAAGCAAACTGAACTGACCTGGAAGTTTAAACTGTAGAACAGCTTGGAGATGAGTGTGAGGGAAGAGAAGAGGACCTTCAAGGCATTGACATCTGTAGCATGAGTCTGACACAACTCAATAGTGGCCTGCAGCAAAGAAGAGAGAACATTAGACTATATGTACATATAAAATATTGGAATATAATCATGACCATGTCAATCATTTAAATATTTGTTATTTGAGGTTATAAACTAACTGGCTTACTACTATATGTTGTGGTAACTGAAATGTGAGTCATTACACACCTTAAACAACTCTGTCAGAGGTAGGGCAAATGTGTCCAGGACAAGTTTGATCTCTGACCAAAGCTCATTTGACTTGAACTCATGACGGTACCTTGAAAATAGAACCAATAATAAATAAATAACCATGACTGACCTTATTGTATCGTCACAAACATTTCAAACCATTAAAAGTTGAGCTCTAACCTCTTGAAGAGAGAATGCGCAGTACGCAGCACTCCATTAATGATGTGGAAGTCTCCACTTCTGAAGCGGGTCACCATCTCAGTTAGAAGGTCAGGCCATTTTTGAGGGAAATCTTCCCGTCCTATGATACTGATTGCATCACTCAACTGTGGAAATCCAGACAATAAACAGGGACTGGGTTGAGGATCATTCTTCACACCTTTATATTAAACACTTTAAAGGGTACTGTGAGAAAAGAAGGTTTACCTGTTTCTGAATCTGTTCTGGGCTGCTGAGCATCAAATTTACTATGTTTGCTTTGATCGCTGTTCGGTCGGGATCAGAGACTTTGTTTGGTTCATCTTCAACCTTCAGGAATAATAAAAGTACGAGAATCAGATGAAATATAAATCCAACTCTATAATACAATGGGGTTTTTTTTCCACACTTCATACTAATTGATGCTTAAACACAGTGTTGTACGGCAAAATATATCTGCACAAAGATGCAGAGTCAATAACACATAAACTTGCTGTAACTTAGCGAGACTCACTATGCGCCAGTTTCTTTTGATGTAGTTCTTAAATGTAACAGCAGCGCAGACACGGATCACGTTGTCTTGGGACTTCTCCAGCAGCGTGAGCAGTAATAAGGGATAGTTCTGGTTTCCCTCCACAGATTCAAGAAACTTTTCAGCTGTGAAAGAAGAAAAAAAAAAGAAAAAAAAAAGAGATAAACAGGGACCAAAAATTACACAATCAAATGGACAAGCAGCAAAAGTAGGTCAATGAGAACAATACTGGGTAAGGGCCGTGTTAAGATATGCAGTCTGATGCAGTGTCATCATGCTGTTTTACCCGGGCGTCTGACTGTTGGGTCTGGATCCAGTGTTTTCCTGAGGAACTCAGTGAGGGTTTGTAGGTTGGCATCATTCAGTTCCATGCTTGTGGCTGAGGACGAAAAAAATAGTGACTGAGTGAAAGAAGGAGATAAACCGCAACAGTTAATTGAATTACTACATCTGGATGGATTTGATCTAAATGCTGAGTAATCCTGTGCACAAATGTTTACACAAGCGTTGTAAATGATGCGCGAATGGGTCCCTGTAAGATCACATTATGAAAAGTTACCTAATGTGTTCCGTATTTGCTTGTTCAAACAATCCGTTCTGTGACCAAAATGTCTTTAAAGTTTCACTGCTCCATCTAACAAGTGAAGGCGATGTTGAATGTAGCCGCAAGTTCACACCTTGACTGCTAGTTACAGTCAATCATGCATTCAGTGTACCGTTAGCTTGCTAGCAGCTAAGCTAGCTAGAATGGCTACATCATCTCTGTATGGCATTTAGCTGAGCTGGCCCCGCTGACTTCAGATCGGTTTATGCGGTCTAATGTCTGAGCTAGCAGTGTATGGTTGTCTAGTCCTCTGCAACTTCAGACACAAGCACATGGTGGTTGTATCAACTTGTGCCGATGTAAAGATATAATTTAACATAAGTTATCAATTACTCCGCTGTACGTTAAAAACAATATAACGTACAATAGTACTTAAAAAGCGCTGTGGAGAGCAATATCCCAACTCCAGTGAATAGACTGAGCCAGCAGCCGGTCCCTCCAAGTCAGCCCACTAGTGTTAGCGTTAGCCTGCTAATGTGTTTTGTGCTAACCAGAAAGTTAGCTAATTTCCGAACATTACACATTGACTAGCGAGATCTCGGCCTATCACCAGTTCACTAATTGGATTCCCTTATTACTGGATATGATCACTGTTAAAGCATTGAGGTGTCTTACCGTTCCAGTAAATTTCAGTCAGGAATGGGATGGGGAGGCACTACTGACCGTACAGACGTGCTCGCCTTGCCAGCTTTCAAACGTCTGGAGCAAAAGGAACTACGCGGTCAGTGTACTGCGCATGCGCAGATGTCAGGCGAAGCCTGCAAGACACACCCCTTCCTCTGAGTCCATTATACGAATATAACCGACATTTACTTGAAATGTGTTTTCTACTTTCCCTTATAATTTGTTTAAATGAAAGCTTAAAGCCATGTGATCGTCCTTTGCAACTATTAAATGTGCTTATTGCAGCTCCAGCAGTGCATCTCAAACATCAACATGCAATAGGTCCTACTTTGTAAATAAATCACAGCCAAGCTGAAGTCTTCACATTTTAATTGTGAAAGCATGAAGGCAATCATCACAGAATGAGTCATTAACAATAATGCACTTAGAACAATATATCTGAAATGTAAAACAAAAAAACAGCTTCAACACAGAAAGCTTTTATGACTACAAACATTTTTTAACTGACAACACAAAGAGAACACTTTTAGTGAGCTTAATCCTCTCACTGTCTCACAGGTACAGAGGGAACAGAGGCTCAGAATACAAGCATGCTACAGGTTGTGCGTCTGACGTACGTTGAGGGTGTCTCGCAGCATCAAGTCACGGATTCGCCAAAGTGCATCTGCCATCGTCTTGTGGGCACCCTTACTCTTCAGCCAGTGGGATGGCAGTCTGCTTTCTTGTTCTTTTGTCAGGCGTACATCTTGTTTCTGAACTGAGGATACACAGATAAAACGTTACACATCTGGGGATATTCATATTCTGTCAACAACCTGATAAAATCAGGGGTTACTGATGAAAGGGAAAAACCCTGCTCTCACTTTTTGACTTGATCAAAAATCAAAATTAACCTGAGAGGGTGTGGTCCCACTTGCTAATGGTAGATGACTCTGCAGTGAGGCCCTCGATGTATCTGAGGTATGCCTCAGAGTGGAGAAGCCTCTGAGACTTGGCAGGTGGGGACACAAACACTGGGGTGGAGGGCTGCTGGAGTGCTGGTTGTCCTATCTGGCCTTGTCCTGGATATGGTGGTGGAGCCTGCTGCCCTTGGCCCACCACACCCATCTAATGAAAATATTACCAGCCTCCTATGATTTCTTAGATTCAGAATATAATTCACACAGCATTTCATTCCACATTAATACTCTGATATTTTAATTACGTGCAGTAATTGAATCAATAAGCTGCATGTACATACATCACTGTTTTGTTTTAACAATAGCAGCATGATATTGTTTTCTGGGATACCATGTATAAATTGGAGTTGAACCAGGCATGAGTGAGAAACACGTATAGTAAGTACATTTTTGTTTGTGTACTCTTATCATATAATACAAATAACATATAAGAAATATTTTAAATTTACTGTAAAAGGCTACAAAAATGAAAACACTACAGCTGATGTGACAAACTAAGATATTATCCATTCAAGGCAAATGATATTAGAAATGAGATGCTAGATTACGGTACATTATTTCAAGATCAGTGGAGGTTACTACACAATACCAGTACTGTGTTTTAAGTATAACATAAATATGATAACAGTAAAATTAAACACTTCCTAAAATTATAATATGAAAACTATTGTTCTGCTTGTGATTCAGTAGGCCTAATACTTTATGAACAATATTACTGATTAGATTATCAAGTGAAGGTCCCACATAAAACTCTGCTCCCTTTGCAGATCCAGTAAAACTAGGGACCAACAGAAACACATGGAAACTGAGTTTTAACTCTGATTTCTGAAAAGATTTTAAAATGGCCTGATGAAAACTCAGTTTAATTTTGGTATCATCCAGACGGCTTGTATCCTCCTCTGAACACACATATCTGCATTAAGTCAGCAACATAAACTCTGATCTTAGAGATTACCTGGGATCCATGAATGTTTCCTGTTCCCTGTCCACCTCCCATACCACTGACACCTGTGGGTATATTCAACATCAAGACATTGTCAGCAAGTCAGAAAGTCAGCAAGCCACTTAATACTGGTTTACACTACAAATACTAAAATAACCAATGCCATTTCTATCACATGAGAACACTTATCCAGGTCAATTAGAGATACATTAATTAAAATATCAGCTTTACTTTTTGGCTCATTGACATATTGATATAATGAGTCAACTGTTAATGAGCAGGACAAATAACCAAGCCCCAGTTGAGGCTATATGCTCTCAACTGACTAGTCAGAAACCCAAGGACCTCAGCCTATTGGTACAGGTAGCCCCTCCAGCGAGTCAGATTGGTAGACTGGAAGCAACTGCGTGGCAGGTGGGGTGGCCATGACAGTACTCTTACCAAAGTATGGCATTCCAGAAAACCCAGGCATAACGGGCAGGAGATGTTGGGGACAGACAGGCAACCCCATGTGATGTGGTGGTATGCCAGTCATACTAACCATGCCTGCTACACGGCCCCGCGGGGGCATCATAGCTGACCTATATGCACCCATCATACCTTGTTAAGAAGGAACAGTAGTAACACAAGACAGCGACAACATGCATCAGTCA
This sequence comes from Datnioides undecimradiatus, assembly GCA_008933995.1. Lineage (NCBI taxonomy): Eukaryota > Metazoa > Chordata > Actinopteri > Lobotiformes > Datnioididae > Datnioides > Datnioides undecimradiatus. Next base: position 9,393,314 of record WARS01000013.1, on the reverse strand, counting down.
AACATGCAACAATGACTTCACAACCAAGCATGCAGAAGTATGTTAACAAATATGCGATTATATAATGACTACATTATTATCATGCATTTGAATGGATTAAAAAGCCACACACATAAAAACACAATGAAAACAAATTGGTGCACATGCACTACAGTCAAGCACTAATACATTTTTGGTCCCAGTTCTCAAGTGGTGTACAGCAACTTTCAGGTTCTGCATCCAAATGCAGACATGTAGAGTCTACCATAATGAAGCATAAAGCGTACTGTACAGCATTCAAGATTTGGGCTCATCATATGATGTTAAAGCAACATGAAATTAAATCACAGCGCTAAAACACTACCAACATGCTGATGTGGGTGTGATTAGGAGACTTAAAAAAAACGAACATAACAAGCAGTTCAGCTTCTTATTCCAGCCTTCTAGTGTACACTAGGGATCCATCTGCATCTATGAGGGGTTACCTGACACAGGCGTCATGCTGGGATTTAGCATTCCCATGGGGGTTGGGGGAGGCACCACCCCCATCAGTGCCCCTACTGGGGTACCTGCTCTAGGGGACGTCTGATGCTGGGCCCTCTCACGCTCCTGCTGCTCGGCCACTTTAGCTGCCCGCTCTGCAGCACAAAAAAGACATACGTTTATAGAGACTGCAGATTTTGAAAATAAAACATCTGGATCTGAACCAGAATTTTAAAAAAGTCCCACTCACCTTCATATTCTGCTTTCTTGGAGCCCTCCAGATTCCTCCACTCTGTACCAACAAGGCGACTCAGCTCCCCAAATGAGAAGTCTGGGTGCTGGGCTTTGATGACTGCTCGCATCTCACTGCTAAACAGGATGTAGCCGCTCATGTTGATCTTCCGCTTTGAGCCCTCCTTCTTTGAGAGGCCCTTTATGGATTTTGGCGTAGACTACATTCAAGCACAGGAGAGGTATTCACAAAACTGCCACAAGCCACATAATCTCTTGCTGGTTTGCAGAGGAACTTTACATTTGTCATTAAACACTTCCACCCTGACCTGCGGAGGAGTGTAAGGCATGATATCCATGTCACTAGACATGGAAGATTGCATCTGAGGCAGAGACTGGTCCCCTAGCTCGCCATCATCATCCCCAAGATCCTCTAGCTCCTCATCTGTCATATCAGCAAACTTGGCCTCCAGTTCCTCAATTTTCCTGTCCAGCAGAGGGGATGGCTCCTTCTGAGGCACTATTAGCTTCCTGTAGACAATCAGAATAATATATTGTGCAACTTAAACAATTTTCACTAACAAATCCTTTAGTTACAAGGAAGCAACTGCCATACTTTAAAGTTCCTCTTCCATTAAACTGTAAAATGGTTCTGCAATTAGGGTCAATGTATGTTTCCTTGAACAAAGATTTTTGACTCTCTGGTCCCACTGCCAACAGCAGCAGTTCACTTAAAGCATGTAAAAGGTTTTTCACCTAAAATAGTAGTTCTCATCCTCCACCACCTTCCCAGAGAGTGAAAAGCGTTTAAGACCCTTGAACTTCTTCATCTGCTTCTCACTCTCAATGTAGCGGCTCTCACAGAGCAGGACATTCTCCTCGGGCACTTCAGTTGGCCGACATGACAAGTAGTCTTTGAAGGACGACACTACACACTTCCCTGCGAAATAACGAAACTGACACAGTAAGTGCACTGAATTATTTCTACATCTACCAAGTTGACAGTTTATACATGAAGTGGTGGTAGTCAGCTCAACCTAAAGTACAGTAAGAAGGGTACCTATGATGCAGGTCATGGGACAAGTCTCCTCGAGGTTGCTGAGGAACACTTCCTTCTTGTAGAACATCTTGGTGGGCTCATGCTCAGTTTCCTCTGGATGGATGAAGATTGGACCAAAAAAGTAGCCTGCTCCATCTCGCATCCACATTTTCTCAATCCTGTTCAAGAGAAAGAAATATGCTGCATAAAAACCTATTAGGTCACTGCGCCAAGTTCCCCGTGTCCATCGTTCCCAACAATACCACAATAAAAGCTTCCTGTGTCCATGACGCCCTTTGCATGAATATGTATATCCTTAGTGAAGAAAATTCCCACAGAAATTAAACAGATTTGTCAAGTCTATTCTAAATGCTTTCATCCATGACAGAGCACACACAACTATACCATGTACTGGAAAGTTATTGCAGTTACTCTACCTGCCCACTCGGTGGCGCACAAGACCATGCGACCCAATGTAAACACAGTCTCCCACTTTTAGCCAAAGATTGTTGTAGCAGAGCTGCTCATAGTACTGACACCCGGGCTCGCCGTTGGTCATTTCCATGGGAACATCCTCCCTCTCCTGCAGACATAAATTGATTTCCTTACAGCAGTCTTCATTATTGCACCTGTCATTTTTTTGAAGCCAAATCAAACAAACTGGCCTTTACCTTGTCTATAACACCCTCTGTTACTTTGCTTTCCTCAGGAAGTTCTGGTTGTTTCTCCTCTTGTTTGGGGGCAAACATGGATGCCACACGGACAACAGGCAGAGGTACCTCTCTGGGAAGAAACCGAACAGAGCTCAAAGGCATGGCCCACATCTTGATCTTCTTGAAGGACTTGGACTTGGCAGAGTAACGTGATTCGCAGACGTAAACATCCTCGGCTCTGAAGCCCTCTGGGTGAAGTTTGAAGTACTCCTTCAATCCCACATACAATAAACATTTTGTCAATAAACATCCACACAGCTGATGCTCTAAAAAATTGAAAATTGACAGCATTTACCTTTACAAACATGACCACACATTTGCCCAGAATCTTGCTGACAGGAGCCTTGTTGTAATAGTCACTTTTAAAAACCTCCTTCTCTAGGAACTTCCTTGTGGCGAGATGAAATGTTTCATTTGGCCTGTAGAACCAGCAGCCATACAGCCACTTCTCACCTGCATTTATCAGAATAGGAAACAATCCAAATTTATTGCAACTGGCCTCTGGGAAAACAAAAAACATTTATATTCTGATTAGTGTAGTAGTGAAACTGACCAGTGTCATCTTGCCAAAGACGTTCAATGTAGATGATATGAGGCTGGAGGTTTGGCTCTGCAGGCTCCACATACACATAGTCTCCTACGTGGTACATACTGTCTTTGAAGCTGCAGTCCTGACTGTATGTGCGTTGCAGGTTAGACTGCCATGATCCTCCAACAGAGTCCTCTCTCTTCTCGGCTTCTGGAAATTCACAGACTCAGTAAAAAAAAAAAAAACAGTATGTGCTGAAACAATGCATTATCTGCGTAACATAATACCCCGCTTTTCCTCTTCTCTCTTGATTTTGTCCTCCTCAAACTCTTTGGGAAGTTTCTCCTTCTTCTCCTTCTCCACATCACTATGCAGGTGCTTTGAGGTATAACTGAGAGCAGGAGACATCAAGATCTCTCCGTTCTTACACAGCTCGTCTCTGATCCGGATGAAGAACTGCTGCAGCTCTACAGCATCTTCAAAGATCTCGGAATCAGTCCTACGATGAGCATACAGAGTAACAAAACTTTGGCATCTTTTTAATGATTTTTAATGAATGAAAACCCAACAACATCAGTCCATAGAAAGATGCTTAGATAACTAATTTGGTTCTATACAGGACGGGTAACAGTACCTCACCTATTTAATCGTCTGGCCTTTTCCAGGACTTCAAACATGTGGTCCTGGAATACGTCCAACCTCTTATACCGCCCCCGATCCACATTAGTCCTGATAATCTCAAAATTTAGCCGAGGCTTCTCAGGATTTGCAGGATCTAGGGCAGGAATCTCAGCAAGTGAATCACTGTAGCAACGGCCCTCGTCATCTTGGTGACCGAGAACAGACACAAAGAGGCTGCGGATAAGTTCCTGGATGAGGCGGGGCACATCGGGTACATGGGCATCATCTCCACCCTCCAGGTCACGCCTCGTCTCTAACAGAACCCTGTGTAGCACAAGGGCATCACGGTAAATCAGAGACTCGGGTTCGTTGTAAGTGCACGCATTGTTAAACATGAGGACGAAGTCCTCCACCAGTGCGTCCACATCCTGGTACTTATTAGCCAACATGTGGCTCTTGATTTTCTCCATGTCCACTGGTTTTTTGATTGCAATGTAATAATCAGGCAGCTCGGCGCGGGAAGGCAGCCGCAGGAAGATGGTGCTGAGGCGACGACCTCGCTTATCTGTATAGTTCTTGACGGCCTCATAAAGCTCATTCAGCTTCTGCTGTAAAGGTGTCAGGTACTTGGACTTCTTCAGGGTAATGCTGTTCTTTCCTGCAATGACATGAAGTGTATGTGTGTAAATGATAGGTAACAATCTCACACTTGCTTGGATTTGATTCAAGTGAAGTAAATCAGCCTGATTAAGTGACATACTTATTTTCAACTTCGGGGACATCATGTCATCATCATCTACCACTGGCCCAAGATCCCTGCGTCTGTCTTTCATAATCTTCTCTAGGATGTCAGCATCATTATAGACCTTGAACACGACAAAGAAGGTCATCATGTGGAGCACCTGGTTGTTGGATTAAGTTTCTCTCTGGATAAGTTTCACTATGTGTCAACATTAACATTAGTCCATCTTAGGCTTTCCAGAGTTTGGAAGATCTCAGAAAAGCCAAAGAATAAGAAATTGTAAAACTGACAGGTGGACACAATTACTAAACAGGTCATACCTGGGAGCCTTCTTCATTGTAGTGTCGAGCATTACGGAACATCAGCTTCATATCCTCCACCATAGCATCTTCAGTCATGTACTTGTCTGAGCGGATGTTGTGCTCAATGGTCCTGAGGTCCATTGGTTCCAAGATGACCTTGTAATAGTCAGGGTAGTCTTTCTTCGAGGGCTTCACCATAAAGAGATCGCACAGCCTCCGACCAGTGCCAGCTTCTCGCGCCTCAGTCACAGCAGCTAAGAGGACTTTCATTCGGTTTTTCTTTGTGTTCTTCTTGTGACTAGAAACAAAATGCAAGTCAAACTCACACAAAGAAAAAAGTAACTATATGGAGTTGCTTAAGTGAGACATCACACATTGCAAACCTTTTTCTTTTTGTGCTACTGGTGTCAGACGTGGCAGAGGAGAGCATGCTGTCTCCATCATCGTCATCTCTCTGCAAGAGCTCCTTTCTCTTCATCTGGATAATATCATAAAGGTAATATACATATGTATACACAAATTAAATGTTTCTGAGTCTGGAAAATCCCACAGCTCCATCAAGTATGCATTGGGACTGACCTGTTGAATGTGCTGCAGTTTTAGTGCACGCTTGTAGATGGATGAGTGAGGAACATTGTAGCGTTTGGCATTCTCAAACATCAGCGTCAGATCAGAGTCAACGTGTTCAACACTCTCATATTCATTGTTCTTCATCTTGTTCCTGTGGGGAATTACGGGCTCTCACATTTGGGAAGGAGGGCACAGAAATACTGTATTGTACAGTGAGTGTGTGTGATGCCGTAGGGATAGAAAATAAAAAAAGAGAGAATGTTGGTGAAACAAAACAATTAAGTGATGAAAACATAAACCAATTAGAAGGAAATGAAGCTGAATGAGTTTATCGAAATTGCGTTTGTAAATTCTGATATGTTTCTGCTTGAATGTTGAATAAAATAAAACATGTCTAGAATTGCAGCTGACCTTTTTCCACAGCAATAAAAAAAACAGCTAATGAATTTGTGGAATATACTCCTTAACGTAACGCATATTTCATCATTCTGGGAGATTTTTCAACTGACAATGAGTTCACAGCATCTATTGACCTATTGAACCTTGATGTTGAAGAGCTCTAATTTACTCTTAAATAAATATAAAAAAACCCCCATAAATTTCACTTGATAAACAACTGTGCCAAATTATCGCATAACAACAGTAAAAACATGCCTTTTTATTCTAATTTTAATTCAAGATAAAACATATTGATAGTTTGATATTAATTTCCTGGATCATGACTGAATACCTTATATTTTTTGCTTGTGGCTTTCAATTAATGTACTTGTAAAAGGGCTTTAAAGAAAAAAGAAATCACTTGTCAAAACACAGGCCGAAAAATGAAGACAGTATTTAATTTGTCTGGCCCTTGCAAAAACACCCATAATAGCTTTGTCATACTTGATCTGATGGAGGCAGATGGGTTGGGTGATCTGGTGGTAATAGTCGGGGTAGTCCTTTCTGGAGGGCAGCTGCAGGAAAGGTTCAGAGATCAGCTGGCCCTGACTATTTCTGGCACCTCGTACAGCCTCATACAGCTGAAAGATGGGATTGCTCATGTCCATGTTCGAGGTCATACTCTCAGCCTCGGACTCCCCCTCATCATAGTGGACGGAGCCTGAGACACACAGGAGATAAATTAATAATGCCATACCCATCATTTAAAGCAATTCCTTGAGCAGAGCATTTTCATCAATGCCCAGTGGAAGCCAGGGTGTTTGATGAAGATGATAATAATGAGGAGAAGATTTACCCGAGAGTATGCCCTCCTCATCACTTTCGTACTGAAGAGCCATGGTAATAGCCGAGAGGCGGTCTCCCTGGGCTGACCGTCTGTTCCTGACACAGAGGGATAGAAGTGGAGCGACAGGCTTAAAATTAAACATTGACAGGACTTTATTCCACATTACTTCCTCTTTCTTTTTCCTGACTCCTGTTTACCTGATACGAATGCTGGACTTGATCGGTTCTCCATGTTCCATCTCAGACTTCTTTTGTGCAAATATCTTTTTGATGGTGTTTGCATCCTGGAACACACAAGCAGATCATAAGCATGTATGTAAAACACTGCTAGAGACATCCAGTGTTTGCCACATTCTGATTTACTCACCTTAAACACTTGCGACCCAGGCTCATTATAAGTTTTGGCATTCTTGACCAGCAAATCTATATCTTTAGTCATGGCACTGGTGCTCCTGTAGTGTCCTAGCTACAAGCAAATTGGACATTTAATCAACAAAATACAAATTTAATACACATTTAAAAATGCATATTAAATGTTAGAGAAGTAATGGAGTACCTGAATCTTTTGTGCGATGATTTTCAGATCTATTGGCTCCTTAATGATGGCATAATAATCTGGGTATTGCTGAATAAAAAGAGGGAAACTGTGCATCAAAGCCTATTCCCACATGTTATTGGTAAGGTCTGAAGTCACAATGAAGATGCTCATACCATTTTGGAGGGAAGCTTCTGGAACAGCTCGCTGACCAGACGACCAGTGGGCTCAGTGTAGGACACCACAGCATCGAGGAGCTGCTCCAGTACCTCTTTCAGACAGGTAGGTGTACTCTGTCACGCACACACAAGTGGTCTTACAGTTAAGGTCGGGGAATATGGTGTCAGCCTCAGTGATATACAGTAAACACTCAAACACTGAAAAGTAACTCCATTATGACAAGTCAATAATAAAAACAATTAGATATTGTTTAATTAATGAGATAAGATAAGATATGAAAATTTAAACCTGTCACTGGCTTGAGACACGTGTTGGGATTGGCTTCAGTTTTTCATCATTTCTTTGATACAACCAACAATTTCTTGTAACACCAGGCACTTGAGCTACATAGAGCTCCTCACAAAAATGATAAAGCAATGGAGTACAATAAAAATCACGTATTTACGAAAGCAACACTGTTGTTAACACAGCAGAGGCATTTTAATATGTGCTCATGCCTTCATTATGTAAATTATTTATCCATTACAATACAAATTAATTCTTAAAATTCTACCAATGATTTATTGGAAACCACATCATGAGTAGGTAAATCCGTGCTGTGCGTATACATTTTCAGAACAATACTACAGTAGTAAGATATAATGAACTGATTCAACAGAATAGTAACATGGATTCTAACCTAAAAGGTGAATTTGAAGATTAAAGATGCTGCCTTTTGAGATTTAATAGCTAATATAAGGACTTCCAGAAACCATTAAGCATGACATGAGCACTGTATCGCTGCATAAATCACCTCTTTGAGAGGGATGGTGGCCAGACCAGATTACTTTTTCAGCTTTTTACAGACACAGTTACACAACAATGTGATGGCACCTCTTATCTAATATAACAAATACGTGTCATCAGCCATATGTGAGTGTCACCTCATCTTCAGTGGATCCTCCTGGATTGTCTTGCGCATCATATCCATCTTCATCATCCTCATCATATTCTCCTCGCTGAACAAATTCATTCTTGGTACGCAGGTAAAGGTCCCACAGTTTGCAGGCTGCTCTGTACTCAGGACTGTCAGACTAGACAGACAAAAGTAACGTATATATTCAAGCAGGTGCAAAGCCTGAGCTGATTTTCACACAATGCTAACTTTATCATTTTTATTACCTTGTAATATGTTTTTGCATTGTTAAATAACAGCTGAAAGTCACTGGTGAGCTGTTCAACATCATCATACTCCTCCATCTTTAACTTCTGCTGGATCTTCATCATGTCAATAGGCTGAGACACCACGTGGTAATAGTCTGGTTGATTCCTGTAAGAAATAGGATTAATATTGTCTGTGTCTTACCTTTTAGTGACATTGCTCAGTGACTAAACGACTTATCTCTTCTCTCACCTCCGTTTGGGGGCTCTGATGAACAGCTCACACAACATCCTGCCCTGATCATCCTTGTAATCTCTAATTGTGTTGTACAGTTCATGACATACGGCAATCTGCAAGGAAACAAATTAAAAATTCAAAAATACGCACACATCCTTTCCCATGTCATCTACTTAATCTGTGCGCCTAGTATAACTCTGACAGTACAGTAAAATAAAAACAGCAACTGAGATTTGTAAAAAACAAATTACAGGATCCACAGTTGGAATGTTTGAGGTCCTTCTCCTCTTTCTCCCAATTGAAGACACTAACGATGAAGTCTGGCTATCGTCAAAATCTCCTCCACTCACACTGCTAGAGGGGGATGTCGCTCTTCTCCTTTTCAAGGCCATGACGAACCCCTGAGGTAAAGAGCCATGGAGAAAGTCTGGCATTAGAGCTAGAAACATGTTCATGCAGTCTTACAACGGCATATTAACCACAGTGGGAGAATAATCTCAAAGCAGGAGTCAGTTACTTCTGCTGATAGAGGGGCCACCCGTGCAAACAACATATTACAGAATAGCTCCTCTCCTGAAAGTAGTGACATTCCTGAACGAACCTTTCAACCAAACAGAGTTCCTAATGATATCGTGGACTTATTCTTGCTAGCAGTCAGTGTGTCTGCTCGTTTTAGTTGTTACCATGTTTGCTAGATTTCAGAAGCCAAAGTGTTACACAACAATGAGCAATAAATCAATATTTATGTCTACTGTCCCAGTGGTTTGCAGAAAGCAACGCAGAGTGTGATTTCTTTTTGGTGAATTATGACATATAGATGCCTTATTTAATGCTTCAAATACGTGGTAGTTCTGATTTGGCTTCTCGTGCAGCCAAAATGGGAAAACATTGAGAAAATGATGTGTAATTTTCACCAAAGATACTGTAATATATGGTTACAGGCACTGCTCATGGTCATCCTAATATCATTGCTTTGAATGGGAAGTTCTGATTACAAATACTGAACACATTTTGATTTGTTAGGGTAGGAAAAGCCTAGATGATGTGTCACTAACATAGAAAAGACTCCCTTGTTTTCAAGCATTAGAGTGATCCGGGTAATGCAGCAGCTAATGTCAAGTTGTCCCCTTTCTATCTGTTTTTGTGTTGCACTTTTCATTAACCTGTTTATGTTTTACAGCTTTACTTTTAGCTGTTGTTCTTTCAATGGGTGGAAATGGATGGAGTATTTATGAAGAAACAGCTTTGTCAAGATGGTGGAAAAATTTTAATTAAAACATGCAGAATAATTGGAATATTTTAGGTTCAGTTAACATTTTGCTTTGATGTAATTCACTAGATACACATTACAAATGCTGACATTATGTGTAATGGATCATAGAGATGGGAGACACCCACGTCATCCATGATACGTAATTAAATGTCACCCTAAATAAACCCCACTATGAACCCTCGTTTAAGGCGTCTCTTGAAACATCTGGACGCGTGTGTTAAATGTAGGCTGATTGTCATTTGCCAACAGAAATAAGCATTTAAATGATGGATTTTCCACAGACGCTCTCCGGTCTCCCAGCTGGTTTTATGTTGCTTATTTTCAGATTAAAAAGGTGACAGCAGTACCGGCAGACGTCTATCACCTGCACAGGCTTGTGTAACGGCGGGCACAGTGATGCTGGCACGTCTGGAGCTTTAACTAACCAAACATGTTAACCGCTCCCTCCAATGTCTCCTGACTAGCTGCGCACAGACTGCGGTCAGTCTGGTGTGCAGTCCTCGGCGGGTCAGCTAGCACTCAGAGCAGCAGCTGTCCACGTACCTGTCACCCCGCGCGGACAGGTACGGACCCTCTGGCGGCTAACGTTAGCTACGGTTAACGGTTAGCCTTTCGACATCACCTAGTTAGAGCCGAAACAAAGGCATCACCGTAACAGCGTCTAACGTTACAAAGCTACCGTGAAGTGCAGCGACGACGACACTCCGATGGAGAATATTTCTGTTTATAGTTGAGTCCACCTGGCGTAGCTGTGCGCTTACCTTCTGTGGGCACGTTACTAGACCCACACAATCTTTACCATCAAGAAAACCAATCACTTATCGATTTTGGACAGAGGGGCACAAGTGTGAAGCTGACCAGCGTCCAACTGTCACTTCCGTTTCTTCTTCTTCAAAATAAAAGCATACACAGTTTCGACGTATCAATAAATGTGTTTCACATAAACCCGGCAAATATTCCCCCTCTTTTCACTTTAATACGTGACTCGTACGATAGGCAGATTACGGGGTAGTGACTGTTTTAGTGTTTAAAAATAGTGACTTTATTTAAAAAATAAAACCTACACTCGGGATGTCACTGAGTTCCTGTTAGTTGAAGTGAATTTTACACACCAACTTCGCCATTAAACCTACTCCTTTCGGCTGAAAACCACTTCAGCTCACTAGAGCATAATACATCTGCTACACTGGTCAAATGGTCAGTTGTATAGGCAAGATACTTGCTCCAAACCATGTTGTGCGTTTATTTAGTATTTCACAGGTTCTGCTGGAAACAATTACTACTGCGGTCTGCCACTTAGCTCATTCTGAAAATTTTAAATGACAAAAAACCCACGACTGAGCTGGAAGAATGTTTTGGGTTTTTGTTTTTGTATTGTTTTGTTTTGTTTTTTTTACTAATAGCCTATCTCAAGTTGATCAGAACTGATTTTAATATAAAACAGGGACAATAGCTGAGGTGCTATTGTGTCACACACAAGGTCTGTGTTGAAGACAGTGACCAGCTGCACTATAACATTAAACAGCTAAATAAAAAATAATGAGATTACAATTAACGACCAATGAGCACTCTTTGTTGCTAAATAAAGCTGATTCTGATTTAGGACCAGTATTTTAACTTTCACATTTTTGTTTTGTTCACATGTCTCAGTTCCAGTAATCATTTATTCCTCTCTTCTTTATTTCATTTTTAATAAACAGTTACAAGTCCATTATGTATATGTTCTTTATGACAGAATCGAATTAAATCAATTACACTAATCAAATCTAACCAGCTGGATACTATCTAATTAACCCCAGGAGATGGCGGTAATGCGCCGTCGAGGTCACCAATTGCTTTCAACCTTTAAAAAAGAAGAAGGACCGAAGAGGACGAAAAAGAAGAAAAGGCAATGAATATCGGAGCCTGTAATAATGCAAAAATATGAGTTGGAGAGAAGACAAAAATTATGAAAAATAAAAATACAACTCGATTTAATAGAATAATAATAAAAGAAAATAATAACAATAATAATAATAGAAAACAATTCAAACAGGTGCTATCAAATTGTCTTCCACTACGTAAAGAAAACTAATTTGTTGGGAAGAATATAAAACTTTTTTTCAGGTGTCGTTATTCTGATCCACACTCCAGCGCAGTTGGTGGCGGTATTGTACCATTAAGTTGTTTGCCAAAGTGCCTTTTAAAATAAGAAGAAGAGGAAGAAGCCGAGGCAGCAGCAGAAGAAGAAGAAGGAGGAGAAGAAGAAGAAGAAGAAGGCAACGAATAGCGACGAAGAAGAAGAAACCCGGAGCAGGAAGTGTGTTCTCATCGGTCCCATGTGTTGCCGTTCACCAGTTCATTTGTTGTTGAAACGTAACTCTAGCTACGTTACAATTATTGTAAAATACGATTAATTAGCGTTTCCAAATAAACTATAGACGAAAACTGTGGTGTCTGCAAGCAAACTGTGGCGCTAGCTAGCTAACGTAAAAAGCGCTGAAGTTGTTTGGAAAATCCCACTGAGAAACCCAAACGTATTGTTTGAATGAAAAGTGCGGTGGATACTAGCATGATCAAGGAAAACCGGTGGAACATACCCCCCAATGCCCCAGCCTGCATGGAGAGGCACCTATGCTCGGCGCAGTACAGAGCAGGTATGTAACAAGATAAGCTAGCTGAAGGTTTCACAGGTGAACACGTGGTGGAGTTTGTTAGTTATTAGTCTAAACTTGCTTACATCTCTACTGATTTGCAGTGATCCTGGTAAATTAGTGTAAATACAGTCCGCCAAAATGTCGAATAAATTGTTTACAGAAGTTGTGTACATGCTCAGCAGCGCGGCTAGATACATGGCAAGGAAGCATGTAAAAACAAATTCCATTTCTGACTCTAAATATAGAGGAGTCTGTGAACACGCCGCTAGCCACATTGAAATCAAACTGAAATCAAATTGGTTCATTCATCTGTCAAGGCAGCATCTAAATACAGGGGTTTTTCCTCCTTTTTCTCATTCTCTTTCCAGATGGCACCCTGCTACTTGGTGCCTCCAGCCTCAGTGGCAGGAGCTGGCAGGGATCTGTTTGGATCTACAGTGACCCTTTGAAGGCCCCCAATGAAGAGCTCTGCAAAGCTGGTGTGCAGACTGAAGCTGGGGTGACAGATGTCAAATGGGTATCAGAAAAGGCTGTTGTTGTTGCATCAGACTCGGGTAAGAAGCAGATTTACAGCAAATATGAATGAAGCACTGGTTTTAGATTTATGTGTTAAACAGGATCTTGTTTGACTGGTTCCTGTGCAGGTGCCTTGGAGCTCTGGGAACTGGCAGAAGATGAACGTCTGCTGGTGAATCGCTTTACTAGACATGATCACGACCATATTGTCACCTCAGTGAGCCCAGTTGCTGGAGCAAGCAGTGCTGTCACTGGCAGCATGGACTGTCGGTTAGATCCAGATTTTACACTACACACATACAATTGCAGATCAAAAACATCTTGATTGTTCATGTTTTAAAGTTTGTCACTATTTTTCTGATTAGTTATTTTTCCTCTTTACCTAAATATAACACATCTTTTTCACTTTGTTCACTACAGGATTAAAGTATGGGATCTCACTCAGGAGACTGTTGTCACTACCTACAATGGTAAGCGGATCATTAAATTGCTCACAGTGTAATTTATTTTTTTGACCATTCAAATTATATTCAGTGGAAGTTTGAATTTTATGTTTGTAAGACTGATTTCCCGAGCTGATTTTGATCGCTTGAAGTGTTAATAAGATTTTATATTTGGTGTGTGGCTTTAGTAGATAAAAATGCTGAATAGGCTTCAGCGGTGTCACTCTAAATGAAATATCTCAAAAAAATATGGAAATGTTTTTTTATAAAGACGGTTAAAATCTCAAATTAACATGTCTCTTTAATGTCTTCTTCCTTCAGTGCACACACAGCCAGTCAGTTGTGTTGCCTGTAGTCCTACAGAGGAGTCACTCTTCATCTCCTGTGGTCAAGTACGATACTGATGAACATTTTGCACACATTGCTGTAAACACACCACTTATTCAATAACTGAAGTAAATCCTTTTTGGTACACCTGCTGTGTTAATGTGTGTATCAGTAAGGATGAATGGATTTTCTTCTTGTGTTAACAGAAGAAAACTGAGATTACACTTGTCTTAATTTAGACTCAAATAGTTGTTGTCTCCATTCCTCAGGATGGTCGTGTACTGATGTGGGACAGGAGGAAGCCAAACAAACCTGCCTCTAGAATAGGTGAGCAATACGTCCTAGCTTAAACTATCAGGTTCAGACATCTCTTGTGTGCCTGTTGACAGGACTGGAATGATTGTTACTAAAGAGGAAATTCATGTTGCTGACAGATAGGAGTCTAAGCAGCTACCAAGTACTGGTTTGTCTGGCAGATTTAACAAGCATTTATCTTGTAACTGCTGATCCTAGAGTCTAATAGTCTGACAAGGTAATGTAATGGCATTACATATTGTTAAGAGACATTTTTTTTGATAATTCAATTGCTGTTTTTGTTTTGTCTCAGATGTAGAGTCACCCAGCTGCTCTCCTACCACTGTAGCTTGGCACCCTCACCACAGAAGCACCATTGCTTTTGGTAAGGCCCCATAGTAGATAAATGATTAAAAGAGATGTTAACAGCCCCTCCATGTTTGACCGTGCTTATTGTGCCTCAGGCGATGAATTGGGCAGAGTGACTGTGAAGGATTTCCTGGGAACAGAGCCAACCAGGATGGAGACTGTCCACAGGCGCAGAGTTAATGGGCTCGCCTTCTCTCCTCATAGGTAAACATGAATCCTAGTATTATCATTAACTCTTATATTGCTCCTCTACAAAACTTAAATGCCTTTTTCATTCTATCCCAGTGCCTCAATGCTAGCCTCCATCAGTGATGATTGTTCCCTCGTGGTTTTGAACTCTGAACTCCAAGAAATGTGAGTCTGTACACTTTACACTAAATAACCTGGTTAATCTCCTGTTCCATTTAAAAATACTTATCATGTATTCTTTTTCTGTAGACTTCGAGATCAGCGACACCAGGACTTTGTCAAAGGTGTGTGCTGGCTCCACGGTAGCTCTAACAATCTCACAACAGTAGGCTGGGATCACCTTGTGCTTCACCATACAGTGGGTTCAACTGCTGGAGCTCCCAACCCATCCTCTTAGACGCAGTAGATGCTCATACACACTTGAAGAGCACAGTCTAGAAATAAGTACTTTCCCCCCTTTTTGAGGGGTGTCAATGTGTATCTAAGAAAATGAAAATGGGAAATATGGATTAAGGTGTTTCATTGTCCTATAATACTCCAGACACATGCATGATATTTGGACTTGAGCTTTCCCACTTCTGGTCTTGGTGCATTACTGTTCTACTTTACAATACAAACTCTCACTGTTCACCTCAGTACAGTATTTCCATGTCTACCTATACTTCAGGCACCCCATTTGTATTGCATAATTTTACATTAAAGGTAACAATGTTCTAATAGCAAAAGCATTTTAACATTTCTTTGTGTTTCCTGGATTATGTCATATGTTGACAACTGCAAGACTACTTAAGTTTGCTATTGTAGTTTGAAAGTTACCAAGATGTCACATTGTGTTTATGATGGTTAATGTAAAATCCATATACTGTATACTGATAAAACCATGTGACTGAGGCAGACCCCATTTACCCACTGCTGGGTCAAAAGAGGATAGTGTGTTATGTGTTTATGTGTGACAAGTGTGGGCTGGCAGCTCAGAAGTTAACAAGATTACTTGTGTGATTTGCACAGTGACTGGCAGGTATGCTGTCATTACAAATCTGTGACGTGACGTTGCAGACAGGCATTACTATAATTATTTTCACATGGCACCAACAAAATGTGTCGTGGTCAATATAAAATACTTTGCCATAATGGTATTATTAATTGATGTTCAGACAAAGCATTGAAGCTATTGAACAGTCAGGCCCACAACAGTGGCATATTGTGTTTCCATAATATGAATTACCAATATCTCTGAAGAAGGAGAAATGACCTTTGGTTTATGATGCAGCTCTTCAGTATCATTTTCTTTCTATTGAAAAAATACATGGGCAGCACCTTGGCATTACTGTAGGTGGTGCAATTATCAGAAATAGCTACTTCTTGCGTCACTGTAAATGTAGTAATAGCAAAGTTGTAGAATCCCTGTGATTCACTTTGCATATGAAATTTCTGAACTGACATGTAATTAGCTTTTTAATGCATTTTATTAAGAAAGTCTATTGGGTTCTAACTTAAGCCCTAAATAATTCACAAACTGACATCAGCAGCCGCTTGATCCTTGAATGACAAAATGCCAGTTTAAAAAAAGATGATCTATTTAATTGGTAGACAATTTATTGTATGGGATTCAATCAAGTAACTTGTCAAGTAAATATCCATTTAGGTTCTTGTTTATAAAATCTTAGTGCTTACCTATTCTTGAATTGTATAAACTGCAGCATGACTGTCATGATACTTTAACTTCTTTCTCATGTGCACGCCCAATCATTACCTGCCTTTTCTTGTCTGATCCGTCTTGATATTCACACAAAAGCTCAGTAATAGTCATTCAATTACTGGTTGGATTTATTTTTCCAGTTCATGAGTTGTTGGCCAACATTTGGTGTAGATTAACATCTCTGCTTACTTTAAATGACTTTAAAACCAATAGTTTAAAAATTTTGATTGTACAACCTTTACGTGTACATAAAACTACATCTTAATATCTAAGTTCTCTTTTAATGTTATACAAACAATATGTACAGTATAACAACATTACACAATGATGCAGTTTTTTACTGCAGTAGAATAACTATTATACAGAAGATCAAATATGTCATAGATCAATAAATATGAGAAACAATCCTCCTGCAAAACAAACACTCTGACACTTAACTGTTAGCTTTGTTGCAATGGACCTACATAATGTACATGTAACAGTGAACAGTCATTACAGCATGAACCATAAGAATTACATTGTACATTATTATTGTGTTTTTACAATCAAGGTTACTGATCCATCTGGTGAAGACTTTACAACAAATGACTGAATATTGTGGATTCATTTTCACTCAGCATACACTTTATAGTTATGACCAGCTTAAGCATAAAACATTTTTTTAATTGAATTTTCTTATGCTATGACTACTTATTACCCATGTGGCACTGAGACTGATTAAAAGCACTGGATATGCAGGTGACAGATGCAGCACAAACCACTACAGCAGCAACCAAATAAAAGCCTTTTAAAAAAAAATGATCCACCTGTCTGTGACTCTTCAAAACCAGAGGCGATAATAGTTGACATTTCGTTCTCCAGAGACTGAGCAATACATTCAGACAATTAACATTCAGAACTGAGTAGACCATTGTTGTGAGACTTCCGTAACATATGTATAGCCACATTTTTGTAACTCATTAGTTCAAAGTGCTTTGTTCCCCATTCCTTCTGATGGAAAATCACACTGTCCAATCACATGTAATGTGTGCTACATAGAAGGACAGCTGTCTTCCATGTCTCATTAAGACTCCCCTTTACTAACAAGAGTAATAGGTTGTTTGGTTCCAGGCCTAACTGTAAAGGTCATACCATACTGATGTTTTGAAGGCTGTCCATTGCTGAAAAGAAGAACATATTCATGTGAGTGGAAACTGTACCTAAACACTGGGTTAAATGTCTCATGAAGTAAAGGTATCATATTTAAGCAATGGGAACCTTACCTGCTGGGAACTTTGACTGAGGATGTCTCCTGCTGTTTTCTGACCACTTTACCCTCCAGCTCCCGCATGTCCAGGGCTGCTTTGTTGACCACAGGGTAGTTCTTGCTCTGTGGTGTTGCCTTGGGGGCAACAGGAACCTTATTGTCTTCATCAGACAGGGGGGCACCCCAGTCATCAGAACTGGACTCTGCCTCCTTAACTGGGACCATCTTGTGGTCCATTTCCAACATCTTCTTTTGTAAGATGCTCAGGAGTGTGGCCTGACTGGGTGAAAGAGTTGGTGGTAGCTGAGGAGGGGCTGCCTTGGGTTTTGACTGGATTTGCAGTTTTGGTTTGACGTCAGTGTCAGGGGGTGGGATTTTCGGAGCTGCTGGGGGTTTAGGTTTTGGAGGAGGAGGTGGAACATGAGCTGGAGGGAGAAGGCTCACAGATGGTGTTTGGGCTTTCTTAATGGGAGGATCAGGTGGAGGCATGGAAGGGGGTGGTCCAACGATGTCATCAAAATCATCAAACTCTGGTGGTGGCGGGAGTAATGGCATACTTGAATCCTCTTTGTTGTCCTCATTCTGTGTGGATTGAGACTTTGAGGGTATTTGCTCTGCATTTTGTTTCTGCGCGAACAGGTTGTTTGCACTTGAGGATGCAGCGATCCTACTTTGATCTAGACTAGTAACCTGCATCTGATCCTTAACCAATGCAGGGCTGCTGGATTTTTCTGGAATCTGAATTGTTGGTTTGTGTTCCACTGAAATGGCAGATTTTGGACTCTCCTGCACTATATCTTGAGATGATAGAGAAGAGGATGAGGTGGACCTTGGGGTGACAATAAAAGAATTGGGACTCGAGTCACTTGGGCCAATGCTTGCACTATGCGGCTCACTCTTTGCGCTGTTTTCCCGTGATATAGATTGACTCGATCTGTCTTTCTCTCTTTTTTTTGCTGCCATTAAAAGAGCCAATGGGGAAGCTACAGGTGCGTCCCGTGCCCCATTGGTTTCGCTGCTCTTCAGATTGCGTAGTTTACGATCTAATAATGGACTGAACTTGCGACTTTGACTTGGAGATCCTTCAGGTTTGACCTTGATCTGCTCTGAATTTGCTGACAAAGTGTTTACTTTTGGAAGCTGTGGTGTCATCTGTTGCAGAGGTTTGTCTTCTTCTGATGGTACTGAAACATTCCCTGTTTTAGCCTCCTTGATCGTTTCAGGAAGAGATGACGGAGAGGGTTGGGTAATTTGAAAGTTCCCCTGTATTTCTTTGGAAAGTGGTCTAGATGGTGTGGCCACTTTAGGGGCTTTACTGTCCACCTGGACAAGTACTGGGGCAGATTTCACAGATCCAGAATCCTCCAGTAGTAACATCTGCTTTGGTCTTGTGTCACGGTCCTCATACCCACTGAGGACTGAAGTTGTGGGAATATTGTAAAGCTTTGCTGTGTTTTGGGGATTGAAGGTGGATAGTGTGGGTGTCTGCACGGGGGGAGGTGGAGCAGGAGTCTGTGGTGGGGAATCAAGAGTGGAGATAGAGGACAGCCTAATAGGTTTTGGAGGTGGTGTCTTAAAAGTTTTGTGCTGCTTTTCAGAAGGTGGTTGTGGTGGGGCAAATTTTGGACGTTCGGGAACTTTGGCAGGTGGTGGACTAGAAATGGGTATGGATGATGCTGAACCACTAGAGCAAGTAGAGGGAGGCTTTGGTGGAGCCATTGGTGGTGGTTTTAATGAGCTTAAGTCTTCCTGACCCATCGACAGTGTCGGTGAAGTAAGTTTTGGAGCCGGCAGGGAAGGAGGCTGAATGTTTGCCAGGTTTAGACTGTTTAGGTCGCCCATGAAGTCTGGTGGAGGAGGGATAAAAGTCCCTGGTGGAGGCGGAGGTGCCATAGAGGGAGGAGGAGGAACAATTATTTCCCCCTCCATGAGATCGGGCATAGATATAACAGATCCATTGGACAAACGATCTCCATCCACTGTGGAAAAAAAAGATGGTGAATAACAGATAAAAGTCCAGTGCTGTTGTAAATTATGCTGCAGAAGCACTTAACTTTCATTGAGTGTCTGTCCCATGTTTTCAAGATTTCCATATTGTAAAAGTATTGAGGACTATTTGAGAAATGTTAAACATGTCTTGATATAAGATTTCTAGATTGATTGTAGTTTTGATCAAGTGCTTCCATTCAACATTAACAATTTCACCTCAACTAAAAATTAGATATCCTAAAAGAAGATAAATAAATGCATCAGATTAGATTCAACTTTGTCCAGACATGTTTACTCCAGTAAAATATGTGTGAGCAAAAATATTGTAGGTATTTAGATGATCATCAAGAATTGTCACAATGTAATGGTAAAATGCCTGATAAGATGAACATCTTAAATAGATTTAAGAAGGAATGATACAAACTTCTTTCTATAAATGCAAACACTCCCATTCTGTAAATATTGTTTCCATCTGGTATGGTTGTTTGGACACATTCAGCAGGGTTATTGAGCAATTGCCTTGACAAACATTTACCTGCCCTGTATTTTCAACCCTCAATGGAGACAATCTGACTGCCATGATCCATCAGTGAGTTCAAGTAAAGGCACCACAAAAGATCAAAGTGTAAATAGTAGAGATCTATTGTTTGTCATGTTAAATTTAAAGTACATATTTGTGGGAGGTAGATGCTCACCTGAACCATTGACCTTCGGACCACTGACTGGTGGGAGGAGGGGGACTTTGGGTGTTGGGACAGCAAACCCTTGAAAACTGTCAAAACTTGAGGACTGTGAGGGAAAGAAGAAACACCAGACTGTTGATATTTAAACACCCCAGACACAAGAAGCGAAGCATGGCTCAAGAACATCAATAAACATAAAATTAACCCTTTATCCCATCCTGGAGGTAATGAAAGCAGTTTTTCCAGCAAGTTTTCAGTATTAGAGTGGACAAACAAGTTTTCAACTAATGCAGCTCTCAGCGATCTGTGAAAATAGCTTAGCATGTCGAATACTTTTGCCATTATCAGCATCAATAGAATAGTTGCTGTCATATAATTTCTTTTTTAGTTAGAGCTCATCATTTTACATAGTATTTATTATTAAACTATTTATTTACTATTCCTTAATGGCAGACATGGATTTATGAGGTCAGTTTTCCACATCATTCCTCTGGCTGTATATTTGTCATGACTAAACTAAAGGTGGAGGTTTCTAAAGGATCATTTTTGTACACCACAACTTTCACATACTTCAGGCATGAGGAGCACTTAGTGAATCAGAGGATACACCTATCACGCTATTGTTCATCTCATTGTCTGTAAAGTGGGCCTGGCTGAGAAAACCATAGGCTACGTGTGTGTGTGCGTGAGTGAGTAAGTGAAAGAGAGAGAGGGAGAGAGAGATAGATTTGCTGTTCATTTCATGGCCCAAACGCGACCAAAAATAAACACAGACTATGTTGACACTATACAAGTCCATGTGAGTGAACTTGGTATGTGTCCTTCAAAGGGGCAAGAAAAATCATTGCAGCAACAAAAACACAGAAATTCTGCAGGCTCCCTGAGTAATCTGCTACTGTGAAAAGCATAAAAGTAATACCAGTGTTGCCTCCAAAAAACTTCAGAAAGTCATTATTATTATTCATTAGGCAGGTAATAAATTAAGATCTAAAAATTGCAGTTTTTCAGCCTTCAAATGCATTTTGTCCTTTGGTACACATGTTGCATCTAGTCAAATTCTAGCTCTTAAAACTCTTAGAACTGCTTCAGCCAGCAGTCTACAACCCCAAAAGATGTGTTACATGCAGCTGCAGGCTTAAAAAGAAAGATATCCAATATTAAAATAAGTTGCACATCTGTCTGATATAACTCCGCTGCCCTCTCTCTGCTAGTGTAGCTTCTTGGACAGTCATAAATACTGCATCTCACCAAGGGCGTGTCAGTAAAAGATGGCGTATGATCCAGTTTGATTTCATCTGTTTGTTCCCTGTGTTGTGAGTCACTTTCATCTGTCGCAGTAGCCTGAGCTGTCCTGCCCATGTGCTGCTGGGTGTGCCACATCCAGCACATGCCACGCATTCACAGAACACTCCCAAACACTGAGGTGTGTGAACCACAGCAGAGATGAGCTTTTTTATTTATATCAACACCATGACGACATAATGGGAGGCCTGACGCTTATCTGATTTAGTGCTATGGGTGGAGGTAAGTCTTCCCAAAACTCATACATACTAATACATTTTGTCTTTTCTCATCCAAGGATTTCTTGTTTCCTTGCATTTCTTATTTTAAAAAAGGGACCTCAAGCCAAAAAGCTTCTGACACTTTACACAACTGTTTCTTATCAAATGTATGAATTATTGACTGTATGTTGTAATTTGCTGTTTTTGCAGTAATTTCTTTATTCCCAATTTATAGTTTTTAAATATAATGGAATAGAAAGCATGTCTGAATGCAATAAATACACAAAAACTAAACAGTTCATGACTTTTGAAAAATGTGTTTGCAGATTTGGCTACTGTCTTACAGGATTTACTATAAAGCATCACATGGTGAGTTGTGCCATCTTCTGCAATCATATTTGATATGATTCAACAAGACTGTCACTCCCACATACATGTATGATAGTTCTTAGAAACAAAAGCAAATTTCCCAGTCAGATTTATACCCTGTGCTTACTGAGGTTGACCCAGATTCAAACACACTCTGCACACTAAACTGTCCTTTATCAGCTAATTTGCATCCATGCAGGTAAACAACAGGGTGGAGACTGTTCAGACTGGTCAATCTCAGAAACTGGGTGAGTGTTTAAAGTGGATATCAACAATATATGTAGCATAACTGAGGTACTCACGGCATGGTGCTTGACAGTGGGTCTGGCTCGCACACTAGCAGTTCCTGACTCAGGGATTGCTGATGATCCCATCACGAGATCCACATTTTCTGAGGAAATAAAAAGCAAAAAAAAAAAGTAATCCCCTGGCCGGGACAATTGTCAGCAAAGCAAGTTTTATTTCATTATCCTAGTCATTCAATTTCAGTAAACATAAAATTTCTGCTGAAATATTTTGAACATTTCATTTTAATTTTTCCAGAAATCCATTTATAAAATGTAAAAAAGCTTCATGAGCACATTTCACTCCCTTAAACTGCACTGAATCCACCTGTCCATTGTTCTTCTTTCGGGTAAGATTACTACATTCTGGTCATTGTACAGCTAATGAGATACCAAAATAGCACCACATAGCAGTTGTCACTCACCTAAAGCTCTACTGTGTGATCCTATGTACAGATAATGGAGTTTTGTCGTTGACAACTTAATCATTATGCGCAGCTGAATAGATGACTGGAATCTTTATTTATATGTCACTATTGTGATAAGGTAAAAGCTCAGTTATGATGGCAACTGAAGTTAACAACAACACAGGTAATCCTATTCAAACATTTCTTGGGTTGGGTAAAATTTAGGTAAAATTATCTGCTGTGAATACCATCTGTCAAAATGAACTGGTTGTACATGTCTAGTAAACATCTATGTTTGTTATGCTTTTAAAATTATTCACTTTCACTTGCTTCAAACAGCAGAGCTTGACAAGCCTGCATTTTAAAGTCAAAGTGGCAAAGAGATGTTCAGTATCAGTGGTCAAAAGGGGGGGAAAGATGAGCTGAAAGATCAAAGAGACAAAGACCCGGCAAATCAACGTAACTTAAGATGTAGAAGTTCATACAAACAGGACGACTGAAAAAAGAAAAAACACTCTGCTAAACTAACAGATAATATCAGAGGTCACTGGGGTTAGTTGGAGAAATGAAATTTAAAAGTCATACATTCCTCGGTGGCTCATTCCACTGTCAGACATCTTGTTTTTTCAATAAGTGACTGTTGAAAGAAACTTGTCATTGAGAGGCACTTAGTCTGATGTCCACAGCAACACCAGGCAGACGAAAGACAGACTGAAGAGCAACCGTAGAGCTTCACATCATCAACAAGGAAAACTAAGTGTTTTTCCTTCACTAAATGATGGTGTCACTCCAAAGGCAACACAACCAAGGGGATTGACTCAGCGTGAATGACGACAGAGAGAAGCAGCCCTGGTGTAAAACCAGTCTAACCAAATTATTAGTATCCCAATTGTGCACCTGCCTGATTTAAATAGACAAATGTTCTCTCTCATGTCACAGCTTAGCATAGCTCTTCTTTCCTGCTCTCACTAATCACATGGAACTAATGTCATGCAGAGTTGCAAGGTTTATCAGTAAACTGTTATTAACATGTCGGGGTAGAGAAATATTGTGGTATTAGCATTTGTCAAGTTGTCTTTTCCTGGTCATAAAAGCTGGTTTACATTTAAACAGTGTAATTGCACCTGTTTGAGCTTAGTGAAATTAACGGTGGATGTATGGTAATGGTTTTCACATATTGTTCTTTTACTTTGGCCTGAAAAAGGTCCTCTTACTAACTTTTTTAGAGCTTTCAACCCCAACTCATGGTGTTCCTTCGCAGATGGAGTTTGCCCTGTTATAACAGTGTGCAGTTGTCCTATTTCTTTCAGGATATTTTCACCTGTAATAACTTGTAAAAACTGTAAATGACACCACTGTCACTACTACATGGCATTTTGTTGCATGTCTTTGATTATAACTCATGTTTAGATAAAGTACGCTTCAAACTGCATCTAAACAGATTTGAACTGTAAAGATCAGCCCATCAAACTGCCTTCAGCTATTTTAGACATCATTACAGTTACAGAGTACTGGACTTTACTTTACTTACTGGATATTCGGTTACACTAGTCACTGGATTTTGGCTGGATTTTCTGGAGTTGCATGTGCCAAAGCACAATCCCTTATTTTCTTGAAGCATTGTTGAGGCAACACAAAAGTACTCTAAAAGTTGACACACAATTTGTGTAGGACATGTCACTATGAAGCCAGATATACAAGGTCACCAAGATTTACTGAGCAGGGACGTTAACGTTTGAGAACAGGTTTATCATGAATGAATCACAATCCCTTGATGGTACCTGCTGCTACCTGCTCACCAGGCAATGAAACTACTAAAATACTGTGCAGTTGTTATTAGGATCAACAATTATATAGTCTATGCATGAGAGTGTGTGTGTGAACAGGCTTTTACACTTGTGTCCATGTTATCACAGAGTACAAAGGTCGTGTTGTTCTTAAGCAAATCGTTAAAGGTAACACTTATCCTCCATCCCAGCCTGCAGGCCCTGTGAGCAGTGCAGCTACTCACCCATGTCCTTGATTTTGATGTTGGTGTCGAAGAGAGACTGGTTCTTTCGACTCAAAAAATTCAACGCTCCCTTCCTCATGATTGCCGATTAGTGAATGTGTAGATACGACTGTCAGGATCGGCCTAGTGTCGCATTTTGATCGACAGGTAAATCCGAGGTAAAAGGTGCGCAGGTGACCTGGACTTTCGCGACAGGTGCACCTCTGTGGCGCACCAGGTAAACGCGACTCCACTGATTTGGCGCAAACTTTTCGGAACAGAGAGAGAAAATGGAGCTAACCCCGCCTACTCTCCTTTCACTGTGCCTCCCTGTTTTCATATACACTCCCAACAGGTGAGGCCTCAGCACTCCCATTCATACACATTCCAGCACAAATCTCACCTGCGCTCTCGATGAGCTGCTCCTCTCTGTAACTGTCGATTTTAAAGCTTACCAGACTCTCACAGATCGCCCTGAAATGCATCTATCATAATCATAAATACTCCAAAAGCTGCTGTGGTCCGCCTACTACACAGGCGTCAGTGATCACGCCAGTGGTCTCAGCTGGAGGAAACACTAGGCCAGTTTGATTTATACCCATCATAGACATGGTCAGAGACATACTTCAGCCTTACAGCATCTTGATAAAAAGCCAAGTGACCTTTTATTTAAGAATAACACACCAAGGGTTTCCAACAGGAAATAAGAAGATGGTGGGAAATCAGTTGGCTCTTTTGCTCTTATGGTAATAAAACAGTCATTCCGATTACAGGTAAATAAACTTTATGAAACCATATCTCAGTTGTACATCTCAAAAACAAAATAATAAGGTTTTCCCAGTGAAAAGTAACTGTAGGTACATTTAAGTACCAAGGGTGGAAAGAAACTAAATTCATTTGCACAAATTCTGTATTGGAGGTATTGTGAGTTACTTGCAATTTACTTTTGTGTTTTGGATTTTATTCTAATTAATACTTTTACATTTCAGAGGGAAGGACTAAACGATTTACTCCACTACATTCCTGAAGCACCTGCAGTAACTATGACTTTGCAGATGAGGATTTTTAAAAACTTTAAATGAAATACAGTCTATTCTTTGACAGTAAAGTAAAAGCAATAACAGTATTACAAATTAGTAAAATTGAATCTACTGCAGCCAGCTACAACATTAAAATAATCTTAAATGTCACCATTATAGTACAATAATCTGATAGTAGAATACATTGTATAATAATATAATGACAAAGTACATGCTGAGTACTTCACTATTTGAAGTATATTTTCTTGACAATACTTGAGTAATTTTACTCCAGTAAGCCTCTAAACACAGGGGTATTACTTGTGACAGATTTTTTTATTCTCTAAGTAAAAGAAATGTATACATCTTCCAGCACTGTTAGACACAACTTGGGTTTCCATTTCCATTTTGTGATGCTTAATACTTGATACTACCATAGTTCAGATATTATATTTCTTACTGCACCTCGTGATGGATTTCAAAATATATATAACATATACAATATATGATGCGTTGCTGCAAACTATCCAAATGTATATAAAGCAGTTAAATAAACTCCACTTTTACCAGCTACATTACAAGTACTGCTTACATGGTATTTGCACCATTACCAATCATCCAGTAATATAAATACATAATGTACATATTCATACACATACGTATCACTGGTAAAGTCCATTCTACAGAATGAGAACTTTTACTTTTGATAATATAATTGCATTTTTTCATAATGTAAAACTCTTGAGTACTTTTGCTGGCAACTTAATGCTTCAGCAGTGTGGTATTTCTACTTTTACCTTACTTTAAAGATCCTTAGAAGACATCTATCACTTGGTGAGTTGCGGGTGTAAGAACAGGTTCAATCAAGGAGAAATAAGACCAAATGAAAAGAACAAAATAAAGTATTAGTTATAAAAACAGCCTATACAGGCAGGTTGGAAAGGCTTTCTACACTTACAAACAGATTAACTGATAATGATCAGGAGTTTGTACAGTAAAAACCAAACCAGTTAAAGCATGATCGCCCTTTGTCCTGAGCCTGGACTGTGGAACTTTGAACAACATTTGGTCATAAGAATATTTTTAAAAGAGACAAATCATGGAGAACTTTAAAACAACCTTACATTGAGTTCTTAAACATGCAATACAGCAAGGAGTGGAGAAGTATGCCTTCACCATTTGGTGCTTGTCAAAAGGTTAACACAACAAAGGACCATGCTATTTATCCCTCTGGGTATTTGCTTGGTTATTTATTGATTATGGTTGATACATTACGTTTTTTTTAAATGAATGCCTTTTTAATAGTTAACACAAATCTCTATCATTGCTCAGGTATTAGCTGAATTCATTATTTACCTAGGGATGGTGAAGCATGTGACCTAAGTAAGCAGATAACTGTAAATATAATGTTGAAGAGCCTTGGGTAAAGAGGATCAAGAATCCTCTGAGGCTCAGACTGAGCTGACCCCTGACAGCAACTGCATTCACATGATAGACATGTGCGTTAAATGGCACCCTCTGGTTTCTTAGAGCAGAGACAAAAAGGAGGTTACCAGTGTGGTTAGAAAGCATAATGATCTGTTATTAGGGTGGGATGATACTCATGAAATAAAAAACTTAATTTTGGTCTAAATACTTTGATATCCATACACTATTTGTTAGTGATGACAGTTTTTAAAGGATTGGTGTTTTACTCCTAGAAATAATGATAAACAATATAAAATATGATATGTGTGTTTACTTTAATCTGTCTTAATCTGTCTTTAATCTTTTTTATCACTTACTTAAGTAAAGGATTTCAGTACCTACTCCACTACAGCTTTGAGCAGATCCATGACTCTTATTAACATTGTAATTTGTTTTTTGTTTTTTGTTTTTAACTCGATCAGACCGATTTAACTGAAGGACACCTGCCTCCAGATTTAAATATGAGCTGTTTTGGCCCAGTGCTTTTGCTTACATAACAGTGGGTTTTTTAATTACTCATGCTATTCAAAAAGTCAGTCTGTTTTTTTTTTCCTTTCTCTCTTGGTTGAAGTCACAATGTTTTTGTTAAGTCTGTCTGTTGCACCTAAACCTCAGTTGTCTTGGAGACAAAACAGACTGGTCCATCCAGTTTGTGTCTACTGATGCTGACTGAAATGTGAAGAATGTGCTGGCAAGTGCCTTTAATGCTTTACCTGCTTCACAGTGCTGAACATACTGTACAGCTCAACTCTTCCCAGGATATCATAACATAAGTAACAGTTCTGGACCTCATTAGCCCATTGGGCAGCTCATTAATTTATTTATTCAGTTGATTGTTGTCACTTTTTGCTCCTTCAGAGAGGATGATAGCAGTTTATTGTGTCTCTTAATTGCACATTAACTTAAATTTAAACTTAAGAAGACACTTTAGAAGGTTTCCCATGTTTTGTTGAAACATGGCTGTCCTAACGAGTTAATGTAGGCCACAGTACAGAACATTTTCTCTGATCAAAATCTGCATTCCTCCCCTTTGTTCCCATGTAGATTCTGCCCCACATGATACAGGTTCTGACCTGTGCATTAGCAAAATCATAAGTGAGCACAAAGACAACCAACATTATGTGTTTATGGACACAGTCAGTAAAAAGGAAGCGTTGCATTCCATTATCATGAGTTACAAACTGGCTGTGAATGGAAATGAAACTGCAGATGAACCAGATTTAATTTGTGGAAGAATGTGGTCACCAGGACGACAGACGCAGTTGCAGTGTTTTTCAGCAGTTCAGATGTGTCATTTCAGGAAGTTTTCATTTTTGTCCAGCACACTGTAATTCAGAGTAATGTCTGTGTGAGCTTGTATGCATGTGTATACTATATACTTCTGTGTTACACGTCAGTGCCTCATGATGTAGCATGTACTTTATGTTAATAATTAATTAATATTCCCTTCCTATTGTCTTTTGTGCTTTTAAACTTATTTCTATAACCTCTTTAATTTTAATTGTATACCATTTTAAATGGTGACTATATAATATCTACCAATGGACAGCAGATGAAAAAATAACTTGTAAATAATTACAAAAATCAAAGAAACCTCTGTTAAAGGAAGCAGACTAAGACAAATGCAATAAGAACATTTTTTGTAATTTGGGTAAATTAACCCTTAAACAGCTTGCTATCTCTCATATACTATGAATCCTTTCAGATGCAGGGACGTTCACACTGGGGGCATGTCACTGTTTCCATCCAGTCCAACAAACCAGCTGCCAGTGCAGTGGCTCTGACAGCAGATGGATGAGCTTTAAGAGGGTCTAAAGAAACCCAGTGACAGCCATTCCTCTAGTGAAACTAGGGTAAGCTAAGAGATCACGCAGGACTACAGAGAGAGGACTTAAGGAAAGGAGCTTTATGAATATGGCCAAATATTTACATTTAGGAGCCCCAATGCACATTTCAAAAATGTCTCTTCTTCAGTGATTTAGTTTTCTTAGAGTCCAAACATATCACCTATTAATGCTAAAATAAATTTCTAATGTTGAAAAATGGGTTTATTTTGAATTTTATGATTAGCTTTTTGTCTACCTCTGACTAACCCTGCGTTTACCTTTTCTTCTCTCCTCTGTGTCGATGACCCCTTCACGCTGAGGTTGAGTTTGTGTCTGCAGTAACAGAGATGGATATATGGATAGATAAACAGAGGAGTAGCACCTTTACAGTGTTGACTGAACTTCACCACTCCAGGGTCCCAATTTCAACTGCAAGGCATGAGTGGCACATTAACATTAAAGATCACAACCCAGTGGTTGTCTGACATTCACATCCGTCCAGTCGTACCTTATGATTTATAATTTAGTTTAAGTGTATTTTTTAGCTGTGCTAGTGGCGTAGCTCTAGAAACGGCAGTGCTGGCCTGTTGGGTAGTTCACTTCTTCGTCCCAGATTCAAATATCTCAACAACTTTGATGGATCTACACAAGCTATTGTAGACACATTCATGGTCTCCAGAGGCTGAATCCTACTGACTTTTTTGATCATCTTGTAACACCACCATAAGGTTGACTTTTTGGTTACTTTATTGAAATACCTAAACAAATATCAGATGGTTTGCTCTAAAATATGATTTATACATTCTTGCTCCCCAGAGGATGACTTACACTAACATTAGTTAAATGCTGCCCTCTCAAAATTAAAATTTCCTTTAAACCTAAACTTTCATTTGTGGTAAAATACATCTACAACTGACGGCATGCCCATCAGCCTCAGGTGCACTGTGTATTTAGACCTAAGTAACAAAAGTTAACATGCTACAGTGTACAGATGCTTTTATCTAAAGCATACACCCATGGAACAGCCATGGGAAGCAATTAAGGATTCTGTATCTTGAGCAAGGACACTTCGGCATGCAGCCCAGTGGAGGCAGGGATCAAACCACCAAACTTTTGATGGGTAGTCAATCTGCTCTACCACTGAGCCACAACTGCTGTGCTAACATGCACAAAACATTACGACTGCTAAACATCAACATGCTGGTATCAACATTATAAGTGTTATCATGATGAGAGACAGAGTTGCATTTAATAATCATTACGTAAACTAAATTCTTGGTACAATCCCAGCATGAAAACAGGCAACAGTTAGCAACAAAATGCATAGAAAAAAACAAGGAGGGTGATTATTAAAATGCTTTCACATTTACAGAAGTCTCATCTATTATTATAATACTAATAACAATACTTTATAGTACATTGTTAGATGTAAATTTAATATCTGTAATATCTATATAAATATGGAAGGATGTGATCATGTGAGGTTGAGACATGACACAAAGACACAATGACACAAAACCAATCGCGTTAGCAGGTTCATTAACACCAATCATGTCAGCATAGAAGTTCACTACATGAGGACCAATATTTGATTCAGACATCATAAACAGAATTTTCTGACCAGTTGGAGTTGACCTGCACACAAGTCTAGATTAGTATCTCTGCTCTTAGGTCCCTTTAATTAGTCTTTGGCAGGCAAAGTGGATTACAACTTCTGAGCCTTTCACACAGGCGCACAAAGAGATGATTGGCTAACCCATGTACACGCTGAACACTGCTGCTTGCAAACAGTCTGTTGTTTCCTGCAGCATACTGGCTATGCCTGGATGCTCGGTGGATGCGCTACAATTCTGGTGATAGTTTTGACAGGATTTTTTACATGTTCATTTTGAAAAACAGATATGGGAAACTGCAATGGGTCAACTGTGGAGGAGCTACAAGCCTGTGAGAGTCATCAGTGGTATAGAAAATTCATGACTGAGTGCCCATCTGGACTTCTTACCTTTTACGAGTTCAAGCAGTTTTTTGGCCTGAGGAATCTGTCGGATACATCAAACGCTTATGTTAGGACGATGTTCACAACGTTTGATATGAACGATGTAAGAGATTTTATTATTTACTAGCTGGGTAATGAATTTATTCTAATATTTATATATCAAGATGTAAATGGCTAAGTGTAAGCTGCTTTTCATCTTAACTCAACAATGGTGAAATGTTTTAAACTTGCATCATTTGCACAAAAACGGATTAGTTCACATTAGATTTATTTGGTTACAATCATACTATTAATATAAATAATCCAAATCATACTAATAATGTGCCATTAACACTAAAAATCTATTGCTTCTATTTCTATAAATAAGAATTACCATCCGCACTCACAAATATTTTAAAAACATGTCTGTTTCATTCTCTATATTTACTTTTTTCCACCAATCACATCTATTTCACGTCTGTTTACTGTATGTGCAAAGAAACATGTTCATGTTGGATTTTTTTAAAAACTGTGAGAAACTGTGTGAATTTATTTTGCTTCAGTGTCTGTTTGTGTTTCCATTAGAGGAAAGTTGTTCATGTTGATTCTACTAAGAGAAATCTGTTTGAGACAAACTTAGTCCATTACAGAGGGGGCTTATCCCACTGACACCGCTTACCCAACTGACCTAAACAAGTCGGCTGTAATCTTTTCACATACATTTAAAATAGAAGCACGTGTATGCTCACTCAAGGGGAATATATCTCTTAGTTTCAAATGAAATTGTGTTTTTTCAGAAGTTGTGACTTTATTATTAGATCATTTTTGAAGGTGGTGTTACATTAAAATGGGCGGGTAGGTAATGTGCTTAATTCCACAATCTGTCTGCCTTTGACTGGCCTTTAACATCCAACATCCAAGTTCATGATATCCCCCTTTTTTTGCAGGATGGCTTCATTGATTTCATGGAGTATGTTGCTGCTTTGAGCCTGGTGCTAAAAGGAGGAGTGCAGCAGAAGCTCCGCTGGTACTTTAAGCTGTATGACATAGACCACAGTGGCTGCATCGACCGTGAGGAGCTGCTTCTGATAATTAAGGTATGCATGAGTCTTTGTGGCTTAGTAACAGACCTAAGAAAATCCCACATACTGTCCTGGAACAACCTGCTAAGACCACTCGGACTCTGAATGAGATACAAAGCACAGAAATCCCCATGCTGAGGATTAGACAAGTGCGTGACATACTCTGGAAAGGCAGAGGTGCAGAGGAAAATAACTGATACATAGCTGACATCTACTGGTTGAGGAAATGCAAGCAAGGACTGAGTAATATATGTGACAGCTTGTGACACTGATGAAAGAAGCATTATGATTTTTTAGCCAAGTACAAGTAAGGCAACAATATAAATGGGCAAGCAAAAGTCCGTTATTCAAACGTATCACAAGTAAAAGCATTTGTTCTGAAAAATAATGGCCCCGGTGACAGATATTTTATTAGGTATATTATCATTTGATTAAATATAGTGACGCACTGGTATGTAAAGTGGCTATATTGTATATACAATTAGATAATTTAATCAAGCCCCAAATATGGGGTTTAGGCTACCTGTATAAGGTCACATGATAAATCAGAGGGGTCAGACTTTTTTTGAAAGATTCGTAACTTTTACCTCATAAAACATCAGACACTTTTATAAAATAAACTGTTGTGAGGAACATAAAATCTTAATCCGTGAAGCAGCTTATAACTAAAGCTGTTAGATACACACGGTGAAGTATAAATCACAATGTTTACCTCTGAAATGGAGTGCTGTAAAATTCATAAGTAGCATAAAATGAAAACTCTCAAGTAAGGTACAAGTACAAAAATTGCACTTGAGTAAATGTACTTAGTTAAATTACACCATTGGACTTTCACATGATCTCCCTTCTTTGTGTCATGTTTAGTCCATCCGTGCAATCAATGGCATTCCCAGTGAGATGTCAGCTGAGGACTTTGCAAACATGGTGTTTGACAAGATTGACATCAATGGAGATGGTAAGACCCCAAGGGTGAAATCTTTCACTAAATAATCTGTCAGCCCCACCATTGAGGGATTTAAGCTCAGTGTGTGTGCGTGTGTGTGTTTGTTTGTTTGTTTCCCAGGTGAACTGTCCTATGAAGAGTTCATGGAGGGGGTCCAGAATGATGATATGCTGCTGAAGACACTCACAGAGAGTTTGGACCTCACACACATTGTCCAAAAAATTCAAGGAGAGATGAGGGCCAAAATCTAATACTTTCTTAAAATATGCATTTTTATATGACTGTGCCACAGCAGATTGAGTGAAGATAATTGACAGGACAAAGGGATGTGGTTCAATCTCATTTTAAAGAACAGCACAGTTGTATGTTTTTTTCCCTCAGATTTTTATGCACCAGCAACAACTCAACATTTATATCAAATATGTTTTTTCTGGCTGCCAGTTCAGTGAAAAGACAAAGAAAATTATAATTACAATTTAAAATTTAAAGCATGCTACCTTAGAGCTTCAAAAGCTTTAAACAAACACCTAAAGCGTATATTTACAGAGTAACATTAACATAACATAACACTAATTCACAGTTAAAACAAACAGAGTCAGAATGTACCTTCATTATAAAATGTCTTTCTGTCTTTGATTAGTTTCATTTTCAGAAATAACCGAAACAAACTGCAGAGACAAGCTGATGGCTTATATTGTATTATGCACGGTCGTACATACGACACACATACCTGTGTGCACGGTCAGGTGCATCCTCTGGTAGACTCCAGCTGGAACGAAATGCTGCATAATTTCTGTCTGATGTACATTAAGTGCCATTATGTCATGAATTTAAGCCATCGCATGCTGTTTGACATGAATTATGTGTATGAACTCTGGATATTTAGGTACAAACCAGTAGCCAACCAGTAGAACCCAGAGACCTCTTAACTCCCTGAACTGTAGTGCTTTATTTACTGTACAGAAAACCCCTGAGATTTCTCCTCTTCTATGCCATTTTAGAAATGTAGGTATTTTTTAAAGCCACTACAGCAATGCTCTTTTACACTCTGAATGAATTAGGTGCAAAGACCTACCTACCCTGAAGTAGATTTACTGGACAGTATCTGGAATGTATATTTTAAAATAAATAAGAACAATGAAGAAACTCATGTGACCTTCTCATTAGATGTGATCAGTTCTTTGTTTGACAGTGACTGTCTAATTATTTCCCTCAGAACTTTTTTTTTTTGTGGACAGTTTGTAAAAAGTGGATTGTTTAATTTCACTGTGGCCTGGATGTAGAAGAATATTATAGAAGAAGAGTGAAGAAACTAGGACATGTAAGAAGAACCTAATTATGTCATTTGATTTTATAACACAATCTATTCTTTCTTCCCTTTCATCATCTGTTGACCCCTGTTCAGTACCTCTTATTTTAAAGCTGAGATCGGGGACCCTTAAGCTGGCAACTTCTGCATACATCACATCCTTTGTGATGCTAAAGTCAGCTGGCACTAACTTACTTCCCCAGCCACTGTCGAGCCGTACAACCATCCATCTTCATCCCAGAATGCAATATGCTCAATTAGCATCTCACAGACAAGGCAACAGGCTCATTATGCAGATTATTGCGAAACCAGGAAAACCAAGGGGAAAGGTGCGCAGCTGACGGCGGACACATGCTGTCAAAGCCATGAGTAGTTTCAGGGAGTGGTTTGTTATTGTCGGGCTGCTTTGGCGACTATTAATGATGGGATCATCATCACCATCGTCCACTTGTCTTGTGCCATCATTGTTCTTTTCTGTGGAAACTCCCGGTCTGCCTGGCAGTTGAGTCAAGTTATGAAGACTTTGTGCAATCTGACTTCTAGATATGAGCCAATGTTTCAAACATTTTTTCTGCGTCATATTCATGGATTACTGGCGAAAAACAGTCAATATTTTTTAAAAAAACTATTATTTTATTTCTGTGTCAGACTCACAAAGCGCAGTAATACATCTTACAGTCCCCTCGAGGTTGACTCGCTGTGAAATGTTCGTGGAAAAAGTGCTCTGTCCACGTGCTTCAGGAAAAGCTGTCCCCAGCTGCTCAGAAAAGGTGTGTCGCGGTGACGTCACGCCCCTACCTGAGTTTCGGTGAGGGGAAAGGGGAAGGGCCAAACCGACCGAACAACATCAGTTCTTCCGAGTTGTCCGACACAATCTCTCCAGTTGTTGTTATTCCCAGTCACCTTCGTCGAAGTCCATCGGTGAACTTTGTCTGCAGAGGATCTGCAGGAATTATCCGCGGAGGAAACAGACGGTTTCATCCTCAGTTGTTGGTCAGCAGGCCGACGAGGAAGGAGGTCTCCAACTTCCTGGTTCTCCACAGGTATGTGTGTCGTTCCTCGGTAGGCTGTCGTGTTTGCTCGCTTTGTTTATTTGCGTTCTGAATCGATTTTACGGTCATTCGCGCATTTGAAGACACGATGGCCTACCATACAAGGGGTAACCTGCAAGCAGCTGCAGATATCTGAAAAACAAACAGGTTTCGCCTGTCAAGGTGTGGACATGAAGCTTTAAAATGTTTGGAAAATCCCGATTCTGGCTGCAGGATTGTTTGTCAAGCTTTGTATTAAAAATGGATGTGCCCGTTTGGGAACTGATGTAGTTATATATAGTCTTCGGTGGACTGACTGGTTTGTGTTTGTCTCGTCAGTCAGTCAGGATGTCAGTCACCCCTCGACGTGTCCGGCTGAAGCCTTGGCTGGTCGCACAGGTGGACAGCGGGCGCTACCCGGGTCTGGTGTGGATTGACCGAGAGGCCATGCGCTTCAGGATCCCATGGAAACACGCTACAAGACACACACCCCAGCACGAGGACGAGGACACTATATTTAAGGTTAAAATTCCCCCCATTACTTACAACAGAACAAAACCTCTGAGATGAGTATATGAAAAGCATTTGGTTAACCTGAGACAGACATGAGTCAGATCATGGATCATGGATCATGATACACCCCTGCCACTGCTTGGACATCTTTCATACACCTAACATGTTTATCCAACATGCATGCAAAAATTTAAATAGTTTATACTGGTTAAATATGTTTGTCTCTGGACCAATGTCTGATTTTGCAACCCAGTTACATAAACTCTTTTTGGGTTCTTGTATTAGGACAGAGGGGTCATAAAGGTATAAAACTTAAGGGATAGTAAGGTAGGTACTGACAGTAAATCTGTTGTTGGGTTGCTGACACTGAAGATCCAATGCAGTGATGTTGCAGATATTAAACATAGATTGCATGCGTCCCTTCTATAAGTGCATTCAGTTTTCTGGTTGCCCAGCAAGATATTATGCCGAATGAAAAATGTTTTTAAAAAAAGAGAAAAGACTCCTTGCTTAAATTAAAGAGAACTGAAACAGGTACCAGAACTAAGCACAAAAATGACAAGAGTGGAAGTTTTGGCTGATGCCTCACTTAAATTGTCTATTTGTTCTTGTGTAGCTGTAAACACATTTACACCATCTTCAATCACCAAATCAGTCACCTTTTTGGGGAAAAAAAAAAATCATAATGTTGAAAAAGGACGGTGATATTGATGCCTCTGTTTCATGTCTATGTCCCTCCAGGCGTGGGCTGTGGAAACTGGGAAGTTCCAAGAGGGAGTTGATGAACCTGATCCTGCAAAGTGGAAAGCTCAGCTTCGATGTGCCCTGAACAAAAGCCGAGAATTCAACCTGGTCTACGATGGCACCAAAGAGGTTCCCATGAATCCCCTGAAGATATATGATGTCTGCGACATCCCCCAGCCACTCAATAACCAAAGTAAGTAAGAGATTAATGTGACTGGCCTTTTGCAGCCTCATTTTCTTTCTTTTTAATTGAATTTTCTTAATATTAACTTTTTTAAATACTGTTTCCCCCCCCACAGGTTCTTCAGATGCTGGTTCTTGGACTCCACACGATGAAGATGGTGACGAGGAAGGTATTCCAGATACACCAGAGTCTCTCCCTCCATATCCATCCAATGGTGAATGTCTTCTCCTCAGACAACACATATATTTTGTACATCCTGGTAAAATGCACTTTGATTGCTATTAACTAATTCTTCTCCCCTTCTCTCCTCTTTCAGGTACAAGTCCCTCTCATCACATCATGTGGTCTCCAATGAGCCCGGAGTCCTCCATGCAGCCCCCTAGTTGTCCCCCTTCAAATGAGGTCTGGCCCAAAGAGGAGCCTGTTAAAATCTGGCCTAAAGAGGAACCAGTGGATATGGACATGCAGCCCACGTCACTGGGGGACATGCCCCCTGCTCCTCTGCCTGATCACTCAATGCAGCCGCCTCCCCTACCAGACGTCCTGTTTGCCTCTCCAGAAACATGGATCAGTTCCCTCCCAAGTAGGTGCCTTGCAGTCATATCCACAGATGTGTAGAGAGACACTTTGCCAAAATGCACCAACCTAACTTAGCCAGACGGCTGTCAGGCAATTCAGAAGGGATCAGTCAACAGTCAACAGTTTGACTAACCCTGTGTGTACTGCTGCTGCAACTCAGCCCAGTCCAGTGGAGTTAAATGGTTTTCAGTTAGCCCAAAGTGGCCGAGATGCAACTTTAAAGTGCTCAACATTGTCACTCTTCTCTGAATTAAAAAGCATTGCTATGTTTAGCAATTTCAATTCTGCACAGCAATAGAAGCAGCTGCACTGTGTCAGAAAGCAGGCAATCTGTTACTGTCCGTTTTGTCTGTTATTATTTGTTATTGTCCAATGAAAACACTAACTATATGCTAGTTTGTTGCTCAATACTTACCCACTCTCCAATATGACTTATAGCACAGCTTAAGACATAAATGTCTAAAAAAATAGGCAAAATATGTAGATTGAGTTTTAAAAAAGAGACTTGATTTCCTGAAACAGCTGGCCATTATAGTTTTTAATAAACTATACTCAAAGATGCTGTACAATACACACAACATAACAGAGAGTAATAGGTGTGGTTTTGTTGGAGGTAAATGAGATGAGATGGGGGTGAAGCTTAACAGCAGAAATGAAAAAAACATGTCAGCCAGTGAAACAGTACATAGATGTACATACATGTGTTTTTAATCATTTTTGAACAACAGTAGAAGAATAAGGCACACAGATAATACTTGTTAAAAGTGTCAGTTCATTTATTCATAGTAAGAAAATTATAGAAAGACTTTTTTTTAGCGAAACTTGAAGTTATATTTAAGATAAATTTCAAATTTACATTTTTTGACTTTCACATTTCTCTGTGACCCAGTGACAGACCTGGAGGTGCAGTTCCAGTACAGAGGGAAGGAGATGTGTCCCACAGCCACCGTCAGCAACCCGCAGGGCTGCAGGCTCTTCTATGGAGACCTAGGCCCCATGGTCAACCAGGAAGAGCTGTTCGGGCCCGTGAACCTGGAGCAGCTGCGCTTTCCAACCACCGAGCACATCCCCAACGACAAGCAGAGGGTTTTCACCAGCCGCCTGCTGGATGTGATGGACAGAGGTCTAATCCTGGAGGTCAGTGGCCATGATATCTATGCAGTCCGTCTCTGCCAGTGTAAGGTGTACTGGTCCGGTCCCTGTGCTCCAAATTCAGACGCACCAAATCTTATTGAGCGCCAGAGGAAAGTCAAACTCTTCTGCCTGGAGTCTTTTCTCAGTGGTAAGTAGAATTTTGTCTTTTATTTGCACGATTAGTAAAATGACTTTATATAGATTGCATTTAAATTATGGTCTTTAAATGTGTGTAAGAAAGAATTGTAATACATGTGTTTGTATGGTGTGTGTGTGTGTGTAGGGGTGATAGCCTACCAGCGAGGCCAAACACCAAGCCCCCCTCAGTTTGAAATTAACCTGTGTTTTGGAGAAGAGTGGCCTGATGGGAAGCCCAGGGAGAGGAAACTCATCATGGTTCAGGTGAGAAATACATTTTCTTGTATCAGAGCGTGTGAATCAAGTTTTGAAACTTTGTAGTCATCCTCAGGCAGTAATCAGGGGTCACACTCTTCCCTCCATGACTGCGCATGAACAAACTTCATCTATGAACAGCAGTGGAAAGAATAGGTTACTCCATAAACATGAACAGGAGTATTTCACTGACAGAAAATAAATTATGAAAGATACAAGTCACAAAGCAGGAACATTTTTCTGTTATTTAGGTGAAATAACTGAACTTTAATTTAAGTGAGGAGCAACTCGATGAGCTGACTGTGCTCACTGACTAACACTGGTCCTTTGTCCTGCAGGTCATTCCAGTGGTTGCCCGCATGATTACTGAGATGTTTTCCGGTGACAACACACGATCCTTCGACAGCGGCAGTGTTCGCCTGCAGATATCAATCCCGGATATCAAAGACAACATAGTGACCCACCTAAAGCAGCTGTACCGTCTGCTACAGACCCATCAGGGCCAGGACGGCTGGGCGTTGCCCACTGGCCCAGGCCTAAACATTGTCCAGGCTCTGCAGGCACAGTGAAGCAGCCCACACTGTGAGCTAATACTTATCATATATCACTGCTACTGAGAGTTACCCACTAAGAGCAAAGAAGTACTTATGTGTAATCATATTTAGAAGTGTGCACCGTATACTGTAGGATTTGTGTGCTTTTCTTTAGTGTAAATGTGCTGTGACAATGCTTGCCTGCATAAAGATGCAGTGCCTTAAAACGTGCATTGCTGTTTCGCTGTAGACGGCAGACGTATGTGGTGAGTACATGGGCCAAAGTCCTGCTTTCTCAGAGGGAACATTTAACAAGGTTAATGAGTTACAGAAATAGCCCTGTGCCTTATGTATCCAAAATGGGTCACAGATTACCAAACCTTCCTAGTGTCAAGAGACAGGACAGAACGATTTTTATCTTTTGACCACTTATAAAATGTTGAGAACCAGCATATTTAGCAAGGGATTTGTATATGTTGGATAACAAAAAGTCCCATTTGACAGATGAATCTATTCTCTTTTGGCCAGACCTGCAGTTTTTTGTCTTGTTTTTATTTTGCGTTTATATTGTAGGATATTTTTGTATTCATATCTTCGATTTTAAGCCATTTATCGTATCCAGGCAGCCATTTACCTACGCAACACTACACGGATCTGTTTTAATGTGGATGCCACTGCACTTTGGGGTGCTGAATTATGGTTTATGCCAAGCTGAATGTCAGTGCATTTATGTTGTGATTGTATGTTTTATTTTATCAATAAAAAAAGACAAAATAACTTTGTAGTTACTGAATTTAATTAATGATTGCAAACTTGTTTTTGGCCCAAAAGAGTAAAATGTATCAACTTTGCAGCCCTAATTCCCAGTGAACTTGTTTTACCAGGAGCTGTAAGCTATTGACTTCAGTTGCATGTCCAAACATTGTTTGTGTACTTTTCTGCTCCAGCTGACAGACTGGCCACTCTGCAGGTTGACAGATTTGTGGGTTAACTGCCGCTCTGCACCTTTTGAATATGCTCACGCAGCACTGCTGACCTCCAGTGGGTTTGTATAACAGCAGCAGGGACAACTTCAGTGTTGTGTGATGTCTTTTGGTGGTAATGTTAACATGAGTGATTTCAGTGGAGGGTTTCTCACTTCAGTACTGGCCTCATCTGTGCAGTAGATGCCGACAGATTTAGGCAAAATACATTAAAGATTTTGGGACAAGCTTGACCATAGTCAATTTTATATTTTGCTTGAATAAAATATCCTTCCTGAAGACATTTGTAAATAATAAATATTAAACTTTATCTCTCCTTTCTTTGTAGATTCATTTTTAATTCAGTGTAATGTGCAACCTTCACAAATAAAGGAAATCTTAATCTTAATCTATTGTATTGTCATTGCAACTTGCAGTTGTGCTGCATTTTACGCTGGAAAAAATGTCACACGGGTTCTCATTTATAGACCTGAAAACCTTTAAGATATTCCAGGGTGAGGTGGATTTCCTCCGTATCTGGTAACCTTTGCTCAGACGGGATGCCGCACTAGAGACCTCACACCCTCAACAGACAGCTCAACAGATCATTTTGCTACTGACACTGGACTTTGTCCTTCCCTTCTATAAGGAAGTCTTGAGTGTACAATGTCGTTGACTGAGATTCAGGATTAAAATGTGCCCTTCATATTTGTGCTGAACTGTAAATAACACAGAAGGAAGCAGCAACAACATCCACCTGCCAGACAGTAAAGGTAAGAGCTTTTGACCGTTAATCTTCTCAGTCAACTGGATGTCTTTGTACTTTGTGTAAATGATCTGATCTGTTCCTGCGTTTCTGTCTGCTTGAGAGTCACTGAAGACAATTCAAACAAAAAAAACTACAGCACCACAGTTTCATTCTTTATAATGAAACAGCTCTGATTATACCAATTACACTGTATTTGTGTTTAAAATATATCTGGATTATTTTATTGTATTAAAACAGATCATTTAACTTTGGAACATTTTCTTTTTGCAGACAGCCAAGAAACCAGTTCTAGAAACACCATAAAGACTTATGTCAGCTTTGAATAAAGACTGATGGAAACCTCATCAAATGAATAATTTGCAGTTTTATTTAAGATTCAAGTTGTTACTGAGTCAGCTCATACCTCTCACATTACACATTTATGGCCCGTGTAACTCAGATCATGTGTTCTACCACAGGCGTGTTGGGTCAGTGCTGACGATGCTCAGGCACAACAGTCCCCTTGGGAATGACACCAGCAGCTATGCAGATTCAATCCAGTCTAAGTGTGTATCTCACATTTTTATGTGTTTGACTGATCAGTTGTTGTTGTTCTATTGTTCTATTCTTTACTTTATTTAAATGATCAGTGTTGTAAATGGCTTGTGTTTGTTGTGGCAGTGGTTACTCCATTATGGACGATGCATCATCACAGGTGTCATCTCTGTCAAGGCCCAGCGCAAAGTCAATTTACTGTAAGTTAACACCACTGGACTCGACCTAATCAGCTATCACACCTGTTTAATTGAACGGAGTCTTCACAGCTGTGATTTATGTTTTAACAGTGCAAAGGCAGGAGTATGCAGCATCAGTAAACAAGATGATGGACAAATTTCAGTATAGAGTGGAGGTACTATATTTATTGTAATTCACAAAAATATGTTTTTAGTTATGCTTTGTTTAATGTCTTGTTTTAACACCTCTCTGTGGCAGCACTTGTTCACTTGTGACCTGGATGGGATGGAGTTGAGAAGCATAGCTGACTGTGTGGAGCGGCTAAAGATGCTGGATGGAATGGGTCGTGTGTGGGGTCAGAGCATGCTGCTTGAGGTGCGCGGTAGTAAACTGCTGCTCACAGACATTGAGACCGAGGTAAGCACCACGTAAGACCTACATGTATCTACATGTAAGACATGCAACAAATTAAAAACAAACCTGAAGGAGTAGTCCCTGCCACAATGACAATGACTGAACCCTGGATCAATAAAGGATTAGATAAATACAAAATAGACTTTATTCATATATCAGCTCTCACAACCGTCAGCTGTCAGCTTAACTGAACACCTATGGGAGATCTGGAGACAATGCATTAGACTGCACAGTTCACCATTTTTAATCAAAATATCATGTGTGATAGAATCAGTCATGATAAAGAACTGCTGGAGCTGTGGACTGGGATCTCTGGCACAAGTTTAGACTGGTTTGGGTCTAATCAAACACATCAATACCACCTCTGTTCAGAAAGAGCAGCTGTTTTTTGTGGTGTACCCCAGGTTTCACTCCTGGTCCCCATTTTATAAATTTGTTACTTGAAAGTCAGAGCTTTCAAAAAGTTTCAGATTCAAGAACGTGCTCATATCATTTTACTTGTATATGTTGTTTTGCTTCTATTTGTGTGAAATTTTGCTAGAAAATAAAATTTCATTATTGTTAACCATTAAATAAGGTAATAAATTATAGAATATAATTTGGTGTAATGCTGTCAGAGCTCATGGACCTATATTAACTTACACTGTATATTTTAATAATAATAACAACAACAACGACAATAATGAACGACTTGATGTAAGGAATATGTTTCAAAATAAAGTTACAAAGTTCTATTAAAAGGGATTAAAAAAACAGGATTATCAATTGAATTATTAAAAGCAGACATTTAATACAAAGCACAGAAAAGTACAAATCTGAGAAGATGTAAGATAATTTTGAGTTATTAAACTGAGATTGGAACAAGAAATTAATTCGTTCGTATTTTGCTGCTCCCACATAGTAAAAATGTGAACTTGAGGATACTCAATAGTGTTTGATGTTGTTTATGTGCATAAAAAACATTTGTGTTTTCTCAGGTGGAGCTGGAGTCCATCGCTGTCAACGATATCCTTCAGCTAAAGGCTGTGTTGGACTCTGAAGTGTTTAACTCCCTGCTGACAGTGTCGGTCCAGCCCAGGCGAAAAAACACCACTGTGTTCATTTTTCAGTGTGAGGATGTCAGGGTGAGGACGCACCTTGACAGACATGGCTGTTGCCATGACTGTTTAGAGAAGGAGATGAGTGAGCAAATGATTTTATTGTTGTTTACAGGCCGACTATGTTCAGAGAGGTCTCTCACAAGCACTTTCACGTAGTAAAGAGGATTCAAGCATCAAGTAAGGACTTCAAGTCGGTGAGAACAAATCAGAAACTTTCTTATTTATTATTTACATCAAACTCAATTGACACTATATGAAA
This sequence comes from Datnioides undecimradiatus, assembly GCA_008933995.1. Classification (NCBI taxonomy): domain Eukaryota; kingdom Metazoa; phylum Chordata; class Actinopteri; order Lobotiformes; family Datnioididae; genus Datnioides; species Datnioides undecimradiatus. The sequence goes on along the minus strand of WARS01000013.1, from coordinate 9,349,622 downwards.
CAGCAATGCAGGACTGATTGCTGGACACCGGGGAATGGAAAACCTTCGAAACACTTCAAAATCTCCTGAACCCCAATGGACAACTCCTGACTACGGTGAGCCTGGGGCTGGAGATATACAGCTGCTGCGCTGATGACCAGTGAAGGAGACAAAATCAATACAAACCCTCAGTCTCATCTCATTTTGTGCATTTAGAGGATGATGTCTCTGATCCTGAACTGTTTGCACTCAAGGAAGAGGAGGAGGACCCATCACTGCGTCCTTTCACCATAGGAGGAGAACCTCCCTACCCATACACAGAGCTGGACAGGGATGTTGTGAGTGTCTTTTTAGCTTTATATGATATAGCTGATACACTCATAACGCCTGACATATTTTGCTTCTTGCTTCTTGCTCTTCACAGGATACCTTGAATCATATTGTGGGTGACATAGAAATCTTCATGGGACAGATTTCTGCAGTGTTAGCTAAAAATGCAAAGAAAAAGAAGAAGAAAAAAGGAAAAGGTAATTTAAAACAGAAAATGGAGGCAAGCACAAGTACCAACTGCTGACATGTTCATCATGTTGTTATTTTTATGTTTTTGTTTATTTTAGTGGTGGACGGCATGCCCCCTCCAGCAGAATTTGCAACTTGTTTCCACAAGATCAAATGTGGTTTAAACCTTCTGGTATACAGCCTTACTGTCATCATGGTTGACTGGTTATTCCTGGACAATCTGTGGTGTGCATTGTGTGTGACAGTGTTGCTGCTGGGTAAAATGTATAATTTATGTTTACTCCATTTACATTTTGACAGGGGGAGCTCAATGGGAAGATTGAGGATCCTAGTGCTGCTGAGTTTGTTCACTCCTTTTTCTCCACATTAGCATTTGTAAGTGACTGCATTGTTTGGATTTAAATAATTTCACGTACAATGCAAAGATTATAGAAGAATTCACAACATATTATTAAACAGCTCAAAGTGCTATTTAAACCTTATTATATCAGATAATACCAGATAGTTTTTGTTCCAGTTTGAAAATAAAACAAATTCACACTATTTGTTTATCATGTTCATTTATGCAGTTTGCAGTATAGTTATGTAGTGTAAGGTCGCCTCATTTTTGTAAAAAACCCCCCAAATATATATATATATATTTGTGATTATTAAAAGTTATGCTTCTCCTCACCAGGTGGTAGCTCACTGCCCTGACAATCTTCCACCGACCATCGTAGCGCCACTGCTGACGCCACAGTGTATCCATCTGATGAGTGAAGAGGCCTCCAAAGAGGAGGACCAGCTGTGGCAGTCTCTGGGAGATGCCTGGAACATCCCCAGGTGGGACACTGGAGTCTGTTGGACTCTCTTGTTTTGATCTACATTGGATTCAAATCCAATGTACAGTTTTGAAGTACTTAATAATAGTTGTTCCTAGTAGTTAATAGTAGTTCCTTTAAACAAACACCGGCCCTCTAAAGTTCTCAGGGGATTGTGTTTAAATAACCATCCCAGTCACACAGAGGCAAAACTATCCATCATTTCACAAAGACAATCAAAATGCCAGGAAATTCAAATTAAACAAATATACATGCGTTTAACATATTTTTATCTTTTCTTCTTTCTTCTCCTAAAAATCATCTCACAACCCCCAAGGTTTATCAAACTAGCTTCAATTAAACCAGCTGCAACAGCAAAGTGGTGCTTGTGCCAATTTCTATTAGCCTAATTTGCTGATGATACTTATGTATATTTACCTAAAATGGATTTTAAATTCCAGACCCTTTCCTGTAATAAAGTATTGTTAAATTGTTGAGTACAGGATTACTCCTTGAATGATTGGATCACATATTTATTCAAAAAAGTTATCCGTCTGTGTGGCTGTGAGTCATAATAACAATTAGCCATGGTTTTGATAATATAACCAGTACCAGATGGCCTGATGATGACGAGAACATCCCAACATACACTCTGGAGTTCTTTGACGGCTGGCAGCCCCCTGAGGTGTCTGCAGCACCTGAACCCAGAGTGCCTGTGAGTGAACGAGAGACTCCACAACCTGCACCCATCCAGGTAAACGTTCACATCACAGTCATCAGTGCAGACAGACAGGCAGCTTAGAAAGAAGAAATAAACGTAACAGCATCCTGTGCTTTTTCTGCGTAGACTTCAGCTAAGTGGAGACCACCACAGCTGACACAAAATGCACGGTACGAATAAAAATATGAAGTATAATTCAAACTACTGGGATTGTTTAAAAACTCAGCAGTTTGTTGTGTCCTTTGATGTGTTTTTCAGCTTGGTTGAGTCAAAACCACAGCATATGTGTGTCATGTATGACTTCACTTCAAGAAACAACAGAGAGCTCACTGTCAGAAAAGGAGAAATGGTTGAGGTGAGTATTAATGAAGTGCACCAACTACGTTTTCTGTAGTTTTCCTCCAGCCTTTTAACTTGCAACCCAGCGTCTTTGCTTTGTCCTTCCACAGCTGCTGGACATGTCAAAGCAGTGGTGGAAAGTGAGGAACAGCAGAGGGGAGGAGGGCTTTGTACCCAATAACATTCTGGACACCAGTGATGAGCAGCCTGTTGAGGTGGGTGCCACTGACAGTCAAATAAAACTTAGTGTAACAGAAAGACTCAGCACCTGTAGAGAGCCACTGCAAATTCACTGTCAGGAAACAGTCTCAGATTACACTTTAACTCAACCACTGGAGGTAATGCAGTCATTAATTCACAGTTTACTTCAGTTAATTAAGCACTTACACATAATACTTCTGTTTAATTATGTGCCACATATCAGTGATTCTGACCTTTTGGCTGACATTTACATGAGAGGAAAAGTTGCCACTGCAGAGGAAAGTGCAAATGCAATCCAAGTGATAACAAAATGTAACCCAATATGTTTGGAATATGGTTCAAACTGAGTGACATCTCTGTAATATTATATATTATCACTGGTGTTATCACTATGTAAAGTTTCCATTTATGTCAAATACTCATTGCAATTTCTCAGCAAGTGGTAGGTCCTCTGGCGCTAACAAAGAAATCCAAGTCTGCAGAGGTGAAAGCTTGGCTCGAATACAAGGGATTTAGTAAAATGTAAGTATGTGCAGTTAATAAATTGAGCATTCAATTAATATATGTAAAATATTAAGTAAGTATATTAAGCATATAAATATATGCAATTATACCTGAAAGTGAGCATTTGTCAACAATCTAATACAGTGTTTTAGACATATATCAGCTGTTTAATGATGCATGTATGCCTATGACTTATTCAAATAATCTGCTGCCTTATTGATATATGATGGTGTCAGTTCACACTAACTATCATCATCTCTGCTTCTTCACACTGTCTTGTAACAAATGTGATAGAAATTTTGTTTTTTTTCTTGTGGTGTATTTGTGTGTATACTTTTCTATTTTCAAGGGAGGAGCCCATCACAAGTGACAACAGTCGTGTCACATGTTTTCTCAGCAAGCTGCGTGGAAACAACAATCAAAATAACCACAATGATGTCAAATCTCTATTGATGTCAAGGCTAACTTAATCACTTGGGTTATTTTATGGCCTATGAAGTTTGCCTGTTGAGCTGCATTATGTGAAATGTAGTTTTAAAGAGCTTTAGAGTCAGGACATATTTGCCTTTACTGTAGTCTGTTTATTGAGTTTTCCAAATGCATTTTCAACTGAACAAACCAACCAACACGTGTGACAGTTTCTCCTACTGAAATGAACCCCTCTGATTATTGACAGATCAGTATTACTGTATTACTTGCAGCACTGTGCGCTGTCTGGGCGGGCTGAGCGGCTCTATGCTCCTGGGGATGACCAGAGAGGAATTAAAGACGGTGTGTCCAGAGGAAGGGGGGCGGGTATTCTTTCAGTTACAGGCAGTGAAGTCGGCTATGGCTGTAAGTGACAGTGCAGCTGTTTTTGTCTCCACCGTCCATCTGAGATTTGCTATTATCTCACTGCTAGTCAGACACCCCTCTGACTGTTCTGTGTTTCACTGCAGGCTACCAGTTAAATGGGACCAATAATGCAGGAGGAGAAGATCAAAGAAGAGGAAAGATGAAAGAAAACGTGAACCAAAACAAGTTGCCAATGGTCAAATACTGTACACAAAGTGAGATCGTAGGTTTACAGCATGTTTAGCATAAAATATTACCCTCTGAAACCTTTTGTGTTTTGTCAGTCACAAACTGTGCCACATATTAAATCATATATCCATTAGTTACAATCAGTTAGCAAGTTATCTTATCTTACTGAATTATGTAATGGGTTGTAGTCATTATGTAACCTGTAAATAAAATTTATATCTGACAAGTGTACAAAGGTTTAGTGAATAAACATGCTTTATTTTATTGTTGGGACATTACATATGAACCCTATCAGGAGTATCTGTTTAACAATGGCAATTCATTTCAGGCAATAATATGGCTACAAATCGATGGACATAAAATAACACTAAATTAAAAGTATGAATCAAAAAGTCAAAACAGTGACAAGACTGTAAAAAAAAACCAGATACTTTATGAGGAGCATACAGTTAGTACACAGAAATAAACCAGTCTGAAGAGCTCAACAGAAACTGTGAATTTGTGACTGCAGTAGTGAATTAGTGGTGTGATTTTGTGTTGTCCACATAATCACTGTTACTGCTCAGTAAATCATGAACAGTGTCTGTAAATGGCTGTTATATTTCCTGCTGATTACTTCTCATGTGCGCTTATTTACTGGGATTAATTGATTAGTTGTTTGACAGAAACATAATCACCAACAATTGTGAAGATAAATTGGCCTTTTATAATAATAATAATAATAATAATTTGTTGTAATGTTCAGTAAAGTGTATTCATTTAAATGTCTGTATGTCTGTATGTTTTATTTTGTTGGATTTTCATCTGGTGGTTAAAAGATAGAAATACTCTACGGATAATTGTAATGGTCGCTTTCACTCATAAACCAAACAACCAAATAATCCAGAAACAGTCAACAGATTCATTTAATCATGAAAATAATCATTACTTGCAGCCCTGCTGTTGCTGAGAACAACACACAGCAGTAACGTGAGATTAGTATTTGTCGAGGAGGGTGAACTTTGCTGTGAAGCTGCAGGGTCACCGTGGTAACCTTTACAAAAAGTTACTAAGAAGTCTGCAGGACTGTTTTACATCCCAACGAGAATAACAGAATGAAAAATTAGACAGAACTATATTTTGTGCTTCAGCCTGTGAACTGATGCCACCAGACAGATAAGGACAAGTGTATATCAATGCTTGAGATGGGTCTTTGTAACCAAAGCAAACAAACAGAACAAGCCAGCTCTACTGATGTAAAGTAAAAATTAGGGTTTTAATGTTTGTGTGTGAGTGTAAGTATGAGGTCAGTTTCTAACTGTAGAGAGGTATCTATCCATGAGTGCAACAGGTGTACGGTAATGATGACAATGATGATGAATTAATGGTGTGAGGAAAAGCCGTAATATTAAACAGGCAGAACAGACACTAAAATGTCCAGTAAACAAATGAAAAGGCTAACATCAATAAAATCATCTCAAAACTCTATTTTCATGACATAATGCCAATTCACAAAGATTAACAGCAACGAAACTAAGAGTTAATCCTTGACAGTGATATATTGTGAATATAAAATTTCTTATCTCTGTATCACCTTTAAAAAAATACCCTTTATACAAGAAATCCAACAAATGCACAAATTTCACCATGTTTAAGCGCACAACTCCAGTGCATCCCCTGAACTCTTAGAAGCTACTGTGCTGAACAAAGACAGGTTCTTTTCTCTAATCATCTATAAAGCAAACATGTATATATGTTAAAACATTACAGTTGGTTATGACATTTTTTGATCCGCTGTCCTAGTCTTGGCATCAATTATTACTCGACAGTAGTTTTAAGAAAAACACTCACAGTTTGATGGGACGTTGGACTGTGTCCAGTGGCAGGAGATGATCATGATGATGGGTGTACGATACAAAAGGTGATCCCAGCTAAAATTAAAAAATGCTACAAGATCCATGCAACAGTCTCAACCATGTCCCAGCATGGTTTACTCATTTCTACATGGTGAGCAATGCAAAAGTGTCAATCTGTTTTCTCACTGCAACAGATTTCTGTCTCGAAAAGCTGGTCAGCAGCCCTGAATTAGTTAAGATGCTTTACATTACAGCTTGCTGTAAACAACTCATTCAACTCCTACCAACTCCAGTATCCATGCAGCCATGCAGAAAAAGCACTTATAGTATAGAACGAGAACCAAAACAACTTTTCTCCTCAAATGGAGGCTAATAAAAGCTATTCTACACCGAGCACATAGCTAGGTGGTTTATGAAGGCATGGATATTAGAACAGCACAGAGGCTGACTGTATGTGACTAAGGAGAAGAGATGCAGTACTTGCTGCAGGTGATAAAGACTGAAATGAAAAGGCACTGTGAGTCCTGGCTTGGTACATATGTACAGTACACCACATGCAAAGAAGAAAAAACATCCAAACTTTCTAGTTTGTCTGCAGGGGAAGGAATGAGTGAAATCAGGGCCCTAAGGAGGGACAGAGGGTCCTTATCTTCATGGCCACAGTGAGGTAATGGTGACGTTGTTCTCTTCAGACAATGCTTAATTGCTCTACATTTATTTCTGCTGAAATATACAATGTACATTTACCCTTAACATGTCTTCTACCACAGGAGTCTGAAATCAAAGCATTTTCAACATTTTACTGGAACTCCTTCGTTTGCAGCTATAGAGGACAGTTGGCTTCATGGAATGTTTTTTAGATAACCACAGGGAGTCTGCATCTCTCCTGACCTGAAGCTGATTAAAATCACGGAAGAACAATTCTGTGTGTGCAATTTGGCAAATCGATGATCTGAAACTATGACAAGCACCATGCATGGACAATATTCAGTGATTTAAAGAGAGGATATCCTCTCTCTCTGATTTGGTTACTGTAAATCTGTAAGCTTTAAGCTGCCCTGATGTAGCTTAAAACCTTCACCAGTTTACACTGTATAATCAATTAAAATGCATCTGCAATCCTTCATTATAAGCTTGAATAATGAAGATGATAGATGCATTAAGTTTAGTTAAGCAGCATGACTGGATAGAGGAAGGTAGCAGGTTTGCTGTGAAGAACGTTTCAATGTGCTGGTTGTTTCTGCAGTGCACAGATACTACATGCTATGTAATATCTCTGGTGAAGTAAAACATATTGCTGAATTACACTAAATCAGTAGCGATCCTTTGACAGCTTTGGCTGTATTGGATGAAGAATCAAACTTACTGATTAAATCATGAAGAAAGGGCCTCTGGTGACTGTTTCATTCACAAAAAACCCTGGTGCTGTTGTGCTGGTCATCTTTTCTTATCTTTATTAAGCTGAAACGGATCATGTTTCAGAAAACTATCAAAGTACTGTCTACTAATTTTGAAATTAAACAATGGTCCTTTCCTGCTATCAAAAAATGACTCAGGCACAAGAAGGACGTCAAAGCTGAGGTGCTCTGGCTGGACTGTCTCCATGGCTTTTGCGTGCTGTGTATCTGTCAGTGTGCAGCAAACTTTTATAGTGATGGTTAGTGGAGTTTATGGATGGACAACTGAATTACTATCACATCATGTCTCCTCTGTGTTATACCGAGTGGACCAGAGGGTTGAGGATTTTCAGGACAAGTCCAGGTGATTGTGGTTTCAGCGTCCTCCCGGGAGAGGGCCCATGGACAGAGAGTCCTCTTCGTCAATAGTGTCGAGCTCCTCTGTGCGTACAGCATGAGTGATAAGTTGAAGCTCCTCTGAAAGTGTCTCACTGCGGTATGCCACGCGGATATCAGGAACATTGGTCCGGCGAATATCGTTGCTTACGGGACCCTCCTTATAATAGCTGGGGCCCAGCCAGTAACTTTTGGCCTGGAATTATAAAGAGTGGGAAGCTTAAATACAAATTCCACACACATGGAAACAAGATATGTGATATGTTTCAGAAAAATCGGCCATGCCATTTTAGTTTCAAAATGTGCCTTTTCTTCAAATAGATCTGAGGGGCACAACAAGCAATTTGTAAACTGCGATACCTGTAAAATCCAATGCAATCCAATATAGCATGTCTAATGTTCCAGTGCCCATAACAATCAGTTTATTTTACGGATTTGTCATAGAGTTTCATGTCTAAGACTCGACAGTCTAGTTAGTGTTATTGTTCTGGACTCTATATTCAGAGGGATGGGAAGGAGGCCAATGAGTCTATGTCACCAAAAAAAGAGAATATTAGGAAGAGCTGCTGTAGTGAACTGCATTAGACTGTACAGGTGTACCTACGTGGTCACTGAGTGCATGTCACTTGATTAAAAATAATAAAAAGAGAAGACCCAGTATAAACTACTTTACCTTATGTGAAAAGCCACTCATGAGGACACTGTTTCTTGCCAGCTCACACATGTCACAGGAACTTAGTTTCCACACCTGAGTAGCAATACTGTACTCCTCCATCAGAGGCTCCTGGGAACAGACACGCATTCGACACACACACAGAATCACGTCATGTCAGCATCATCACTTCTGAACTTTCTTAGGCAATTTGTACCTTAAATGTATTTCATGTGTAGATTCACAAAAAAGTCCTTTGTACTGACCTTAGTGAAGTGGAACTGAAGAGGATCATCAGTGGACAGAGAGACCATGAGGCCCCTGGACAGATACTCTGGCAGTGGATTGCGATGGTAACTGAGGAACAGGCTGTTGTTACTCAGCGGTGACATGGCGATGCCAATTTGAGCCAGGTAGTAAAGGTACTGCAACACAGGGGCCTGATGGATAGCAAACAGAGAGAGAGAGAGAGGGAGCGGTGTTATTATAAAGTAGAGAGTAAAGGTCTGTGTTGTTTTTATACATTTTATTTTGTTATACATTTTACCTAATTGTTTCCTACTTTTTGGTATCCACTGTTGGTTGATTTGGATGGCACACTAGAATTTCAATGTTTTAAGGATTTGAACTTTGAACCTATTTGATTACATCAGCGAAGGCAAAAGAGGATCCAATAATTAGTATCTCTTTACGGTTCCCAAAATATTATGCTGATTAATACAACTGTTATTAAACAATGCCACAGAGCAACAACAAAATGAATAAAAAAAAATAATTATATGTGTCCAAATCCAATACTGGTGTTCATGTTCACGTATTCACCCTTAGTTAGTGAACAAAATCTTTTTTCAATCTTTTGCAAACAATCTCTCACCTTTCTGAGCAGCAGCCCATGGGAGATGTTCTCCGATAACATGAAACCTGACACCAGGTGGTGGATCGGCCCTGCTTCCCCGCAGTGAGGTCGCAGCACAAATGTGTGGAAGCCTCGTCGCCTGAATCAAACAAAAAAGTTTTTGAAAAAAAAACATAAAATGTGAATTTTGTGTTTTTTGTGAATGATTGTGTGTTTAAATGCATGCATTACATGTCTAATAAGGTCTAAATGTGTCCAGCCCATACCTTCTCAGGTGGTTCAGCACAGTCATGTTGGCATAGGTGTAATAGAGGTAGTAGGAGTAGGGGGGGTTGTCCTCTTCTGTCCAGTTGGCTGGCAGCGGACTGTCAAGATTGAAAATGTGGTGCTCAGGTTTAGACTCATCATCCACACTGTCGAAGCCCACCACCTGGCAACAACAAAAGTGCATACGTCAACAAGACAATCACTCAGTGTCTTTCCGTGTTAATCATCACTTCTCAGAGCTTGGATTTCTACGAATTGACACTCACATGCTCCAGGAAGAGGTGCAGCTCAGGGTGAGTGCGGGGGTTGATCGTGACTTCAAACAGAGGCATGAAGATATTCTCCAACATCTCCTGGAAATTAGCTAGCTGCTTCTTTGTGTGGTACACATCACTGGAGAGGTGTTGATTGAAAGCAATGTTTGCAGTTACTATAGAGATATTTATTATTTGTTTACTTAAAAACTATGTATTTTAAATGCAGGTTTCACTAGTAATGGAGATAGAGACAGTTGCTTGCTTTTTTTCCTTGTATAAGAAGGGAGGGCAGACAGCTTGTCTGTTGTAATGCTCCCATTAGGACTCATCTTCAGTCTATAATCTACAGCTTAAATTCTTCACACCTCTTCACTACTTCTACATAAAGCAAGTTGGGGCACTTACAACAGGCGAGGCACCTGGATGAGCCAGCGTACATTGTCAGAGTACACTCGATGTTTAACTGCCCACTGTGCCAGCTTATCCCATTCATCTCGGGAGCGTCCATAGATGGACAGACGTAGCTCTGAGTTCTGGTACTTACTCTCCTCCAAGTCAGACATCACCTCCTGGACAAATAGTGACCGCAGAAATCAACGTATCAGTTTGTGTGCAAAAGTAGTGATAAACTGTTTGGACATAAGACTGTATCCTTTAAATATGAGTGAGTTCACACCTTGACTATGTGACCAAAATATTTTCCTCCAATGTAGTTGTCAGTCTTGATGAAGATCTCTCTAAGGATGGATTCTCCAATCGGGTTGTATTTGGCATTAAACTTGTCAAACCGATGGAATGTGTTACGGTCCTGAAAAGTAAACAAAACTAATCACACGTTGTTTATATCCACACCAAATGTATTATACAATCTTCCTTTGCACAAAATCGCTCAAAGCAGTTTGTTACTGCTATTCCCATTTCTCACCGCATGCATGTCGAGAGTGTCTACACTTAGGTCAAAGGCCGTCAGGTTCATGCTCTCAAACACCTCTTTGAGGGTCTGACCACGGCCACGTTCAATGTGGACGATCTCCTCGGGGTATTTCTTCATGGCTCTTTTGATGAAGCGTAGCAGGTGCTTCTGATTCATGCAGGATGATGCGTGTATGTGTGTGTCCACCTGGAAGGGGCAGAATATAGGTGTGTTACATTTATGCCAGAGGGTACACAAGTACTACTGCTGCTACTGTCTCAGAGCTCTTGCCTTCCGTATGTTGTAAAAGTCTCTGTGGGGAACTTTCTTCTGAGCTGCCAACTCCTTCATCTCATTCAGAAGGATGTGCATCTGGAATTTAGAGCTTAGATACTGTAGGCGGCGGTAGCAGAAAGACTTCCTGTAAATGCCAACCAGAGGAAACACAGACATTTAAAATAAACACTGAGCTACAAAACAATGATTTTGTAGAATGTATCACATAGTATCAGAGAAATACTCACACTGGCCCGTTAATAATGAGGGCCATCATAACATTCATGTCTGCTATATACTCCTTAAGGTCAGGATAGGGAAGGTCCAGCTCTGTGCCCCTGAAAAGAACAACAGTACCAAAGTTACACAAACAGACTCACTTTTTAAAAATCCCTTTTACGTCCTGCAGATACACATACACAACACAACACATACTGTTCCATGTTGTTCTTCTTAGTGTAGACATGGACTACACCATCTACCATTTTGCAACCATATCCTGTATCTGCTGGCATATTCTTGGGGTCCTGATTGTCATAGGGATGTGTCTCTGAAACAGGTGGATGGACGGGTGCATCTGGGAAAACAGGAATTTGATATTAATTATGTTATATCATACATTCAACAAAGAAAAACGACTATCTTAAAATGCTAAGCAATGATTTGGCAGCTGCTCTGAACGTATATCTTCTGTTACTTTGGGGGCCTGGGTGACAGTCTGGCAAGGTTTATGGCAATAAATAAAAATAAATGAGTAACAGCTATTGCTGGGAGTGTTTTCATGAGTTGTCTTTTCATTCATTTCTCTGTATCAGTATATATGGCCAGTTATCTTTTACCTGAGGCTTATCTTAAAGACTGTCAAGCATTTTCCAGCTTGACTACACCCATTAGTTTAAGTACTGAAGTCTGTAATATTACCTTGGTCCTAATCACATCGTGATTAATGCTTGCAGAGAGCAGAAACACCTTAATAATGTAGTAAATAACAATTGTTATTATGTTATTATAAATATGGAAATTGTGGGAAATAGAAAGACAAGAATCCAGTGAAAAGGGTGTGGCTGATTGGGTCTTGGGATGAATGCTGGAACTACATCTAATGATTAATTAAACCATATATTATTTTCTGTTTTAATTGGATATTTCTAAACTGCAAGAGGACTCAAATCCATCAAATGTCTCTGTGCTGAAGGTGACAGGTTTACCTGTTTTGCCTGATCATTCAAAAAGCAAAGATATTCAAAACAAAAATATAAATGTTCAACTAATCAAATCAGTCATCTAAAACTATTTTTTTTATCTTGCCCTGGGCATATGTTGAATTTAAATAGCCCAGTAACAACTCATGCAGGGCTGATGCAATCACTCCTGGTAGTTTGAGTTAAAATATGAAAAAAAAACAGGTTTCTCCACAGCTTTGCAGACAAAGACTAAAAAATGAAGAATGAGTAGCCCCCACCCCACACGGAGTTCTCTCCTTTCTGGTGTACACTTTCTAATTTCTATTTCTTCCAAACTGTAGCAGAATATGTGTTTGTGCATGACATACCAGCGTCTACAGGGGTCTCTGGTATATCATCATAGACTCTCAGATCCAGAGGTTTCATCCTGAGCTCCTGCAGGGCATGAGCGGTGGTCTTGCAAAAATTCTGCATAGATCTGTTTATGTACTTCTCCCGGATAAATAAAGCCTTCACCACACACTTTGCAGCATCGACCAGGTCAGTGAAGGGCACCTGGGAAGATATCAATCATATCTATCATACAGTCATGAAAACGGAATGAATGGAATTTCAGTTCAAACTCATATACAAAAAGTTCCTCACCCCACACTTTTCCTCCCCAGATATTGAGACCCGCTGGTACTCTTTCTCCATTGGCATTTCCCTCTCTTTAAAGCCATCATCAACAGTGTCCACACTCTTCTGCTTCATTAACCTTAAAAGGACACAGAAACAGAGAGGAGAGTTTTAAAAAAGTTCTATGTGGGCACAGGATGGACAGATAAATACACCCATATAAAAAAAACTGTGAATATAAGCAGAGAAGTAAATAAATAAGAGGCTAGCATCAGGCATTAGTGGAGTTTACAGTTTGAAACAATGGGTTTGGAAAGTTTTCAGTCACATTCAGACCTTTATTCCAAAATGGCAGTTTTGTGCACATTAAGTGTGACAGCTTGTATTCTGTTCTCCAGATAGTTAAAAAACATTAGCAAAAATCTAAGTCCTTTCACATGATTTCAGTGGTTTAGTCTTTAGAGACATTAGTCCAGAGGCATTTCAGGAATTATTTAGGAAGGATTCAAAAGATTAAAAAGAAATTCAATCAGAAATGTTATGAAAAACGGTCTGGCAACATAGATGAGGTATGTCTGTATGTTATGTTTAATAAAGTTGCAAGTATCTCTAAAAGTTGCAAACTTCTCTTAAATGTTCAGCGTGCTGGTGTTTAAAAATAGCACAACAAATATACAATTTAAATTAAGTCAATACACCAAACCAGTCGCATAGAAAGAGTAACAACTGGAAATCTGTATCTGTCAATGTAGTTATTGTACCCTTCAATAGTTATCCTATAGACCTGCTCAATGACCAGAACTGTAAGAACTTCCAGGGGTTCACAGTTTCATTACCAAGAAACCACAGAAATTTGAATTTCAGTTAAGGCAAACCATCATTAATAGAATAAACAAATGCAGTCAAACACTTCAGCTTTCACACTGCAGAGACCTGTTGTTTTTAAAGATATTAAAAAGCAAGGAACAAGGTACTTGTTAGTACATTGTACATCTACCAAGTCACCAGCAGGGGGAAGATGTGGTCCACCTCCATAAGCTGATAAGCACTCTCTATGGTTCTGAAGAAAAGTACACTACAGTCCAGAGTTCCTAAATACTGTGTGAACTCAACGTTGATAAGTATGTGATATTCATAAACATGATATCAGGTAAGTAGAAGACTACAAACAATCAGATTAGAGATGAACCAAAAGAGAATGAGCAGCCAAAGAGAAAAAAAATCACTGGAAAAAACAAACTGGGAGCAGATCTCACTCACTCTAGGTCTGGAGCACTGTCGATTTTCATGAAGTCCTGTTTGGCACGGAGCAAGATCTCAGGCTCAAGCCTTGGAGTGATATGCAGCGGCGCAGGATAAGTGTGGGCAAGGCGGGGGGGATGGGGGCAGATGGGTATCAGAGGTAGTGAGAAGAAATTAAGCACACAAAGGGAGAGAGACCAAATATATGTATGCACAAGCGCGCACACATGAACACACTCTCAAACAAGCAGTCTCTCTCTCTCTCTCTCTCTCTCTCACTCACTCACTCACTCACACACAGACACACAGAAACAGACACACACACACAAGGCATCTTAGCTATTAAGTGATCAAGGAGATTGACACAAACAGAAAAATATCATCAGTTAGTACTGGTACAACCCGAGGTTTGTGGGGGTTGTGTTAGATAACCACCCAAATGATCAGCTTAGTGGTGCAGATAGCGCTGACCCTAGCAACCAAGGCAGAACCCACCCACCTCCTCACAAAAGATTGTTTAGGAGAGGACTGAACACCGGGACAGGTGCCAGGTGCTGGCCAGCCCAGTTAGCGGATTGCCGGGGTTAGTTAGCCTGCAAACTGGCATGTTGGAAGCTGATAAGCATGTGTGCATGGGTGAAAGCAAGATTGTGTGTGGAAGGTGTGGCATCGCAGAGCTGTATCTGTCTCAAGTGAGCAGAAGAGGTGCTGAGAGGAGTTCATTTTACTGTCTTTGTGTGTAAGTGCCGTGTTTGCATTTCCTCACTTAATGTCCTGGCTGATTTGCCTCTCCAGGCGGTGCCGTCGCTCCTCCAGCTGTTCAATGGGACTGTCCTCCGGAAACTCATAGGGAGCACTTCGCATCTCGCTCTCTGCCATGCTGCGTGTGAACAGCTCCTGTTGAAAACATAAGTTATACCATTTATGGTGTCATAAAACAGGCAAACAAGTTGACTGCCATTTACCTATGATCATATGGCAAACGTAATCTGAGGTTTCCACAAAACCACATATTACAATTATCTTCAAATCACTGGACTGCTGGTGCTGTGATTAAATGTGTTTTCTATTTTTGAAAAGATTTTCAAACTTACCAACATGCATTTTCATAACTAATAAATTCCAAACTCAAGCAAATGCCAAAGGAAATAAAAATATCTGAAAAACTTCTGCATGGGTGCTAATCAATAGCCCTCCTTGTTTGAGATTATTGAGACCAGCGCAGCTGTACCTAGAAGATTTCATGTTATCAAGGATCACAGAGTTTCTGAGTTAATGTGTAGCAACATTATCTGTATGGCTTTGAATTTTTACCTCAGCAATCTCTTTGTACTTTTCTTCCATGGATGTCCGCAGGTCGATTGGGTAGTGTGTTATAGAAACAGGAGTCCCTGGAAGGGATCTCTGGGGCTTGAGGGGTTTAGGCCCAGATGCACCACACAGGTCTGTAGGGAGACAGAGTCTTTGTTCAGGTCCAGTGACCAGTAAAGGCAGTGTATTACAATTAACAAGTGATTAACTGAAAAAACTGAGCCTTTGAACACAATCACACCAACATTCAAAAATAAAACAGCCATGAAAAAGTAAAAGGCTGAAAACCCAGAAAGCCGACCAGTTAAACATTAAGTCATTTTAACGTCTTTGAAACATGCACTCGTTTTTTCACAGCAAGTTCTGTTTTTCTGCCAGTTTTTAGTTTGAACAAAAATTGAAATATTTTCAACTTTCAGTGAAAGACAGAGAGTTGCAGTGCTTCTCAGTGTCACACCTGGCCCAGGCAGCCAATCAAATCAAGAAAGCTCTAAAATTTCACCACTGCCCTCCAGTTTCGATGCCTGCAGACAGTGTGTATGAAGGCTAGGGTATTAATCATATTTGATTGCCCGCATGTAGACACGCTCTACAGGCTCGTTAGCTGTTTTGCCTCAAGTGCTTTGGCAAGGTATTTTTGAAGCAGCTGTGCCTGTAGTGGTGCGCTGTCTTTTGTAAAGTAATGTAAGGACATTTTCATAGCTATGTAAATTTTAGCAAAGTAAAAACATATTTACACTATCTACAGGATAATATACACATATTTTCTGATGAGTAACTGAAAACATCCTAGGCTACATTTTTCTTTTACTTCTGTATAATATACCAATGCTAAAATAAAACATCAGTAAAGTTACATTACCTCCAGCTAACCAATAAATTCTAAAACTCTTTCCACTATATGGAGCAATGTCTATGAAAAACAGACGTATGCCCAGTATGTACAGGCTAATAAGCAAACTGCGTCTTGAGCTGCTCATAAAAAGAAAAGCTGCGATGAGCCCTGTAGTTTAATGCAAATGGTTGGTTGCTGGTAAAAACACTTCTGACAGTAAAGGATTTACAGTCCATAACACCTTACTACAAACACATCAATGCATGTATAATGACATAACAGTGTAATTTACTGTATACAACATCATGTGCAACATCTTGCAGAATTCACAGGGGTTCTAACAAACATGAACCATCTTGGTGGTTTCCAGGCTCACAGCTAATTCAATAGATGATGTCAGTCTCTCTACAATTATTCTTCATTTCATAGTCTGCTGAAAGCAGAGACAGGCAAATAAGCAGACAAAATTATATAGACTAAAAAAGGAAGCAATTTACATTTGGCTGACCAAAGATTGCAATGAGAGGTGGTTTACGGGTGGACAACTATGATTTTAGTAACCAATTTGGCTCAGCGTATGTGTCTGCAACATCTTAGACTCACGAGATCCTTAAAACTGATAAAAGTACATATTTATTTAGTGAAAACGCTACTTTGCACAAGCTGCTAATACATACAACAGTTCTTATCATAAACTATAAAATTTGTCAGCTAAAAGCATCAGGTGACATAAGTGTTTAAGAGACTGAGCATTCTTTGACCAAGAACTTGTTTTCTTCCTTCAGCTTCCTTCAGCCTAATTTTCTTCACTGAAGACATCAAACAACATGTTATGAATCTGTCAAAAGTTCAACAAATGCACATAACAACTATTGCCTATGAATTATTCTCTGGTGATCTGGTGACAGTGGCTGTGGCTACAATCTGTGACAGAGCAGGAAAACCCTTGTAATATATCCAAAAACATAAGTTGGCTTAGGAAAAGACAGCTGTGCCAGCAGATACTGTGTCACTTCAATCACATACTGGCATGTGCACACTTGAAAAAGAGTCACCCTAACACCCATGTACACACTGTTTCTTGCGTACACACACCTGAGAGTGACACAGAGGGGCCTTCCCCAATCCAGACCTGCTTGAAACAGATGACGCCAGCACCACTCCAGACTAAGCTTAACACAATAGAGGCAAACTACCAAAAGACAAAATGGCTTTGTCTGATGTATGCTGAGAAACATCAAATTTCACTGATTCTATGGTACTCTCTAAACACAGCCATGTATTTAAGTTGAGAAGTACCATAATTTAAAGAGTACTGTAGGTACTGTATGTGCTCACTCATAATGAGTTTATGGCTTTGGGAGTGGTGTGTTCACGCTCCTCTATAATTGTTGCCATTATTGGTGCTGTGTCTGGCCTGTGACAATTAGTCTTTGCCATCTGTTGTCTGCCTCCAAGGCTGTGGAGTTAGGTTTGAACAGAGGGTACCTCTCCATAATATACGTACTAATACTGGCTAGACACTGTAAAGCATTTCAATACTGCAAATAGAAGTTGTTGGGTTTCTTTTTGTTTGTTTGTTTGTTTTTAAATTAAGCAATAGCTGTGCCATGATCTGATGACAATCATATGCTCAAGACATAAAAAGAGCTTATATATTTATGCATATCACTGTATCATTTGCTGCAGATATTTATACAAGAGAGTTTAAAAATGTCTTACATACGTCACATGAAAAAACATATTTATGATTGAACCTCTAAAGGTTCATTGTGTTTTTAATTTACGATGATAATATGTACCGAGCGAACAATTTTACCACTGAAAAATAAAATTATCAGTGTTCTATGCTGTACAAGTCTCAAACATACCTTTGTCATGTCTGCCTGACCTGTTATCAGATTACATGTACATGTTCATTTTCACATGGACAAACAGATGACTTCAAGTACACACAGAGAGAGAGAGAGAGAGAGAGAGAGAGAGAGAGAGAGAGAGAGAGAGAGAGAGAGCGCGTTACCCTCAGTATAGTATCCATGTAAACCCCAGGCTTTCCACCACAGATGACTCTTAATCCAGGACCCCCAACTCTATTTATCTCATGGTGACATCATGGTAGTAGGGAACACAAACCTTCCTCACACAAGTAAACTCAACAAACTGGGAGAAGCTGAGCAGACTACAAAATTGAGAAAATAAAGGAAGGCAGAGGAATGAAACTCTGCACTGATTCTTTCTGAGCTTGGCTCATAATTTGCTCTGCACTGGGTTACCACTGTGATACCTCCAACTGACAAGCAAAGACACAAAAACACAGCCAAGAAACTGCAACAACAGCCCTCACAAGTTTATGAAGGGAAACTTAAATGAAGACTTGAATTAGTCTTAAAGAACTGTGTGATTTATTAACACTCAGTAAAATCTGTCCAACTAGACACAGAAAAAAGCACTGCTAACTCGACTTGACAATGTTATCCACATATTTTTTTAATTGTCTGAGGCATGATCCAGTCTGACCATAGAAAGTACTTCAGACTGTGGACTGTGGGTTTGTCTTTGAGACAAACTGAATGTGTGTAACTCATTTGTAAAAGAGAGTGTGGCTCAACTTAGGACAAAACATCCTGGTGTCCCTTTTTTGTTCCTAACCACTGTGCAGATTCAGATTGCATAAGAATATTTTTGGCACACATGACGGACAAGAGGTCTGCCCTCCCCAGAGACATGCAGTTTACTGTGTGAGTTAGTCTCATCTCTGTTAGAATGAATTGTCCTTCTATCTCTGTGCAGCCATTGTGAGTTAATTTCTTAACCCAGTGAGGAATATTGACAAAGCTCTCCATCTTGGCTTTCTCTCACATCCCTGAGACCTGAGTCTGGACACCACCCTTATTCACTACCAACCTGTTCTTTTGAACCCTAGCAGAGAAACAGTTGTCCTGAATTTGCAGAGCTGCATCTTCTCTGTAAGGATCAATACAGTTCCTCCAGCCTGTCTCATCCTCTCTGTCCCTCAGGCCAAGAGTAGCAACACTAGTGTTGACACTGCAATTCAAGATCTAATACTGAAGTAGTTAAACAAAATCCTTTATTTTCATTGTGCACGCAGCAAAACTTCAAGTCCCAAAAGCCCCTCATTGTTAGCAAAACTTTCCCATAAGGCCTTCTGGTTGAGCCATTTACTGTGATGTTAAACATAATGATTTTCAGAAGGTTAATGAGATTGTGCTACCAGTGTACAGCACAATCCAAACTTGTGACGCCAGTTATCTTGCAGTTTAAACTCTACATTTAATTGTAATGGATGAACACATCTGAAACATCAGCAAATAATGTATTCTGACTGATTAAATACATTGCGCTGACAACAGGTGGTGTTGTTGTAAGACAACTATTCTCAATGCAATGTCAGAGACAGTTTCATGACAATAACACCACCCAAGCTTACTGGCATACTGGAGACCACATCTGGCCTTGCACTGACTCATCTGATCAGGAAGAGTCAGTGCACAGCGATTTATTTTTTGTGCCACACCATGACATATTATGGACGTTTCAACCAGTTCATGTCTCACAACAACATACATGTATTTTAAACTTCCTCAACATTTCCTCACTGTTGTCTGATAAAGCTCAAAACAATCTTTCAAGTTCAGTTTTGAGTTCAGTAGGTTATTGATGGTTCTGCTTTTCATTTAATCCAATCAACCTGTTGGATTTCTCCTGGCCCCATGCCTAAGAGGCACCTCTCACAGACAGGTGTTTTTATAAATTTTGCATGAACTTTTGAAGGTTATCATTTTACAAATTGAGGGTGACTATAGCTGCATGGAGTAATTAACTATTACGCTATTAATGCTTGGTTGTCGTCTCCTATGTTCTTTACCTGTTTAAAATTAACACGCCCTGACATACCTGCATGATTTCAGGGTGTGTCTAGAACTGTGTGTCTAACTGCAGCAAATGGGTCACAAAGTCTTTCTTGTTTTACATACTTGATTATACACAGACCTGTCACTTTTGAAATATGTGATGACATTTGACTGCATCCAAAGCAGTATCAGAACATTTTATTAATACTGTCATTAATAGTAAACATGTCTTTTTCCTTGCAGAGAGAGGCAGCCAAGCAACCCCACATGACCCTGAAATGTAGGCAGTGTTCCAAACAGATCAAGAGCCAAGAAGCTAAAATTGAATAAAGAGTCATATCCAAAACTAGGTTTAAATGAACAGAAAACAGTGTACATATATGGCAATATTATAAATATCATTATCTCAGTTTTTCAAGACTATTTTCTGATATTATGAACTGCGACAATAGCAGTTAGTTTACAACAGAACAACTGTGTCATCACAACATGATTTTGCTGGAAGACAATAAGTGATAATATAGTGATACTGCCAGACCATATGTCTGTACATGTATTATTCAGACCTTATTCAAACTCAAACAACATCAACTGGTGTGTACCATCAACACAAGAGAATGATCGGGAAGGAAAACCAGCTGAATAATGGCTGAGATTAAGGTTATATTTGTGGTGATATTAAAATCTGATTAATGTATGTGTGTGTCTGTCCCATAGTAATGTGTTTTGGTTTACCTTTTGGTCAACTGCAATTGTGGTTCTAGTGTTTAAAAACCTTTGTTTTTCTTTATAGATTTCACTTTTTTCCCAGAAAGGGAGAGTGATGACACACGCTTCAGATGTTCCTTAGCAACCACAGAAGTGAATAAACCTCTACTTCAGGTCTTCATCTCAAAAATGTCTTTTTGGTACTCGGCATTCTGGGTGCAAAGGAACAAACATGGGTAATAAAAAATATGCCAGCTGAAAACTACTGCCTGCAAATTCATGTTGTAACCAGTTGGGGCATGAATTTATTTTCAAAACAACTTAATGAAGGGCTGCTAGAGGGACAAAAATACATTTCTTCGCATGCATTAAAACAACAAAGATAATTCTCAGTTTGCCTTTACTGCTTCTCTGCAGCCTTCTGTAACATGAACAGCCATTCAGAGGAGACAGATAAGTCATTGCTATCACATACTGTATACCAACATACAAAACAGCTGTCAGCTGCTCTCACAAAAACACTGTCCTTATAAACATCAGGAAGGTCAACATGTTTACAACTGAGACCCCAGCAGTTCAGCCTGATGAGACCAG
This sequence comes from Datnioides undecimradiatus, assembly GCA_008933995.1. Classification (NCBI taxonomy): domain Eukaryota; kingdom Metazoa; phylum Chordata; class Actinopteri; order Lobotiformes; family Datnioididae; genus Datnioides; species Datnioides undecimradiatus. Next base: position 9,328,323 of record WARS01000013.1, on the reverse strand, counting down.
TGTCAATAGGGTTAAATTATGAATATTTATTTTCTTCCAGCTTTAGTGGCACCTTTTCAGCAAATGAAACTCTGCTGCGAGCTCCTTTTAAATCTACTGCACGCTCTTGCAGAATGTGTAGCATATGCTGTAAACTTTCTGTTTTTGTCAGCACACTCAGAAGAATGCCAGTGATTAATCCACTGGGAAATATCAGTGCATCATCCAGGACTGTAGCAAATACTAGCAGGGACTGGGCATCCCAAATGCTCATTCACTGAAACAGCCACACTATGCAATGAACTATGGAACACATCAAGCTTTGCAAATATCAGAATCATAGCAACATACCAAATGCATGACATATTTTTCTCTTCCATCTGCTATGCTTCTCCATAAAGAACCCCTCCCATTATTTCTATATTTGCTCCCACTGTCTTCCGCTGGCTGTCAGCTTACTCAGAGCAACTGTGTTTACTAGCACCTCATCTGTCACTATGAGCTTGCTTGTGCAATATTTTTGGAGTGATAAGTACCAATCATCATGCAGAACTGTTGAAACTTCTAGTAACACAGTATTCACATTAAGAGGCTCTTGAGTATATGGTGCTGTTCATTATTAGTCATCATAGATTACAGTACCTCTATCTCCCTGCCTCGTCCTGTTCTTACAGTCTCCGTTACAGTCGCAGTGGCCTTGTCTGAGCTCTTGCAGGATGCTGGGACATGTAACTAGGCCTGGGACGGTCGATTCACCCTCCCCCGAATGACAGCAGGAAGAGAGAGGAGAGAGATAAGATATGCTCTTTCCTAAACACAAGCTATTTTAACACCACGATCAAACAATTCCCCCCTCTATTTCTCTTTTCTTTGCTTCTTCAGTTGTAACTGTCGCCACTGCCAGTGTGCTGGCTAAGCAGTTTTTTTTCCCTTTCCTCTGATTCTCCTTCTCACTCTCTCTCTGCCTCTGTCTCTCAGCTGCTTCCTGGATTACACCGGTTTTCAGCCCTAACCAACACAGCCTTCAAGCTCCCGGATTTAAATACTGGGCTGGATCATACCACGTGGCAAAGCAGGGGAGGGACGAGGGTGAACCACTTCAGGCTCTATTGTGCTGTAAAATGGAGGAGGCCCTGCATCTCTGGCCACTCCCCCTTCCTCTCTACCTCCCTCCTCCTATTCATGAACACGCAATCGTCTCATGACTGTAAACCTTAGGTTAGGGATAGTAGTATTCAAAAACAATTCTTACTGGACAATTAAAGACATGCTTTATTGGACCAGATTAAAACATGCCTTCTTAGTAAGTGTAAAAATAAATATATAAAAAAAATAAAATAAATTAAAAAAAAAATAAAAATCACTTGATCTTCTCATATTGTATTATTGTATATGCTTACCAACACTGCTAACGCTACATTATGACTTGCTTTCCTTATTTGTATGTTGTTGTTATTTATAAATTGTATCTTTTTATAGGCTTTTCACTGTGACTTAATGCCTCACTACTCTTATGTGCTTGTCTGTCTAATTAATGCTATATTAATGTGTTTGCCGATGAATCTGTGTGATGCTCCTGTTTCATACACACAGCCATTTTCAAGTCCCATTAGACAAAAAAGACTGAAGTAAACAGAGATTTTAACTGGGTTTTTTTCATGATTTCAAAACATTTTATGTGATTGTCAGATGTTTACAGTCAATGCTTTGGGTATGATTAGTGGTGTGCGGTCAATATTCATGTGGCCAAGCACACACACAGGTATATGATTATGTTGACATGCAAGTGAGCTCATTTACATACAGTGTCATGTTACTCTTGCCACATGATGCCAAGGGAAGCTATTTCCTTCCTCTCTCACATGACCACTGGACAGCACAAGGATGATCTGTTTGCTGTATTACAAACTGTGAAAAGAAATCTGTTGGGTCTTTATTTAAATCCCATTTTTAGTGAATTTTCAAAGCAGCACTCAGGGCACAGATCATCAAGGAATTTTCCAGATGACTGCCAAACAAATATAGGCACACAGAGACACACACAAACATCAGCATGAAAGACACACAAAAGCTAGACACAAACCACATGAGGTGCTGAATTCTGGACAGATCCGCATTTTTGTGCAGTACCATCACATACAAATGACCCCGTAGCAAAGTCAAGGCGTCAATGTATGGCACACAAGACTGTTATGCATCCATGAAGACAATCTTGCTCTACTTGTCTGACTCAGGAGTGAATTTTGTTTTGATTTTTTTTCTGCTACCATATCCAAAGTCAATACTGTGCACAGAACTAGTTTGACAGTCAGACAGCTATACAGACCAAGGCTCGAGGCTACTGCCTGTCTCCTCAATGTTATATTTTATCAGAAACACTGAGAAATATGAAATTTCTCCTTTCAGAGTTGCAGGATTGGTTAACTTGACCAAAACGAGAGGAGTGAGCTGGACAAATGAACAGTGCTGTACTTGTGGGGTGTATTCTTAGTTGTTTATAATGAAGAGCAAAGATCAATTGTTGCAGTGGAAAAAACTTTACCTCAATGTAATATAAATATTGTAGCTGCTAACCAGTCGACACCCACCCATCCACCCACAGTTTTTGAAAAAAAGTGGATACACAATACAGTCATTGCTCTTGCTGTGGGTCCTATTACACGAAGGGCCTAAAATGTGGTGGTCAGTCATGTTTCCACATCCCGTCTGCTGTGTACCAAGTGGGGAGGACTCACTGCACCACAGCAAATCAACAATCTATTTGGAGAAACTTGCTTCAAGACCTCATGAAGAAACTTGCAGCAACATTTCAGTAAACATGGAAAAGTTTTTCAACATAGCTGCTTTAAAGTCTCACACCATTAAAAATATTATTTTGAAGTATATTTGGCACAACTGCACTATTCTAAAGTTTTATTAATATCAGCAGATGTTCTTATGCTGATTTGAATTGCATAAATTCTAAAGATAAAAGAAATTAAAGGACAAACATAAACACAATGAATAAACATGATTTTTAATGTCTAGATGTGCATTTCTCCTGATACAGACTTTGGTAAAGCAAGGAAAGAAATGTGTCTAAATTGCAAGATTAAACATAATTGAGAGATCCTGCCACAGTGGACTTAATGTACATTACGTTTATTTGGATGTGAAATTGTCTTTTAAAAGTGGTAAGAACTGTGACTGCATTTAATGTTGTTGCCATATTTAATCTGACTCTAGAAGGAATGGTATCTCAAATTAATTCAAACCTTGAGAAGCCTATAGAGGAGTCACTTCTGCCTGGTAAATTACAGCCAACTGAGGGCAGGCACTGCAAACTATCTTTTAATGTTTGTGGGGATTTCTCATGTATCCTATTTCTATGAACTGGAACTAACTTGAGGCAAATGATTTTCTTAGATTTTTTTGTTCTGAGCTTAAAGATTGAAAAGGCATCTCTTAATGATAAGTGTGTGTTAAACCAGTGGCAACCTGCAAAAATAGAGCCAGAGCAGGCTAAGAAGTTTGCTGTCAAAAGACAGCTACAGGCTGCTGTCACCTTTAGTTTAGACAAGATATCTACATGTCAACTTTTTTTCTTTAAATCATATTTTAAACATACTCCAACAGTTTGTATCCCTTGCAACCCCAGCTTGAGCTTTTCTGCTATTACCTTGTGTTCAACACATCTTTTTCCCAAGAGGCTAATCAAGAGCATAGGGGGAGTAACCGAGCACAATTTTTCACTCCAATTTCTCCCAGAGGAACACAAGAGCTGGTATTATTGTTAAGGCCGTTGTCAAGCAAACCTAATCTCTAACCCTGCACAAAAATTCCCACGTGAATAACACAGCACAAACATTCCAACAAAATACCATGTGGCTTCTCAGCATTCAGACTGATGCTGTTTATCTCTATAACTGAGTCCATCAGGAAAGCTCTCAAAACAAAAAATCCTCCCTGCAGTCCATTACACACAAATACACAAAACCCCCTATATATTCACACATACAGTACTGTACACGTATAGACACAGAAAGACTCACACACTCTGACCCTGTATGATTATCCAGAGCCCTATTCAGTCACCATACCTCTTGTCAGTGCAGCTCTCATCATATCTGAATATAGCAAAGAGGAGCACTGTGTCACTTGACACTGTCAACATGTAGCACACTGTACTTAGCATGGCCTGGACATCGAGAGGTTATATCCCCTCTGAGACTAAAGGTGTGTCAGGGATCAATGCCACAAGTAATAAAAAAAGATTGTGTGCATCAGTGTCATGACTTAAGTCAGGAGGCACCTGATAACACACTTCCTGTTTTCATGAACTTTGATACAGACTCACATGTACATGCACACACCTTGTAACTGCTATTTGTACTTTGTGATGCTTGGTTATCAGCCTGGATAATTCTTAGAGCTCTCTCTTTCTCAGAAAACTATGATGCATGCAAGTCTGTAGGGAAAAACCCTTCTTGTGCTGTATCTTGCATTGTATCTATTTACATTATATTAAAGTGTGAAGGTACATGTGTGTCTGTACTCCTCAACAAAGAGACTGTTAGGTGAATAGAGTAGTGGGTGGGAAATTCAAAGACTCGTTAAGGTAACAGGACAATAAAAAGCTAGTCAGGGACCAAACATCAGCTGTCACTGGTTCCTCTGTGATCAAATGAGCTGGATTAAATGAAAACAGGCCTTTATTAGGAGCCATGCTGAAAGCAGAGATAGCTCAAAGCTTAACTGTCTCCCAGAGATGAAATACAACCCATCATAATCATGTGTATAAGCACTGTCTGTTGACCTGCAAATCACACCAGTGAGATATGGTGTGTCCAATGGCATGATGTTGACTCTGGCTGCTCTGTGCATGTGAAAGAGTCTGTACACACTTGTTCATGTCGTGGTGACGATTAAAAGGTTTGTCTATTCTGCTGGTTATCTATTCACCCCCAGCAACAACAGGCCCACCTGTTGGTATTACAGCTTTCAAGGCCTTGGTTACTGGGTCTCCAAAATCCCTTTTCCAGAACTGACACACTTCCCCTGATACATGGGAAGCAACTGAGCTATTCATAGCAGAAGAAAGCCCAGGAATTTTCCATCCAAACACAGAGCAAACTGGTCCTCAGTCACGTCTGACTGCAGAACCGCCAAAGAACCCAGACGCTGACACCAAGCCACTTGTTAAAAACTGATGGTCTGACTTTACAAAACACTTTTGTGCTAGAGACCCCCCTCTAGTGGTGAGATGGAAAAGTGCAGATCAGTACATGATGAATGTAGTGTAAAACAGCAGTTTATCAAAATGTTCCAATGTTTTCAAATTTGACCAAAGTCTCAAAGGCCATGTATATACACACAAACCTGATGAAAACAACTAATATTGCTATACCTTTTAGCTGCTCGTGGTCCCAAATATGTCGTCACTGGTTACTGCTCTAATTTTTACAGTTTAACAATGTAAACAATGTTCACGGGGGATACAGGGGTTGCCACATGTGTGGGTTTAAGTCCACAGGGTAACAACGTGTAGCTGTACTAAAGATTCATGGAGGAGTGTTATGAAGTCCACAAGGGGTAAGAGAACACAGCCCACATGACTTTGCAAGTCATGTGACACTGAATACACATGAATTCAGAAGAGAAGCCCACAGAGACATGCCATGACAGGAAAAGTATATATGATTAATAATGAACCAGAGCATGGGGCGGATAGAATGATGGAGGCCGGACAGCTACCAGTCAACTGCAGCAAGGAAGAGGATGCCAACTGAACAGGAAGTCTACAGATTATTGTGAGCCTGACAGTCTGAATCAGTGAAATTCTAACTGTATCCAAAATATACATGCCAGAGATTCTATCCTCTGTCTACACTCTCTGTATTTTATCCAGTTCCATACAGACCACAGGGTTTCAAATTAGGGAATCCACGCAATAAGGCAGGGATCACTCTGTTATTGAACTGACAACACAGCTTGAAAGAAACAACAACAATCAGTGCAAACTCATTTGACCAGTTAGTCTACCAGATAGCCTGCAGATAAAAGATACACGAAATAGAGTCAAGTTGGAGACCAGCAGATCAACAGAACCAGAAGATCAAGGTAAAGTCAGTACCAGATCAGATCACAAGAGAAAGCACAGCGGTGCTGAAGTGAGGAATTCCCGTCACCTCTCTAGCAGATACTTAAATAACCTCTATACATCACGTCATAGAGTTTCTGCTGCAAAGCTAGGGCATTTCATATTCTGCTTCATGTGATGCAATGAAGGTCCAGTGGGAGAGAGCAGCCTGCAGGCAGAGACAGATTCCTGCAGATCAAAAAACTGACTGGGTAATCAATGTTTCCACCAGCAAATCAACACCATCACTTACATAAGAGAGCTGCTATAAATGTGCAGGAGTGTTGGAGATAAGAATTTATTTAAAAAAAAACAAAAACCTCTTGACTTGAAAGGAAAGATGCAGTGAAGCAGAGCTATTTCTGGTGTTGCTACAAGAAGTAATGCAGGAAATCCTGAAGACTTCAGGTCAGGACGTGGATAAAAACACCAGCTGCTCAAGCTGCAACAACAGCAGATTTTTATGCAAAAGTAATTTGGTTTTGAGAAAGAAAACAGTCTGGTGGTCAGTTAAGGCACTAAAATGGAAGGCCTACATGTGGCTCTTATGGCAGACTGGGTGTGCAGAGGGCTCAGCCAGGCGACTAATTGAGAGGACTTATATGACTGCATGGATGGAGAGACCTCTAAGTTATTTATTACTGCAGCAAAGACAGGCTTCCTCAGCAAATGCAGCACAGTGTGTGTCAATGTGAGCAACTGCTTGAGATCTGCTGCTGCATCCTCCAAACACTCAGCAACTGCACTGTGGTTCAAATAGCTTCAAATAAAATCAACATCAGCATTTAACTGCTTCACAGAAAGCTAAAGCTAAGATTACCTTTTGGGGCTGTCAAAAGGTAATCTTACTGAAGAGCCATGATGATTTGGCCTGCATCCCATCATACTAAAACTGAATGAATCTGCTCCACCTACCCTGTGGATGGACACTACCGTAAGACCAATCAACAAACCAATATATCCCTGACAGAAATAACTCTGTCCTAATTATGTCCAGCTAAACAGTCAATGCCAATAACTATATTTATTTATCAATTTTTATTAGAACTGCTTTGGCTTTTTAATTTTGTAAACAACAGTTTCAATTTTCTGTCAAGCAACATAGCTGAACTTGAACTGTCAGAGGGGATTTGGGAAACTTCATTTCCCAAGTTTTGTAAAATGATCCGCTGCAATCAGTCCAAATATGACTCAGTCCACAGGTCAAGGTCACTGAGCTAAAAATATGCTAAAAAAAACCAACCAACATTGAGTTCATTATTGTCACCACATCTGGGAGACTAATGATGGCAGTTGGGGAGGGTCTTGATGATGGTGGGAGAGGTGAAGTTGCAAGATAAAGCAATCCCATTGCTCTCTCTAACCCCTGTGATAAGGAGAAGCCATAGCCAGTAGATCTGTGAACTGAGCAAAGGGGCCCATTAAGGGAACTTCTTGAAGGGTGCATGTTATCTACAAGATTACATGCACAGCCATTAGGTATGCTCCTATAGTATATGCACACTACAGTATAAAATACTGTTGTTTCATCAACATGAAGAACACAACAGTAAAATAAACAAAGGCAGATTTATATCCACATTTTAATGTTTAAGTGACTGGATCTTTACAGTATTAATGATTTATTAACTTATTACCTGCAATTATACTAAGTAAGAATTACTCTAATTTGAGGGTAGGTTTACATTTCGCACAACAAAGAATAAACTGATTTTTTTTTTTTTTTTAAATAGCAATTGCTAATGGATTTACTCAGTTGTATCTCTAATTTAGTTCATATATTCTTTGAAGTGAAATCCATTACAGTTCTACACAAAGCAGCATGCACCAGGAATGCTAAATATACCACATCAGTCAGAGCTTCAAACACATTCAGTCGTGTCCCATAATAATTATAGAATATAACTCAGCAACAAACTACAATTTTCAGCTGACTCCCATCTCTGGTGAGCACCGTGCACTCTTAAATGCCACTGCACAAACATTTATGTAATTTTCAGCCTCAACATTCATGTAACAGCTGCAAGTTCACTCATTCTTTCTATGGGACCCTGTCTCACCCACACTCACCAGGGCTGGTGGTGCTCTGCAGGCTCCCCCTCTTGCGAAACGGGGATTTAGGTTTAGGCTTCCCTTGTCCATCGTTATTGGAGGATGAGGAGGAGGAAGAGGATGACATCTTGCCGCCTATGCTCCTGATACTACTGGAGCAGAGTGAGTCAGAGCTGTGCAGTGGCCAGCAGAGGGAGAGAGGAGCACTAGCTCTAACGCTGGAGCTGTGTCTCATGGTAGGGCAGCAGGGCAGCAGGACCCACGCTGAGCCGGGAGAAGCTCCTCTGCAGTGTTGGCTCCTCCTCCCACCCCGCAGCAGGTCAGCAGGCGTGCTGCACAACAACGAGCTGAAAGGCAGCACAAGGCTTCCCCTACTCCTGCTGGGGGCCATCCTACTTGGTTTCCCTAGCAACCAAGGAATGAGCTTCCTGTAACCAATGTGGGAAAAAACAGCCACCGACGAGGGCATTGCAGATCAAAGTGTGTGGCTAGCATGACAGCCAGCAAGCCAGGAGAATGACTACAACCCACCGGCAGAGTGAAGGACAAAAGTTTTTCCACTCATCTAAAAATAGCAATTAGATACGCTGGATATTATGAGGAAGTGAAGGCCATTCAACCAAACTAACAAAGTAAAAAAAAGTTTCACAGTACTTGACTTGAAAAACTGTCAAAGAATACAAGAGGTTCAGAGGGGATATGCTCAGAAACTAGATTAGTGTGTATGCTGGCCAAATAATTATTTTCTTTGCTGGAAAATGCTGAGGGGACACAGCCTAAACACACACACAGCGCAGGCCTGCCCAATATGACGTATTATAAATAGTGCAGCCAATACCCAGCCAGAGCCAGAAATGCAACCCATGCATGCAGAAGTTTGTCCCGTGCGCTTCCTGTAGTTTAGAAGCATTAACTATTCCTAAAGTGTAACAACCACAGTGTCCAAAACATCAACATAGCATTGAGGAAGTAGATTAATAAAGCTGTTTTTTTTTTTGTTTAACCTTGACTTTAACAACTGACTTTTTTTAAACTTTGCTATTTTAACACTATATGCAAGAGGCTACTCGAAACTGAATTGTAAAATACAACTTTAAGTTAAGTTACTTTCTCCTATAGAGTTGACAACACACAGAGACATTTCTACGCCATGTGATAATGTTAGCTCTAATTTGGTTTTTCAAAATAATAGACTCCTGGGAGCATTGATTATAGCCAAAATATTGCACTAAAATAATTGCAATTTTGTTCATGTCAAGTATCAGTATACTAAAAAAGTACATCACATTTATTGTATATTTCTGAAGCTGGATAACACACAATTGATTATCTGACAATCTAGTATTAGCCTTAGAGTGCAAATTTCCCTCAGGGTATTAATAAAGTGCTTCTATTCTATTCTATTCTGGTACACAGGGATTTTAACACCTCCAGAGTGGTCAGAGCAGGAGTGCTGCTAAAAGAGAGTAAACATCCCCATCTAGTGGTAGGAAAGTTTTATGCAGCCCACTCAGAGCTGTTAACCCCTTATCGGGCAAGTGACCATATTTGAGCACTTGCGCACATGTTGAAAACTAAATTTTCTTTCAAAATGTTACAAAAGTAAAATGGTCATGTTATGTGCTCCAACAACACTCTGGGGTTGAAATTTTGAATTTACAAGTATTTCAATGAGTGCCCTTTAAAGGGTTAAAGCAGCCCCAGTTTATCAAAACCAAAAAAATGTACAGATATGAGAAAGCAAACATTTTCAGTCTCATTAAGGAGGATCATAAATCAGATTTCAAGTGTGATAATCATTCCCTGTACCAAAGGTTTAGAGCGAAGTTAGCAAGAATACTGTAGCATTTATTGTGAAGTCAGTTTCAAATATATTGTAACTGTTACCCATCAACTCAACATATCAATATTCATTCAGTAATTCATTCATTTCCTGAATCATCATTTACAAATTACTTCAGAGGACAAGTGAATTAACTCTGCAAGTACAGCATTTGATTATGCTTAGTATTTTCAAGTAAATTGGCCTCTCTCATTAATGTATTGATGGAACTTTATCAATTGTGAACTAAATGTTCAATTTCTGTTTAAAATAAATTACAACATTAAGTGACTGTTAAAATGATGTACGTTGTATGTATTTAGTAAATACAACTGACCCTGAAACCAAACCCAAAAACATACACATATATCAATGAACTCTCTAAAACTGAACATCAAAGTGATTTTATTAGAATCAGTGTGGTGTTAGACAAAGAGCAAAGACCAAACTCCAGTCAGAAACATGTTCAAACTATGCCCCAGGGATTTAGAACAGATCTGCACATGCAGCAATCACATGATTCAAATTCAACCTTTCTTTTAAACAATCTTAACATCTTTCCAAAGTTGGCAACTGTCAAAGAGTATAAAGTCAAGGTTTACCTTTCAAAAGATTAAATCAAAACCTTTTTTAAGTTCTTAGTTTGTGATATGTTTGTCTGCAGCCTTTTATGAAATCTGACCCAGTTTTTGGGAGCACTCGATGCTCACCATCTGGTGCAGCAGCAAAGCACAGAGGCCTATTTATGTCTGAAACAAAAATCTTAACTACCCAGAAGAAAAACACTTTTTCAAAAACTAAATTAGTCCCACTCTCTGTGTCTTACCTGGAAACAAGAGTAATGGTTGGCCTGATAGTGCTTCTTATTCCTTTTGGGGGTTTTCTCTCTGCTCTCCGCTGCTTGGTTAAGCTTTTCTGCCTGCACCCTACTCTTCAGCTAAAAATGAGACCACTGTGCATATCATTGGCTGCTGGATGATTTTTTTTTTTTATTCCTTCAGAGAAAAGCTCAGGGAATTCAGCCTTTTGTTTGCAGAGGCCATACACCAAAACCACTGTATTCTCTTTGTCCATATATAGCCTTTCCTAGGTAATGTGAAGTGTGTGACAAATACTATTCTGGAATTGTTTTAGCATTTTGCAAAACTCAGCCATGATATTTCCTATATGAGCACTGCTTTTTTAAACAAGTAAAACAATCCTTTGAAGGCAAGAAAATTAAGTTAAGTTTTCCATAAATGTAATCTTTGAGAAAGTTTTTTTCTAAACAAAAGTCAATCAGTGATATTGATATTTTGCCAGTATATTAATTTTGTGAAGCGCAACTCATTCATGCTGCATGTTACTTGCACTAAAGGGGAACTTTGGTATTTGTCAATTTGGGCCTTATTTTGCAATGTTTCGATGCCTGAATAACAGGTTTTGAAACAGAAAGAGTTAGTAATAGTAATCTTATTAAGTGCATTACTGTGTTGACCTGACATCAAACAACACAAAAAAGCATGCTTCATAATGTTGCAGAACAATTTTAACAACAGCCTGAGCATGTCAGTGGCAAAAAATGCACTTTTAGTGGATGAACTGTCCATATATTATTACAGTACTATATTGTATACATACTGTTTGTTTTAGCCTCTACTTAGCCAACACCTCGTTCAATACTAGACCCATTTCCCCAGAACTCATTCAGCTCAAGAAATGGAAAAAGAGGGTCCTTATTGAAAAATACCACAGTCCCCATTTTACCGTAGTAATATTTACCTCAGGTAAGTTACTATTCTTTCCTAATTAAAGGCTACGGCCTACAAAGGAAGACCGAAAGTTTAAACTTTGAGGGGATATTCAGTATAAATATAGTCTAGAACTCACGTCTAGTCATAAAACCTGTGTCAGCAGAGGATCGCGGTTTCAAGTCACTTTGGATGTCGCAAAGACAGTAAAGTACCTCGGAAAGACCTCTGATTTACCTACATAAAGTGCATTCAAGTTTGATCTGCTTAAGGTAAACATGTCAAACCTTTGGGTCCGTATATTAAGTAATTAGTGAATTGTGTTTACCCTAACCGTTATGTTTCACGTGACTATCACTCGCTTCTAGTTCTTGTTCTTGTTCTTGTTTTTGTATTGACTGGTTCTTGACCGATGTTTTCACTGTTTGTCGACTTACCACCTGACATTATTAAGGACCAGCTGGGAGCAGAAGTAACGTCAGGCTGTAGCACAAGACAGGAGAAGTCCTACAGAAAACACACAACAACATAGCATGCTAACGTTATATCAAACTCACAGTAGACAGCTAACTAGCGAGATGGCTATCAGTTACACTGGGAAGCTAGGTTATCTGTTGACGTTGAGTATGTTTTAAAATCCTGCAAAGTTTCAAAACGTTTACAACTTCACATACGTAACATTAAAATCTGGCTAGTTAACAGTTTACCATAAACTTAATTTTTAACTCAGCATTGGTTCAATGGCAAGCGTTGACGTCTAGCTACAATTTAACGTTAGCTATCAGTTAACCTGTATTAAGGTAACCGTTAACGTGACATCAGTTACTCCCCTTCAGTGAATAGCTGGTAGCGTTACACCTGAAATAACGAAATAACAACGTAATGATCAATAATTAAACATGACGAACAGTCAAATTACCGGAGTGAGTTTTCGTTTTGATGTAAAAGCAGTTTCCTCAAAAGAAGGACGAGGTTTGGCTTTCAAAGGAACCGCCCGCTTTGAGGACGTCGTGGTTCAAAGGTCAATAGATCAAACGCACCTCACACATGCTGACGCGGCTGACTGTGCTGGATATCAGTGGCAGTAAACTATAAATGATAACTATTCCGACTAATATTACAGAATATAATCTACAAATAATGTATTATATATGTAAGTATTACTTTGGAAAAAGTGATACCCAATTGAAATTCACAAAAAAGCTGAATGCAAAGTGCACCTTTTTAAAATTAGTTCCATCTTTACTTTTTAAAATGATATACACAAATTAATCAATAATGAGTCGTTTATTCTGATTAAATTTTCCATTCTGCATACTACCTTTGGTAGTGTAGTATATTTTGATGCTCATACTTAAATACTTAAGTAAACATTTAAAGTACTTAACCTGCAACAGAGTCTTCCTACATTGTGATATCGCTTTTACTTTTACATAAAAGATCCTGGTACTTCCATTCCATAGATGTTACTGATTCCTTAACATGTACAGACAAATTCAATGTAGTTATCTGGTTTAGATTTTTTTTTTTACATACTTTTGCCTAATTTAATTTACTGCATAATAATGGATTGCATTTATTAGGTTTAATAGATGTTTTTAAAATCTGTACAAATGCAGTGTTAAATAAAAGTAGTAGAAAAGCAGCCTTTTATTCTGCCCTTATTTTTCATCTGTCAAATCTTATTTCCTGTCTCCCACTTACTTCTTTCTTTGTCTTGTTCACTCATTGTTGCTCTTACAAACAGTATCTCTTTTGGTGAAATGCTGACAATATGGAACTTTTGGGGACAATGTTGGCAAAAATACAACTCCAAATGCATACTTATGTTTGTCAATGGTTGGGGGTCATGTGTGAATAAGTGACACTTTGCTATGATGTTCATCGTAACGACTATAGAATAACTATGTTTTAGCATTGTGTTTTCACCTCAGTGACAAAAATGTACTAACCATAGCCTTAAACATGTACAGAATCCACTCAGGTGTTTTCAATATTCCAGACCCATTTTTTCTATAATAAACTGATGTATTATCTGCCTATATTAGTTCAGTATTTCCATCTCAGGACATGATTCATAACACTGCTTTAGTTAATTGCCCTTTGCTCCCAACCAGGTATTACATACTGTCTAGGGCTTGACAGTCTTTTCTTTGACTGGTCTACTGTAGACATTGTTCTCCTCCTACTACTACTTACCTGAAATTCCTTTGTCATTTGATTGCAACCTGTGCTTCTCTTGTATCAAGATTTTTTTTTTCTGTTTCTTGTAAGCTTTTGTCTCAACATATACATGAGAAGTGTGTTTTTAACAATAACTAGGCTTATGCTTTACATTTCTTTGGTCGCAAGCTATCATGTTGGATTGACATTACTAAAACATCAGAGTAGGCAAAGAGTCATTTCAGTTTACAGTATGAGACACTTACATGAGCCAACCCAAGTTTGTGGGGGGGTGGGAGATTCGCTGGATTCTCAATAGAGAAGCTCCTCCTACCACCCACTACAGCACTGAGAAATGTCACTAGGTAATAATTGCCATGGGGATGGCAGAGCCTGGCGAAGCTGGGGGCGGTTTGACTGAGGTCCATCGTTGAGGTGTGAGGCCTGTCGCACACCAGCATCTTCCAACTGAAACACAGCATTAAACAGTGGAAGGATGCATTTCTTTATATGGAGAAGCTTCACATTTTTTGCTTTATGTTTACTTCTATCTATCTATCTATCTATCTGTCTGTCTGTCTATCTATCTTTTCTTTGTGATGAAGGTTATCCCGACTTTGACCTTTGAAGCTTAAATGTTACCTTAAGGTCAAAGTGTTTGAACTTCATCCTCCCACTGCTCCTCACTGCAGAATATCAAAGGAAAGTGGAGAGATTAAACCACACACATTGAACCAGAGAGTTCATCTATAGAGAAACAGTACCCTGTCATGTAAAAGAAGCTATACAGACCCAAATGTTAAGCATGTATTAGCTGTATTTTTTGCCAGCAGCTCTAATACTGTATGTGAAATCATGAGAATGTATCCAAAGTGTTTTACAAACATATAAACTCTTTATTACAACAGCATCTCGCACTTAACCTTTAGCCATGTATTTTCTCTAAACACATTCATGTCATTGTGGTACAGTGGAAGTCATTCTTTTATTTTAATCACAGCATTAAAAAACAATCTCTGAACAAGTGAAAATCGTAACACAAACGTTCAACATCATTCACAGTTTGCGATATTTAGACATAATGAAACAAAGATATCAAGCTTGACAAGCTTTTGATTTTGGATTGGCGTTGTCACTCAAAAACAACCTTTGAAAAAAATACCTTAAAAACCCTGTATCCACACGAGTACATAAGAAAGAATCTGACATTTCAATCAAACATGTCCACATATTGTTTTTCAATACTCATCCCTATCAGTTTGCTATAAAATACTACTTCATCTCATCATCAAATGCAAGCTGAAAAACCTAGCAAAGTCTCCACCCTCATTTCTAATAAAAACCTCTTGGAGAAAATCACACCTGCTTTAGTCTCCTTACAACATTAACATCGACTGTGCAGGACTGTAATTTTTTTTTTCTGCATGTGAGGTAAAAACCCCTGACAAGCAGGGAAGTCAAAAGAAAAAATGTCCATGTAAATGTGTTCTCCTTCCAGGATTAAAATCTCCACACAAAGAAGGCAGTTACTGCATACATGTCAAAATAATCAGCCTCCTTGATGAATTTCATAACAAGGACTCAAACACACGATTAAAACTAAAAATGGCCATGTTGAATTAAATACACAACCTAAAACTTGTACGTTTCTGCTAAAAAATAACATATAGTTCTGTACATTTAACAAATGTAAGAAATAGAATCATATTTGAATGTGATGCAGTGCATCAAGAGAATACTGATTTTTTCAAAGATCTATATCCAAATACACTGATAAATACATCACATGGCAGAAAGCTGGTTGACCCCTTAAGATGAATTAGAAAGTCAACCTAAACACAGTCACAACAGATCTGGCTTGAATTTTAGGAAGTCAAAAAAAGATGTGTTTGGACAAGCACCAAAGAAAAATTTATATGGTTTTCTGTAAACAATTATATTATAATCAGATTGGCATAAGGGTTTAGTGGCATTATCATTGATGAAAGCCCAACTACCAATCAAAAGTGACAGTAGTGCTTTTCCCTCAACGGATCCCATAAATACTCTGTCGTAACTGTGTGTTTATTGCTGTCTTCTTTGAACTGACTTTCCCTACATTAATTTACAAAACTTTTCAAAAATAATCATCTAACCACTTTCAAAAATGATTGATTTGGCAGTTACAAATACAGTATCTGTGTGTGTGTGTGTGTGTGTGTGTGTGTAACCATTTAATCTTCATTTCTGAATACCAAAGGCAAATAGCAAAGCTTTTCAGCACAATAATAAAATCATTATTTAAGGGGGAGCCAGTGTGTCTCAGTGAGTGTTTCCTAATTTGAGATCAAAAGGGATTTTCTGAAATGTTTACCTCTGAAAACTGTTCAGTTACCTTTGTAGAATCAAACATATGCTTAATGTTATTTTTTTCATTTTAAAAAAAGGCTTTAACAAGTTACATCAATATTAATTCGCTGAGTCATTAACTGTACAGAGCTGAGCGGCCATGTGGAATGTTTTAAAATCTAGCAGTTTTGTATTTCCCTGTTCACAGAAAACAGTTTGAAATGCATCTCAAACAACTGCATGTAGCTGTATCACCATGACTGTCTGAAGATGAAATCTGATGAGGCAAAGTGCAGTGATTTGAAGATCCAAGTCATTTAAACAAACTGTTTTTGTTTAAATGCTTTCAGTGGAGAAACATTTTTTCACTGAAATAACTCCTGACACAGTTTATATCTGAATGATCAAAATTAGGCTTATTTTCAGGGTATAGAGATGTTAAAAATTTAATTTTCTGTATATATATGGTTGTTTTTCGCCTGTTCACTTTCAGTAAACTCTGAGGTCTCCTCTGCAATTTGTCCAGGGATTCGGAAATCAATTGGTATGGGCTGTGCTGGTTCCAGTGGTTGAGACTGAGCCACAGGGCAGCAGGCCTCTCCTTTCGGACTGGAGGTGCTGTGAGAGTTCTGAGGATCCAAGTTGCAGCCAGTGCCCTGAAGAAACTGAAGGAAATTCTCTTCTATGGATCCTTCACGGCTGGGCAGTCTGTCCTCCATCTCAACCCCAGCTCGACGAAATAGACAAGGCAAATGCTTGCCCAGCTCCTCCCGGATCTGCCTGTTGAGACAGCCATAGAAAAAGGGATTGGAGGTGAAGCAGAAGTACCCAATCCAGGTGACCACCTCCTCCAGAGAGGCTAATGTGGCTGGAGGGCTGGCAGCCAGAGCTGAATACAGGTGGAAAGTAAAGTAGGGCAGCCAGCAACACAAGAATTGCCCACCTACTGCTGCCAACACTGCTGCAGCCTTTCCTCCTCCAAAGGGGCGCTGCGGAGTTGCTCTGCCTGTCCCAGTCCCAGTCCCAGAGCTGGTTACCATAGTGGAACGGCTGCTGAGTGATTCTGAACGCTGGCGGCGGGGTGTGTCCATCCAGGTAGGCAAAGGCCCATGGTGCATGGCAGCTACCCGTGCCACTTTGAACATATTGCAGTACACAACGAGAATGACCAGCAGTGGACACAGGAAATACACCAGAGTAAACAGGACCATGAAGGCCAAGCGGTTTGAGCCTCCCCCTGTCCAATGTAGTGAGCAGCGCCTGTGACCCTGAGCAGGGGGAGATGGGACAGCCCCACCTCCTCCTCCGCCAACTCCACTACTCTCCAGAAGAGGAGTTCTTCCACCTTGCAGGAACCAAGCAAGCAGTGGCAGAGCAGACATGGCCAGGGCTTTGACCCATATCCCCACCAAAACTGATGCTACGAGACCAACAGTCATCTTTACTTCATAGCGCATCGGGTGTATGATGTAGTAGTAACGCTCCACATTGATGACAGAGATAGAGAGGATTGCAGCGCTAACCAGGCACACACTGAGAAAGAGGTAGCTCCGGCACAAGGCCTCCCCAAAGAAGGCTCGGCTTGAGAGCATGCCAAGGGGCATCAGCACCAGGGCTGCCAGTAGGTCCACCACACAAAGGTGGAAGACGAAGGCAAACTTGTGGAGCTGTGGGGCCTTGGCAATGACTGCCATGACAGCCACATTACCCACCACAGCCAGCAGATCCATGAGCAGCATGGCCAGCAGGGCTAGCGACTGGGACAGAGCCCAGCCCTCAGGCAGGGAGGAGGCAGACATGTTGGACATGAGCTGTGGAGGTGGGTGGGAGGAGTTCCACATCGGCTCCATTGAAGGGTGGGATGAGGCAGGCAGGCAGGATCAGTCACAGGCCCATCACCCATCCTTCAAAGCCAGGAAGTACGGCCAGAAAACAGCGGCTTAAAAATGAGGTCAAAGCTGCCTTGTTGTCGGGAGGATGTTGCTGTGATTGTCAGGACCTTCAGATGTTATGATTCCTGCCCATTTAGAAAGTCTTCATGTCTGCCGTCTGTCACAACCCACCCTGGGCAGAAGAGAGAAAGACAGATGAAAGTTAATGGTGAATGTGTTCACGTCTGGATTATGTGAACTGATCCTGACAATAAGTTGCTTGTGCTGAGCTTCATTTTAAACACCTTCTACCATTAAGATTAATTCACTCAAACAAAGTTCTATGAAACCTTCTAAAATCTCTGTTAAGGTGGTCTTCCTAATAACGTAATCCAAAACCAGCCCCCAAACCAATTAACTCAATTAAGTATGCTTTATTCAAGACAGGGACATTCGGCACCTTTTTAGCAACAAGCTGAAAAAGTCTGACTGAAACTGAAACTTGACTGAAACTGAAACTGATGGAGACTGAAAATATTTAAACCATAATGGAAAACAGTTAAGCTTCTTGAACAGATTGTAATTCATGAATCTGTAACTAAATCATGAGGCTCAAAGCACACATGGGTAATCAGACTAATCCTCTCATGGAGACCACCTTTAGAGTTTTATTAATATTATGGTAAAAAAAAAAGAAAGGGTCATAGATAAATCCAGTCTGCTTCTTTATGCAGGTGATACCTACTTTTCAAGCAAACATCCCGTCAATGAATTAATGCATGTTAATATTCGAAAACCAATCCTATCACTGAATAGGTAATAGCTCTTTTCCATCACAGCTACACCTGCTGTGGGAGCCTTTGCTGAATATGTATACCCAGAGTTTCAAGTGCATTTGTATGATCTGAAAAAATGTGTCCAGCATGTAGAGCTGAGATTCATTGTGTGTGCCACTAAGGAAGCCTCAGCCAATTGGTGTGAGTGAGTTTAGTGTTTCAAATGGAAAACCTGAGGGTAGTCACAGGTTGCAGAGGCTGTCTGCATATTAACTGTGCCTAGCTATTACACACAACAAACAGACATGGGTGGTTGCTGCTATATGTGTGTGTCAGATCAACGAAATCCAGCTGCCTACTGCTATGAATGCTCTCTGCCACAGATGTAACAAAAGCCTAGGATGTTCTGTATCCTGTCTATGGCAATATCAGAACAAATGAGGGCAAAATCTGAGCTCTAACCTCCCTCATCACCTATGAATGACTGCCATCAGTGAGCAATGTCTCTAAATCACACATAGGGGTACTCCCAATTCAGTTTAACCCTCCTGCCTGGTTTAGTCATGTCTTACCGCCTACTCATTTATATATTAATCATTAATGCATTACACCCACTGTATAAAGCAAGGCCCTTGTTCCGTATATCATATTACAACTGAATTAGATTCAACAGTGCACTCAACAGTACATAATCATCGGATTAGAAAAAAATGGTTAGAGCAGGCAAGAAAATGTGAGAATGAGGGAGTATAAGGTGTAGAAACAGAGAGAGAGAAAAAGGCAGAGGGCATTATGTACCTGAATCAGAGTATTTCCTGATGCAGCTGTCTGCTGCTTTTCTCTCTGAGGATGAAAACCTGGTGTAGCTCCCACTGCTGAGGTACACAGTGGACATCAATCACCCTACCTTGTGAATGCTGTTGAGGTACCCACTACACAAGCTTGTTTCTATTCGCATCCCTTGATCTACCTTGTGCATCCTCTTCCTTGGATGACTTCAGCTGTGGCAGCAGAGATTTTTCTGAAACGATGCTGATGGAAATGCTTGCAGAGACACCAGCTCATTCTTTGCTTTCCCCCTCCACTCACACACAGTGACTGCAGAGATGGAGCAAGAGGCAGTGAGAAACAGGACTAGAGCTGCTGCCTCCACAGGGTCCTAGTGTCCTTACTATATTGTCCAAATTTATCTTCAGAAATTAGAAACTGAAAATGTCACGCTGTTGCTGCTGCTATTAGCATTGGTAACTAGGTTTTCTGGTCTTTCTATGATTGCACGAGGGATGACTATATCAATGTTAGTCTAACAGATTTACAGAATTACTCTGTTTTCTCTACAGAGTCTACGTTTCTGCTGCTCAACACAGAAATTATGATTCTTGCCAGCTCTAGCTGTACACTTACTTTGTGAAATGCTGATGTGTATGCAGCATCCAAGACTGAATGCAGTTCTACCATGCTAACTCTGCACATTGTCAGCATCCGGCGAATGTAAAGTCAACTTGCTAATCATATGCTACTGTTATCAGCTTAGCATGCTAATGAGACCCTAACAGAGCTTTAATTGTTAGCTTTCTAATTTTACTTATTGTTGTTATATTTTTGATGGTTATAACATTTAGACCAAATATTCACATTAATTTTTACATTATTTGGCAAGTCTAGTAGGAAAGATTAGAGAATTGCAAAGTAACAATTTTTCATTTTAAAATTAAAAAAATAAAAAAATAAAAAATTACTCTGACGTGTACTGGGTATTACAGCCTAGCAGGACAACTTGAATGGCTTTTAGTCTGATTTTACACACACTTGAATGCAAGTTCTTCATTGCGTAACAGATTACCTCCAAGTGACCTCAATGTGTCTCCTTATACAATAAAAATGCACATAATGCATGGTACTTCATCCTCATTTTACTTATTTTTGTTCAGCCACTAATGGTCTAGGTAGTAATTTCATGGATTAAAGTGCCCCCCAGTACCAGATTTACAGAGACAGTGAGGCATTGATTAGGCCAGGCCTCAGCCTCCACCATCCCAGCTTCTCAAACTGGGGCTCCTGTTGCCACGGTGATCTTTTTCATATACAGTCCATCTCATTGCTCTGTCTGCAGAGAACAATGAAATCTGGGCCATTATGGATAAGGCTACTCTACTGAAGGAGCAAGCATGGAGCTGCTTGGACCTAGGTGTTTTTCATTTGCATTTGTAAGGTCTTTCATGATAATACACATATCATTTGCATTTCATGGAAATCACATCTTGCACCTCTTTCACCATTAAAAAGCATGTTTTAATTTGCAGCACCTCTCAGGAATTGATTGATTAATCTAGTTCACTAATAGCCTTATTATAATAATGCCACTGGTTAAGTCACTGTGTGAACTGAGGTCTTCTGGTTGAAAAAATTATACAGTTTGTTGCTTTCAGCCCACATATCAGTGAACATACTGCACCATGAAAGATAGATGCAGATACAGATGAACAATAGTTAAGGTACTTTTTACTCTTAAATTACAAAATACTGAGTAAAAGTCATCTTTAAGTGTTATTTAACTAATAATGTGTACCGCTTTATACGAGAGCTGCTAGCTCATTGACAGAATACAAATTTGTAGGTATTTGACAGTCAACTTTTGTGATGGGTATTTTCACTATTACTGTAAAAAATGACTGATTAATCAGGTAAACAATCAGTAGATTAATTGACTGTTTAAAAAACATCAAGATATTGCAACCTTCCCATGACACATCAGTAAGCCACCATTGAAAGTAAAAAAATTCAGACTGTGAAAATGGTACTTTTGTCCACATTCTCACAGTCTAGACATACTTTTACATGCAAATATCAGACATCACCGTAGTAGGCACACCTGCTGCATTTCTTGATCAGATTCCACCATTCTATATTCAAATAAAACCCATAGTATCTTATAACCATTTTTGACATGTCTAAACCTGACTGATTACAAGCTGACATCTGTCTGTCAATACTTGAAACTTGAAATATGCCTGGACAGAAAATATAAGAAAACCTGGGTGGAGCAATTTAATGGCCAGTGATTGCTATGTTGTCATGGGGAAGATGTATCAAGATGTGTGGTAACACTAAGGAGAGATGGGATTTGAGGCGTGTAAAATAAAAGTTGTGAAATAACTGACAAATATGAATTCTG
The DNA here is from genome assembly GCA_008933995.1 of Datnioides undecimradiatus. Taxonomy (NCBI): domain Eukaryota; kingdom Metazoa; phylum Chordata; class Actinopteri; order Lobotiformes; family Datnioididae; genus Datnioides; species Datnioides undecimradiatus. Next base: position 9,306,309 of record WARS01000013.1, on the reverse strand, counting down.
TTTAGTACTGCAAAGATACTGCACCATGTCAGGATGACTGACTTGCTCATGTGATTACCATCATTGCTCATCTTAATCAACAAACTGCTTTTGTGATTGCATCAACAACTGGAGGCAGGCATCTGAGTCCATGCAAAGTATGATATATAACTATACTTTTACTAGTGGACTGTTTGCACCATTCATCCCCAGATATCTTGCCTGGGTACAGCTCTTTGAGTCCTCCAGATCAACAACTTCTATAATTTGAATCTAAAATTATATAAAATCAAACACACAGATTAAATAAAGAAAGGAAATATAATTTAGCTTAAGTCATTTTTAAAACACTTTGACACTAAGAGTAAGTGAGGACTCAAAGATGTGTTGATTAAATTTTTGTGGTGTTTGTCTGAATTCCCCTTTTCTTGAACACTTTGATTAAACATTATCAACATTAATTTTCAGATGTTTCGTGGTCCATTAGGTTTCACAGTTAATTTATGCTACTGCCTACTAGCGTGGTTTTAAAGCTGTTTTTATCAAATTTGTGCTCTTTAAACATCCACAGGACTTATTAAGGTGTACCGTCTATGGGTGGGTGAGCTTGGTTTTTTGACCATGGGATTTCTGAAACCCGGCATACATCCCTGATCTCAAACCTGACTGACATAAGACCGCAAAGCTACTTGTACTGCTGTGGTGTGGGGGTTTGGGTTTTTTGTGGGGGGAGGGGATTTATTGAGCATTCTGTGAGTATATCTGTCTGTTTTCATCTGTATTCAGGCATGTACACCTGAGTGTGTGTGTGTGTGTGTGTATATCAGGTGTTGACTCATGACAAAAATAGCAGAGTCTTGCTCGGCCGGCAGCACCAATCGCTGCCACCACAAATACAATGGTTTCCATGGCAACCTTGAAAATAGACTCCACATTCGCACTCAGAAATAGCAAAGGACGCTGCACTAACCCCAGAGAGCCTGTACTGCCAATAATAACTACCCATAGATATGGACACACAAATATCAGCTGCACTCAGAAATAAAATCATGCCATTACATTTACCAAAACATAATTACAGCAACCTACACAAACAATCTACTCAAATTCAAATGCATATTTAGCATTTAGTGTACCAAGGCATCGGGGGAACATTAACCAGCTTTGTGTTTATTAACATCAAAGCAAAAGCACAAAGAGATTTTTCAGTCAAGCTCCACAACACATGACACGATGGAAGGAGAAATTCTTTAAAAATGTCTAACATACCTGACTAACAAGCATCTGTCATGTCATATTTTTAGATGTCTTATAAATGTGTTGGAGTGATGTTAGATGAAGATAAAGGATAAAGTGATGAATGTTGCCTTGGAGACACTTGGGGAAGAAGGTTTGTATATTGCAGCAGAAAGTCAGAGAGATGGAGGAACAACTGATACAGAGTGTGTTTACGAAGCACAATAATATCTTGTTGGCTATTCTTGTTATCCAATGAAGAGTCACCATTCCTTGGATTTATGTTTTGTTTGGCATCAGGAATTGTACACAATGTTGGACAATAAAAGGTTGCACACAGCAGACACAGCAGTGAAAAAAATAAACAGTCAAAGTTTGAACACTGAGATAGTTTCATAGATGTAGCTGCTGTAATGCAAATATATGTGGTTCATCAATTACACTGATGTTGATGATGCAAAGATGCTCAAATATGATCCTTTAGAGTATCTTGGAGTTCAGAAGTTGCCTACATTTGAATTATAAAATAATTTTCAGGACCACAGAAACTGAGAATGAACAAACAAATCCTGCACATGGTCAGCTTTATCTCAGAATATGGTTTCTTTTCCACAATCTTACCTCAATATACGAGTCCCAGTGATTGACAATGTGCAGGATTTCACAAACATTTTTTTAAAGGTAGGGTGTGGAGTTTTTGATCAATAAAAGGACTGTGAGTCAACGTTTGAATCAGAGCGTATGTCTGTGTTTTGCTTCTATAAAGACTTAACATGTCAGACAGTGATATACTCTGTTTTGCTTTTATTCTAATAGGCTTAGAATGTTTTCTGAGGAAGTTGAAATGCATTCATCAAAGATGCACACATGTTTTTGGTCAGAAATGTTGGATGAAAGCATGACATTGTTTTGAACAAACTTTCACAGGGTATTTTTAAGAGCTGCCATCTTCAGCAGCAAAATTTGTGTGAAAGGGATCTAAGATTCTCTTTTTTTTATAGAAATTAAACATTCTTAATCTGTGAGTCAGTGCAGGCATGAAGTTTCCTGAGTTATCTGGGCAATTCTGCCAAATGAAACTCTGAACTCATCTTTTGCTTCAGTCCCTGTTTAGGATTCAATTAAGGTCCTTGTTTTTCTGCACAAAGTTATTCAGATAATGCAGCAAACCAATGTCTTGAACAGGACCCTGAACATGCAGGCCATGCCAGATGGTGGCAGTGTGTCCACTTTATTGTGTTACAGTAGCTGCCTGCTTCACCAACTGTAATGGAGATTGCAGTAATATCTTGAAGAACTGTTTTGGTATTGCATTGTTTTATTTTACATGAAACAAATATAAAAACAGGGAAAGCTCTGCTGAATGTGCTTGCACCAAAACATGGCTGCAAATTGCAAACACGGGAGATTGTTTGGGCTTTGACATATGAAGATGTGGAGATGTAATCATCTAATGTGGATGTGCAAAACAAATGAGCAACAGTTCTGGTACCTTTTGAATCAGAGCATACCTTTCAAGACACCTGCACAAACAGTTTACATTACACAGGGGACAAGAACATCCCTGCTGCAAACACAGCTGCTAGGGATTCACTGGCCAAAGAAACATTTTTTAAATTTCATTTTTTCAAATATAACATGGATAATATTTTTAAAAGTCCAGTTCACTTTATGATATGATTTGTGTGTGCGCTTGTGTGGTTATACAGTACAATTCTACAATGCCATTTGGCAGGCACTTTTATCCAATGCAATGTACATAAATGTCATAATATGACATATATACAACACAGGCAAAGATCCAGGTGGGAAAAACAATGCGGACAAATGCTAAGAAGATGCTATTTTAAATGATAAGCAATATTACAGTAGGTGAGCAGGCATTCTGAAAACACTAGAGTCTATATAAATGTTGTTCTGTATTTCACACAGAGAGCTTTAGCTCTGGGATTTGTTCATCTCTTCTCGCTCCACTTTTATCAGAAATATCAGTATGTGATACACCTAACACCATATCTGAATTACTAGGGATCCTTCAGTGAGAAAAATGAACCAGTATTTTCACGAGTTCATTGGTGTCTGTGTGTGTGTGTGTGTGTGTATGCTGTGAATAAATATCAATATCCAAAACATGACATATTTTGTTACCTTTATTCTAAGGACAATGGGGAATTGTTTGTTTTCAGTGAAAAACAGTTGGTTCTTGTGTGCAATTTAACCCTAAAGTGACATGATCTGTTCCTGAACCCAATTGCACAACTCGCACTCAGAGACAAGGTTCAAATAAGGTTTATTAACAAAGTGCAACGAAAAATCACTCAGAAAGAGGAAATATCACAAAGTAACAAATTAACGTAACTGGCGAAAAACTCTAGCTCAAAAAACGCTGAGATAAGAAACAGAAAATCACTCTTTATGAGGCAAAAATAGAAACAACCAGCCACAAGGGCATATAACAAAAAAATCACTCAATATTGAGGGATACTTAACAAGACAGGGTGCTGGTTCTCGGTACAAACGGACATGACGAACTGGCACGAGACAGGGGGAGACGCAGACTTATATACACAAGAGGAAATGGGGAACAGGTGGAGACAATCAGGTCGGGGAAGACAATCAGACAGGCGGGAACCACGAGAGGAAGGGCAAGCCTCACGTGAAAGGTCGGATGTACTCTCAGGGACCGAGGCAGACGTAACCGGACAGCGGAGGAACCGATGACCTTGGAGATTGGAAATGGCCCCACAAATCGAGGAGCCAGCTTCCTCGACTCAACCCGAAGGGGAACATCCCGGGTCGACAGCCACACCTTCTGGTTCTTGTAGGTTGGAGCCGGGCGACGCCTGCGATCGGCAGCTTTCTTCATCTGGGCCGCGCCGCGTAGAAGCATCCGGCACGCAGCTGCCCAGATGCGGCGACACCGCCGAACCATGGCGTGGGCAGACGGCACCGAAACCTCCCCCTCTAGGTCCGGAAACAAAGGGGGCTGATATCCCCATTGAAACAGAGACATCCCTGTGGCTGAAGTGGGAAGAGAGTTATGGGCGAACTCCACCCAGGCCAGGTTTTTACTCCAGGACGCCGGGTTCTGCGACACCAAACACCACAGGCAGGTCTCCAACTCCTGGTTGAGCCGCTCAGCCTGGCCGTTCGATTCCGGGTGATAACCCGAAGACAAGCTCACCGTGGCGCCTATCAGCTTGCAGAACTCTCCCCAGAAATGCGACACAAACTGGGGCCCCCTGTCAGACACAACATCTTTTGGAAAACCATGGATACGGAAAATATTAGTCATCATAGTTTCTGCGGTTTCTTTGGCTGAGGGTAATTTCGGCAAAGCAATAAAGTGCGCCATCTTTGAAAACCTGTCCACCACCGTCAGGATGGTGGTGTTACCGTCCGACACTGGGAGCCCCGTGACGAAGTCCATAGAAATCTCCGCCCACGGACGGGTTGGCACCGGAAGTGGCTGGAGTAGTCCCATCCGTGCTCGAGAAGAGGTCTTACTTCTGGCACAGATCGCACACGCCTCCACATATTCCCGCACTTCGCGCACCATGGCTGCCCACCAGAACCGTTGGGATATGACCCACACGGTTCACTTGACTCCGGGATGACAGGTAAGGAGCGAGGTATGAGCCCAGTGGATCACCTGAGGACGCAGAGCCGCTGGAACAAACAAGTTCCTTGGGCATCCTCTAGGTGGCGGGCTCACTCCATTAGCTCGCTGTACCTCAGACTCTATCTGCCAGGAGACAGCTCCTACCACACGGTCAGGTGGGAGGATGGATTCTGGCTCCTTGGCAGGTGGTTCAGGGTCGAACAGACGGGACAGAGCATCTGGCTTCCCATTCTGTGACCCTGGTCTGTACGACATAATAAAATTGAATCGGTTAAAAGAGTGACCATCTAGCCTGGCGAGAATTCAGTCTTTTAGCTTTTCGGATGTACTCTAGGTTTTTGTGGTCTGTCCAAACCACAAAAGGATGCTGCGCCCCCTCTAACCAGTGACGCTATTCCTCCAAAGCCATCTTGACCGCTAGTAGCTCTCTATCGCCTATATCATAATTTCGCTCCGCGGCAGACAGTTTGCGAGAGAGGAACGCGCACGGACGAAGCTTATCATCCTTCTCGGCTCGCTGCGATAGAATCGCCCCCACCCCTTCACTAGACGCATCCACTTCCACGACGAACTGTCGGGTGGGATCTGGAACCACCAATATGGGGGCTGAGGTGAACCGCAGCTTTAATTGTTTAAACGCCTCCGCGGCTTCAGGTGACCACCGGAACGGCGTCTTAGGCAAAGTTAAAGTGCTGAGAGGGGCGGCTGTGGCGCTGAAGTTCCTGATGAACCGTCTGTAGAAGTTCGCAAATCCTAAGAATTGCTGAACCTTCTTACGGCTATCCGGGACCGGCCACTGAGCCACAGCGCTGACTTTTGCCGGATCCATCTGAATCTTCCCGGGGGCTATGATGAAGCCCAGGAAAGATACGGAGTCGGCGTGAACCTCGCTCTTCTCCGCCTTGACGTATAACTGGTTCTCCAGCAGCCGCTTAAACGAACTGGTTAAGAAAGTTTCGGAGAACTTCATTAATCATTCCTTGGAAAACCGCCGGGGCGTTAGTGAGGCCAAAAGGCATAACGAGATATTCATAATGCCCACTAGGCGTGTTAAAACCTGTTTTCCACTCGCCCCCTCCCGAATGCGTACCAAATAATAAGCGTTACGGAGATCTAGTTTGGTAAATATTTTTGCTTGCTGTAGCTGATCGAATGCCTCCGACATCAACGGGAGAGGGTACCAATTTTTAATCGTGACTTCATTCAATGGGCTCTATGCACGGCGCAACGATCCGTCTTTTTTTCCGACGAAAAAGAACCCCGCTCCCGCTGGCGAGGAAGACGGGCGAATGAACCCGGCCTTAAGCGAAGAGTCAATGTACTCTTTCATAGCTTCTTTCTCGGGACCTGACAGAGAATAAATCCTGCCCTTCGGAATGGGTGTGCCCGGTACCAGATTGATGGGGCAAACATATGGCCTATGAGGAGGAAGAGAGGTAGCCTTGATTTTATTAAATACCTCTCCTAGGTCGTGATAGCATTTGGGCACCAAAGACAGGTCGGGCGGAACAGAACCTGAAGCAAGAACAGAATCAGTGTTAGATAACGAAGACACACTGGACCCTCCCGTTCCCCTCACACACTCACGGGAGCAGGCTTCTGCCCACCCCCACATCTTTCCAGTAACCCAGTCTATGGTGGGATTGTGTTTCTGTAACCATGGCAGACCCATAACCAGGGGATGTTTGGGAGAGTCGTATAAAAAGGAAGTCAGTTGTTCATAATGGTCGCCCACCCGTACTTCGATCTGGACCGCCTGATGAGTGATCTTAAAAATTTGACTGCCATTTAGCGCACTGACTACCAGTTGTCGTGGCAAAAGTTTAATTTGGGCGTTTAACTGCCGGGCCACTCCCCAATCCAATAAACTTTCATCCGCCTCTGAGTCAATTAACGCTGATACAATAACAGAGGTGTCTTGGAATTTCAGTTCAACCTCGGTAAGTGTCCGCGAGAGTGGTGGGGAGGAGGTGAAACGGCTCACCAGTAGTTCCCCATCTACTGGCGAGCCTGGTCTTTTACTGGGCACTTAACCCGGAGATGTCCCAACTGTCCGCAGTAAAAGCACCGGCCCTCCTGTAAACGACGTCGGCGCTCCTCAGAAGACAGCTTAGCACGGCCCAGCTCCATGGGTTCTGCCGCCTCCGCGTCGGGGCTGGATTTCCGCATTGTCGATGAGCTGTGGGAAGAACTCTCCTTCCCAGACTCCCCCGCACAGCTCCTCCACCATTCCCGCGGCGGCTTATTCCGAGCCTTCTGGCGTGCCTGTAAGCGATTGTCTGTTCTGATGGTTAGGGCTATTAAAGCCTCTAATCGTGGTGGCAAATCCAGGGGAACTAACAGGTCCTGGACATGATCTGAGAGACCCTTTAGAAAAATGTCATATAACGCGGCTTCGTTCCAATCGCTGCCAGAAGCCAGAGTGCGAAACCTAACTGCATAGTCACTTACAGATTCCCTGCCCTGGCGAATGGAACTTAGCTCCCTTGCCCGTTCCTTGTCCACCACTGTAGGGTCAAAAACTTCCCTTAAGGCAGTGATGAACCCCTGGATGGATTCGCAGACCGGCGCTTTCCGAGACCACTCCGTGGTCGCCCATTTTCTTGCTCTCCCTCTCCCTCTGTAATGAAGGAGCCACATTCGTCAGACTCACCAGAGAATCTTTCGGGCGGAGCAAGGCGAAGTGTCTCTGCGGGTGGTGGGGAGGGAGAGATGCCTTCGGTGACGGGCGGCGGAACTGAGGCTCCCGTTCCTGATGCAGGGCCAGTGGTAAGGAGAGTCAGGATCTGCTGCACTTGATTAGACAGGACCCCTACTTGGGCTGTCATGCCTGCCTTAAATGTCTCTTGGCTGCCGACCAGCTCCTTGATCCCCTGATGAAGGGAAGAGAGCTGGTCTTCCTGACTATTTAGTCGGAGTCCTTGAGAACGGGCAACCGCTTCGAGTGCGCCGGAGTCGGCTGGGTTCATGTTCTGGCCAGTTCGTACTGACATGATCTGTTCCTGAACCCAATTGCACGACTCGCACTCAGAGACAAGGTTCAAATAAGGTTTATTAACAAAGTGCAACGAAAAATCACTCAGAAAGAGGAAATATCACAAAGTAACAAATTAACGTAACTGGCGAAAAACTCTAGCTCAAAAAACGCTGAGATAAGAAACAGAAAATCACTCTTTATGAGGCAAAAATAGAAACAACCAGCCACAAGGGCATATAACAAAAAATCACTCAATATTAGTGATGTTATGAGATGAGCCGAGGCTTCAAAGCGTGTGTCGAGTAATGAAGGGGGCGTTTCCGCGACGCGCGCATCGAGGCTTGCTTCATTTGGGGGAGGAGCCAAAAATGATGACGTCCGAAGCCTCGCTACCCGGCTGTACCACGTGATTGTTTCTGGAAGTGGTTCAGATTTTGCCGCGAGGTATTACAGCTATATAGACCCCTCAGGCTCCATTCAAAATGTGGGTTCCACAAGCACTTTCACTGTCCTCTGCCTGATTACGCCCATGCCATTTTCAGAAAAACAGCTTAACCTGCCATATTTTGATATTACCATTTTGGGAAAATTTACACACACAGAATACATAAAAAATTATTATACACATATGTGATAATTTATGTACAGAAATTATTTGGTCATACATTTTTTGTAATTCATAGTCATTCCCAACAGACACAAAAAATCAATGCATCACACGTTATGTGGTTCAGATACAGCTGCCTGTGATTATACACTTGGCCAGTAGGTGGTTCCGTGTGCACATGAAGCTTCGAGAAATGAACCCTTTCTCGAACCAGTTGGCTCAAGTGGTTCAATGCCTCATGAGGCTTCATCTCACCATCACTACTCAATATTGAGGCAAAAATAACAGGCAAACAAAGTAACAAACAAATCTCACAAAACAGACTAGGAATTCAGACAGAGCAGGGATACTTAACAAGACAGGGCGCTGGTTCTCAGTACAAACGGACACGACGAACTGGCACGAGACAGGGGGAGACGCAGACTTATATACACAAGAGGAAATGGGGAACAGGTGGAGACAATCAGGTCGGGGAAGACAAGGCGGGAACCACGAGAGGAAGGGCAAGCCACCTGAAACGAGAGGGAAGTTAGATCTTTCAAAATAAAACGGGAAGTCACAAGACACGACGGAAACCAAACAAACTTGACCATCATATTACACCATGACACAAAAGTTGTGTTGTTCTTTATCATAAAGAATTACTTAAAAATTATTCCAAAGAAATATTATATTGTGTTATTTACTACCATTTGATGCATATCCACACACACATAGTATTGAAATCCTGATGGCACACTGGATTATATAGTGACTGAAATATATTGATTGTTATTTGATTGTTACAATAATCTGCCAATACGTGGATCATCGTCAGTGATCATGTTCAGTTACAATCAAATCCATTATTTTTCAGCTTTGAGTGGCCAGCAACTCTTCTTGAGAGAAAGCGTCTGATGTCATTTAGCTGAGTGCTGTTGGAGACAGGTTGGATATTACACTAACCTGCTGCCAATGCCCCGAAGCTCCACCTCATTTATAATTCACAAGAGGACTGTAAATCCCATCCACCGGGCCGCTGCCTAAATCTATCCTGTTATCTGATACCTCCAAATAGAGTGTGGGTTAGGTTGAATCAGCTTTGTGAACAGGCTGTTGTGACAGCAAGAGGCGAGGTTACAGGACTCGCTGTGGAACAAAAAAATCACAACTGCCAACAGACAATAATTATGATAATGCATATGGGAATACAACATCCATCAGTGGGAGTCTATAACTTGATTTTGATTTTTTTGTGGCTTTTGTTCACTTACTGTTGGGATAGTTGCTTATTTTGTAACTTTAACTAAAGAAAAGGATGGCCTAGATACATTTCTCGTATTATCATGGCAATGTTGTGTATTTGTGCAACACAAGAAGCAAATTGTTTAGGGTTTTTGTGTGTGTGTGAGGGTTTCTTGCATGTGTTTCCATCTAAAAAAACACTAATGACAGGTAATTACTGCTACTGAGATCCATGTCACGTTATTATACAGTAGAGATTGCAGATACATTTCGCCTGCACAGCTTGGTCTAGGCAGCACAGCTGCATAACTCACTGGAACCTAAGTGATCATAATGTAGCCTATATAATATTTGTCCACCGAAAAATACCGATACTCTTTTGTGGCAGTTAAAGATTTAAAAAACACAAAAATATACTCAACTACTTAAAGGTTCACTTTTCTAAAGCTTAAAACTACACTGTTTTTACTTCCTTCACAGTTTTCATTGGAAAGTGGCACCATGTGGTTCTGTTAAGTGAAGCAACAGCTTGAAGTTGCAAGTTTCAAGAGCCAACTCTAAATGAATTAGCAATATTGTTTTTTTTAATTTACAAGTCAAAATATCATGTTTCACACTTTGCCAAAACGCTGAGCAGCCCCAGGAAACAAACTATGGAATTCTGACTCTGAAACAAGGCTGCATATATAGTGAGACATATATTAAATTAATTTTGCACACATTGTTGCAGTATTTATGATAGAGGTATGAAAAAGCTCCTCTCCAGCTCTTATAACTCAAACCAATTTGGAAGAGGATGTACACATGCCTTCTCAAAGACCTCTGATAATAAGATTGACAATGATAGTATCATAAAATACTCAGGTTACAGCACTGGAGCTGATCCACACACGGTATATTCTGCAGAGATATCCAAAGAGGTTTTTGTTTGCTTCTGATTTGCAAGAATTTGTTTGAGGAAATATTTGATTAAGCGTCTCTCAGCATACAAGTTTTGACACATTTATCACACCTCTGGGACGTTTCATTGTGGAAGAATAAGGAAGTGTCAGAATGAAGGAGGGTGGGGAAGAGGCTGCTATAACTGTAACAATGAAAACCTTTCTATTGTATAAAAACAATATTGCTTCAAAAAAATTCATTCACTGATACACATTAAGCTACCAACAGTAAAGAAAATTACCCTCACTTTAACCAACTATGTCATTGATGTACACAAGTATGTGTACATCAATGACAGTGTTCCAAATATATGATAGATCAGCACTGACAGGAGCCTTCCTACACACTGAGTTCACACCTCGACACTTAAAGAAGAACATTTTGTTGCTTTTGTGTCTGTACTTTTACATCAGTTACATTTTGAATGTAAGATGTGCAGCTGTATTGGAACATGTTTATACTGTGGTATTATTTCTTTTACTTACTGAATGTATATCTCTATATTATATGACAGTGGCAATTAATCTTTAAACATTATCATTTTATCTCTAATTAATCTATGTATCATTACTTAATGCATTGTTACCATTCATTCCAAATGAATAATTCAATAAATACTGTGCGCATGAAAGCAGCTCCTTACTTGAATCATTAATTTGACTCTTTACACGCAGTCATAGTTTGCAGTCATGTCGGTTCCACATATACCGTCCTATCTTAGTGCACTTTAATATGTCATCTTCAATCTTAAAAAGAAAACCCTAAATAGCGTTTAAATATAAAGTTATCTGTAATTTATGAGGTCACATCTGCATGCAAGCTTGACACGGTGGTCAGAAAGATTTATTTATATGCTGAGAACACACAGAGTGTTTCTCAGTAATCTAATTTATTTAATAAGGAACTTTTGTGTCTCTGGGATGAAAATCATCTGGACAAGGTAACATTGTTCTGTAAAGTTAGACCACAGCATGTGATTTGATCTTGCCTCAAAATCCATGTCCTGTTGTCTTGTCACCGTTTAAACCTTTAAACCTTAAATTAAGACTTGCAGGTTGAGTCTTTTCTCCCAACTCACATCACAGCCTTCCACTGTCACTGATGCCCATGCTGATTAATGTCATTGGGTATTATGTGGTCAGTCTTTAGGCTTATGGCAGTGAGTGGTGAACAAAGTCATGCCCTGCACACCATCTCACTTGCTCACACACACACACACACACACACACATTTTATATTGTGCATTGTTTGCTTTCTCTGCCTTCACCTCCTACCTTTGGCACCCATAGCAACCAGACCATTTCATTTTCACATCACTTTTTTCATGTGAGGGTTTCTGTGAGAGGTGACCTTGTGCTGAGGAGATTTATAACAACGTGTTTAATGCACTGCTATATGTGGGCTGGATGGTCATCTGTCATATTGATTTCTACACTGATGCCCTTTCACCTCCTTCAGCTTCAGACTCCAGCTAGAATCGCAGTTTTCCACAGCCTGTCAGATTTCCCTCAGCACAAGAAAGACCTTTTTTCTATTGCTACTGTAGTTAGATGGCCTTTTCCATTATCTGTTTACCCATGTTTTGTTTATGTCCTGTTTGCTATTTTTCTTTGTTTCAGTAAAACAAGTGTATCTAATACAATGTGCATACACTGGATTATGACTAAACTTATAACCATATCCCAAGGCAGCTGGAGTGAATAACAGCAGGTTACTAAAGCGGTCAGATTACCAACCAGGTTCCTATCTTGAAGCTTTGACTTGCACCTGTATGAAAATCCACTTTTAAAGCTGCTATCATCAGTTTTTCTAATAACAATGTATCAAATGAAAATCTGACAATCATGTAACACTCGAAGAGATGAACCTATAGAGAAATATCATCACAATCTGCAGCTCACTGCAGCTTTATGGAGCTTCATAGATGGGGTTACTGTTTACTTGTTCCTCAATTATACTGTTCTGTATATACTGTTCAATTATACTGGCTCACTCTCACTGCTTTCATATTGTCATATTCAGCAGCAGCAGATAGCATTTTGTGCAAAATCTCTAAAGAGCCACTGTACACTACCTGCACAGGGGAGCAACGGCCCCCTTGAGGCCAATAGGAACATCACTGTTTTAATTGTCAGAATGCCCCTATAGCAGGTTAATCTGGCAATGACGCCTAAAAATAAAACAAGAAAAAGCTGAGCTCCAACAAAAACAGGCAAAACTCAATATAATAACCAGCAATTAGTAATCAACATAATAACTAAAATGAACAATACAAGTGCTAAAACTTAACTAACTATTGTAATGACTGTATTAAAGGTGTGTTAACCAGTTGCCAGGACAGAAGTCTAAGCTGTTTGTGTTCACCACATACTGTGCAGGCTGCTCCCAACTCTCCATATTGATCCCACACATACTGCTGCATGCACATCATGTCCCATGCTAAAGATTGCTGCAGCTGCAGTTCCCCATACACAATGAGCGTTTGCCCTGTCCTTCACCATGGTAATAAGATGAACCAAGAGGAAGGGCTTTATCATTAAAGACATCATCGCACTGAATGAGCCACTGCAGTTAATGCATCGCTACAGGGAAGAGAAATGACACCATCCCAGAGGACGCCCCTTTTGGTTTTAGAAAAATGCATCATGATGAAGGAAGAATATCATAATCTGATTAGCACTGAGGAAGGGAAAAAGACAAAAAAGACAATCAGTCCTGCTGGAGTGTTAGAGACAGTGAAACACTGCTACAGTCAGCATGTTTTATACAAGATTTGAAGTGGTGCAGCTGGTCTCAGTCACTTAATTTGGTGCAGTTATGGCTGTCATCCTAACAGTAAGTGTGCAGCTGAGGAGGCAGTGTAGTATAATTTTTTTTTAAAAAAAAGGTACACGTCAGATCCTTCTCTTAAGTGTTTAAAATAGTAAAATAGTCATGTGAGTGTTATTTGAATCGCCAGTGCTTTGTAAATAGGGGAGAGAGAGAGAGAGAGAGAGAGAGACAGAGAGAGAGAGAGAGAGGGGAAATGTGACACACCCCCTGCTCTGCTGTTTGCGCCCCTCAGTTCAACTATCAGATGCATTTCCTCATCAGTGAGGACCGCAGACAGGCTTTTCCGGTCAGTCTGTGATGACAGACGGGTGATCGCTGTTACTGTAATGAAGACCGGATGAGACTGTCCTGAAGTGGACCATCTGCAAGACCGGACGGCTCAAGAGACCCCCCCACTCCCACCACTCCTCACACCCACCCCGCTTTTTCTCTTCGGAGCCAGAGGGATCGACACAAGGTAAAGCAGTAGCGGCCGGGACACTTGTGTCTGCCGGGACAAATTATTCTGACTCAGTGAGGAGATTTGATGATGGGGTGTTGGTCACAGGAGGCGATAAAAACCGAACTGATTAATTGATTAGTCTCGCCAATTCACTGGTGGTGTTATGATGACATTTTTGCTGACCAGCCATAACTTTTTGAGCATCTAGTGAGTAGTTTGCTGCATTGCACCCCTGGGTGCATTAGAGCATGACCTGCTGTGATCTTTAATAACGTCATTACCGTCACGTATAAAGGGCTAACATCACATCGTTCATTTGGATCCACGGAGAAACAGTGCTGATTTACTGATATCACTGTCCTCACAGCTCCATGACTCTGTGCCGTGGAGACTAGAGCACATACAGACTCAACAGTTTATAATCCTGGCATGATGGGGGGGTTGCTCTGGATTCCCCACCATCCCACTGAAGCAGTGTTTAGAGGAAGGCGCTTTCTCATCATTCTTCCTCTGGCTTTATTGTTGCCATCAGTGAGAGCACAGTTTATGGGAAGCCCTCTGGACTGCCACAAGACTTGTGTGTGCGCCAGCAACATCATCAGCTGTTCCAAGATGAATCTAACCAATATTCCCACTGCTCTCCCAAAGTATACGGCTGTTCTGGACCTCAGCTTCAATGCTATCACCAAACTCCGTGCTGAGTGGACCCCCGTCAAACTCAGCAGACTGCACAGTCTGCTGCTCAGCCACAACGGTCTCACCTTCCTCTCCTCTGAGGCATTTGTGTATGTGACAAGGATACGTTACTTGGACCTTTCCTCTAATGGCCTTCGCCAGCTGGATGAGTACATTTTTGAGCCGCTGGAGCACCTGGAGGTGCTGCTGCTGTATAACAACTCTATTTCTCAGATAGATCGCTCTGCTTTCTCTGGTCTCAACAGTCTGCAGAGGCTCTACCTGAGCCAGAACCAGATCTCACGCTTCCCCCTGGAGCTGGTGAAGGAGCGCAGCCGGCTGGAAACTCTTAGGCTGCTGGATGTGTCCACCAATCGAATCAAAACCCTGCCCCTCCAGGAGCTTCAGGCTCTGCCTGCCTGGATCAAGAATGGCCTGTATTTCCATAATAACCCTCTGCCCTGCAGCTGTGAGCTGTATGACACGGTGGCACATTGGTATCTCAAGGAGCTCAGCTCTGCCATTGACTTCAAGCTCAGCCACACTTGTGTGTTACCAGGCCCACAGAAGGATAAAATGGCAATACTGGATCTGGACAAGGTCTATCTGAACTGCAGTGAGGTCAGAATCATGAATGAAGAAGCCTATCTGGAGCAGTTCCTTGTCCTGGACTGTGACACCAGGCAGAAGGACATGACAAAGAGCTGGGTGCTGCCCGGAGACATCACCTTGCCTCCAACATACGAGACTGCTGTGATGCGACCTGATGGCAGCCTCCAGATTGGGCCCCTGAAGCTAGAGGACTCTGGGGTCTACACCTGCTACGCCACCAGTGACTCCTATAATGAGACTCTGTATGTCACTGTGGTGGTGTTTAATTCCACCATGAGCGGTGGCCTGGAGAACTTAAAGACAGCATACACCACCCTCGTAGCATGCCTGGTCAGTGTGGTGATGGTTCTCATCTACCTCTATCTCACACCCTGCCACTGCGCTTGTTGTCCAGGTCAGGGCCTGGAGAAAAACGAGCCAGGGGACAGCCCCCACTCTTCAACTGTCAGCGTCTCACACGATGAGACGGGGCAAGAGAGGGTGGAAGGTGGAGCCTTTCCCTACAGACATGTGGCCTTATTGGAGCCCAAGGACCAGCTGGAGCAGAATGGGCGCTTGAACCCAATAGGTGAGGAAGACGAGGAGTGGCAGGGGGACAACAGGGAGAGAAGAAGGTCTGATGCAGAGTCTGTTAGCTCTGTGTGCTCTGATACACCCATGGTGGTGTAAAAGTCAGTGGCACAGCCAGAAGTGACAGCTCAAGTCATGTGGCCTCTCCTCAGAGGATTAGGTGCTTTAAATGTGTGCAAGACTCAAAACTTGGCAACTTCCAAAGTTAAAGCTTTAGTAGGTTTCAGTAGTATGAAAATACATTTTTAGTGCAATGTCTTGTAAAAGCAATTGAAAAATAATTGGATAATACCAAGAAATGTGGTTAAATGAAGACAAATGGCTGAATGCATTTATCTCACTTATCATACAGGATTGAAATTGTTATTTCTATTAATTCTACTCAGATACTCAGATTCATGTCATGTTTACCGCAAACGTATTGGCTGGCCCTGCAAGAACTTGCTATGCAGTCCAAAAATGTAAGAGTAATATTTTTTGCACAGCAATATCTTCACATCTTTTTGCAGGTCTTTTAAGTCAGTTTGAGCATCATTACAGATTCATCAACTATCAAATCACTGTGATACATTGTACTTTTAGTGCAAGATATTTTACAAAAGGTCATCAGATACACCGGACTACATCCAGTGTTTTGGGCAATGATTCATATCACAAAGACCACATACACCTGAAAGGTATTAATAAAACTGGTATGTAGTTGTTTACATCAATATATATACAACAGTTGACAATTAATAGAGCATGAAATATCAATTTACATCAAGACCAGCCAGTGATTTCATCACATACGACATACAGCAAACAATACTGAATTAAAAGATTTGAATATTGATGAGATCCAATAGTGCAAAATAATTGGTTACTAACTTTTAGACAAAACTATTGATATTATATTGTTACTCTTATTATATTAAATATCTTCTGATTGTAGTGCTTCTTATTCTAACAATATGCATTCATGCCTTTTGTTAAAGAGGACGTTTCTGTCATATCGCCTGTCTACAGTGTCATCAGGGACTAAATCTCAGACCTGCTCCTCTGACTTTATTAGTGTATTAACTTTACCTGTGGGGCCTGCAGAGACATCACAGTTTCTGGTTCAGATAAATAAACACTGTAATAGCCTAAAACTCATTTGCAGCTTAAAAAAAACATTCCAAAAAATAACCTGCGTCACCCAGCTGTCCTCTGTCAGAGCAAACACTGCAGGTTTTGTCCAGTGATGGCAGATTTCAGTTTCAGGCCTCTAAGTTTAAACTCTTTAGAAAAAGTTGATCATTCAGTTCTAGTTTAGAATGAATATATGACATAATTAATTAATCTACTATATCGTTACGATGCAGTCAAACCTAAGTTTTCAGTATGAGATTCAGACTGAAAACATAAACGTACATCCTGCCACATTGGACAGTTAATAGCAGCCAGGAAGCCATCACCCAGGGGAAACAACTGAGAGCAAGTACCATCTAATGAATGCTTCTGGGCATTAGTGCCCAGCCCTGAACAAATCAGCAAATGCCAGCCGGCCAGCCAGCAGTCTCATAAACACAATCAGAAATAGCAGCTAGTAGAGCAGCCAGCACGCAGGCTCCCTGACACAGCTGAAATGTAAATATAGAAGTGGCAGTTTTTAAACACATGTCTTAATTGAATTCACATTGCTAAAATACCTTCAGATTGTTGATTTTTAGAGGCTCATGTCATGAACATGTGTATACACATCTGGATATAAATCAGAAAAAATAAAACATGGAAATAATGTGTCAAAAACCTCAATTCACTTTGGCTCTGTTGCTGACAGTAACGCTACTACTAATGATAAATTAAAACTTACTATTATGCTAATAAAAGAACATTTTTTCAATAAATAAAGTGAGGCTGATAATCACAGATTACACACGCCAATTCCAGATCATAGATGTAGCAACGTACAGTTAATACGCCTTTATTTGGAAAGCACCATTATCAACATCACCACATGTAATTAAATGTCTCTACATGAATTGTAGCATTGGAAGCTGTCGTGTCATTGTGAGCGTAGCATTATAATGTAGCTATAACATGAACAACTTTACTGAACCATATCTCTAATAAGGGGCACAAATCTAATGTATGCTAATGTTGTACATATGTCTTTTTTCCTCTGACAGTAGTTTATAACCAAAGACTGAGTTACATGCAAATAATCCACATGTTCAGTGTTTACATATTGTCATATTGTCATTAGTATGCTATGGTTACTTACTGAGTTTCTGTGTTAGGCCACAAACTTATATTTTCTTATATGCAACGCTGTCTAAGGACTTATTGTATTTTATAATTTCCTGTATGATATATTGTCTGTTATTGTATTGCTCCTGTACTTCATAAATTACACACACATGGCAACAAAGAGTTAGTGATGAGTCAGTCTGTGGCTATATTCTTATAAGGTGAGTGCACTGAACATGTCAAACTGAGCTGCATTTTCAGAATTTTTGAAAAGTGAAGTTAAAGGAAAAGTTCAAAATTGTTAAAAATATGCTCATTCACTTTTAGGACACAGCATTGATACCGCTCTCATGTCTGTATGTTAAATATGAAGCTACATCCAGAAGCTGTTTAGCTTATCAAGAAGACTGGGGGAGGGAAACATCTTTTCTGACTTTGTGTGACCGGGAACAGCACCCATCAGCACCTTTAAGGCTCACTTATTAACATATTATCTTTTTTTATCTTTACATATCTCTTTTACTTAGTCTGTACAAAATCCCAAGTAAAAAAAAAGGACAGGTTTGTGCCAAGAAGTCACTGTACCCAGCCAGGAGGTAGTCACATTACCCCCAGTAAGACCACAAGACTTATTTCACTTCAGATTTTGTTTTAATGACACACACAGGCTAGAACAAGATAACTGCAGAGCTTCATCGTGTCTAGCGATAGAAAATTACACCTTCTGGCAGAGCCAGACTAGCTGTTTTCATGCCAAGCTAAGCTAACCAGCTGCTGGCAGTACCTTTATATTCACTACACAGATATGAGAGAGGATTCGATCTTCTCCTCTAACTCTTCACAGAAAAGTGAATAAGCTTATTTCCCAAAGTGTCCCCAAATCTATATGTCTATGTATGCTCCATGTATGCTCAAGATCAGACTTCTTTTGTCCAAGTTAGAGTGGAGCTCCACTGACTTTAGTTTCTGTATTACACTAATGACCCAGCCTTGTTCACTTGAGGGTGAAATGGGAGACCACACAGATCATTGGAGCAGAAACTGTTCACCCAGGGAGTCATATTTATTGCACCTGTCCCTCAGACTTAGTTTCTTCTGGCAACATTCAGTGTTGCTGGTTTTTCAGCCTTATTTGGGTTGTTGACTGCAGGACCTCCCTGTGAAGAGTGAGCACTCTGGTCTGTATTCACCCTACTCTGTGTGTTTCTGTCCAGGACAGATCAGTCTGTTGGATTAGTGCTACACTGGCCTCAGACAATGTAGGTCTCAGATTTCAGTTAAAGAAAATGTTTCTTGATGTCAGGTAGTTTTAGCAATGAACATAACCATTATGTAGAATATGCTACATCAAATTTCTTCATGTGAGAGCAAATGTGTACAGAATTATTACAGTGCTTAAAGGGGTTGATTTCTGTAAAGAAGTCGCTCCATCAATCTGACAGATGCTGCAGTGTGAGAACTCACCTGCTGCCCTGCAACTGCTCTGCAGGATGAATGATTGAAGAGGTCTGCAGGGACATCCATGCTCCCTGTTTCAGTAGCTGCTGTCTTATGTTACCATGTTTAGTCATGCTGCATGCAACACCAGCCAGGTGTGTCTAACTAGATTTAACCATTTGGGAAAGAAAAAGGCACTGCGCGATGCAGTATTGAACTCAGGGTATTTCATTGTTACAAGTGCATTTAAGTGTGTTCATAGGAGGCATGAGGGGGTTAATGATAGCCCATCCCTGTTGATGCATGTGTTTAAATGGAAACGAGCTGACTGACACACCTCGGTTGGATATTAAATCACAGATTATAATTAGAACACATGCAGCAGCTTAAAGGAAATCTCAGATCACTGAACATCACAGACACAGATGGCATGAATGTAAGCCCGTGCGTGTTGACAATGAATGACTGGCAGTTGCTTCTGTGTTTTAGAGACTGAATTCTAAGTAAGATGACTCATCCTCTCCTCAGGCCCCTCCCAGGAGAGTCACATGAATGGTGAAGTGACTGAATGTGCAGCTCAGTGAATCTGCTGCCATCTAGTGGCCATCAAAACACAAAACCATATCAGAGTAAAAGCTGTGGGTTGATTCTCACCTTTTCAAAGCATTACAGGAAAGACTTTGCAAGCATTTGGGTTTCCAACATAGACATGCTGGCTTTAATGTCTGGAAGGCATTATTTTATTAATTGGCTTATAGTCAGTTTCTTTCTAAACGTCTCAGGCTGTCTGAGGTGACACAGACTGGAGTCTCTGATGTCATTTCAAACTGACCCAGCTCTCCAAATGTATTCACACAGCTTGCTCTATGAAGCAAACAATGCCCCTAACAATTCCTAATAAGATCAGTCAACTGGGGTTGTGTAAATACTGGGGCATATGACTAGACCTGCCCAGGCTTCTGTTTGAACTGTGTTTTATATTGTCAGAGTGCAGGTCTGACTATTAGCTATTAATTGATGCAGATCTGTTTTTTCTACTTTCTAATATTCTACAAGTTAACAGTTAACTCATGCCTGTGTTAATGCCTAACAAATAAGCTACATACTTTCATTTAGAAATAATTTGAAATCACAAATTCTAAACACGTCCACGTACAACCACCTCTTAAATTGCAAGAGGTACAACTTGCATTAGGCAAAACTAATGCAATCTAACATAACCATTCTAAATATGACCTTTATGAAGGTTATAATGTTTTTCTTAAAACTGTTTTTGAGAGACTGTTGGAACTGTACTGATTTATACAGAGGGGTGTGGCTGCTATTAGGTCAATATTTGAATTTAAGCGGTATGGACAAAATAAGAGGAACACCTGTCACTGAGGCAATACAATCTGAACACTGTCACCTTCATGAAGGTAGGACTTACTGCAGGGCTATATTAGCCTGCATTACTTTTGACGCTACTACATTTGTCAATATGCTTGAACACCCTTTGTTGATTGTAATTTTGATTTATGAAGCCATTATTCCAATCAGGTTGTGAAAAATCCCCTTTAGCTGTTTTTTCCCCCCTTCAAAATAACATGTTTTATCCTTTGGTTCACTCTTTAATTCGCCAATAAGATCCTTTCTCCAACCACTTGCAGCACATCCAGGCCATAATCCATTAATCAATCATACCAATATTTAAATGGTTATGGGGTTTTTTTTTACTTCATAATAAGCTATCAAGTCTTGAGTTATACAACAACCATTAATACATACATTTTTATTTGGATGACTTGTAATGTGTATGAAAGAGCTAGTAAAAGGGAGGATATACATAATCCAAACAACCCAGTCACTTTCCATATTAGTGAATTATTAATTCTCTATGAAGCAAACAATGCTCCTAACAATTCCTAATATGATTTGAGATTTGATAAATTATGTAATAGCATTGCTGGACATAACAACTATTAGTTCTTTAACTATGCCTTGCAAAGTGGTGCCATATATCACTCTTTGTTTAAAACACAAACCTTCATGACATAGGCTGATGGAGGAAGAGGGAAGCTGTAGCCATTTATGTTGAACACAACATCTGGCAAGAGATTAGTGTTGGAGCAGCTCACCACAGCCTGTGTGAGAAAGCAAAATGTCACTTTATGTTACTTAAACCCCAGAAATGTCTTAAATACTAATCATATTCAAAATTATATCTGCAATAAAGTAAAACAAAAAACACTCACAGTACCATACTGATCTGAAACAGCTCCCAACCAACCATTGATGTTATTAATATCTTCACTGGAGCCGATAATCACAGAAGTACCTGAGTCCACTATCGCTTCACAACTTGCCGAGCAGGCAACAGTGTTCCCATTGATGGTGATGCTGCAACATAAAGGTAAGTATCAATACAGATTCACATTGACGGAAATCAATATAAGAAGACCTCAGATTGAAGTCTGTTTTAAAGTAGCTATATTGTTTAAACTCATCAAATCAGTCAAATAAGACTTCACCTGCTCAGGTACATGGAGAACATGTTCTTGAGGATTTTGTTCTGGTTCCACATGCTATAAAATAACGGTGTGCCTCCCTCAAATGACATGTCAGGAAAGGCCAGACCAAGAATACCATCCCAGGGAACAGACCCCAGGAAAACTGCCTCTGTTTCAGTGAGGCCAAATATCTGGTGCTCCACATAGATGTCACTTATCTGAAAGATTCAATATCAGTTTTGAAGGGTTTCATAAAATGCAAATTGGAAAATGCTACTTTGGTAAAAGCACTGATACATTATTGTAAAGTTAATCTATAACAAGTAATAATCATAGTAAAGTAAAAGAATAGAAGAGGAGAAATGCAATACTAATGTTTATTCTCACCTTTACAGTATCATATCCAGTGCTCCCTGCTGCAAATCCACTGTTATATGAGATGTGGAAAGGCTCTTTCCCAGCCTGATGAAGCTGAGCTGTTGAACTTTGCATGATGATCTAGTCACAGACAGGCAAAGAGAGATTAAGTGGAGCAGGAGAGAAAAGAGGCACTACAGAATACATTTCATCTTTTTTTCTTTATACGCATCCTATGAACAAAAACATAGGGATATGCACATAATCCCACTTTAGAAAGGTAGTCATTGGCCCCCAAAATAAAAAAAACTAATAAATAATAATTTCATAGACACCCACCATATTTTAATAACTGCTTTATCCACCCAACTGTCCTAAACAAGGACATATTAACTTTACGATCATATATGACAAGAACAATCCTTAAATCTGTATTTAGGAGAAAAGAACCAGAGAAATTTGAGAGAAAAGAACCAGAAAATGCCGGTGCACTAGGTGAGAAATTCAAAATTGTTCTGACCATGAACCTCCGTTGTTATACTTACCACAAGAAGAGCTGGTGCATCTTATGGAGGGAACCCACAGGTCAGAGGAGCCGGTGTCAAAGAGAATTTTGAAGAACTGAGGTGGAGTTTTTCATGATGGCACAGGACGGAGTACACAGTAGTTACATGCTACTTACATCTGGGTCATAGGTCATGGGCACCACACTCTGCTCAGTCCTGCAGAGAAACTTTGCTGCAGGCTTGTATGGAAACTTCTTCCTGTACTCCTCAAACAGGCGTTTCTCCTCCAGCTGCTGCCTGGCTGACTCCCCTCTCATCAGGGGAATCCTGCAGCACATTCATTATTCCAGCTGATCAGCAGAATATTTCCGGTCTCATAACTTCCCCTAAAAAGGATTTTTGACCTTGGAGTGATTTAGGAAAAATAAATTATAGTGTACTAAGCTAACAAAGGTCACGAATGTCTCAGAGGGATGTTTGATCATAAATGGTTGCATTTATAAAGCACTTTTATACAAAGCAGTTTACAGTCTGCCAGTCTTGCCCGTGGACAGTGGAAGCTGTGGATCAAACTGTCAAGCCTGCGATCAGCAGACAACCTGCTCTGTCTCCTGAGCTCTGCTTGTTTGATGTGTTATTCTCTTTCAAAAGTCTAAATGAAGTGCTCAAAGCCTGTCACCTGCAATATTCAATAAACCCTGCAACAAACAACATGCTGAGTGTTTTTTAAGCTTCCCCTGTGGCTGGGCTAAAAGGTGGTGAAAGTCTTGGACAGACTAACATGACCAATTTGCAGCATGCTTTCTGCACAAGTGTCCAACTCACTCAATATAATCCATCCATCACTATTTCAGCATCTATGGACAAATGTCAAAACAAAGCTCAATTATTTTCATCTTTGCTGTTTGTACTGTGTCCAAAATCATTCAAATATCACAATGGAGACATAGTGACAGGGGTGTTTTCTTCTGTCTGTTTGTGTGAATTGTCTTTTCCATTTCTGATACAGAAAAGTTTCCAAATCCCTCTCAATTTCTAATGGTTCCTGATCTCTTTTCTTTAAAGAGGTGACAATTTTTGATTTTTTGGAATAAAACTAAATAACATGTCAAATAAAGAATCTGATACCAGCTCATTTTGGGAGACAGATGTTATATATCTTAGCATACATCATCATTCATCTCCATCTGGTTTAAATCTCACCACTGCATCTAATCCATTTAAATTTCAAAGCTATTGACACTTAGAAACAGCTTAAGTGATGCTGCATATCCACATTTTATCACCTTTCTTACCTGAGGAGACCCTGAGAGACAGCCACAAAGCCCAGCAACACAAAAACAGACTTCATCATTTCTAAAGCAACACAACAAAGATCTCATACAGCAGGCTGTCTTTACTCTATATATAGAGGTCAAAACTCATCTAAACTCCTCCTTTTTACTGTAACACACTTATAGCTGAACTGATAAGAGACTGCTTGAAACAGTCAAGTATCAAATCAGTAAACACAGATAAATGAAACAATGTAACCCAGCATGTTTTTCCCAATGTCCTTTAATCTAATATTAATCATGTTAGTTGTAAGTACATGATGTTAGTTTACTCAGTTATTTAGAGATAGAAATTAGCCTTAAATCTCTGTTAATCGTTTGTTGAATATAATTTGTTTCACCTTTGAATTTGACCATTTGTCATTTATCCAAATGAACTGAAGAATGTATTTAGCCTCATTTAGTAAATATTAAAAATATATAAAAGTCATCTTCATCAGAAACAGGGAGTAAAAATCTTTTTTGTTTTGTATTCACAGAGTTTATACTAATATGTATGAACCTTACTGATGAAAACAAACATTCAGCTTCATTAAACTATTTGATTTACGTGTCTGGTGTCCGGGGGAGCGAGGGGAAGTTCAGTTTTGAGTGAATGATTAGTGGTTGAGACTTTAATTAACAACAACTAACAACTTTAATTTCATCTTAAACAAATCTTCACTCATAGCTAGGAATGCTGTGTGCAGGTCCTGTTGGTGCTTAAAGCCAGGTGATGTCTGACCTTCCCCATTTCTGTTGACTTTTCACATCTACTGTGTACGCACAGAGACAAAATGTAAAGTATTACTGCAATTGGCAACTTTAAAAGGAGCTTGTGTCCCATAAAAGCCTTTCCCTTTTATTTTAGTTCTTCCTGCAAGGCTTATCACATTACACATAAGAAATAGTGATACTGTATCACTTGTGTGTGCGTCATCTGTTCACGTAGTTTAATATCGCTCCATGCTGCTCTGCACTCTACACAACTGAGAGTTTAAAAACCAGAGCAGACGTCCTAAAATCTGTCAATATACGTCAACTGAAACAGTATGAATGTTAAGTGAAAAGAAAAGGCAAAATGTCATGATGTTTCCAGAAGAGATGCCTTTATTTAAGCACAAATCAAATGCACATTACATTATAAATATAAAATACCAGAATGAATAAATATAGGTTCAGGTTTACTCACCAAGGCATAGTTTCTTTTGTATGATGAGTCTTTTGCATGTGAAGCAATGTTTCAATGTGCACTCGTAACTTCATCAGAGTTCACTGAAGTTCACTGGCTCAGTCAGACTACAGCAGGTGTGTGTGAGAGCCGGACTCAGAAGAGTTTTCCTCCCGTTTCCTCTGTACTGAGGTGACGACCTGAAATACTTGATATTTTAATGAGCTTGTGTTCAAACAAGACATTAGTCCAAGACATTCATAAAAAGTGAAAAACAGTTGTAATAACACAAAACTATTCACTATCACGTCATGATCTCGGGAGTTAGGCCCACATTTTAGGCAACTGTAGCATCAAAATCTTTCAATTTTCAAACTCTTCAAAGTGTACTTCTCACTCTGTCACTCATGACTTTATAAAGTTTAATGTGCTGTGTTATACACACAGCAAATGTACGTTATATTAATGCAATCAAAATCATCGGCATGCCATACCTTTCATAAACAAATTAACTGACAGGTTTCTGTCAGAGTCATATGCAGAATCATTTTCTAAAACATAAGAGACAACAATGTTCTCTGTCAGGCTTCACAAACTCAAACAGCTGAGTCAGCATTTCATCGAGAAACTGACCTTGATTGCCTGACCTCGTCCGCCTAAAACCACGGGCACATTTACTGTAAAATACTGTGTGACCTGTCAGTAAAAGCTGAACTGTCAGGCTGTTCATTTCCACAAATTCTGAAACTCAAGTGCACAACTCCGCCTCATATGCAGCAAACACAACCTCGCTATTTATATCTGCACACTAACATCTCCAATCAAACTGTGACACTCTGGCATTGTTTGTATGAACAAGTCTTGAACCTGACGTTGATGCACAACGTTTACATTTCTGAGATACTAACGTATGATAAATATTACCATTTTTGTTGCACCAGAGGTTATTCCACTTCCAGACCTGTCACAAACAGCTTGTTCTCTTTGTTTGCTCCTTTCTGATAAATGATGTGACATTTTCTCTTAATCACCTTCCACCACCAGTGTAAAAAGGGACATTAAATATTAACATTAACACTGATTTCACTTTTAAATTGAAATAAATAATACAGTAAAAGGGCCGATGCCCTGCAGTAATCTTGATGAAGGATGTTTTAAGAAATATTCCATTAATCCTCTTCTATTTGTTACTGTTTGCTAACACTTTCTAACATTATCTCATGTTGAACATATTATGTCATAATTATTGATTCCTTGCAGTTCAAATATTATATAATTTAGCAGTTTCAGCAGCTAATGTGCCAGTAACTCAAGCAGGGACTATTTGGCTGCTAATTTCCTTATGTTGCTACTAAAATGACATTGACCTATGACCAATGGTGCAAGGTAATGAAGTACATTTAACAGTACATTTATTTAAACAGTGTTTGAGGTAAATTGTCCTTTTTTCTTTCTATTTTATTTTTCTTTAAACCAAAGTGCAACAATTTTCATATTTGCAGATTTTTGAAACCTAATCACTGTATGGTCATTAAACAACCACTATGCAATATACAATAGAATAATATACTGTCTGTGTTAATGCAAATAATCCAATATAAAAAACATTTTATAAATAAACAGTTTATAAATATACTCTGAAACTGCACCCTCTGCATTCTGCAAACTTTTAGTATTTTTACACTGTGGTGGTCCTTTTACTCTCAGGATGAGTAACTTCCTCTACCACTTACTCTCACTTGTGTAGCTGCTTTAGATTTTGAAATATTCAGTAAGTTGTTGCATTAATTTCTGTAAATTGTATTTAATTTGACAGTTAGACATGAAACACCATGACAAATATACTCTAGGAGTCCAACAGTGAGCGGACACTCGCCAGCACTGACCAAAAGGTACAGACACAATATTTGAGTAACGTGATCAAACTATGACTTCAAATCAAATCTCCATGTGTGTCTACATAACCTGCGCACTGTGGCCACTAGTTTGGTATTTATTTCACCAGTGTCTGATTTTGTTACCTTTTCATCCTCTAACCAGCTCCTAAACAGGGCCTAGCATGTTTGTAGTTGTCTTAAACATCTGTATACGTACCCGACTCAGTAGTAAAGGCCATCTCAATACTTTACCTGTGGAACAGGAGCAGGTGCAGCCAAGGTAACTCTCAAACCTGTCACTCCTCCCAGCTCCAGGAATCTTTGAATCCCAGCAGTGGCACCGTGTGGACGCCCAGGGAAGCTGCTCAGGTCCCTTTGGTCCGGAGCAGCGCCAACTTGATGATAGACATCCTGCAGCAGATTCTCACTCAGCGACGGCAGGAAAGTCTGTACTCTTTCATATGCAGTTTGGCACAGAATTGTTTTTAAGGTGTTTAAATCAGATCGACATATGAACTACAGATTAGGATTCCCTGCACAGGCAATGTTTTCTCTTCTGTAGCGTTTCCTTTCCATTTTACGGCAAATAAAGCAGTTGCCATCTGGAAGTCTCAACCTCTTCTGCGACACAGGGTGAGACATGTTCGAAGTCTGGCCCTAGCACAGAGATCTTCCATCAAAACTCCAGTGAAAGAACAATAAGCAACTACACACATGAAAACTCTGGTGTCTCCTTCTCGAGCTGCTGCAGATGCCAAACCAAAACTGCTGGAGTCAGATGAGAGGAAAGACCGAGGGAGGCCTCCGCGGAGAGACTGTCAAAATGGAGACGACCCCGCTGACTCTGGCTCATCCTGTGACGAGCAACAAACCAGACGGATGAGCACTTTGCTGGGTCTCAGCTGCACCTGCAGTCATACGGGCCACAGGTGACTGAGGAATAAGCCACACATCTGAAGAGACACAGCGACTCACTGGGGAAAAGTATTCTAGCACAGCTGAATTTCAATTTGAGTGAAGGTCACAGAGGTCATTCAACAAATGATGATCAACAGAATGAAAACACAGAACTGAGAGGTTGACCTCTCTCGATTCTCACACTTCCTCCTTGTTGCCGGGAAGGCTCCTGCTGTCAAAGTGATAAAGCCTTTAGAGTTTGATAGACAATTCCAAGCACAGAAAAGGTCACAAAAGTTGTCTTCCAAGGCACCTGTGTTTCCCACGAAAGAGTAAATTTATTGAGACAAAATCAAGTGCATGTTGCACTTTGTGTTTTTTTTCTGACAGGTATACTTCTTAGGCCCATGAGCACTGATGTTCTCCATTTCTCTCTCCAGATATCCTGAGTATACAAATCTTTTTTTCTCTCCATTTGAAACACAGAACTCAAAATCAAAGCATGAAAAACAGAATTAACAGTCCGTTCAGAGGAAGGCGTGTTAGGCCACTGGAGAGCAGCCTACTCTCCTCTGATTCACTCAGAGGGTTTTTGTCACAGTCCACCGATAGCATAGCAATATTTTCTACTTAGAGACTCCTGGTCAGTTATTACAGGTGTGCACGGAGTACAGAGAGCGCTTAATTAATAGGTTACATCATCTTTTTTCAAAGAGTACATGCTTTGTTGGGGTAGTTTCCAAACTTCCTGGATTACAACACATGAAAAGTGAAACATTCAATTAACCAGTCACTGTTTCACCAAAGTGAATATGATGCCAATAAGAAGCACAGTATAAGAAGGATGGACACAAAAGCTAGCCTGAATAATCCAGCTCCACAGACGTACTGGCTTTTTACAGCGTTTAGCACTCAGTTTTATTTTGATAAGAGGATCTGATTCAACTCCATGTCACTCACATTTACAGCTGATCTGATTAGTCAGATAGTTAACAAGACAAAATTCTATATTGGTTTATCGATCAGTTTGAACATTGTCAAACTACATTTTTGATGGTTTCAGATTCTTAAATATGCAGATTTGTTGCTTGTTCTTGTCTGATTTTTTTTTTGTTTTTTCACTATTTTCTGATGTTTTTTAAATAATTGATCCATTAACTAAACCTAATTTTCTTGATAAAGTCAGATTTGTTTGTAAAGTTACTCAGCTGCATTATAATGTACAGGTGTTTTGCTTCTTGTGTCCAGCCCAACATACATGTGCCAGTGCTGACAGGGAAACAGACATTTTTACCTTGCAATGTCACAAGATCTCCAGATTTAGCTTTGAAAGGAGCACTGACGGTGATGTAATCCATTACACTATAACCCCTAAGATTCACATGTCTGTATTTTCACAAATCCAAAAGTAAATGATGAATAGTCAATTATTGTCAATTTATAATATAGTCAATTGTCAGTTTTCCCATATCACACCTGTCTATAGCTTTAAGCAGGACTGGCAACAACTGGTAAAAAATGGATAACCTGCCGTCATGAAACTCTGAATAAGGAAGTGTTGAAAAGGAAAAAGTGATACAGATGCACAACTGGAACATGACTATTAATGAGTGATTGGTAGAGCTTTAGTGCGAAGAGATACATTTCCTTAATCAAGAGAAAATTCTCTATGTACATGTGTTTGATTTGATTATTTCCAGCGCTGGATGGACAAATGTGCTGACACTGACTCAATCTTTGCTGAGTGCAGATAAAATGAAGGATAAATACTCTGTTTTAGATCTTAAACTCTTCTTCTGTTATTGGCAGGCATTGTATGAAAGGATACAAAGGAGCGGTGTTACTTTTGAAACGAGATAAGGCAACATATAGTATTGATTCACAGAACTGTAGCTTGCTCTGAACTTTAAGCAGTGTACCATTCAAGTAATGTACATTTATCTGGTAACTAAATATCAGACATCACCTGCATTTATAATAAAAATCCATCTCTTTATCAAATGAATTCATTCATTTCTATAAACCTCCAACAGGATGACACAGGAGCCACCATGCAGGTCAGGGAGCTAAAATCCTGTCATTCCACTTTACACTGTGTTACCATTAATCCTCCCCGTTCTCAACTCGCAGTTTAACACTTCATGCATGTGAAAAGAGACATTCATAATTTGCACTTTTTTTCACGATGCTCCTTTGATTATGACCATCAGCATGTAGTCGTCCTCTGATTTGGCAAAAGCTTTGGCAGAGGCATCCAAGAACTGCTGTGAGAACTCACATGGGGGGAAAGCGTGAAGGACTCCTCCGTGGTCCTTGTCACGGCTGCCCCCCACAGGGAGGCTGATGATGCCAGCTGCCTCCTTCTGCTTCAGGTAGGAGACCAGGTTCTTCAGCGGCCGCTCGGCAGAGTTGCTGGCATCCTGGGCTCCTCCGTCTTCAGATTTCGCAGGCACAGCCAGAAGGATGGTGTATCCGCTGGTGCCGGCAGCTTTGATGCGTCGAGAAACCTCATCAAGCTTGGGCTGATCCAGGCGCAGGCGTTGGCTGATCTTCAGCTGAGACACTTGACCCCCTGTGGAGCCCTCCACAAGCAGGCTGGTAGCTACCTCCACGTCCCCCTCCAGCAGATGCAGTGACGTGGGAAAGCTGCTATTCTTCAGCAGGAGGACGCCCTGCCAGGCTTGACTCAGCTTCTGGCCTCCAGATGCTGCCTTAGACAGCGGGCCAGACTTGGAGGATGAGGAGGAGGAAGAGAGATCCTCCTTTCTCACTGGGCTCTTAGATGAGTCACTGGCTTTGCGTTTGCGGTCCTTCTCCAAGGAGAGGCCTGGCTCAGGTGGGCTAAGTGTTTTCCTTCTCTTTTCTCCAAACCCAGAGTCCTGTCGCTCTCTGACAGGGGAGGTTCTGCCAGAACGAGGAAGGCGTTCAGGGTCACTATAGCGCCCCCCATCCCGACTGCTCCCTCCAGGGCTGCGCTCTAATGAGCTGCCGTGGTGGCGCATACCATAGTCACTAATGTCAGGTGAATGATCCAGCCGGCAGCCATCATCCAAAGGTCTCCTTTTGCGACTTAGATCTCGGCTTTGGAACTCGCGCTCTACTGACCAGGTTTCACGGGAACGCCTCTCTAGGCGCTCTATGGGGTCAAAGCCTGCCCCTCGTATCCTGTCATTGACCCCCAAACCAGACCATTCTGCGCTGGGGTACAGATCTCTGTCTCTGAAGCGGGCGGGGAGTGGGGGGGACCTCTCTCTCATTCTCACAGAGTCAGTGATGCGATGAGCAAAGGGCTCAGGAACTAAGTCATAGTGCGGCAGGGGGAGAGGGAGCTGCATGTACTGCTGTTGCTGCTGCTGGTAACGGTGCTCTGTGTCTGCAAAGTCAACTCTGAGTCTCCTGTCAGGGCCGCCGAGAGGGAAGCCTCTCATGTGAGTACATGCAGCCTGAGCAGCATCCAAACTTTCATACTGGATGTACGCCCATGCCTCACCTTTCCTGTAGTCTATAGTCCTGATGGTACCAAAGCGGTCAAACTCCTTGGCCAGCGCAGTGAGTGGAACCCAGGGTCCAAGGCCCCCCACCCATAGCCTGGTAGTGGGTGTTGGTTTGCCATAACCGATTTTAATCGGGTTGTGTCCCACCACTTTCCCTGACATTGCCACTTTGGCGCGATGAGCCATGTCAAGATTCTCAAACTTGATGAATCCGTAGGTGTTGCTCTGTCCTCTCACGGCCCGCTTTATGTCCACCTCAGTTATCACTCCAAACCTGTCAAACGCCCTCCTCAGGTCACTCTCCGTCACAGTGACGTCCAGGTTACCCAGAAACAACGTCCTGTTTGCCCTCTGGTCATCCTCAGGGCTCGTCAGATCCTCATCACGGTAAAGAGCACATTCGGGGATGAACGGGGGTCTATTCCTGGCATCATACATTGAAAAATCTCTGTCCCTTTCCAGGTCTCTTAGGTGAGGTGGTGGGGGAGGAGCGGGGAGACGGCCCAGGGCCAGCTGCTGTAACCTGTAGTCTCTGTATCCCAAAGCAGTGGGAGACAAGGATCTCTGGGAGTGGAGATGCCTCTGTCCTGGGGGGAAATTGTCTTTTGAAACAGGGGAGCGGCTCCTGCGTCTGTTCATGTAAACTGTCTCGATTTTCAGAGGCCGGTCGTACAGCACCAGCTTCCCGCGAGCGTGTTTGGCCGCGCGGGCGTCATCGGGCCTCCTGAAGTTCACAAAGGCCACCCTCTCTTCGTTTTCTCGACTAATTTTAACACTCACGTCCCCAAACCTCTTAAACTCGTGAAAAAGTCCGTCTTCTATCTCCTCGTCGTTCAACTGAGAGCCCAGTTCACTAATTTTTAGAGTCTTGTACTCACTCTCGGGGCTTAACGGAGGCCGAGGGTCGCCGCGTGAACCGGACCTGGATGTTTCCGCGGCGATGTCAGCGCCGCCATACGGCTTGTTCGCCGAAACAATTCCGTAATCGTAACCGCTACCAGCCCGGCTGGATGCATTATGTCCGTCTGAATCCCTCATATCCCTCTTCTCGCCGTGTAAACTTCTCCTTTGAGCAGATCCGTTACCGTTACTGCTTCCAGTCGTCGACAGGGCTCCGGTCTTCTTGCCGCTCGGGTGGCTTCCTCCTCGGTCTCTGCTATCATCTGGCGCCCGGGAGCGTTTCTTCAACGGAGACCGCTCTTTCCCTTTCATTTCCAGCAGCCAATATCAGCAGACTACAGACACTAATCTGTGCAAATAAACACGTTGTCTACTGCTGATAAAGACCTAAACTATCTGTACTTATTTGCGGTTTCCACTACAGTCTCAATCGAGCGACATGACCGCCATGTTGGAGTACTTGCACTACTGTACAGGAAGTCCCGCCCATGCACTAGTAGAAGATGATGATTGGCTGTGCCGGTTGTCACTCGTGTGAACAGGAAGGCCGCTCGCCTATTATAAACAAGGGTGCGGCTCTGCTGTGGGGTCAAAGTAAGTCTTGAAGGCTGCAGTGGATTTGAAAATGTCAGAAAAACTGTGATTGTGACAGACTGCAGCAGAAGGAACCGGCGACAAAACGGAAGTTTGGGTTTTAATTTAGTCTAATCGTCGTTGTGAACGAATTCATACTATCCGAGTACGGAATGAGTTGATTTATCCTACCTATCACTTTAGATTAACGGAGTCAGAGCAAAAGACTTTGCTCTGGTATTTGTAGTTGAAGGCTACATGGTGTCCTTGAGGTAAACACACTGGTAATGCATTGAGCAATACATGGCAGGAAAACGGCACTCCACTTAAAGTAGCAGAAAATGGGCATACTGTATACTGAGTATTTCATACCTCTACTTCACTACATCTCATGGAAAAAATAATTTAAAGTGAAGTAATATTAATTTTTCAGCTGCTACAATGCCTGCCTCAAGAGCCTGCTTTTGTTGGAGCTGTAGCAGAAAAGACCTAGTACTTGACAATGCCAGAATAACTGTGCTGCTGACACATGGGAGAAACTGAAACAAGCACAGTTTAGTCTTGGAGTAGTGAGTCTTTAAATCGGATTAGCTTGTATCTATAATTGATATAACAGCTGTATATGCTTGACAAGACCAAGGTGTCCCAGAGATAACTTGCTTATAACTGGTGCTTACTGATGCCATACAAGCACTGACAAAGTGGGAGATCAGATGTTTAGAGTTTGGCTGTGAGAGAAGTACATCAGAAAAAATGGCCACGTGGTTTAACTGAGAGCTCTGGGATTCATTATCATCAATGTGCACCACTGTAGACACCGTAGACAAACCACTAGAGGGCAGGTTAGTCCTCCTAACAACCACAGCTGCAGTTTATCACTGAAACAGGACAGTAAAGTACTGACTGTCAAACAGACAGGAACATTTATATCCTGATTATTGACTGTAAGGAGACACTCTGCTCAGTGGCTGCCAGGAGCGGAAAGAAACTGTTCACTTAAATTCAGCCAGTGTGTTTCTGTGTCCAGTATGTCTTTTCTCACAACAATTATACTTCACCAACCCAAGCTGTGGTACTGACTGAGCCATCATCCACACTACACCAGCCTGTGTAGTCAGTGGGGTAGTTGTGGATGTGTGGGCTTTTTTATTATTGTAATTGATAATAATACACAGGAATAAAAGCTGAGACGTGTATGTAGGGCGCTCCCACGCATAGGATTAGAGCCTGCAGGACATCAAGTGGAGAGGTGGTTGTCCAGTTTTTAAACTTTATGGACAGAGAAGCAAAAAAAGAAACAGTTCCACTTTCTTTCTGTTCTTTATACAAACAAATATAACACATGCACAAATGCATGGAAATCTCTGTTTTGGGAACTTAATTTCAATCTCTTTATGTAAGTATGCACAATTTTTCTAAAAACTAAAAACGTCCCTCTTCCCATCATACAATTTAATTTACAAGAAAGTTTAACTTTACCCAACAAAATGTATAAAAGGCAATGAATCACATTCTGACAATTTTTAACATCATAATTTTCAGCAAAGAGAACCCAATCACCTTTATTAGTTTCAAACTGCATCATATTCATATATTCATTTTCAATCTTTGCTCTCAATAAATTTAATCTCTATTATTTGTTGCATCAACCTTGTTGCCTCGACAAAAAAAATTCAGTGTGCTTTGCTGCAGGGGTATTTTAAAAGGATTATGTTGTCCAAAAAAAAAAAAATGGGGACAGGAGCTTTGCCCTCAACCCTATGAGCTGGACTGGCCCCTCTTTGAGAGACCATCTGGTGAAGTTCTTCTATAGACTGTCACATGACCCCACGCAAGCCC
This sequence comes from Datnioides undecimradiatus, assembly GCA_008933995.1. Taxonomy (NCBI): domain Eukaryota; kingdom Metazoa; phylum Chordata; class Actinopteri; order Lobotiformes; family Datnioididae; genus Datnioides; species Datnioides undecimradiatus. The sequence goes on along the minus strand of WARS01000013.1, from coordinate 9,271,524 downwards.
AGCAAGGCAATCTGCCACCCAGTATTAAAATGGGTTTAAAAGTGTGTGTGTGTCTATAAAGATAGTATGATGAGGGGAAATTGTTCCTGTTTTAAAGCTCTTCCAATATCCAGGTCAGTTGTTTGTCCTCTTCAAATGGAGCAACCAAAGCATTCGTCCATCAGTGAAGTATGTCAACATAATTGTGCTTGCATTTAAACTTATTTGAGGGACATATGGCTGCTGCGTACCTTGACACCAGTAGTTGAATAACAGGAAACATCCCTACATACAGAATCCCTTCAGGAACATTAAAATAACATATTTAAAAACAAGGTAATGTAGTTTAGACCATATGAAATTGACCAGTGCTGCCTGCCGTGGCTGTGATTTCACTGACACATGAAACCTTGAATATGCTGCAACAGATAGGCGTTTCATCTGTTCATAACCATCGAAAACAGAATGGCATGGAGAGTTTTTTTGTTAATGAGCTGTCAAAGGGGAAATTTGCAAAGGATTACTGAGGGGAAAAACAGCTTTTAATGAGTTTCTATTTTGGTGTGTCGCATTAAGGTGAACAGCATGGCCTGACCCACTGCACTCTGGCTTTCGTGTGAGACAGATGCTTAGTAACAGATCTGTTTGGACATTTCTATCATCACCCAACTGGAAGACAGCCAAATCTCCACCTGTCTAGCCTGAACCAGGATAACATTCTCACCGTGTTTGTGAAAGTGGATTTCGATCACAACCTGGGGAATAAAAGCACAGTCTTGGAGCTCTGCTCCGTGTCAGTGTGCTGCAGTGTTGTCTGTTGGAGCCTGACATGACCCACTTTCTCCACTGTCTGAACACCTGCATGGCACCAGCACATCCTTGCGCACTGATGCACTCTGGGAAAGCAGGAGGTGCCACAATAGACTGCTGTCTATTAAAGACAAATGAGAAATAAAACCAAGTTGTGCATGAATTAATCATGACTTTAAGAATTTCTTCATCTTGGAAAAAAAGGAGCATGACATTAAAACTTCTCATAAAGGTTTTTTTTATGATGCTGATCTGGTAAGAGAATAAGCCTTTCTGATCAAAAAGAGCACCCAACATAAACTAATTTTAACCCTATTAACTCAAAGGTTCGTTGAATTATCAGTGCATTGAACACGAAAGGCAATTTCATGCACTTGGACTGAAAAATGCAGGCATCATTAGCTCTTACTCGACCATTCACATCTGTCAAAAGTGCACGCATTCATTTGCTTTCAGCAGGAATTACAGTGTTGATGTAACTATGTTTGTTCAAGTGCTTGTACTAAGAATAATGGACTAGATAAGCGATACTACAGAGCCCGGTGCAGGCTGAAGCTTTTTTTAGGAAGCTAAGAGTGACCCAGACAGCACAAAACACAGGGGGAGAAACAGGAGGGAGGGAGAGTGGGAGGAAAGGGATGGGGAGGGAGGAATATAAATGAGACTGGAGTGAAGGAAAAGTACTGGGTAGATGTTGTGGTGCAGATGCAGAATGCATGAGCACACGTGAGTGGAAGTGGGCGTGGGGGTGAACAAAAGAAAAGCGGGTGCTGCAAAGCAGCGGAGGAGACGACATGAAGTTCAGGGCAACTGAAGGTGAACAGCGGACGTAGAAAATGTGCAGTAAGAAGGTGCTGACGTCAGACACGGAGGACCACGAGATACAACCAAAATCAAAGAGGATATTTGGAGTAAAGGTCCCAGAGATAAATTCTTTATAGCCTGACAAGAGGAAGGACACTGTGCAGAGGGACTGTGACAGAAGCAAAAAGAGTGGATGTGAAGTGATCAAGATGAACTTCAAAGAAAAAGAATCTGATGAGTGTAAGATGAGTGTAGAAACAGACAGACTAGATGTTTAACACTGTCAAGTAAAACGTGACAGGAAATAATGTCACCTGAGCTTTGCTGGTGTTCAGTTGGGATTCATGCTGAGTCTATCATTCATGCCAACTAGGTATTTATCAGTCTGTCAACTGGCCCACTACTTTGAGCCCAACTAAACTATAACCATGGTTGATTCATGGTTGGTTCCAAGCAGATGAAACCCACAGAGTTTACTGATTTTCTTTCTCTGATGCCACTGTGAGGATGACATTTGCTGTTTTGAGGGAAATGTTTCAAAACCTCTGGGATAGCTTACATTGACATTTAGTACACACTTTTATGTCATCCTCAGGATGAATTATAACCACAATAATCTGGTCAAAATATGTTAAATTTGTCACACTTTCTGTTGGTTTATGACCAAATACCTGCAAAACTTACGACATTCCCTTCAGCCCTGCATGCACTGCATGTTAGCATTGTTAGCTTAAGCTGCAACCTTACAGAGCTGCTAGCATAGCAACAACTAACAAAGAACAGTCCTCTCTTGTTGTACCAAAGCACAAACACTTCAATATGTTGCAGTCTAAGTGACACTAAAAAATAGGTTTAGAAGTACACCCATTGAATGCAGGTATGAGCAAAAGGACACGAGGTAAGTGAAGGCAGAACAAAGCTGCAGCTCCTGTACCCCAGATGGGACTGCTCGGTCATTTGCTAACCAGAGGGCAGCAGCGCTGCTGTGCAAACAGTCCCCCGAGCCTACAAGGCTGCTGATGCAGGCTTAATAGTAAAACCCTGACATATTATGTGGGTGTATCACTGAATGACACACTGCTGTCCACTTAGCAGATGCTCCGCAGTTCTGCCTTATTCAAGAAAATTTATTACATGTTTTATTGTCATGTTTTAATTCATTGTTTTAGTCAATGATTTAATTCATTGTTTTAGTCTGATTTTATCAGACATCCTCATTCAGGTTGACTTGTTTCAGTCACAGTGTGCTGTCTCATGTCCTACATTTAAATCTCAAAGATTGACATTTGTCCCATGAGATGAGGTGACAAAAAGGCTGTGGAAGCAAAAGCTGTTTAAGAAAATGCTGTAGGTGATTATCTTTAATACACTATACAGTTATGAACTAACACTCACTAAAACAAGGGGGGAAGAACAGAGCTGAGAATACAGACGAAACATATAATCCGTCACATATATGACGCCACAGAAACTTCACCGACAACAGAACAAAACTAACAGTAGTGGAAAACCAGCAGGTCGCACGTGTATGTGGATGTTTGACTTGTATTTTGTTGGCCTGAAGACAGGAAAAGCAATTTACAATAGGAGGAATGCCGAAAGAAGAGTGCAGCGATGAGACAAAGTCTGTCATATGATCCTGAGGTTGCCACAGCAACCACTCCCAGTAGTCAGCTCGAAGAAGGTGCGTCAAAAGCGTCACTGGGCAAGGACCAGCTGTAGAAATAGAAAACACAGAACAGATCCAGAGCTCATCCTGGATGTTTAACTCTGATACATGTTTTAGTTTAATCTAAAAAACCTTATGAACAACATCCAACTGTGAAACTCTGTAAATAGAGAGGATATAACATATGACCATACAGATATATCAATACAGTAGAGGTCATATGTTATTTGGAGTCAGTTTAAACTGTATAAATGATTGTTAAATAGCATTTTGCTCTCACAGGGAGTTTAAAGTCACTTAATTCCACATATTTAGTCCTCTATGTTGTGCATCGTCAGTTAGTTTACACTTTATAGCTAATAATGATGCAGATGAAGAGAAACATCAAGAAGAAAGTGAGGAAAATACATTTGTTTGAGACGACCAAGCAGGCAGACAAAGGGGACAAAATAAATCCATGAAGTCAGGATGAAAAATGGCCTCTCACTGATGTCTTCCTCCCCATCTCGGTGGTATTAAAGAATATTCTGGCAGCGGGTGCATGATTTATGGTCCCCTGGGCGACTGTATCTGCTGCAGTCATGTCGATTGTCCAATATCTAATAAAAAAAAGACCACCAAGTCTATAGACTACAAGTTTGATCGGCGAAATGAAGCAGTTAGTTAGAGATTATTGGAGATGTGTCATCCATGAAGAGAATTACAGATTTTTTCTCAAAAGATGATTGTTATCTCAATCCAGTACTTGCCTTAAGAGTAGACAGAGGGAAACGGTAACAAGTAACTAAGTATATTTATACAAATAATGAACTTGTTCTTAGGTTTAACTATTATCTATTTAACTATCTAACATACGCTTCTACTTCACTTTAATATTTCAGAAGAAAATCTTAAACTTGTTTCACTGCTATATCTCATTGACAGCTACTAGTTAGTTAGACTGTAGCACACACTGTAAAATCAGTGTATGAAATATGATGCAACCATACAGACTAAAGTCAGTTGAATTAATAAATTAAATTAAAGGTCAATAGTATAGTAACCTGCCACTGACAGAGGCTGTTTTCTAGACGTTAAACACATTCTGTACTATTACTTGGGTAAATCTGTGAATGCAGGACTTTAACTTGTAATTAAGTATTTTAGATTATAGCATTGCATTACACTACAATAATAGTACTACAAACACATTTGCTCTTCCCCAACTACAATATGTCCTTCATTTTCCCCTTTTGTTGTATTATTCATTATTGTTCATATATTTATTATGAGTTTTATTAATTTATTAATGCTAATTCATTGTTGAGGGTTGGGACAACAGGCTCATCTGTTTCTCACTGTGCACAGTCTCATTCTTGTTTTCGGTGCGATGCTGATAAAACCTCTCTGGGACGTTTTTTTTTTAAATTACCTTTAAAAATAGAGGTGTTTTTTTCTGCGCGTCCCACGCTCCTATCCTGGCCAGCGCTGAATGGCTTCAATTTTTTATCAATTGAGTGAATGACGAAAGCTGCGTCACACAATCACTTCCTCAGGTAGGAGTGGATAACCTTGACAAATAAGCGCGCAGTTTCCAATTTCCCCCCTTTCGGCATCCCAACATCCCGATGGCCGGAAGTGTCAAACAACAAGTGAGCGGCAGGTAATAATTTTGTCATTGGTGGTGATGAGCAGCGCTGTGTGCGTCACAGTGCGCTCCGGACTCTCCACCCTGCATGTCAAATGTAGGCAGAGCAGCATGTGATGCTCCGTCCTCCAGTGTCCTGAGAGCGCTCAGTCAGTACCCACAAGCGCTGCCCAGCGGATGTTATTCATGCGTCTCTCCAGATTTTTTCTGACATCTGTGTGCATAATAATTCCTGGATATTGTTGATCGCTGCTAAAGACTCACGGTGAGAAAGATTTTTATTCTGACAACCCTCCACTTTCTTGGATTTAATTAAAAGATATTTATTTCTACAGAAAGTTTATTGGGCGACAGTAAAGAGTTTCGGTTGCTTTGTTTTATACATTAAACGCTGGTTTGGCTCCACGGCAAGTTGTCCGTAGTGGTGGAATATTCGCATAAGGAACCGAAATGAGCTCCACTTTACACCAAAGGTCAGGAAATAACCGCGTTTGACCTTGGTTGTGTTTAAAAAGTCGTCGCGTCACTCGGGATGGGCCGTAAGATCAGAGGTGGCTCTCAGCATCAGCACCAGATGTGTCACCTGATGGTCACATTGTGTGATCTGTGATGAGGTGTTGATGAGCGAGAGCACCCACGAGCTTTACACGACCTGCAGCTGTTTTGTGCAGCTGTGTTTTGTGTTTTGTTTTTGTTTTATTAAAACTGTAAAAAAAAAAAAAAAAAGGAACTGTAATTCATAATGTTTTACAGTTTTAAAAGTTCTAAAGATTAATCACTGCGAGTGAAGAGGAATGTCAAATCAAAGCCTTCAGACTTTAGATACTTTGTCATTTCCAACGTGGAACAGCTGATTAACTGCTAATTGTGGTGTGTGCATTCAGACTTGTAAAAGAGGCTGCTAATCACAGGATCAGTAATCGATTAATGAACAAGTGCGGACATTTAAACAAGACCGATTACTAAAGCTGATAACCTGCAGTTGCTGCTGGTTTTCACCCTATTAGTTACATTTCGTATCACTGGAAACCTGCCCCCCATTCAAATGTAAATCATTGTGCATAAAAGATGAATATGCATACTTTTCACCAGCAATGCACTTTGCTACACCGTGTTGCCTTTCACATGAGAGCATAACTTTTACTTGGATGTTCATGTGATGTGTTAGAGCATGTGACCTTGTTGGTGCTGGAAATTTACCAGTGGGATTTCTTGATGTGGATCTCTATGCAAATGCATAAAGCATGTAATTATAGCTGTTAAATGTAAGAAAGACAGTCACTACTATTTACTGTTATTTAGATAAAGTGCTTTTATTATACTGTTGTCTTTTTGAGACAATTAGTCCATTAATTGAGAAGCTGATTGACAGAAAATTCATCTTTACTTCAGCCAGTTATTTATAAAGACTAGATGTTAAATGTGACAGAGGGAAGCCTCTGGGTATCTTTTGGTTTTGGACTATTTATCAGACAAAAGAAATGACTGGAAGCTTACAAAAGGTCATTCAAGATCTTTCTAACATGTTATTATTTATTAGTTTCAGTACTAGTCTTGGTTCACCTAATCATAGATGATCATGTCCAAGAACGGAAGTGACACAACAAACTGCTTTCCTGAACATCACAACACACGTCATATATTTCCAAAAATAAACTATACCATTGTTGTCCTGTAACAGAATACTAGTCTACATTGAACCCATTGCTGTGGATGTGTCAGTCACTCAGAATAAGCACAGTCCAAGTTATTTATGTGGTTTTCGTAAAAGTGATGTACAGTATGTGGCAGAGTAGAAAGACACTGCACATATGCTTTCCTTTGTTATGATGCAGGCAGAATGTCTGAATAGACAAGAGAGAGAATAAATATACAAGATCAGGCAGATATTCGCGCCCGATATGGTATTATGATCCTCCTGTCTTTAACTAAATGTAGATCTTCTTCCAAGGACATAGCTGCACTCGACACAGGAGAAAGATAACATCACAGGCTCATCTAAAGGCTTTTTCCTGCCGTGGGAAATGCCTGTATTACGTTATAAAATTGCTCCACGCAGTCAGACTCTTAGCACGGCCGGGGTCAGCTGAACTGTGTGTTTTTGGATTATTGGTTGGGTGAGTTGATGTGTTTTCATTTCTGAGCGTTGGCTGGATGATGCAGCCTCTGATTGATATTACGTGTCTTGTATACTGCAGGATGGGATTGAATGACAAGACAGAAAAGCAGCGCTGGGGGCTTTACAGTTAATGCACGCAGGATTATGAAGACTTGTGAATGGGCTGTGGATTATTGCATCATAGGCTCATCTTGACATGCACAGATGAGCAAATCTGTTGTGGTGATGAAAAATACATATGCAAGGAAAGCAAATGCACAATCAGAGCGGGTTTAAAGAAATTTCTGAGGGATTTTTTAGGTTTCTTATGTCTTCTAGACAGTGTTTGTTTGGGGTTTATGCTTTCTGTTTGTAGTAGCTGAGTTTATTTCAGGTTGATGTAACCGATGAGTGTGACGATGAATTTTCATGTGCACCTCTTCTGTTGCACCACACACACAAGGTGCAGCATCATTCACTCTGTACTATACTATGTCAGTCAACACAGACAATCAAATAGTGTCTATATCTTTTGCTACTGCACATTAAACAGTGTTCAAATAATACAAATGCTTTTAGATTTGCATTCCAGTGGACGGCAGAATCTTATAATGGAGAAACGATTCACTCAATAAGTAATGAGCCCACACAGGGGCTCCATGACGTGGATCGGGAGAACGCACAACGGCACTTCATCCAAAAGCATCATGTATACTTCCTCCATTACGTTTGGGTTGAACCAACCACTCCCTGAGAGAGGGGTGAGGGTGGATGTTGCTGCAAGGCTTCGGAGGATTATGGGGATTTACAGGGAAAAAAAAAAAGCTTCGCTAAAAGTTAAGCTTTGCAGAACAGGGAAATTAAATAGAACAATTTGCAGGATTGGGAATTTTTTGGAACCAAAAACATTGCATGAGAGGAAAAGAGCTGTAGTGAGATACTTTTTGTTGTTGTTTTGTTTTATTTTTTCATCTTTTTTCTTTTTCAAATCTCTGCTGATGTCCCTGTTGGGTTTCTGTCAAAAGTAGCATGAGGAGTTAACATGCAGTTGTGATGAATGGTCTCCTGCCATTCTGTTGACATTCTTCATGCCTCTAGAGAGGCATAACCATGTATTACAATCCAGTGTCTTATTACAAGCCCAACCAACCACTAAATGGAGAAATAATTGTGTCAGCGACTGTGTGAAGTGTTATTTAAAGCTCACAGCCAGGAAAGGAAGCTTAAATTTGTTTAAGTTAAATGATCCTTGTCAGGGGCTTAAACCTGGTATCTTTTTAATTAAAATATACACAATTCAAGGGATTTTTGCCCAGTTTTAGAATATTATTTCATTTTATTTTCAGTGAATTTTCTATTTGACCTTTCTGTTTTTCTCTTGCAGGACTGAGGCTCGGACCTGAACTCACTCTTCAGCACCTCCCTCACAGCTGCATCCATCTCTTCTCGCCAGTCTCTGCCTGCATCACTTCTTCCTGTTCCTATTAGTCTCTGCTTCACTCTGTCTTTCTCTCTCCACCCCCTTCCCGACCCCGATGCCGAAGAACAGCAAGGTGACGCAGCGGGAGCAGAGCCATGAGCACGTTACAGAGTCAGTGGCCGACCTGCTCGCACACGAGGAGCCGCTCGACTACAAGAGCAGCTCCCTGAATGTCGGAGGGGCAGCTGGGAAGAAAGTCCCGCAGATTGAGGTGCCTGAAAACGATGGACGCCCCGCATGGAACAGCAAACTGCAGTACATCCTGGCACAGGTGGGCTTCTCTGTGGGCCTGGGGAACGTGTGGCGCTTCCCTTACCTGTGCCAGAAGAACGGAGGAGGTGAGTTGTTGCTTAAGTCCAAGCTGCTGTTTAGCACAAGGCACAAAGTAACTGTTTAATGTCACTGTGATCAAGTGGATGTTTACATTTACCTGATTAAAATCAGTGACTTCATCTAAACAATAAGTCAACAGTAGGCGATTATCATGACCCTTTGTGATGGTTACAGAAAGACAGTATAGCACTGTTGAGAGTGTTTCCAACCCAGAGACACTGAGAATAAAGCACTGAAACAACACACAGAGTTTGCCACGTCAGTGGTCTGGGCTCAGTGGATTGAAATGTAGCTCTGTCAGTCAATCCATCACTTCCTGTCCGGACTCAAATACTACAATTATTAGATGGGCTGTTACAAAATGTGGTGCCAATACTCCCGCTGACCTGTGGATGATTTGTAAAAATGTTTCTTCTTCTGGCTGTTTATCTGACACCATCATCAAAACAAAATTTTAACTCATCTAACACCTGCAAATCTACTGACATTCCCATCAGCCTCAGCCAAACTCACTATTTAGCACTAATTAGCAAATGCTAGCATGTTAACACCCTGAACTAAGATGGTGAGCATGTATATAACAGTATACCTGCTGGATTTCACCATTATCATCACGATTAGCATGACATATAGACTGTAAGCACTGTATATAATATAAAACAATATGTTATATTTATATTTGTTATATCATGTTTTATTTTTGTAGTATTGCTCAGCCATATTTGATTTGATTTGTTGTTGAAATCTGTCACACACAAATGCTCTTAGATGAAGTCAACATCTGCTCTGCTTCGTGTTTTGCTGCCCGTCTATCTGTTTAGTAGCTTTGTAACCCGCCAACCATCACAAACTACATGCCACTTCCATTCAGTGCAGAAGTGCCGAGAGAGCAGCTGTATTGTGCAGAAAATGGCCAAGTCCAAATATAGCTGCACTATTGATTACTACTGCCGGCAGAGCAGCCCGGGCTGAACTGATACCCTGGTAAACAGAAAAGAGCTCGATAAAAAAAAAAGAAGGATGTAACTGTATAGGGATGAAGGTTTATTTTGGTCTGGGGCTCATGTAATCGGAGGCGTCCACAGTATAAACCTGTGTTCACTGGAGGTGAGGAACACCTCGTTGTTGTGGATTGATGGACATGACGCTGCTCACATCCCTGAGTCTTTAATGTTTTTGTGTTTTGCTGCTTTACTGCCCGTGTCTAATTTACTGCACGTGGGCAGGATTTATCACCTATAGAGAGGATTTACTGACACCAGACTCCCAAAGCAGTCAGGTTATGTGACCTGGCGGGCGGCCATTTTTCACTCCGTAATTTTCTGTCAGGCAGCCCATTACAGACACATTAAAGGTCTGTGTTGTTTAGGAGTCATCACTGTGTGGGCTTTCTCTCTCCTTTCTCCTTTCTCTATTTCTCAGCCTCATCACATCTTCCATCATTTCTCCCTCCATCGTCACATCTTCATGGTCTGGACTTCGCGTGTATCACATCTATCAGGCTCCAGTTTAGCCAACCTGTGATGGAGAGGGTGATTTGAGGATGCTGGCAAAGGCCCCCAGCTTCTCACTACATTTAACCTCACTCTCCTCTCTATCACAGCTTTCTTTATTCAGCCTTTCACCCTCCTCTCTCTGCCTCATTAACTCTTCTTAGTATCGGATGTGCCACAGTGTGTAATTCCTACTTTTGATGTATTAATAGTAGTACATGTTTGCCTGCTATAAGTCCTGGATGATGACTCACCCTTTGCACATAAAACACAGTTGCATCCTGATTATGCTTCTCTGGATTAAGCTGCAAAAGGACAAATTTAGACTTCCATCAAAATGAAATCGAAATTCAAAGAATAATTGTGAGTGAAGGACGTTACATTTGAGAGGCGCTGGGTGCAGGGGGAGGGTTGGTTGTGTAAATATAGCTCACTGCTGTACAAATATTGCTGGTTTTAACAAACCAATTTAAAGAAAAAGTTATTTATAATAGTCACATTCTGAAAGGACCTTACCAGTATACTTCTACATATTAGAATATGTTATATGTGTTTTCATTTTCTACAAATCACCATTAGAATAACCATTAATGTGATGCAATGAAACACACCCATCCTTTAAAAATACATCACAGTTGTACATCATGTAGGAAGCCTACAATATTTGTTTATCTTCGCAGTGTCAAAAAGGTGCTGACTTGACATTGTATGTTCATTTATGTGGGTGTTTTTGACGTTTCTGTTATATTGAATTTTGAAATGCTTCACAACATCTGTCATCCAGGTGCCTATCTGGTTCCTTACTTCATCCTCCTCCTCATCATCGGCATCCCACTCTTCTTCATGGAACTGGCTGTGGGTCAGAAGATCCGACGTGGGAGCATCGGAGTCTGGAACTACGTCTGTCCCAGTTTGGGCGGGATTGGGGTGTCCAGTCTGATGGTAAGGGGGAAAAGGCGCTGATATTTCTTTTCTTTTCTTTTTTTTTAAAAATCAATGTAATATAATCCTCTGTCGTAACTACAGTCTAAAAACTGGTCTTGATAATACTTTGTTTGATGCATCCAAAAGTGTACCTCAGAAAAACAGTCAGACAGCAGCGTGATAGAGAGAAAAGGTGTGGGTGCTCAGATAACAATCAGGGAGATTGTAATAAGGGGAACAGCTGTCAAAGCCTGCAGTCACATAGCAGCACATCTGCTGAATGTGCACCAGTTTTTAAAGGTAAAAAACAAACCAAATCTATCTGTCTGTCTGTCGGTCAATCTATCTATTTTTCTGTTGGTTTTTGACTCTTTTGCATGTTTATAGCATGTAACAACCATGAAACTGATATGACAATGAGCAGGATAAAGTTACAGGAACATCTGGAGTCACCACAGCAGCCTTCACGCTGCCTCAGCCTCTCTTGGGTTTATGGGAGGCACTGACGTGTTTGAGAGTGAAAGGTAGCTTTTCTTTAGAGTTGCACGCCTGGCACAGAGCTAGCTATAAATATCTCGCAGAAGATCAGTGTTGAAAAGAGAGCACTTTAATTATTCATGCTTTCCCTCAACCTTATTTAGCTTGCGAATGTCCTGGCTGGCACGACTGCTCAGAAGACTGACAGCAACGAGGGACATGCACAAAGCGTGCTGCCTCATTTGCATACATTTCTTACTCTGTGCAAATCTTATTATGCAATTTAGTGCAGGTTTAAAATATGATATTTGATATATTGGTGACAGTAATTTATGCGGGCTGCTTATGTTACGTAGAAGAAAATATTTAATCTATCTATCTATCTATCTATCTAGGTGTGTGGGTTTGTGGGTCTCTATTATAATGTGATCATCGGCTGGAGCATCTTCTACTTCTTCCAGTCCTTCCAGTATCCTCTCCCATGGAGCGACTGTCCGATCAGAAAGAATGGGACCCTGGCCAGTGAGTAACATTAAATGCCAATACAGACAAAATTATACCAGCAACACTGTTACAGCCATAACTGCATTCCAGGACGCTGCATGACACTACTGTTGGCTAAATGCGAACATCAGCACGCTAACTTGTCATGTCAGTAGTTGTGCAGGAGAAAAAAAAAAAAAATATGTCAAGGGGTGTTAAGAGTAAATGTTAGGAGAACACTGAATGTCTGCAAACAGCAATTGCAATCAGCCCAGGTCTTTGAGAGTGTTCAGTCTGGACCACAGTGGCAGAAGAAGGATGTTGTCATTCATAGATCCATGCTTCTAGCATCACTAAAAACCATAGACAGGAAATCAAATCCAACCTTGACAAAGGAAATACAAATGCTGTAAAGAATAATCAACCAAATCAACCAAGTACTCAGGATAACAGGAGTTTTTACTATAATTTACTATAAAAGTGTTTAACTTTGGATTACATTTACATGGCTAAATAAAAATCTAAATGAGACAAAAAATACTGGGTTTATTCTTTAAGAATGGAAACAATAAGTGAGTTATACATTTTAAATAGAGGCTATGGCCCAAACTCTGATGGACAGAGGCGCAATTACAAATCTGTCTATTATTTCAGCACCACCGACAGCACCGTGGATTTATCAATACACAGTCTGGCTGCTGCTATTTTAGGGGCCCAGGATTCCAACTTGTAATGACCCTGTAGTAATATATTTTTGGCCAGCCAGTTAAGTTATTGAACAGTTCATGAGAGTTTTTTGTTTCAAATCAAGCTGTTACGGTAAATCGTAATATTGTTACAGTAGAAGAGGGCTCTCGTTTAATAACAGTAGTGCATGAATTTTCAGGATTATGTTCTGTTGAGAACAACCTCCATCTGTGTCATGTTACTGTCACTTTTTGTAACAGTGGTCCCCAGAATAAATCTTCATTGGACCACCATGCTACAAGCTTTAGGATTAAATTTGCCTTGCATGAAGCCCTGCACACCTGCAGTAAGCAGATCAGACAAACTGCATTGACTTCCCTACAACGTTCTGTCAGGACTTCACGGACATAATCCAGATTAAAACCCTCTAGAGTTTGATTAGAAGCGATAATAACATAACCCCAGGGCAGCCAAGAAATGCTCAGCACGTGTATGACTCAGCAAGGCTGAGGCTGCTGGCAGAAAGACGAGTAGCAGACCGAAGGACCCTGATATTGAGGCACAGCAGCAGAGCATAAGCGGTGTATGTGTGATTCTCATACATCTAAATCCAGTGTGACACACAAAGCATCATGATGGGCCCTGACAGCAATTAATAAGCAAGGAATTTTAGCAGAGGCCAACTTGAAACAATCAGATTTAGATTGTTGTACATGTCATACAGACGCTTTCTCTGTATCTGCATGTGTCTGTGTGTCTATGTATGTGCATCCACATTAATAAATCTGCACTATCCTGCAATGTGGAGAATCATCACACTGCTGACTCTAAAGCCAGCCACACACAGTATATATCATTTCCCCAAGGTAACAGTGGAATAAACTCTGCCTACACTGTAAATCTTAGATGTTGTGAATTGAAGGTTCATGCTTTGCATACTAAGCACACAGATGACCTTGTATGGCTCCCCTTATGTCTGAGAGTATAAACAAGCAGAGAATTGAGATATTGACCCTGAGCAAACATCCTCAATCTCATTATATTTCTCCTTCTGCCCTCACTGCGTCATCCAAACCTCCTCACTTCATCTTCACACCCATTTAATTTCCTCCATTATCACAAAAACTAAAGCGCCGTCGTCTTCTTCTTCTTTTGTCTGAAAAACGAACACAGTTGTAGAGCCAGAGTGCGACAAAAGCTCGGCAACGACTTATTTCTGGTACCGTCAGACTCTGAACACCACCAGCACCATCGCAGAGAGTGGAGGCCTCAACATCAAAATGACTCTGTCTCTGTTGGTGGCCTGGATCATCGTCTGCCTTGCCGTCATCAGAGGAATTGCTTCCTCTGGGAAGGTAGAGCATAGGATGAATGACATGACAAAGAAAAATATGAAGGAAAGAACTTGTTTCCATGTCCTGAGTGGATGTTTTCTGTTTTTCAACTTTCACAGGTGATGTACTTCAGCTCTCTTTTCCCCTATGTGGTGCTGTTCTGTTTCCTGGTCAGGGGTTTCATGCTAAAGGGATCAGTGGATGGCATCGCTCACATGTTTACTCCCAAGGTGAGACCGTCGGAGCAGCTCTGTCTCAGTATCTTTAATCAGCCATATTAAAAAATGCTCATTTATCAAGTCATAAACTGATTTTCTCCCTCTGTATGTCACAGTTGGAGAAGATGCTAGAGCCCCAGGTGTGGAGGGAGGCAGCTACCCAGGTCTTCTTTGCTCTAGGTCTGGGGTTTGGAGGAGTCATTGCCTTCTCCAGTTACAATAAGATTGATAACAACTGTCACTTTGATGCCGTGTTGGTCTCTGTCATCAACTTCCTCACCTCTATTCTGGCCACACTGGTGGTGTTTGCTGTGCTGGGCTTCAAGGCAAACCTCATGAATGAAAAGTGTGTCTTAGAGTAAGTTCACATCTGTTTCTCCTTACACTTCATTTATGTTGTATGGAAAAAAACTGGCATTGGTAGTTTTATTTACTGTAGATTTACTGCATGTTGTTGAAATTGTTGCCTCCTCTTGATCACAGAGCAATTAAATAACTTTTGTTTGCGCTCCTCACAGGATTTAAATATAAAATTTAAAGGAGACTTAAAATCTGCATTCATGCTAGCTGTGTAGCCCCAGACACCACAGTGGTTTGAGCTAAATGCTAATGTTAACATGCTAGTATGCCACAAAGAACTCACATTGAAGATGTTTGTTTTTTTATTCTTAACATTTTACACTGCTCTTTATCACGACGTCCTTTACTCCCTTTTCTAAAGTTTTAATTCTTTAAAGTTTTACTTTTAATTTTTAAACCCCCATTGTTTTTAAGTAGCACAAGTAGCATGTTAAGACAAACAATCGGAAACTTTTTCTTTTTTTACATACTTTATTTCATTTTACAGTTAAGGGATATAATAGTACACCTCTCTAAAATTACAGCTAGACATGTAAATTGACCATATTCTTTTTGTTAACATGATACATACATGGTTTTTGACTCTTATGTGAATATATTATCAGTATATTCACATAAATAAAAAACTAATTTAAAAATAAATTCTTTACACTACCTGTTTATATAGTTTATGACAATCTGACCTTCCCAGCTATTGTCTTTGTTTACTATGTCCATGTTTCTGTTTTGTTGGATGTCTTTGTTTATCTGTGTGTGGGGTTTTTTTGTTTTGTTTTTTTGCAAACTGTGTAGGAATGCAGAGAAGATCCTTGGATACCTCAACTCTAATGTCCTGAGTCATGATCTGATCCCTCCACATGTAAACTTCTCCCATTTGACCACATCAGACTACGCTGAGATGTACGGGGTCATCAAGACAGTGAAAGAGGACAGCTTCACCCAGCTGGGTCTGGAGCCTTGTATCCTGGAGGATGAGCTCAACAAGGTGAGTCTTTGGCACAGTCCCGCCACAGATGAATGAATGCTCTGTCTGTTACCTGATTTCACTCGTTCAACATTTCTCTGCAGGCTGTCCAGGGCACCGGCTTGGCCTTCATCGCCTTCACAGAAGCCATGACCCATTTCCCAGCATCTCCATTCTGGTCGGTCATGTTCTTCTTCATGCTCATTAACCTCGGCCTGGGCAGTATGATTGGCACCATGACTGGCATCACCACGCCAGTCCTCGATGCCTACAAAGTCCAGAAGGAGTTTTTCACAGGTAAAAGCTATTTCCCTGCTGACATCCTCCATCAGATCACTCTCAGCTATGAGTTGTTAAACCACTTACTCAGCACTGCGTTAATGGACTTTTAGGACTGTGCTGCATTAGGCTTTGAAGAAAGGAATCAACTCATTGGCAATAAAAGACATTTTATGTTCCATTTTCTCAGCTACTAAACTAAAATAATGACCATTCCTTATCATTTCCTCTGAATAAGCTCTAATTCTTCTTCTTTTCTGGGTTTGTTTCAGTGTGTTGTTGCATTGTGGCCTTCCTCTGTGGCCTGTTGTTTGTTCAGCGCTCAGGGAATTACTTTGTCACCATGTTTGATGATTACTCTGCCGGACTGCCTCTCACCATAGTGGTCATCCTGGAAAATCTGTCTGTCACCTGGATTTATGGCACAAAAAGGTACAACAAGCTCTGTGCGTGTGCAGTTCATAATGCTAAAATGTGAGTCAGAAAAACATTTATTGAAATGCAGGAGCGTTAAAATGTTAAAGTGCTGTTTTTGTTCTGTCTCCGTCAGGTTCATGCAGGATCTGGAGGACATGTTGGGTTTTCGGCCTTATAAGATCTATTTCTATCTGTGGAAGTATGTCTCGCCTCTGTGTCTCATTGTGCTCATCTCAGCCACTGTCATTGAGATGGCCATCAGCCCACCAGGATACAACGCCTGGGTCCAAGATCTGGTCAGTCTCTATGTGTGTGTGTGTGTGGGGGGGGATTTTCCTGTTCAAGAGGTGTCCTTGACTAATATAATTCATTGTAAAGCTTGTTGTGACATATATGTGATTTGGAGATTTATTTACATTTAAGATAATCATTTTAACTAAAATTTGGCAATGATTAAATGTTTTTTTTTATCTTTGCATATTTTATCCTATTCAGTGTGCCCCTTTCAATATCACATTGTTATCTCCAATATTTGTCCCAAAGGATAACCTTGGTAAGATTTATAACGTGGTTGTCTCTTTTGAATTGTGGATAATAAGACAAAGTGTGTGCACCACCCAAAAGCAGGGTCTACATTCAAGCTAGTAGCTAACCTCACAATGACAACACTAACAAACTGACCGTTAATGACTTTACAGAGTTTCTTGGTAAATCTATTCACCAGTTGTTGAGATAATTCAGATATGTCAACCCCACAGCCCTGCAGTTTTCATTGGCTAAAAATCCACTGGTATTCTCCAGTATGGCTCAACAAAGCAACATGACCAGCTCAGTTTGTACTGTACTATTTAAATCATTACGCTTCTCTCCATTTAGACAGACATTTTTCTTTTGATTTGTTTTTGAACTGACATATTTACCCTCCTCTGTGTGTCTGCAGGCTCAGGAGCGCTTCCAGAGCTACCCTCCTTGGGCACTGGCAATGTGCTTCGCTCTCATTATAGTGGCCATGCTTCCTCTCCCCATTGTCTTCATCGCCCGCCGCTTCAACCTGATATCAGACGGTTCTAACAAGCTGTCCGTTTCCTACCGTAAAACCATGATGAAGGATATGTCCAACCTAGAGGAGCAGGATGAGGCCAGATTCATCCTTGGTGCCAAGCCCGTCGAGGCGCCATCATCAGTGGCGGCACGCAAAGCCTACCTGACCCCAGGGGGGAACAAACCTCTGGACCCCAACTCTCTGTCTCCAAACAGTTGCTACGGTACGAGCTACCAGAACGCTGCCATCAGCCCTACCACCCCGACTACACCAACCACGCCTGTCACACCAGAGTCTGACTCTTGACTGCTGCCCAATCACCTCTCTGTCACCCTGTAGCACAGTTTACCTTTCAGCTATAAAGTCTCCACCGGGGGTCACTGCAGCACAGAGAATTCCCAGCACTGCCCCAAAAACACTGTATGTAGCACACGCTTCACAAAATAAGACCAAGATACCACCTGCAGCAGGAGAAAAAGAAGTTTGCTGTTCAACAGTAGATCAAACATTGAAATCAGGGTGGAACTGACAGTGACACACTGTGCATCTGCATCTATTCTGTTTTTAACATCACAGGGTTTAAGATCATGTTCTGTGATCTGCTTTTCTTTGCCTTAGTATAAGGATCCTCAGCAGACACAACCCCCCCACCTCCCTCCATGCACACATAGTTTAGATGCACATCCCTGTCTGCACATTGCAGAGGACCTAAAAGAATGAATGTAGAGGAGCCAGCATGGTCCCGCTGATTGAACTGTACACTGGCACTGAGAGCCAAGATGAATGTGAGTTTAATTGTTTTAATCCTGGTTTAAATCCTGACAGTTTTTGAATTTTCCCCTCTGTAGTTGTCCTGTGTGTAAAAGCCACAAGGTCCAATGCAGAACAAGTTATTTTCTATTTGATCTTATGCTGTGTGTCAGTGAGTACATATGTCTGACATGCACTTCTGCTTTGATACCTTGAGCTAGGACACACAAGGCTCTGTGGATTGTAGACTACACTTCCGGCTGCTCTAAAGATATCCATCTATAGTTCATTCTCCTCCACATATTCCCCATTCTCTGTTGTGTTTTGCGTGTAGCCAGTGTTGTTCGTGTTCATGCCGTTAACAGTGTACAGTATAATAATATGATATAGGATAATATTTTTGTTCAAGGGCCACAGTGTCATCATATGTCACACATATTATAACTCACTCATTTCAGGTTGACCACCAAAGAGTTCAAACTATACCGCAAAACACTTAAAATCCACATTTTAACGTAACAGAACAACAGAAAAGAAAACAAAGAGCTTGTTTTAATTCTTCGCTGACAGAAAGCACAGCTTGTTCATGTGAATTAAGAACTAGGGTCTAACCCTCCCTTGATACAATTTTGACATTGTTCCCACAAAAGCGATTTTACACAATTATTGTGCACAAGTGATTTCCAAGTGGTTTCCAAGCTTCATTAGTGCTGTTGTAGCTCTCTCTCTCTGTCTCAGTGGTCCTGAGCCATGTTATTCTTGGCCTACCTCTCTTTTGTTTATCCTCAAGAGTTCAATGTAATGCAAATTTGGGGTTTTTGCTGTCAAGCACTGAGGTTGGATAAGCACTCATGCTTAGGCTGGTCAGGTTTAAGCATGAGAGGAGTAAATGTTTACAGATGAGGTCCTGCGGCTGGATTGCAGCACAGAAAGCTCACAGAGTGAGTCTTGCAAGGAAAGCAGTGGCATCCATGATGTCCCCATTTATTTACAATTACAGTCGGTTTATTTATATGAGGCATTAAAATAACAGCCATCATTAAATATTTCCCACACAAAGAGTAAGTAATATATATTTAAACTGGAGTACAAACTAGAAGGCACAAATTATGTTCAAGATGGACCAACAACATAATAAATGAGGAATAGAAAAATCAGCCATAGACCAAAACATTTAGGCACAAAAGTCTAAATCATGGAAAAATCATCAGCTGACTTAGTGTAAACTTCTGTAAGCCTTAGACTCCTTCATACAGGCATGCACAAACAAAAACATGCATGCACACATAAGCTCAATTGCACAAATGCAGTTTTTTGTATGTTTGTGGGTTACTTGACCTCTCAAGGTGTTGAAGCTGGCAGTAACATTAACTCAGTCATGTCGAGGGACGTTTAATTTGCAGGAAAGGTGTTTGACTCCTGGCTGAACTGATGTTGAACCAGCTGACAATCTGAACCAGTACAGTTAAGACGGACATATTTCATTGAACACGTTTCATTTTTGTACACACTGACAGTGAGTAGTTGTGCAAAACTGTCCACAAGTTTAAACTGAACACATTCAAGTTCCTGTTACTTGGACAAGGATACCTTTATTTATTTTTGTATCACAGTATTCAAAGCCATGGTGTTAAGGATTAAATGGACTATATTTATATTCCTGTATATTTGCAGTGTGCATAGGTGTGAAGAACAACAAAGATTTATCTTTTAAAAGTGACCAGTATATATACATATACTGTATATTTTCATCTCGTGTGAAGCTTATTTAAATTGTGTATTTAAAGACTTACCTGTTTTGTAGTTTGTGTAGCCACTTCTTGTTGTGGGATGTGAAAATGCTGCTCGGGGGTGGAGATAATGTGTCATTGTGAAGTGCAATGTTATATGTGCAGCAGCTGGCTCTCTGATGTGTTAATGAGAGCTGCAGGTTTATTCTGGCTGCACCTGGTGTCTGAGGCATCCACTCACCTGTCTTCACTTTAGGTTTACTGGTCTACTTGTTTTTAGCCACACTAGCACCACCTGCGCCTACCACTGACAGTTTAGAATGAATCCATTGATTTGTCTTCTCGTTCACCTGCAGATTAAAGTTGCCTCTTGTCAAATACTTGAAACAAAAACTAATCCCAGTTAGTCTCAGCTACACCCAGATGAATGCTAGGGTGGCATATTAACATACTGTGTTTATTTTAAATTATTTGTTTACTTGTGTTAGAAATTCTTGAATAACTACATGTATGATAATTCACTAAGGTGATTATAAGTACATACTGAATATTAATTAGCATGTTTGCAGGATAATTAGCATACCTGACAACATCTGCATTCAAGCTAGTTTAGCAGTATATAAAGAACAACAAAAACTCTAATATGGGAGAGTGGCTAACCCCACAGCTAGCACTGTGCTAATCATTGCTGCCTTAATGAGCTGTTTTTGCAGTATTATTTGTACTGGTCTGCTAAAAGTCAGTATGTTATTTCTCTGTTTTTATCATGCCATTTAACTTTGGCTGAGTAATCTAAGTAGTGCAAAAACAACACATCTTTCCATCCAAACTGATCACTTTATTTTTAGGTGAAGGCCTGTGTTCTCCAACAGCTACTGAACAGAGAATAAACTTTAAATCTGACAGATCTGCAAAAAGTCAATTTTCATAAGTTTGTGTAAAAAGCATTACTGTCTTGCAGGACCACTAGTGTGGCTATAAACCTTTAAGTCTTGTTTCATCTGTTGTCTAGTTTTAGTCTGTGTGAGCCAGGCAAGTCCTGCTGGCAGTGCATCAGAGATCTCTCTTTGGCCCAAATCTGTAAATAGTCTTGTGTTGTCCAACTTTTCTGAAGATAGATTTTATCCATGTGAAGTATATTAATGTCTTAAAATGTAACTGTTTAGCAGTAAATGTAACATAAAGTAATAATGAATGTGATTAATTATTGCACTTTTTTCCAATAGGACTGCAAAAAAGTTAGCATTTGTTTTGTCCTCATTGCAGTAAATTCGATGTCTGAGTAAGAGCAATATCAAGTTATTAAACTAAAGAATAAATTAGGCTGAAAGAAGCCTGACACATTAGTGTCACTTAATAGCAATTAATATAGACCCCTTATAGCTGAAGGCAGGTTATGACCCTTTCTGACAAGTGCTGGAGTGAGTGTGTGTGTGTGTGTGTGTGTGTGTGTGTGTGTGTGTGTGTGTGTGTGTGTGTGTGTGTGTGTGTGTGGTATATCCCCTCTTGTTACCTGTGGGTGCAGGGCCTTACTGAGCATATGTTGCATATGTATGCATATGGCACACTGTGCAGAAGACACTTTTAGAAATGTCCTTTTACAGCTTCTCTCTCTCTCTGTCTTTCCTCAGTCTATTAAGATTGTATGATACTGACAAATTATTGTAAAAAATTGTGAACATCACCAAAAATATTAATAATAAAGAGTGGACACACTGCTGTCAGATTCTCTGGGTTTTCCTGTGTATCAAAAATTGAATAAAAAAAAGAAAAACAGCAGCAAGACAGCAGCAGACAAGTTGGTCAAAGTCAGATATTAATTACATTAAACCATATACCTGCCAAACATTAAAGCTTTAGCAGAATATTAGCATTGTCATTTTGTACATGTTAGCATGCTGACATCAGCATTTAACTCCACTGCGCTAGCAGCCTCACACAGCTTCTAGCTTGACTGGAGACTCTTAGTGTTGTGTAACAAAACTCTATTCACACACTTCATACATTTCTTATCAAAAACCACACAGAGTTGAATAAATCCAATAAAGGGAGGGAATCGTAATTGTTATTGGATTGATTCATGGAGACTACTTTGTTGATTCAGATATTTTTCCAATTATTTTCTGAATAAAAACACCTGCACACGTGACCTCTGTGGGTAACATTTTTACTGGGGTTTAAATACATCAGGATTAAAGTTAGATACAAACACTAGGTGGACTACAGGATTAAAATGATGTGAAAACAAAAACCTGAGTAAAAAAAAACCAAGCACAATCAAAATTCTTCAACTGAAGTAATTCAGTCATAGACCCGTGTTGTACATACCTCAAGGGTTTTAAAGTAAATTCTCTTTTTTTTTTTCTTTTGAAGAGGACGCAAGTTCAAATCTCCCTGGTGGTTTACAGTCTTTCCCTACTCAAGTCACAGATCCTGATGCAACATTTCTCCCCAAGCCAGAAGCCTGGGTACAGCGGCTGTGTGAATGTAGCTTCAACCTTGTAAAGAAACCTCATCATGTCTGACACCTCATAGAAAGACAGAGTTCCCTTTTCGAACTCCACATAAACACCAATCCTGCGATGACTGGGGGATGCTGTGAGCTGGATGCTACTGCCACTGTGGCTCACAGAGTAATTGGTTGAGCGATCAAGACTCCAGGAATTTGCATTGCCCCCAAAAGCTGACAGTGGAGAGCGGGATTTTCTGTCTATGCTTTTGTAGGCGAGGGCAATCTCGGCTTTGTCTCCTTCAACCTCTATCTCATAGTAGCAGCGCTTGGCCCCCAGACCCTCCCTGCACAGCAGCTGTCGTCGGTGGATAAATCTCTCCGTTGAACGAAGACCTGTGTTTTTACGCCCATGGTGTCTCAGCCTCACTTCTTTATCTCCTTCAGAAACAGCCAGGTCCTCATGAGCTGTGGTGGGGTCCAGGGTCAGGCTACATGCATCTGAGATGAGAAATAAAATGTGGAGCACTTTGAAAGTACATTTGCGTTTGATCTGGGCTACGTGCAGCTGCTGAAGAAGTATTCAGACCTTTTACTTTAATCAAAGCATCAATACAGTGATGTAAAAATACTCTACTGCAGGTAAAAGTCATCCAGTCAAAATCCCACTTAAGCAAACGTACAGCAGGATTATTTGCAAAATGTACTGAAAGTATGAAAAGTAAATTCAGGCAAAGACTTGTTATAAAAAACATTATTATACTGATGAAAATGGTAGAAGTAACATTAAACTGTGGCAGCTGCTGAAGGTGGAGCTAATTTTAACTGAGATCATGATATCAGTAACAGGAATAAGGCTTAAACTCCGAGTTAATTTGTTTTTGTTAATGAATGTTCCAATGTGTGCATCAGATATTTATTTAAATTAAACTATAATAAATGTTTAGAGGAGAAACGTCTCAATCGTGCAACAGCTCGCGACTCATGGACATCAGAAGTGTGACACCTGAGAGATTTACAAGAAAGTTACAAGTCAAAATGTTTCAAATGTTTTAAGTTTACACGTAATGTTTTTCCTCTGTTATTTTCCTCTGAAATGTGCTTGAGGAAATGTACTTACTGTCAACATGTGAGGTTAATGTGGTGGAGTGAAGTGCTGATGCTCAGGAAGAAACTTACACTGCAGGAACTCTGCTCTGGTTTTAGGCTCCACGGTGTCTTCAGTCAGAGCGCTGTTGACTTCAGGTCGACCTGAGACACAGTTTCAGTCATTGACGTGACTGATTAACCAGAAAACACTAGTGACACTGAAAACTTTGACACTGGCTCTGTTCCAGTAGCAGTGAACCAACAACTGACTGAAATATCAGAGTCTCAGTTACTGTTATTAATAACACCTGTGCGGTAACGGCTGTGTCAAACATGGAAAGCCAACTTAAAGGGTCTGTTTGCACAAATACAAATGACAACAAACAAACAATCGAAAGGGGTCCTCCTGTACTAAAGTTTTCATGTGCATACACACAAGTTTTATGTTAGATGCTGTATACTTTTGCAGAGGGGGTTTCACAGTAGTTATCTACAGAGGAGGTTGAAAAGTTAAGATCATAAATAAAATAGCATGGTAGAATTCATGTAGAGGTCTTAAGTACAGACCGTGGGACTGTGAGAGGTTGCCTTCACATCTTTGCTGCAAATCATCGTTACTTTTTTCTCGTCCTGACTGCTGCTGCTCTGCATTGTCATCTGTATTGAATAAATAGTGTTTAAAGGCCTTAAAGAAGAAGAAAAAGTACATTTGATGTTAAATGTCCACGTGTCAATGAAGATATGTACCAGTTTGTAGGATTGAGGGAAATTCTTTGTCACATAATTCCTCCAGTTGCCTCCCGAGCTCTTTAACACCTCTTTTTGTCAATTCAAAGGGGAGAAAGGGATCCTCAGAAACAATGTGGAGAGCACGGAGATGCTCTTCTTCACAGAGGCACCGCAGGGAAGCCCATTTCTGTAAAGAGAGAAGAGAAGTGGAAAAATTAGCTTTTATACAGAGTCAGGTAAAGTTTCTAGTGGTGTGATAACAGTACCTCCAAGAAATGGATGTCGCTGTCAGTCTTTGCCAGAGACTCCAGCTCAGCGCTCCTCTTCCTAACTGCCTCCATCTTCCCATGCAGAGCCTGGAGGGAGATCTGAACCTGAGCTGCTGCTGCCTTCTCCTGAGCTCTGATCAGCTCCCGCACTGACAGGTAATGCCTCTGCAAGGAGTCAATGACTCCAGCCAAGACGCTCTCACAGTAGTCCTCTGTTTTTCTCTTCTCCTCCTGTTTTATACGCACATGTATTTATCTGTTGAACATTTACAGACAGTATGAAGACAAACATTGTCACATGTTCTCACCTGAATCTGTTTGAGGGTTTTCTCCAAGTCCTTCCATTTCTTTTCTTGTTTCTGGAGAATCTGCTTGGATTTTGCCTGGATGTTCTGCAGCTGCACCTTCAGCGTGTTTGATTTTTGACAGAAATACACATGCTTTGTTTAGTAAAACTGGTTTTGGTCTTGGCAGCTTTAAAGATACATGCTAAGAAAAATCTCTCTTGTGACTGTTGAAGTGCATAATATACATGCAACCTGGTCATATGCTGATGGGCTCTGTCCGAGCATGAAAAAATAGTGTGACTGTTGACTTACGGGTTAAATCAAAAAAGCTTGTTCAGCGTTACAGCTAAAGAAAAATCTGTTCACTCATACACTCCATTATTAATTGTGTATCCATGCTCTGTAAGTCAGAAATTGCAGTATTCTTTGTGTTTCTGCTGAAGTACCTGTTTCCTTCTCCTTTCCTCCCTCACAAACCCAATGGTGTGTCCCATGTGGTTCGTTGAAACACAGATTGCACACATGATCTGCTGATCAGTGCAGCAGTAAACATCCAGGGAGGTGCTGTGCTTCTTGCACAAAGGGCTTCCTGTTTCTGCACAGTCCGGGGCTCTTTTCAGGGCCTGCGTGGATGCTACTGAATGTTCCTGTTTCCTGCTGAGAGCATCAGACCCCTCCATGTCCCTCACCAGTTTAGCCAGATTTGTGTTCCTGATCAGCTGGGGTCTGGAGGCAAAGACATGGCCACACTCAGGACAGCTGCAGGAAGACTTGCTCCTCTCGTAATGATCCAAGCATCTCTGGATGCACTGCAAGCAGAAGTTGTGTCCGCAGGAAATAGTGACGGGATTCCTGAGAATCTTGCTGCAGATTGGACAGCAGAGGTGGTTCATCCTCACAGGGATACAAGGCTCAGACATGTCTGTGTGGAGTATGAACAGACTGTCACAAGCTTGGTTTCATTTCCCTCTAAACTGACTCATAGGTCTTGTGTTGTGCTCTGGGTGTGTGGTTTCCTGAATTCAGAGTGGAGATGGGTGTGTCTGCAATTTTTTGAACTGATTTCAAAAGTGAGAGACAGAGAGAGAGAGAGAGACAGCCAGACAGACAGAGAGAGACAGAGAGAGACACAGCGAGACAGAGAGAGAGAGTTGTGGTGTGGCATGCTGGTGTTTTAGGAATGGAAGACATGACTGCAGGTACTTTTCTCTGCTGTGATGTTGTTCTGTGTCGATTTAAACCATTAAGAGAGATCTTTAGGGATCATCCCCTGTAACCACACAGATATATAAAAAAAGATACTTTAATAAGCACTTTTTCATACTATCTCACAGGCCCACTGTGCGTCCCACCTCAATGCTTTTTGAGAAAAATCAAAATGTATGAAAAGCATAAAAACAGCCACCAAAAGTTTGGATTAAATGTTCTGGAAGATCTTCTCTATGTCATCTTGATCTCCTCATTCAAGTCAAACTTAGTCTATTCCTATACTTACAGTACATCTGCAGTTCTTGTACATGGCTGCATGTGTTCAAGCATCATTACCACTGTATGTGTCTGTGAAATTTGGTTTGTTAAGTCAACAAAAAAGGTTTTCAGAGAACTAAACTCGTGTCAACAGAAGGCTCCAGCTTATTCAGGTCTAAGTTGTTTCCCAGTTTATACACGAACAGATGATATTTCACTGTCTCATCTCAATGTGACAGATGCCAAAGTGCAGGGGAGGGAACTTTATCACCCGCATTTTGATTTTATCACCCACACTGAACATTTCCACATGATATTTTGTAGGCGTACAGCAGAGACATTGAACCTTTTGTCTGTTATAGCTATATCTATCTAAATATTAAGAGAATGAAAATCCTCCACATTTCACATCTGTATCTCTGCTACCACTATCCAATATTAGCAGAAAAGGCAAAAAGACAATGTTTTAAATAGAAAAATAAATGCAACATGGATGACAGTATAATTTTATTACAGTATTTAAGTCAATGTAAAACAAAGACAAAGCCATGATAAATAAGTTTCACAATTTACACGTACTCTCATTTCCTTAATAAAACAAAAACAAAATAAGTAGAAAAAGACAGAAAAATGCAAAATGGTTCTTTAACTGGCAATTAAATTGAGTTACCCCATTCAGTTCAGTACATCTGATAACTGAAAATCAGAAAATCACAGACCTCAAACTAGAAATTTAAATCTTTTTCACACAAATTAAGGATTTGAACATGTGCAACCATTTTATTTATAAACAAATAAAGATACTGAGTCATTTAAGGTTAAAAAAAAAAAGAAAGAAATCAAGGCTGTATTGTCATGTCCATCCAGTCTGGTGGTCAGGTAAGGTCTGAATGGTCGCCTGCATGGTCCCAGAGCAAAGGTGTGTAGGCAGCACTCAAAAACAAAAACTCAAATCACATGCGTATGCAGTGGATCAACAGAGGGTGGGTCAGGTAAACAGAGGTTCATCAGGTGGTAACTGTAAGAAAGTAACAGGTTTTTACTTGTACATATAGAAGTGATTCCTCTGATCTCTCAACTCATGAGACGTCCCAGAAAATATTAGATTACCATGTTTAATGTGCTGAGTCTTGCCTCAGCAAAGTGGACACATACACACACACGCACACACACACATACACACACACACCTACACCTCTGTTTGAGTCTTGAGTTAATGCATAAAATTTACTCCAGATAAATGTTCTTAAAATGAAGAGTGAATATACTGTCATGTAGTGCTTCAAGGTCACATTTACTGACCTTCTGTAGCAGGTAAGAGGCACACAAAGCAAATACCTGTGTAGGTAGGTCGGGACAGGTTTAAGTCCACGTAAGGAGCGAGATTTAAGCACTGAATTCATTTTCAGCTATTTTATTAAAAAATTGTTGGTGTCATTAGTGTGGGGGAAAGTCTCAATAGATCATCACATTAAGCATTTTGTTGTCGTGATGACTGATAGTCTACGCCTGGGCGACTTGAGAATGAAATCCCTCCATCACCTTCAGGCTGTACAAAAGATGGAACATAATGCTGTGATCGGTGGTCGATCAGTGAGAGCACTGTTGGTGGTTTGTCTGAACTCCTGATTCCAACAGTTTCATTTCACTGTAGCAGTTCTTCCCAGGAAATAGGTTTGGAGAAGACCTCCCGCTCCAGCCAAAGGTCGTAGTTCA
The DNA here is from genome assembly GCA_008933995.1 of Datnioides undecimradiatus. Lineage (NCBI taxonomy): Eukaryota > Metazoa > Chordata > Actinopteri > Lobotiformes > Datnioididae > Datnioides > Datnioides undecimradiatus. Next base: position 9,243,560 of record WARS01000013.1, on the reverse strand, counting down.
TTTGGAAGTCCTCGGGTAGGTCCACTCGCTGTCCCAGGACACTTTGCAGACAGTTGTCCACAGGCAGGAAGTCTGGGTTGCTGTGGCTCTTGTCGTAGCGGCGGCTGTTAAAGCGTTCGATGTTGGCCCGCAGAGCACACTCCTCTGCTTGGAAGTCCCAGGGACGAGCGTCCAGATCTGCTCCAGGAAAACAAACATTTGTTTGAGTGAGTGGAAAAACAACTCAGTGGGTGTCTCATCAAGTCTGAACTTGGATCCGAGCTGTAACTAATGAACCAATGATCATTTTTAATACAGACTAATTTGATGTTGTTTTGTTTATAAAATGTGGGGATATTTATGAAAAACACAGTCATAATTTAGTGAATCCAAGCTGAAACAGTCCAAAACACAAATGTATTCAGTTAACCATCATTAAAAACAGAAATACCAGTAAAAAAACAACCCCCTTACTGATGATAGTTGTGACCAGTAACCTCTGTACAGACTCCTAATACATCAGTTATATACATACACATATACACATATACACATGCACACATGCGCACGCGCACACACTGCAAAGCAATAAACCAAATATTAACCCCAGCTGTTGCATTGTTTGCCTCTCCACTTACCGTTTCCGTACGCCCAGTCGTCATTTAGCCGATGACGGACCTTCTGGTATATGGCAGACATGGTCTTCATGTTGCTCTTCCTCCACTGGCGCCCTAGGTATTTGGTCTGCACTTTGAGCAATTTGAGGACATACAGTTGCATCATGGCCTGTTTGACCTTCAGTGCCCTCTTCAGGATGGGAGCAGACTTAAATACCACCAGCATCTGGGAGGGGAAAGTTTGTGTTGAGAGCTCAAACGTTCTTGATTTGTTTTTGATCTGTCACAGTGAATGCTATTTGATGAGCTCTCACCATTGTCCTGGAGTGCTTCCACTTGGTCAGTTTGTTGAGGATCCTCAGCAGGTTTATACAAGAAAACAGATTCCTCCAACAAAACTGGTTGTTGTCTCCTGCTTCCTGTAATGATAAAATATCCACATGCAAAAGTTCAAATCTACATCTGACATCAGCAATCAAAGCAACTCACACACAAGTACAAGTCACCAGTTACACTTACCAAACTCTCTGCAGTTAACTCTGGGAGCTCATGCACCACACAATAAGGAAAGTCGAGCACTGAAATGCTGTTAGGACAGAAAAGTGAGAGCAGGTAAATAAAAGGTAAAGTGGAGTCACTATTCTACTTTTTCAAAGAGGCCCTGAAAGTACCTGTTTTTGGCTGTGATGTAGGACATGATGTTCTGGTTAAAGAACTTCAAAATGAGGGGGATGCAGTTGGCAAACACCAGGTGTTGAGCCATGTACTCAAACTATGAGATAAGCATACAAAGATGAAAGACATGTAGCTATTTCTATGCATCAAAGTGAAACAAAGAATCTTTTGGACCGTGACATTATGTGTGACGTAAGCACCTGGTAGATGTGGTTGAGTTTGAAGTGTTTCAGAAGCAGCAGCAGGATGGCAGAGATGGCCTTCACAATGATCTCCTTGTGTCGATTAACATCAACACCAAGCTTCATGCTTTGCAGCACCGTGGTCCTGCAGAGCCAGACATAACTGATCAATCCCATACTTTTACTTTGATCTGGTTCATTCAGCACAATCGACCTCTCCTTTCTGTTTCTATTTCTAATTTAGTTTACAATCTTTTTTAAGCTTGCTAACAACACTCTTGGCAATACAAATGTGAATTATTCCACTGATGTGGTTCCATTGTCCACACAGTGAGTATGTCCTGACAGAGTCACTCTTGTTCCTTGATGGGGAAGGTAAAACAAACTGTAACCAGAGATCTTTGTGTACAGTCCTACTGAAGCAAACTCCAGAAACACTGTCTTTAAAACTAATTCAAAAGGCAGATGACAGTATTTTGTTTTCACATCAGATATAAATCTAATTGTAAAAGTCATATTTCTCTTGTTCAGAACATAATGCTGCTCTGGAGAAGGAACTGGCAAAGCTCTTAAACCCTTTCAGAGACACTTTATAATCACTTACGGCATCTCCTCCGGTAGCACGTCTGCCAGGATGTTGATGGAGTCTGTCTTGGCTTTGGAAGTTGGAGCAGCTGCGAGCAGGATCTTCAGCAAAGCGATCTGATGATTAGAGAGACACCATGAAGTCAGTAACAAAACAGTCTGGCAGAAAGGTTTCATGCCAGAAACTGTGACTAATAAAACAGACAAAGTGATGATTCGGTGCAGGAGAAATACATCTAACAGGCAAATTGTCTTATTGCCTTAGTTCTGTCACTTGTGGTGCTTTGATTTATATTATCCCAGTGTGACTGAAATGTTCTTGCTTTGTTATTTAAAACTGATCTGGCTATTCCATTAATGGTTTTTTGCATCTTCATTTGCTTAAAAACCTGAACTATGCTATATGTCAGTCTTTTCAGTGTTGAATGACAACAGTACAATGCCACAACACACAAATATATAGTGCAAACAAATCATCTTTATACTGTTAGTACATTCAAACATACATAATGAGATGCAAATATGATCAAAGTATGAATTATAAATTGTCCAGAGCACCACATTGCAAAGTGGGTGTGGAAATACCAAAAAGCAAACAGCACTGACCATGTACTGAGGCAAACTGGGCAGAATTCCCTGATAGAGCAGCTCAGTGGAGGACATCTCCACCTCCTCTTCACCCTGATGACAAAGGGGGAGACACCAAAACACAAAATAACACCAATGCAAATAATTTATAGTCTTGTATCTACAGGGAGGACATCGTCCTCAGACATAAAAACAACAGGTGATACACAGGCATTATCAACGTGAATTTGATCAACGTGAATTTGTTTGTTTGTTTGATTACACTTACCCCAGACAGGGGGGTTTTCTGAAACTCCTCCTCCTTTGCTATCTGTATCTCAGCAATCGAGACGTACTTGTGCTAAAAAATGATGAAAACTTGTAAAAATCAAGCAGCATCGTTGCCATTTCTTATTCTTAATATTCTCTAGTTAAAACTAGGTTTAATAAAAATGTTATGTCTGGCAACAAAATACCTGCTTTAACGTCTTTATGCTCTCATGAATTGGCCTGGGCAAGCCAACAACTGTATCTGTATCACTGCAAAGACAAATTACTTTTATTACAGCACACACAATAGAGTCAGCGTGCTATCTAACAGTCTGAAGTTGATTTTTGTTTGAAGTTAACAAGGAGAAAACTTACTTTCCAAGAGTATAACCTATAAATTTACTTCTACTTGATTCCAGGAAATTTTCAATGTCCTTTTCTCTGTTGAAGCAAAAACAATATTGTCAAAACAAAACAGACTTCAATCCGACCATCTTGTGATTATTTTTGTGTACACAGGGAAGGAATCAATAAGTCAGTCAGTTCCTAAAATGTCTTGAAAAAGGTGCATATTCTTTGTTCTAATTTCCAAAATGCCAAATGCCAACCAGTCAGACTGAGCAGTACCTGACTTTAGGAGCCCACGGCAGTCCTTTGGGAAAGGACACCCTCTCTGATGGAGGGTGAGGAACAGGAGGAGGCATCACTTCATCCCTCTCTAGAGGAAAGGTCTCTGTCTCTATAGAGTTGTCATTGTCATCGTTGTCATCCTCATCTTCCCGAGAGTCATCAGCCTTGTAGGGATCCTTTTCATTGAAGGCGTCAAGGTTGTCTTGTTTGATTAACGCCTGTGTGAGAAACAAGTAAACACTGAAGACATTATACATTGTGTGTGGAGCAGAGCTGTGAGGAGGCAACAGCTAGAAGAAAAACCCCACAATACCAAGCTGCACCTTCAATTATACTACACTTCATTATAGTTTACAAACAATGGAGCACGGACAAACACAAAGATGCCATATTTATGTCATGTTTCTATCTCCTTGTGGCTGACTTCATACTATTTGTCTTTAACAGATGTACTTAAAAAGTCTGATGAGTTCCAATTAAGGTGTATACCTGCCTAAAATGCACTTAAACACTGGGACAAATAAATAATCTGGGACTGATACATGTTTAAATTTGCTGTAGCTTTAAGCTTCTACATGTCTGAGAGCAGAGAGCAGCAGTACTGATTACCTTGTGTTCACGGCGCGCCCGTTTTTGCTGTTGCTCTATGAGGTCGGATGCAGATGCGGGAGGAGAAGCAGCCCTCATGCTGCGAATTACTCTAATGCTGTCCTCCGGGAGAGGGGGGAGACCCAGCTCCTCACGCTTACGAACCTTTATGCTTTGGAGCTGCTCAAACCCTCCGAGTGTGAACTGAAACAGAGAAGAGGATTTTCATTTGTTTCTTAACATCAACAGACCAGAATTAACACTCATAAATGGCAGACATTGCGGTCTCTCACCAGTATACTCTTCCACAACAGCAGTAACACCTTCTTCATTGGGAAGTGAGGGGCATGACCACTGCAGAACTTGGTAACCATACCGAACAGCATGACAGAAATGGGCTCATTGTTGAACAAAGGAGATCCTGGATTAGGTGAGGCAAAAATAGTTAATTTATCAAGTTTTTGATTGTATCCAATGCATGACTGTGGCTTTAGACACTTGTGAGACTTACCCAGTTCAGCTCTGAACGTTTCCCTGATGATTTTCCATTCGGGCTTGTCAGCTGGGTCGTCTTGTTGTATTGTTTCCACCATCAGGTACATTATGTTAAGCAGCACTCTGAGATCTGTGCTGTCAGCAAGCGAGATGGCTGGTTTTCTGACAGCACTACTACAGGCAGCACTGTTACTATAAGAGAGAATATAAATATTATATATGCCTCTTCAGACAGAAAATTCTACAACAACAAAACGTATTAACCTGAAGTCTTGGAAAGCCAGCCTACAAATGTTTCTTTTGCTCACTGTGCTGCATTTTGGGGTTTTGATCAAACTTTTACCAATTGATGAAACTCAATACAGCTTAGAATATCAGTAGATGTTGTCCAGCTTGTAACACAAAACAATGTTAAAAGATATTTTGGCTGGCCTTTGCATGGCTAAAAAAAATCAATGGAGAACATACTCAATCTCCATGTTGAGAAGTTCCACCAGAGCAGAAAAGGTCCCCACATCCAGCAGCAAAAAGATGTTGTATCTCATCCAGTGCTGCACCTCAGCCTCAGAGCTGCACTCTGCAAAGGTTCCTACAAAGAAACAAAATGTGCTGCTGTGAAAAACTCATTCCCGTCTTGTTTATTCTTCTAAAAATTATTTGATGCCAAAAACCCTCAGGTGGACTGACCCTGAGCCATGTAAAGAATGGCTCTGGCAACCTTCAGCCTCTTCTCCCGGGCAATCACCTCCAGACTGTCCAAGAGGCGCATGGCGTGAGCTCTGTGCTGGGCTGCATCAAGCTCGGTCCACTTCTTATCAGAAACTAAGACACAGAAGAGATGCATATAACAAATATAAAACATATACCTTCTTTTTCTTACATAGAATAACTTGTTAATGATTGATTATATTTTATATGGCTGTTTAATTACGTACCATGTGTTCTGAATTCTACCTCAAAGCACTTCCTGTTGAGAGCAAACTCTGGTCCCTCAGTATAACTGTACAGCTCTGAAACAAACATAAATAATATGTAGATCATTTCAAACACACGACCTTTGTAAATCTCTGACAGAATGAAGAATGACATTAAGGGCAACAAAAAGGAGTCAACAAAATATCAATATCCATGATGAACACACACACCTGACAACTCTGCAGCCCACTTGTCTGTGTCGGCATATTCAAACTCGAGGTCCGGAGACTCAGATTGACCCTGCACACAAGACATGACTGTTTCATTACCTTACACATATTATTAGCCTGTTAATAACTAGCTACTCCACAGATCGAGTTTTAAATACGAAACATGTAATCATATTATACAATACAATATTATAGGCACCATCCAACAGAAATTACCCCTACCTGTAAAAGCTGCAGAAAAAAAAAATCCAAAACTATGTCATCCATAAAAGGGTCAATACTCGTGTATTATGACTACATTTACTTTTTATTCTTAAGCAATGTTTTACTTAATTACTTCTATGACATTAAATTACTTCTAATTGTGTTATAAATAATACGAGGTATGAGTTAGTGTGTGGCTTTGAGAGAAATTCCTCTCAACCATACTTAGCACGACATATATTAACTGTGATTATAAAGGCTTCTCTTTGTGTGTTTTAGGCTGATTATTGGAAAGATTACAAGGAATCAAACCTCTGCATGAGCTGGTTAAATAAACGTTAAGTGATTTTCTTTCGTGTTTGTGAATTCATTCATTCATCTCTCCTAGCAATGCATTTACTGTAATACGTTACGTGTGCGTATATGTACAATAAAATTACATAAAGACACAAGGCCAAGACAACAGATCAGAAGCCTGTTTGCTAACAGGACGTGGAAGAATTCATTTTCAACAGGTCGCCATTGGATTTCTGACAGACAGCTGAGTCTGGCCTATGGATATTAGCTATGTTCAGCTAGCTAGAGCCTGCTAAGCTACATCGTTGTTTAACATTGTATAAATTGGCAATGGGCTACAAACGAAACACTACACATGTTTAGGTACTTTATAGACGTCAGTTGCAGCTGTTAGGTTACATGTCCGAGTCATGTTAGAAACAATAGTTAGGCTAACGTTAACCTGATATTAGCCCGACAGAGCTAACTAGCTAACGTAATGTGTTGCAATAGCAACGGAAAACGCCTCGTCTCTTTATGAAAAATCACGAGGAAATTTAATCACAAACTTTTGCTCTCTTACCTCTGAATCTTTTCTTGGGTTCCGGGTAAATTCGCCCCTGCTTTTGTTCGGTAGCATAGCTCTCTGCTTATTGTTTACAGGAAGCCCACTACCGTTCCCACCGACGTCCATCATTTTTGGGGCAGGTTGTACTCTCGCGAGAGGACTCGTTGAGGACTCGAGCGAGACTCGCGTTGATCTGACTGTATCCTCAGGCTGATCGTATTCACATTTTATTTGAATATTAAGAAACTACTGCTTTAAAATGAGAACGTGTTCTGTGCCATTTAATTCATTTCTTGCGGTTCTATATATGTTTTATCATAGTCATGTTGGCATTTGTGTGCAGTTTGTGTTTTCTTCCCAGCTTTCATTTTTCCTTTCTTCCCTGGTTTTATATTTCATGCTGATGTGGTTATGGGGTTTCAGCAAAATGGAAACATGCTCTACTTCTACTGGCCTAACTATGGCATCCTCATTTATTGTGATAACACAGGAGTCTATATTCCCATATTCACAAACAAAATTATCCACTTACCACAAACCAACTGTGAGATAGTGAATCTATGGTTTGAAGGGGCTCCTCAGGATCTGAGGCCTGGGGGTAGTTGGTCTAATTTCCATGACTATATCTAATACTTAACTTTCTTTGTGGTATGAAGGTTACAGGCAATACATGTGCAACATAGGAAATGTATTGTAGCATCTGTAAAATGATGCATCTGAGACATTTTTAAATTCAAACAGCAGTTTATTAAAGGCTACTGTGCACAGAAATTTAATAGGGTATACTGCTGAAAATGTGTTCTTTGAACTAAACTACAGATACAGTGTTGAAAATATATGCTTACTTTGTAACTATTATATCATTTACAGAACTCTGTCTTCACATCAAAAAACTTCAAACCAGCAACAGTGTACAACTGTCAAATCACAGTGGTATGCTTATTTATTTCAATTTGACAAAAGTCAAGCTGCTTGCTCCAGTAACAACACATTCATTTGTCTCCATAAGAGACTAGGATAAAATGACTGGTATTGTTAGTTAAAACAAAAGAAATTCATGATTAAAAAGGCATTTTTCAAATTCTATTATGAAAAGACCATGGTAAGTAATTTAAATATTTGATCGTTGCATGAAATAAAACTGAAACAAAACGTTTACAAGTAAAAATTACATACAGACAGCACAATGGAAAGTAAAACGTTGCATACTAATGTCTGAAACTGTTATCATGTGTGTTGTTATTTTACAGTAATAACAGTGACAACTCTCATCACTGCAGAAGTGAAATACTTTTGACAAGAAAAATTTGTGTGTTTTGCTGCATAGCTCTCACTGGATATTGCAGATTAACAACCATGTTGGGCATTACCATACTTGTAGGAAAACACAGTTGTACATGCGAATATAAATTACTAAGTGAGTCACAAGGCACTGTCAACTGGCCAGTAACCATGGTTACAGCACTCATCCTGCTGACAATGATGTCCTCACTGAACGTCCTCAGCTCTGATGTCCTTAAAGCTGCTAGTGCAAAGATTAAAGCACTTCTTAGTAGCATATTGCAGGCCACTGTATTTTTGAACAGCAGGAGAAGTGAGAAAAATCTACTTGCTCAAAAAAATGAAATCACCTATAACTATGCGGATGAAACTTCACTTTTGTGAATGGTGATGCAAAAGGATAGTGAGCAAATTCATGTGGAGTAACACCTTAAAAAGGGGCAGCATCCTTGGCAGGGACAGTGGCGGGTCTACTGTCAACTTTCTGGAATAAAATCGGTCCACAGACCACCCGCATGAAATACAGCATGTCGAAATGTGTTGAAGAGCTTTAGATTCAAGACAACACTACTACCTGCACACTATATAGTTTGGATTAAAACAAGAACCACTCAACTAAGTCCTCCAAAGTGGTCACTAATTTAAAAGAATATAACAAGTGGCATAATGTCTATGTGCATTTAACAACACTCACAGAACAGTGCTGAAGCCTTTCAACAATGGAAACTGCCAGAAAAACATAATAATGGCGCAATTATGACAAGATAACACAGAAGATAAAGCCAGCATATTTATCTAAGCTACTATACTGACAAAAATGTTTATTATTGATTAGGCCCCAAGCATTTAGATAGTTAAGTTTACTTTTTGTTAAAATCTTCAATAATAAAAAAGACATTATTTGGTTGACACAAGATCAGAGTCCTGTGACAAATCTAACAATAAACTCAATGTTCTGCCTCAGTAAATACTAGTTTGGCTGATCCCATGCAGATACAGATTGCATGAATATACTGTATGTAACACTGTTAACCATGTAGTCTGTGACATGAGTTAGCTTTACACATAATATGCATAGCTGCAGATGACTTGCTTGATTTTGATCATATCAAATATAAAAATGTCCAAAGCTATTGTACAGTTCCACTGTAAATATTCGTGAGAATGACTTTAAGACTGTTAGAGTTGAAATCTAATCACATTTAATTTGACATATTTAAATGACCTGAGGTACAGATACTATTTTTACCAGACACCAAAACCTCACAGATGGACACAACTTTCCAATAAAATAAAATCCCAAGCTCCCTTCATATGTTTGCTATAGTCAAAACAAAGTGAAGTTCCTTTTTGCCCAGATCTGCTGGAGGTTAGCAGTAACGTGGATGATACTACAGAGAACATTTCCTCTGTATCTTGTCAATGGAATGTATGAAGTAAGTGAGTGCTGCCAAATCAATGCAGAGGGAAAACTTTAAAGCTGCATCAAGTGATTTTTGACCACTAGAGAGCAGATAGACTCACAGAAACACAGTCCTAACTTACAATTAAATGATCATATTGTTATGGCTCATTTGCAAGAAAACAGTTGCCCAAATATAAATCCAGCAGACACACAGTATTTAACTGAAGTCACATTTCTGGCCACTCGCCTATTTTTATTTTTTTTTTCCAATTTTCACAGGTATTTTGGCTTCAATTCCGAGCCAACGGTACCTACAAAGCTCAATGAGCTCCAGAGTTCTGTGTTTTGGAGTCTGCTGTGACCCTCTAGCACTGCAAGAGGGAATTACAATGTTGGAATTACAATGCACAAATCAAAACCATCGCTTTGTGCAGGTTTAACCAAATTCACAACTGACCATTAACATTTTACAATAACTGTGACCTTTCCTTGTCACAATCATTTGGCACAATATTTTGAAACATTACTCAGTATCTATGAGAAATCTAAAATAACCAAGGAGCCAGCAGGTTCGGATACAGACACACCAGAAAATAAAAATCTAAACAAAACAGTAGATATAAGTGCTGTGGGTACCCTGACGTCTCAGAGCCAGCTGGGTGACAGTGGTGTGCAGTTGTGTAGGAAGCAGCCACAGAAGGGAAGCTTTCTGTGGCTGGTAAAATACGACTAAATATAAGCTGTGCATCCCATGAAGAGTATAAAATACAACATACATAAATCTTCCTTTTGTCATAGAGACAAGTGATGTTGGGTACCGTCCACAGATAGTTGCTAGGTGTTGGGAAGGATGGTTCCTTTCAAGACTAATACCTGTGAATTCAAAGAGCAAGTTTAGTAAGAAAGTGCTTCATAGCAAAATGTTAACAGTAACTCCTTTTGTTTAGACCTCTGTGAACAGCTCGTCTAATCAAATAACAAACACTTAGTAATTATTATTTAAATATCATTTTTACTATCTAAATATTACAATTTAGTTAGTTGTCCCTGTATCGATGCAGAACTGTACCTGTAGTAGTTGGGTTTAAAGGGACCGTTCTTATTCAGACCCAGGTATTTCGCCTGTTCGTCGGAAAGCTCAGTCAAGTGGGCATCAAAAGTGGCCAGATGCAGACTGGCAACATATTCATCTGAAATGCACAGATATGGTTTCACTGTAGATACGTACACATAGACAAGACTCAACAAAGGGAACTTAAGGCTTTTGAAAAGTTTAAATGCAAGTAGACAGACAAAGAAACTGATTTACAGCCAAGACATGAATAAAGTTACTTTGAACACTTAAGATGTGCAGGTCATGGTTAAGTATTAACATATCCTCACCCATCTTCTTGGGAAGCAGGTAAACATCCTGCTTGTAGCGACCCTCTGGAGCGTTATACAACTCGATAAGGGCCAGGGCCTACACACAAAGTGGATTAATAACTATTAAAAATGAAGGCACATTATGAATTAAATGAAGAGTAATAAATGTAACTATGACCCTCTGATTATGAAGAGATAACAACAGATGTATAAAGAAGTGAAGTATATCGTATGAAAGACTTTTCTTATCACAGGTCTGATCGTGAGCTTACCTGCCAAGATGACCAATTAATAAGAGCAAATGCAAAATAGCATGTTAAACCCTGCATACTCTGATATCTGCATCAGTAAATACTACTGTGCACAATGAGATGCTGTATAGTTTACTGAAAGCTGTATATAAGTACCATCATATTACCTGAGTGGTGGCTGTGATGGACAAGACAAAGGTTGGGACGGTGGAGCAGCTGAGGTTAAGGAGACGTCCCTATGAAAGAAAATAAGATGTTATTGAGAATACAGGCTATGTGACTGTTGTTGCTCCAGCTTAATGAAACTCTGCGTAACATCTATTTATTTGTTAACCAGTCACCTCAGCCAGAAGGATAACCCTCTTGCCATCAGGCCAAATAACATGATCTACTTGAGAGCGCACTCTCTCCCAGGTCAGCTCAGGGGTCCGGAGACTTGCCTGCAAGAGACAAGTCGGCATAATGTTCTTTATTGTAGTACAACACAATTTAACTGATCTGCCTGGCTACCTGAAAATTGGAGCATCTCTAATAAACATTCACAACTCAGTCTGCATGACAGATTGAACTTTGAATTCTTCTACAGTAAGCAATAGTTTACCACATCAATCTCAGTATTGGAGTGGCCCATGTTGCAGACAATAGAGCCATTTTTCATGCGGTCTAGCTGATCTCTGGTCACCACGTTCTTGTTCCCTACAGAAAGACAGAATAAATCACCTTCAGTCAGCGTACATCCTCTGCCACAAGAGACATAATTAGCACAATGCTCTAAAGAACAATGAAAAGGACCTTCCATAAAAAGGCATTTACTGTATCAGATATGTAAAGATTGAAATCATCCTACATCAGTGCATTCCAACAAGTGGTTAAATTTCACAGTTTCAAGAAGAGTTACCAGTGCATGTAATGATGACATCAACCTGGCGGATGACCTCATTCAGCTTGACCACCCTGAATCCATCCATGCTGTTTGCACACAAGAGAGAAAAGAGGTTCATCATTCAGCCTCAGTGAGGGCAGTGACAAACAGGAAAGTATCTATTACTTATTGACAAGTAACTCAGTTGAGCTGAACAACTGGGCTCCCTGTTGGGTTAATGTAGGGTATAGTTTAAACAAAACATTAATCATCTCATTGTATGTTTGTTAAATAATAAACAAAACTCGTTATGCTATGTTATCCATACTGCAGTATTTCTTGTTCACATATTTGACATTTAACAAATTCAGCAGTTGCTGTTGTCCTCACCAGGCTTGCAGCCCACAGATGGGATCGATCTCTGTCACATAGACGATGGCTCCCAGAGCTTTCAGAGCAGCACAACAACCTTTTCCAACCTGCAAAGACAACATGATGAAACAGTATGACCAGCAGGAGGACACACGCAAATTATTACCCTGACCTGAAAAGAGAAATGACACGTGATGGTGTTTAAACAAAACCATCAAGAGTCTAGGAACTGACCATGAGAAGCCTACTTATCACTACACCCAGCCAACTTTGACGCTTTAACATCATCAAGACTCAACAGTCAGACTCTGGTATCTGTGATGACGGCTATCCGTGATATTAGTCCACTGCCAATGTTGTCTACATTTTAGCATTGCAAGATTAGCATGTCTTGTGTGTATATTAAAAGCATCTCACCTCGCCGTACCCACATACAACCACCTGCTTGCCTCCGAACATGACATCTGTGGTTCTCTTCAAGCTGGAGAGGTTTGAGACATAAAATTAACACATTTTGTGAAGATGAAAAACTGCCAATCTGTATCCGTGTGACTCCAAACTCTGGCATCTTTCTACTGATATACAGTAAAATCTTATCTGGCACAGCTTGTCCTTAACATTGCCCATAACAAAGTAACATTTACTGACTTGTCCTAAAGGTCCATTTCATGTCGTGCATCTTATTTTCTACAGTTATGGAAGAATAATATTATAAACATCTGTGCTTTTTAAAACAGCTCATTAGTTTCCTCAATATGCCAGTACAGTAAATCATGTAGTGTGATTACTCATAATAAAGCTCCTGCTACACACAAAAAACAGCATTGAATTATGTGTGTGGAGTGTTAGACACATTGATTGGAAACAGAGACATTGTTAGAGTGTACTAAACTATTTATATGCTGCTGAGGTGATAATTAACAGGAAGGTAACAAATGTAACAGTTATATTCGCAGGTTGTTTTGCGCAGTGTTGTTGTTGTTTACAGTTAGCAGAGTAGAGGAGGATGACAAGGGCAGCAGTTTTTTGACGAGCTTTACTGATATGTAACTTGATCTCTATAGACTAGATGTCCTGTAATGGCAGCAATGTTCCCTGACCTTTATGTCCCTCCAATGTTTCAAGAAAACAATGTTGAACTTATGGCAGCTGATGACCTACTTAGCAGTGACACAAAAGTAGTTTGACTTTTTTCCTTTTCTTTACTTTATATCTTTTGCTATTTTTCTTTTAAACCAGCTGTCTAATAAACAGTGTTTTAACATCTGTAGACTCTGTTACTGTGCAGCAACAACAACAAAATACTTCAAACCCATGCTGACTCACCCGTCCAGGATGGACTCTCTGCAGCAGTACAGGTTGTCAAACTTCTGCTTTGTCACAGAGTCATTTACATTCATAGCAGGGACACACAGTTTTCCAGCTTTGGACAGCTGATACAGCCTAAAAAGAGAGAGGCAGAAACACTTCACTTCATGTTGGTGGGTGTTGCTTTAGGTGTGTAACTTAAGACTCTATAGTTGACATATATCTCTTAGGCAGTAAATGACCTGTGGACCCCAGTGACACTCTCCTCTACAATGCCCCTGATCTTCTTAAATACACTGGGGTATTTCTTGTACATCCAGTGTGTCAAGTCTCCTCCATCATCAAGGATCTAACAGATAAAATATATCAATTTACTTATTCACATATTTTTTACATATTAGAGTATACTGACATATAAACATAGTAAAAGAAACTTTTAAACATACCATGTTGGGCTGCCAGCCCTCTGTGTTGACACAGCGGTCAATGCACCACCAGAAATCATCCTCAGACTCCCCTTTCCAGGCAAACACGGCCACACCTGAAACATAAATTAGTGGGAAATATCTTGAAGAATCTTCACATCAACAATTCCCCGCTTGTCTCATGTCTCAACAAAAATAATTTAACATTATATATTTCTGAAAATGTCATTTGGTGCAGAGATGATGTAAACATCATAATTGTATATAAGAGTGAATAGGAATAGGAATAGCAGTTCTAAAGAGTCCTTTAGTTTAAAGTAAAGGCAGTTTTTTCTCCAGATAACACAGCTCAGCCTGTAGCAATGCAGTAGATTATGCATAGTATAACTTACTGAACAGCAGACATGAACACCCCCACCAAAAAATAAAAATGCATGATCCCTACTGAGTCACTCTTAAATCTGTTATGAACCCCCTCACGATGTCACATCATGAAAAGTCTACTGTGGAAATTTAGTACATACTTAAAGCATCACATAGCAACCACAGATAAAAGACTCAAGTCATGCTGTTGTTACACTGAATCACAAATCTTCTGTGTTCCCATTATCTCTGCAAGGCTGATGCCTGTCTCTAAAAGACAGGGGAAGCTCACATGGCAAAGCACACCTCTGCATGTTGCTTATCTTTTCTACTGCTTACCGGACTCTGACAGAGCAGCAGCCACTTCGTTCTGTGTTGAGTATATGTTACATGCAGTCCAGCGGCACTGAGCCCCAAGAGCCACCAGAGTCTCGATCAGCACCTGGAAACACACAAAGAAAGTGGTCAAATAAGACGGAGCTATGCACTGGTCACAAATGGCTGCATATTACCTGTTCTTACTATGCTCTTCAACAAATCGTGACTGCCACACTGTTTGATCAGCTGTCTGCTGATTCCTGATGAGCTGTCCATGAAACACAGCCAATTGTGTTCATGCAAATACAGACAAGTCCTCCTGAGCACTTTAATCATTTAAGACTTTCATTAGGGAGTTGGCATTAAGTTACACGAAAAGTCCTGTTTTCCTGACAAAATGTTGCAGAAACTGGGACCAAAATTAAGTCAGGGTGAAGTAAATAAGAGGCACTGTAACTCTGCAGCCATTGCTTGGATTGTTGAAGCTCAACATCAGAGAGAGAAGTCTTACTGCAGTCTGGGCAGTGATGTGAGTGCAGCCCACAATTTTGGCACCTGCCAATGGTTTCTCACTCTGAGCTCTCTTCCTTAGTGAGATCAGTGCCGACATATCTGAAAACAAAAGAATATTAAAATGGGTGAGTAAGAAAGGCATCGACTCAGACACTGCAAAAAAGGATCACAAAACTCAAATTATTACAGATGAAACAACGTTAAGCATTTTATGTTCGAAAAAATGGCCATTGCTTTGTTTGTACATACAATTACGTGACAGATTCACTGGATTACATTATTCAGACAAGTCGAATGACTTTGTCCTCACTGTGTTGTACCTTGTTCAGCAATCTCAATCTCACGTCTGCCAAATTCTGCCTGTTTGATGTTCTTCACACAGAAGTCACTGCTGCCCTTGGAGTTGACCTGAGTTTTGTCCCGTGGTGAAGTCTCGTCATCAGAGCTATCTGTGTAGGACGCAGCTGTAAAGGAAAAAAGTTTTAAAGCCAAGAATTAAAGCCACGAGTACAAAAAAGATTATACACTATCTCATATACACTGTCTTTCCTTCTTACCAGAACTGTAGCTGTCTGTGGATGACTGAGAGATGGAGCGGGACAGGGAGCGACGGCCTGCCTTCGTGGGGAACCTGCTGAACTCCTGCTTGTCCTCCACAAACTGGATTTGCTGTCAGAATGAGAAAAAGCCCTGTTACACATACACTTGTCTTTTCCCGAAATATTTTAATGATCTCATGTTTGGGCCGAGCTCTTGTTGTGGTTCAGCTGTAGGCTGCGGAAAAAACATTCCTTCTTTAAGCACTAATGGGATCTGTATTAGTCTTTGAGGTGATGTTTACACTGCGTTCCACATTATTATGCAAATGTATTTTTCTCTCTTTTCCCTAAATAATCTATAAAAATGATAGTTCTCATAATTTTCAAGTCATCAAGCATTAGAGTATAACTCGACTGTTTTTGAACGAACCTCCAAATCATAATGGTTTTTTTAAAAAAAATCAAAATCTTAAAATGCACTGTTCCACATTATTATGCACAATAGAGTTTCAAAACATTTTATTGTTGTAAACAACTGAAAATTGATCATTAGTTAAACTACTGCAAGCATTGCAGGTTATATTCTTTAAATCAAAAGCTCTTTCAATCAAAGATATCTTAACAGGCCGTGCATTTTGAAGCATAGGACCTTATTGGATAGGAGCTTCACAATTCTTGCATCCATGGAAGTTGTTGTCAGTGTTTGGATGGTTTCTGCTGAATTTCTTTGCAGGATGTCAGAATAGCCTCCCAGAGATGCTGTTTTGATGGTGCCTCCACCCTCATAGATCTTTTTGCTTCTTTAGAGATGCTCCAAGGTTCTCAATAGGGTTGAGATCAGAAAGGGGAGGATGGGGGCCACCTGAGGTTTCTTGTTTCATGCCCACTTAGCAGTCAATGATGCACAGGTATTCCTTGCAGCATGGGATGGTGCATTGTCATGCATAAAGATGATCTTGCTGCGAAAGGCGCGGTTCCTTTTTTTTGTACCACAGAAGAAAGTGGTCAGTCAGAAACTCACATATTTTAGGGTATTTTACACCTTGGGTTGTGAAGGGGCCGACCAGCTCTCTCCTGGTTCAGCCCAAAACATGAGCGCCACCACCTCCTTGCTGACGTTGCAGCCTTAGCCGGGACATAGTGGCGTTCACCAACCATCCGCGACTCCATCCATCTGGACCCATCCAAGGTTGCGCCTTTTCATCAGTGAACAACACTGTTTAGAGTAGTCTTCATATGCGTGTAGGCCCGCACGGCGTTCTGCTTCTGAGCTTTGGTTTAAGGGGTGGCTGAATGCGATGATGATGGTTTATGCATAACTGCAGCCCTCTTGGATCACCTTGATGTTCTTGGCACTCCAGAGACACCAGCAGCTTTGAATACCTGTTTGCTGCTTTGCAGTGGCATTTTGTAGCTGCTCTCTTAACCCGGCCTTCTGGCAGAAATCACTTCCTCATTATTGCCTTTATCTGCTTTCGAACCCGTGTGTGTTCTGAATAAACCTAAATCTCTTTATTAATACGATGATCACGATGAAGTTGTTTTAAAATATCTAAAGTTGTCATACCTTCTCCTAGGCATTGAACTATTTCTCGCTTTTTGGCAGCAGAGAGATCCTTCTTCTTCCCCATATTGCTGGAAAATGGTGGTCTGCTTAATAATGTGGAACATCCATTCTTAAGTAGTTTTCCCTTTTATTTGGACTCACCTGCAAACTACTTGGCACAGAGTGTCTGAGATTGATTGGAGTGATTGGAAGAGCCTGACACATTCCCATCCATATATTTAAACCCAGACAAGCCGAGCCTTTATGACCTTTAAAGCACAATTTTGCATAATAATGTGGAACACGGTTACACCTTCAAAGCCTTGACCAGATTTGGATGAGGAATAACAAAAAATGAGATGAGAAGATAACAAAAATAAAGACCTTTGCTTTGGCGAGATTTGATGCAACCCTAAAACTACCAGACATACTTTCTGCTTCCAAATGAGTAATTAACCCAGGTAACGTGAGTGTGAGCGTGTGCGTGCATGCATGTGTATGTACGCAGGAAAAGGGAACTGGTGTTTTTGTTGTGTATACCGAGCTTTATGCCTTGTCAGCTAACTATCTGGCAGAAACCAGTATTTCTTTACTTGGAGCAGTTTTGCATGTGAAGCAATGTGTGAGATGGTGAAAAAAATCTGCAAGGTGCTATAACATTACCTCGTCAGGTATGGAAATGCAGATCTCTACACCTCAGCAGTTTCTGCAATGTTTTTTGTTTGTCTTTACCAGGAAAGTTGACATTTTTAACTCCTAACTCTGTTACACATACACTTGTCTTTTCCCGAAATATTTTAATGATCTCATGTTTGGGCCGAGCTCTTGTTGTGGTTCAGCTGTAGGCTGCGGAAAAAACATTCCTTCTTTAAGCACTAATGGGATCTGTATTAGTCTTTTGAGGTGATGTTTAAATGCCTTCAGCCTTGACCAGATTTGGATGAGAGGAATAACAAAAATAAAGACCTTTGCTTTGGCGAGATTTGACGCAACCCTAAAACTACCAGACATACTTTCTGCTTCCAAATGAGTAATTAACCCAGGTAACGTGAGTGTGAGCGTGTGCGTGCATGCTTGTGTATGTACGCAGGAAAAGGGAACTGGTGTTTTTGTTGTGTATACCGAGCTTTATGCCTTGTCAGCTAACTATCACAGCAGAAACCAGTATTTCTTTGCTGGAACGGATTTTGCATGTACTGAAGCAATGTGAGATGGTGAGAAAAAAATCCGCAAGGTGCTATAACATTACCTCGTCAGGTATGGAGAAGTCACAGATCTCTACACCTCAGCAGTTTCTGCAATGTTTTTTGTTTATTGTCTTTACCAGGAAAGTTGACATTTTTAACTCCTAACTCTGAGAGATAAAGAATCAGAGCATGGAAACACTGGATTATATTTTAATAAAACAGACTACAGTGTGAGTAAGATACCTTTCCTGTCATTAATATCACTCGACTGGCTTGTGTCTCTGTCTTTAAATGAGAGTCACACACTTCATTCTAATACAGTCAGTCTGTCTCTAGTTTGTAGGTTTAGGTCTCGTACTAAAAACCCTCCACATACCAGGGTAAATAACACAGCAACAGCGAACAATGTGAAGCTGTTTTCTTGAGATTAAGGTGACAAGACACCACATATTTTCTTCCTGGACAGGACAAGATGGGGTGGGCTGCAGCATCCCTGAGACAGACTAATAATGCCTGACTGACTTCACTTCATTTAGATCTAATTATTAAAGAGCCATGTTAAGATTTATCTATTCACTGCATTGGTAAGTGCTTCTTATACAGTCTGGGACTAATGCCAAGGTCTTACGACACCTTGATGATGACACTGAATGTGTTGGCTGGATGTACTCCAGGTTTTATACCACACTGTCACTTTCATGCTGTGTCCTGATGAACATGGTGATCGTGACTGATAGTTCATACTTTTACATCGCTGTCTTCGAAAAACAACCACAACAGAAAATCCTGCCCTTAACCCTGTTCTCCAACCTCACCTCCATGCATAATCAATTATAAGTTTGCAAATGTATTTAACAATCAGTACTAACTGCATAATAATCAATTTAACTAAACACCCGTATTATAACTCCTGTAATATAGCTCCTTAGCATAAGCTAATAATCTGTGCAAAATAAATGTCTTCCACTGGGCTTTGAGCATGGATCACTGAGGGCATAAACCACACGGACACAGCAAGCAGTGTGTTTATGCCCGCCGCTGGTGTTAAATCCTCATTAAAGCGCACATCTACCCAGTTAACACAACTGGTTTCATTTCAGCTCTTCTCTCAACTTGTCATTCCAACAAAAATCAAAATCTGTACTATCTGAGATCCAAAAAAATTACAAGCTCATGATTGCTGTGGTATTAAGACGCTCCCAAAAAGAGAATGAGGATGTGAAACAACTGGTCTATAATGAGACTGCCAGTGCAACTAATATATCTTGGGGTGATTGCCATGGTATAATAAATACAAGTTTAATATTTTAATATCCTTCACGCATATGGATAACATTAGTTTATCATTAGGTTTTGTCAAAACTCTTTAGGAGAAATGTTGATTCAAGTGTGTGATCCTTTTAATGTGCTGTTAAATTGTATGACACTGTGCAGGGACATGTTTCTATTCTTTTGCCAAGCACAAAAAGTGATAGTAGTGTGCATTTTTTTTCTGAAACTGCTATTCATTTGTCCAATCCAGCCTAAATGAGGTGTGAAAATACATTCTCCTGTAAAGATCAAGAATTCAGGGTGTAACACTTCCTGGTTCCTTAAAGGTGTCAGTTAACATACTTCCTTTCTAAAAATGTAATTTCCTTGAATAGAATTTGGTTAACAAACCGTGCAATTTGGGAAACTGGTTTTCTTCGTGAGGGAAAAGGAACTGATCTTTTTATTTAAGAAGCACAAGTGTCAGGTTATAAAGGTAGTTTACTTTCAAACTTCAGTCATTTTAACTTGTAGACAATGGTAATATGACCCATGACTTTTCACTGCTGACCTCCCATTACTTTAAGCCACTTTAGAGCACAAACAACCAGCTCAAAGTGTCTTTCATTACTTCTTCTGAATTTAAAAGAAAGAAAACTTTTAAAATCCAAATGCAAGTGTTGTAGGTGAGAGTGAACAGTGCTGGAGGTGTGCGTGTTTCCATATAAATACATCACATGCAGTATTAATCTGCCTGTTCCTGCAGTGTTGTAGCTATAGGCTTTAATTTGCCTGAGAGACAATTCAGATTTGTAGTGCTGTTATTTGCATAATTATTGGGATACATACACTTTTAATGGTTTTAAATGTGCTAAAATCGATGTAATCAATTCACCTTGTTGAGGTGGTGGTTTAAGAGTTTATCCGTTTATATAGCAATAGAATGGAGAATATGAGTTATTAGGCTGTAGTGTGAACAGTACAATATACAGTGAACCCATTTTTTTTCCAAGAACTGAACCAGTGCAGCCAAATCTTACCAGACAATGAT
This sequence comes from Datnioides undecimradiatus, assembly GCA_008933995.1. Lineage (NCBI taxonomy): Eukaryota > Metazoa > Chordata > Actinopteri > Lobotiformes > Datnioididae > Datnioides > Datnioides undecimradiatus. The sequence continues at coordinate 9,222,742 of WARS01000013.1, read as the reverse complement.
AAATTAAACGCTACAACATTTCAACAGGAGTAACAGCACTGTTATGTAGAGGCTGAGCAGAGGACGTTTTACCTTTTTCACTGGTTTGTGAGTGGGCACAGCGCTGAGGACGGACGACAGCTCTCCCATGCTTATGTCGCTGTTCTTGCTCACGGTCATGGCAGAGTATTTCTCCGCAACGTTCTCGCTCTCTTTCACCTCCTTGCTCGCCTGTTTCACCTCCAACTTGGCCTCCCCGGACGGATCTGACATGTTGAGGCTGTCTACTAGGGTTGCCCGGTCAGAAACACAACAGCCGTTGAGCCTTCTCCGCTAGCGACGCTACACGCTAACCTTAATGATATCCTTCCTCGCGCTGCTAGCAAAGGCTGCTCCGCAACAACGACTGAGGGGAGAGGCGTTCAAACTACGTATAGTTCAAATAAACGAAAACAAACACAACAAATAAGTAACCGTCTATGCGCACCCCACTCTGCTCTGGCGCTGACAGATACCGTTGTGTGTGTTATGCTGCGTATAGTGCTGCCTGCTCCCTGCTGGCTCAGCTGTCACCTGGCTGAGTAACTTTGTGGGCGGTAACTAACATTCATGCATTCAGGGAAAGTAGGACAACAAAGCGACTAATAATAATATTGGCAGTGCTTATAGTACAATACCTTTTTTTCTGTTTTAGACTAATTGAATATGGTAAGTTCTGCATCTTGGTCAGTGGCGTCTATTCTGAAAGCAAACAAATACAACCTTTCATATCTTTCTGCATTTTAAATCTTCTTGCATTTTAAATAGGAAATGTCAATAAAGGAAGCTTGTACAGTGTGTGCTATTTTGCATGATATGCTGTTTTGGCAGTTATTATCGTAGGCTACGATAAACCAGTAAAGTTTGCTCTAACAGGAAACTGTTTGGGAAATTTGTGTGTGTTTCAAATTTATGGTCACAGCAAAAATGAAGCAAAACACGTTTCCATCATTTCATCTAAATATCATTCTAAATAATTTTACTCAGTTTCCCATCTGTGTAAAACCTGTTCATTTAGCGCTAAAGACCCTAGTATCAACTAATTCATGGCTTATTCAATTACTCTCATTTTACCAGTGCCAACGCTTAAAAACACTGACAGACTAGTGTGAGGGAGACTGGGACATACTTACATGATCGAATCAGTTAGTTCCCAGTTGCCATAAATGCAACATTAAGCTCATAGGAATCCTCACCCAGCACGCATGCTCCCCTTTAGTGGCTTTGGACTGGGGAAAAAAACACTACTATCACGCTCTTAAAAGTCTCCTGTCACGACACAATGTGACTGTGGAAGTGATATTTTTGGTCATGCTGTAGATGTAGATTTATGCCTGCATTTGCACATATATTCAACTAATTTGTGTTAGTAAGTCCTAGACCAGCAGTTCCAGTTTCAATTATATTGAAACTACATTGTTATAAGGTTGTTCTTATGTAAATAAAGGGACATTTACACATTGCTTATGCTGATGTTTGCGATCACCAAGGATTACCGTCTTTTGTTTCTCACTCAGCTTCAAACGCAGGATTGCAAAAGAGTGTGTTCCTTGCAGAGTCTTGGTTTATCTTTTAATATTGTATTATTCTACCAATTATTTGTTGGATTTATGATATTCGTATATTTAATTATTTTATTGTGTCTTTTATTATTAGATTATTTTGTTCTATAATGTTTTAATACAGTAAAGCTTTGTTAAAGAAAAAAATACATACCCACTCCGGATCTCTAAAAAAGTTAAACAGCGCCACAAAAACGTTGACTCCGATTTTGTGACCAACTATGGTATCTCAGTTTACGTTAAAGTGTGCGTTCGTTTGTGTTAACTTGTTAAGCGCTTAATCAATGTCCCAGTGAAAATCATAAATATTTTAGAAATTAATTTGACTGACTCAAATAACATGAAGTCCTTAAAACACTATTTATGTGCTAGGAGACAGTAAAATCTAACAGGAAAATGCAAACTGTGACTGAGTAACTTACCCCGCCCTCCCGGGAGCAGTGGTAGTTCTACTAACAAACGTATTTTCCGTCACGCCATTTTCCATCGACGATCGAGAGGGACAAACCATCCGGAAAAGCGCGTTCAGTTTGGGCGGTGAACTGCAACAATCACGGTACAGTTCTAACGGAAAGGTCAATTTTATGTCTTTTCCCGAAATATTTTAATGCTCACATGTTTGGGCCGAGCAATCACGTCGCCTCATCGGTTTTTGTCTATTGTTTGATTCGGCAAATGCGGTTCCAGGACACTAGGCCTCAGCGAGGCGACAGCCATTTTAGCTTCCGATAGTCATTAGCTAGCATTAGCTTCCAAACGTCGAAGCATGAGCTAGTATTAAATAAGATTTTTTTTTTTTCTAGGCGCAGTTTGGGTAACATGGTAGCTCAACCGTTAATTCAGCATAAGGTCAAATTACAATTTGCGCCAGGTTCAGGGGCAGCGTTAGCTTAGCTGCTAAGAGTAATATGTCTTTAGTTAGTTAGCATAACGGCTGACTTCGATCCGGCAATAAAGTAGGCCAAGAGTCTGTACCTTAGCTATCATTTTCGAATGTTGATTATAGATATGACTCTAATGTGCAGTCTGTTTATCGCAACACAAACGTAATGTTACCTGAAACTGTTCTCAGCACTACACACATTTTTGGAGGTCGTTGTTGAAAATGTGTCGATGTAATGGTATGCTAGTAGGTGCAACGCTCACAACAGAAATTTGGACATTACGGTTCATTTTCACATCCTACCACTGGTTAGTTTTGGTCTAAACTACTGACTGAGACTTTTCCATGAGAGTCTGCTGTACTAGTAACTATTAACCGTTGTATGCTTATTATTTTTCAGATCCAGTCATGCATCGTGACTGTCCTTTGGACTGCAAGGTCTACGTTGGAAATTTGGGCAACAATGGAAACAAAACAGAGTTAGAGAGGTCATTTGGCTACTACGGCCCTCTCCGCAGTGTTTGGGTGGCCAGAAACCCTCCAGGCTTTGCCTTTGTAGAATTTGAAGATCCCAGAGATGCAACTGATGCTGTGCGTGAGCTTGATGGAAGGTAGGCAGCAATTTTAAACAAAGCCTCAGTTACAAGTCCAGTAACATGATGCATGTAGCTAGAATAGTAAATAATGGCGGGTTGTTTTACAGAACACTGTGTGGTTGCCGGGTACGTGTAGAACTGTCCAATGGTGAGAAGCGCAGTCGCACCCGTGGCGCTCCCCCTTCGTGGGGCAGGCGTCCTCGAGACCGAGATGACTACAGGCGTCGCAGCCCACCACCAAGACGAAGGTGAACCATGTTTGATAGTTACTAGCAGAGGCCAGATATGTTTTATCCTGTATTTAAATCTTGCTTTGTGACTTAATGATCCACCCTCTTACCCACAGTATGTTTCCTGATAATTGCTCATATTTCTCAGTTTAGACATTTCTACTGTGTATATTTACTGCTGATCATACCTTTGTGATTGTTGCAATGTCTAAGGCTTGCAGTTTCACCTTCATTGATATTATTGGTCATTTTATGTGAGGAGCCAAACAAAAATAATGAAATATAACATGGGAATAAGACATTATACTAAATTATGTAGTGAATCTTTTAATTGCACAGTGCTTCTTAAAATCTGGCCTTTCTCTGTAGGTACTACTGCTTCCTTTGAAGTGAACATTTTTTGTTCACTCTAAAATGTTTCATCTCTAAAGTGGCAAAATAGGCCTGTGAGCTAGGGTTGGGCAAAGTATAATCTGTTTGAAATCTGGGTGGGATGAAAGTGCCAAATGTGATGCATTTTTTTCTTTTTGTTTGAGGATGTTTTTTATTTTTCATCTATATTAATAAGAATGAAACCCGTTGCAGAGCCACCACCATGCCTCTTCTCACCACCCTCTGAGTCAATCAACTAGTCCTCTTTCAGCATCATGTGACTGCTGACCATCGTGCCCCAATCAGCTTGGCTGGTGCTGTCACATGACCCAGGCATGGCCAGTCGTCAGGTTGCACCAACCCATTGGTTCCTCAGCATGCCGTTCTCAACCTCCTCCTCCTTCAACCTTAACCCAAACGGCAGCGGCCACCTCACATTCCCGACCAATCAGCGTATTACGTTCCCAAATGTCTACAACCTACCAACAGCAGCCTTCGGCTAACCAATTAAAGCAGGAAAAAAGCCACAGCCAGCCCCCATCTGCCTGCCACCTAATCACCTTGCAGCATCTGGCCAGTCCTATTCAGCCAATTCTACCTACCCGGCCGACAGTCTGCCTCCCTTTCGTCATATCTAGCTTGTTGAAAACCAAAAATACTAGTAAGTTTTCCTGCTTCATTCAGTACACTGCTGATTACAGTTTTGAAAGTGAAGAGTCAGCTGGTTTGAAAAGGTTGTTCATTTTTTTAAATTATTTGATCAGTCTGGAACTTCATATTTTCCAGACATTTCGATTATAGACATTCATGTGGTATGTCTTGGGGCTCTGAGCAGAATTATGAAGTCACAAAAATCAAAACTCTTCTCAACCCCCCAATGAATATAAAACATTGGTTTTTATTTTTTGTGCTCTATGGTTGGTTTAAGCAGATCTTAGCCTGATAACTTGACAAGACTTTTTCCCAGTGACCATTATACTGTTTACTAGCTTGCAGTGCCTAAAGTTTAGTGGACCTATACCATACAGATGGTGGCCTTTGTGTGTTTCTTTTTATTCCCACATTATGGCCAGTCCACAGTGCCGCAGTAAATCTTCTGTTAGAGGCAAATGTTTATAGGAGGTTCACCTTGATTTAGTAACACTTTGGACGTAGATATCATGAGAATTCTTATATTATATTAAAGGAATGAAACTTAAAAACTAAAATATTACTTACACTGGTGACTTTTATTTAAAGATGCACATAGCACTGTGGGATAGGTGAGAGCTTTCCAAAACACCTGCCATCTCTATGCTTGAGGTCCATTGTCACTGAGTTATATTTTCTGATTGAAATAATAGTTTTTGGTAAAACACCCAAATCTTTATTTCCATTTATAGTTATTCAGATAGACAAAGGGCTGTGTTGAAGGAGGCCCATGTAAGAAATGGATTACAATAGTGTGGAGCTCTGCAGGGAATCGGTGCATCTGTATTTGTTCTTAACACTTTTCTATTTTCCCTGCACAGATCCCCACGCAGGAGGAGCTTCAGTCGCAGTCGCAGCAGGTACATCAGCTTTCCAAGTGTCTTTCTTCAGTAACCCAAGTTAAAGCCAAAAGCTTGAATCAGAATTTTTCCCACATATAGGATAGTCAGCTAAATTCTCTGCTATGTTATGTGTCAACATGCTAATAGGAAGTCTTTAAGAATAGCTCTTACATATCATTTCATGATTTCCACATGAAATATTGTCTAGTTGTTGCAGTTTGGAAAAGTTTAGAAAAGAAATGATCAAAATCTAAATTCGATATCAAATCTGAGTCCTTCACAATTCCCAAATAGACCTTATTATATGTAGTTTTCATTATTTACCAGTAACTGAAGATGTAAATGGTTAAGACTCTAAAGATTATTGGCTGAGAACCCAGAAATACTGTAGTTTTTAGTTGTAGCCTCAAGATTAATTTACATTATTAACGCTAGTCTGGTTAATGTTTTCCAAGCTATGGCTACAACCCAAAAACGAGATCAGCAGCAGAAATGTTGATTTTATAGTTTGTTCCAATACTCCTTGTCATTTTAACCAGGGAAAGCAACTAGTAGTCTTTGCTACAAACACAATGCTTAACTAGCCTGAATGTTTTTGTATTGGTATTTGAGAATGGAGGGGGAAATAACAGAACCCAGTCGTAGTACCCATGCACCTAACAGGTTAACCTGATAACAACACAGAAACCTTTAGAGGTGTTTACTTAATGGGATGGTTTGGTGTTTGCAGGTCTTTCTCCAGAGACAGGAGGAGGGAGAGGTCCCTCTCCCGGGACAGGAATCACAAACCGTCAAGGTCCTTCTCACGATCAAGGAGGTACTGATGTCTTTTTGGCTGTCTCTACATAATTTCAGTCTTATGTCCTAACAGATATTTGACAATTTAATGCGAAGCATTGTATTGTGACCCTTCACTCATACATGACTAAGCAGCATGCAAAACTGGTTGTCCTTCAGCTGGGTCTTGTTTGTTTTTTGTGTGTGATACTGCTGAGAACGTCGCAGTATCAGTTTAAATTAGCTTTAAGAATTTTCCTTATTTCTGATCAGCTCTTTTTTTTTTTTTTTTTTTTTTTTTCTCTGCCTACAGCCGTTCCAGGTCTACTGACAGAAAATAGAGGAGCATCTGTCAGGTGTAAAGGGAGCTGATGAACGGTTGCACAGCCGTTTTCACATGATGGACTTCAACATGGCCGGCATGGTCATTTTTGTGTTGGGTTTTTTTTTAAACAATCATGCATTTTAGTGTCCCCCTTTTGTTATGGTAACTTTCAGATACATTGAGTGGGTGTGCGCAGGTGTGATGTCACACCTAAGTCATGTCCATCTTGTTGGTCCTGAAACCGTCGTGCCACCCAGCATTCCAGTTCACCAGTTAATCTCTTAAAAGCTTTGGTTTTTGTCAATGAATGTAATGTGTAGTTTGACTTTGTGTGAGTAGTTTCTTGTTTTCGTTGTGTAAACGCCAGCAGTTTGGGGTTTTTTTTGTTCGTTTGTGGGTTTTTTGTTTTGGTTTGGTTTTTTTGGGTTTTTTTTAAGAAAGGTTTGGGATATTTGTTAGAGTCCCTCCTTCTGATTGTCTGTGAAGCCAACCTATTTTCAACATGTTACTTTCTTACTTCATACTGAAGGTTTCCATCTGTTAATGGTTGGTTGTTTGTAATAAACACACCCCTTCATTCAAGATGCAAAACTACGGCATTGATTTAAAAAAAAAAAAAAAAATAGATGTAACACGACACAAGTCAAATTTTTGTCTATGAATTTTTCCATTATATTTTTTTTGTTTGATACTGTGTGGAAATGGTCTCTCAATTAAAAAATACCAGTTGATTAAAAAAAGACCTGCAATTGTTAATATTTTTCCTTTCATGCCATTACCAAAGAAAGGCCAATGTAGCGTTTTATTCTCATCAATCCACATTTTCCACAAGAGGGCAGTCCTACAGCAATCAGTGGTCAGTGTAGGTCTCAGGTCCCTTGAATGAAAACGACAAGTGGCTTTAGCGGTTTGTGTCACCTGCAGTTTGTACAGCTTTTTCCCAGTTTCTATTTATATTAATGTAAAGTAAGTATAGTTTTCTTCTTTGTGTCTGTGAACTTCAGTACTGGTGAGGTTTGCTCTTGCTTTGGCTCAGTTATCTTAATGTTATATTTCAGATTGTCCCATTTATATTATATTTTGTAATGATCCCCAAAATTAGAGTATTGGCAATTTTCATTAACAGTAATTAAAATCTTTGCTCTTCAGTTTCTACCAGTCATAGCACCACATCCTATTGTGTGTAACTGTGGTTTATGCATAAACGTTTACGTTGCAAATAGTCAAAACTGAACTTTGACGCAGAAGCAACTTACGTCTAAACGTAATGCATATTTTCACAAACGGAAACTGATTAAGGGGGCTGCTTGTAAGTTGTCTCAGTAGTTACACGCTGTTGGGAAGTCAAGTAGTCGTTAACAGGTTTCTTTTTTTATTTTTTGAGTCCATGCCCCTGTTTGTCCCTGCAAATTTCCCTCCTTGTACGTGGCGTGCGCTATGCAGTGGTTATGTAACCAGGTTGACTGAGAGTTGAACCATTTCATCAGGAGATAAGTGATAAGCCATCCAAATAATGTTGTCCTTGTGCTGCTGATAAAGTCACTGTATGTCTGTAGTGGTCATCAAAAGTCCCCCTCCAGTATTAAGAGTGAGGCTGAATATAATATTTCAGGTTGTCTAGTTAAACATAAAGTTATTACCGTACAGTGTGGTCAAAGTAAATTTTCTATATTTACAGCTGTGGGTATTTACTGGTTCCCACAGACATTTTTATATAGCACAGATTTCTCTCCCACTGTCCAATTGTTTTCTTCGGTCACACCCCTAACAAGCCCACGGTCTCCCCGTTCACGCATCCAGTCCACGTGAACCGGCATAACACTGAGGCACTGAGTGTCTCAAATCTGCGCGCGCTTTTCCACGTGTTACTGAAGACCCATGACATCACAGAAGCGATGACTCATGGTATCCACGGAGACTGCTCTCACACTCAAGGAACCCGCGGGAATCCACTCAGAAACCTGAGGTATTTCCACCCACTGTTATGTAACACAAGCGCCCGTGGCTTCTGCCCACGGAGTACAGTACATGACTAATGGCATGCCTGAAAAACACTAAAGTCTACACTGTTGGAGCTAATTTTAGATTTAGTCACACTCAGTTCTATCTATCATTAATCTCGAATATCATTTTATCTCGAATGAAATTTAAATAAAGAATCAGATATGACCATTGCTGCATGTGTGCAGTTATTTGTCTTAATTAAGTAAATATATTCGGTTTTGGCTAGTCCTTCACACAAAATCACAACATTCAAAGGTCATAACTTGGATTCCATGATTGACATTTTTCAGCAGTTTTTTACATTTTGTCAACTAATCATCTTAGGAATGGTTCAATATTTTTGGCAATGCACTTAATCACATTTGCCCTGAGAGTTAGAAGAAAGGATTGAGTCCATTCTGATCTTCAGTATAAGGCCAGCTAGCCTTTTGTGTAATCTGCACAATACCAAAAGTGTAAAAATGACAAGCTGTGGTTGTCTCAGCAGTTGAGGCCTATGTGTTGAACTGTTTCTTCACTGGGAGCAGTGACTTCCTGAAGTCTCTCCTGGCTGCCACCCAGACAACACTGCGGGTGTAGAGACGTTGCTTTCGGCACTGGTCAACATGAAATTTACTCCAACAAATCCAGTTTGAAACATCTGAAAATTATGAAGGGTTGTCAGATGCCAAAATACAACGATGATTCAAAAGTGATTCATGGAGCATTAGAGCTTGTTAGGTAAACAGCAGAAATACAGTGTTACAAAGGAGTACATTACATGTACCCTTTTGTTTGTTTATTTATTGTTATTGCCAGAGCAAAACATGAAAACTGTCCTGCAGCCTCTGGCATCATTGACATTTCAATACAGTTTTATTAATTAATTTAATTATCATTTCATTTTCATTCATTAATACAAATTCATACTATAGCCTAAACAATTATAAATCAGGTGACCCTGCCTGACCTGAATCTAAATTGTATGTATGTATACCTTATATAACCATAGTGGCAGGTAATGAAGTTGCAAAGAGCAATTGATGACCTTGTTCTCCTCAGTAAATAGTTAACTGAGCAGTTATGCATAGTCTCTCTGAGCTTCATTTAGTGCTTTCTGACATGAAAACTTACAGTAGCTGCAGAACAAAGACCTGAATATGATGAGGCACATAATGAAGATGAAAATTTGCTGGGGCTCACAGACCCTCGGCACTGTGCAGCTGCCTGAGAGCTGAGAGATAATAAAGAGTCTACTCAGCTGCACAAATGTAGAGCTGTTTTTCTGTAGCCGCACAGCTGCTGCTTAGTAACAAACAGTATACACTCATTGAATCTTTGTCCCTGACCCTGTATCACCACTGAATGTAGCTGTGCTGTAAATCTGTGAGTGGCTTCCAAGCCTGAGTGTGTTTCTTTTGTGTCCTGTCAGTCTCCTACTTAACAAAGGACTCACTGTGGTATCAGATCAGTTGGGCCTTTATGTACTGCATCTACAGTTTGGGCTCATTTTTTTGTGCTGCGAACTAGACCAAAGGGCAGGGTGATGTGATTGGAAAGCGTGAGGAAATGTCTTTTGGCTGACCTGCTGCCAAGATGAATAAACCTTATAAGACAAGAGGACTGGGTGGAGCAGAATGTTGAGTACAGCATGTAGGAAATACATGTAACAGGCATGTTAAGAGACTGAGTTACAAGCCCAGAGAGTTGGGTTACCATGGCTTTGATAGGAGGTAACTGGTAAAACTGCAGGTTTGTCTGAATTGCTTGTTTGAGTTGGCTGCACAAGCTCAATTTTGTGTAAGTAAAAAGTAAGTAAGCACGGTGGTAGATAACACAACTTCACCTACTTACAAGGTGCATGGAGAAGGAGGAATAAAAAATCTGAGGTTGCTACATTTTATCACAGTATAGCTAAAACCCTACCCCTACAGTCATTTTAATGAGGAGACATATAAGCCAAGTAAGTAAGTAGTATCTTGTATTGCAGTTATTTGAGCTTTTCCATATTTTTTTATGTGTTTGGGCAGTTTAATACACTAAATCAAGTACTTGCATAAAAGTAGGAGTACTACAGTGTAAAACACACTGTGAAAGTCCTACTATAATAATAATACAGTAACAAACGTATAAGCATCAAAATAAAGTACTCATAGGTACACAGTATTTATAATAGTATATTAAAATGTATTGGATTATTTATATTTTTTACATAATGATCTAAATATGCAAAGTAACTGAAATTGTCAAATAAATAGTGAAGTATAACATCATGAAATGAAAACATGAAACAAGAAGTAAAAGGGTGGAGGGGAACAGGTTGAGCGCTGAGCGCTGTTGCATCCTCCTCATGTACGGTACATCCGGGATACTACCCTTGTGTTCTCTGACATGCGCACTGAAGGCAGAGAGCCGGTGCCGTGCTGGGTTGTCCCGAGCTGGAATTTCCTCCCGACTACTACACAGCCAATCCTTCACGTGTGCTCATGTGTTTACCGGGCGAAATCCACGTGTGTTACTGATCAGACCCCGCCTCTGCACGGGACAGCAGAAACACCGCCCATCGGAGTTCATAAAAGTTTAGCTCAAGTCCATGTCTGAGAGATTACTTGGAGAAATTATTAAGGAGAAGTGTTTGTGGCTCGAGTTGTATTTGATTTTTTCGCGGCGTTGGGTTAAGTAACAGCAGCCACGAGCAATTTGTTACATTGGAGCTGTGAAAACAAAACAAAAACAAGGAGGCAAATAAACGAGCAGCTTCATTCAGCAGTTTGAAGTAAGGCGGATTTTTACCTGGACTGGACAGCTTCTGACTGATAATGTAAGTAAAATGACTCCAGATGAGTAAATGTTATTTTAAAGAAGTTTAAGGTGTTACGTTTGTGTTTATTACTTCATGAGCTACTCCAGAAAAAATATGTTTCATGTGATACGTACCTATACCTTGTAATAGATACTATTTGTCCACTCTTTTATATATATTTACGCCTTGTTTTTACGACATGTTTACAGTGCTCATGGCTTCTACTGCCCACAAGTGTCGCAGATTTATATCCACATTTTAACTTCAGGTTTAAGTTTTATCACTTGATCTAAAGTCTAAATTCATAAGGGCGTCATGTCAGAGTTGTTTTTACATGAAGTCTATTGTGACGGTGTTAAGAGGTCGGGTCGGGGCTCCAGTGACAGCCCAGTTTGACTGGTAGACACGAGCTCCAGCCTCACGTGGAGCACTGTAGTAAACTGGGCAGGGTCTCTGCTGCTGCTGCCTCTCCTCCGCCCGAGCTCGAGCCGGTGTCTCAGTGCGGCTCGTGCATCAGTCGCTCTCCCGCCACAGACTTGAATCACTCCTCCCTGCACCGCCCCTCCCAGTCTCTCTGTGACGTCGTATCCCGTGAGGTGGAAGGGCGGCAGGGGGGATTGGGGGGCGGGGGGTACCATTTTTATTTCCCACAGCAGTGGTCCCCCAGATGTTTCTACCCCTCTTCACCCACGCTAGATGAGGATTTCTAACATTTTTCTCACCCATTTTAATCAGATTTCTGCCAGTGAAGGCGCCCACCTGACCTTAGGACACAGGTCCATAGTTATGTAACAGTGGGTGGGGAAAGGTCAGAGAAAACCCATGATTTAAACAGACTACTCATCGTTAACAACTCTGTGACAAATTGAAATAGTATAACATTTGTAGCATCCAATTACCAAAGATTTCTGGAAGTCCCCCAAGGGCCCAACAAAATCACCACACACCAATGTAGATTATTTGTGCCCAGGAAAAGGTTGTTTGTTCGATTTCTCACTGTAAATACTTTGTTAAACATTTAAAAGATGCACATACACAGCTCTTTTTAAAAATGTGATTGCAAACTGAAAGCTCAGTCGAATCCTGACATCTGAAGAAAATTGGAAATTCAGTCCAACCAAAGTTGAGGGTTGTGTCTTCACAAAATCTGTTTTTGTGGAGAAAAATAGTGCTTTTGTTGTCAAAGTAAAAAGTCTTCAATGTTACAATAAAAAGTAAGAATTAAAACATTCACTTTCAGTCAAGTTGCAGTTTATCGGCGCCCTTTGGAAAATGTATGCGTTTCATAAAACTTGTAGATTTTGTTTTTTGGTGTCTTACATTGTGTGAAGCTGAACATGAATGAAATGCCACTTTACACAGCCCCAGACTAATCTGCTCCACTCGGCTCTGTGGTGTGGCTGCAGTTGAGTCAGGTGATGCAACAAGACATGTTTTATTAGACTTCCTTCCTTTTTGTTATGTTTTCATCAAACAAGTTGGCAGGGATCATTTAGAAGAACACATTTGCTGTAAAGCTTTGTTGAAATGTTAGATGGGCTTTGAATTTGCCATTAGCGTGTTGACGATAGTGTGTCTGACCAGTGGCTCATACATCTGTATGATCTAGGCAGACTTGTTTTCTGTATCCTGTGTCAGCCCCACATCCACATTAAACAGGAATAGCTTCTGAGATAAAATATAACCTGTTTAATCTTCATAAGTGTCTCCGGTATAATTGTTATTCTATTAACAATGACTTCTCCTTTCTTAATGAGCTTTGGCTGAATGATTAGGGTGAGTTGAGAAGGGTTTCTCTTGATCGCTCCCTGAGATTGAAACACTCCCTGAGATTGACACTGCCGAGCCCTTCCCGGATGACTGTAATGACTTATTATTCTCCAGAGACACAGCTGATTCCTTCCTGTAGCTCTAACAGTAAATGGCCATGACCATTAAACTTTTATTCTTGGAATAAGAATAAGGGAATAATCCTCTATGTGCACGCATAGAGGTGGGAATCACTGATTAAATTTGATAAGATTCAGGAATATAACAGCTTTTCCAAAACTCCTTATCAGCCTTATCACTTGTAAGTTGCTCTGTTGAGCTGCCTGTAGCTGATATGACACCGCCCCCTAGTGATGAATCTGTGTCCCTGCAGTGATAACAAGCTCTGCTGAGGACTTGCCCTCACATGTCTGTTTGAGACTATGTCCAGGCATGTACCAGTGATTTACGGAGGAGGGCTCCATGAGTCACTGGCTGGTTTTATAAAGAGCTCCCCAGTAACACCAGTCTTAGATGTTTTGTAGTCAGCAGCGGGGAACAGGTTAGAGCCATGGTAAGCCTGGTTTCTACTTTTAAAATAGAAAAGTAATGTCTGTTTTGTATTTTGTTGGATTTAAGATGGATTACATGCATGGAATGGGATTATTTTTTTCCAAATTTTGTAACCAGACCGGTGTCAGACTTAAGTCTTTTGTTTGACTCATCTTTTATCTGTGCATCATTATATCTGCTGTCATTTGACATACAATTAATTAGCAGCAGTTTTTATTGTGAATTAATTTTTTGGCAGATTAATCCATAAGAAAGCAGCTGCACTAAAAATGATATGATCACAATTGCTGTGTCATCTTATCACGGATAATGGCCAGCAGCTTTTTCAGCTAGTCTCTTTTCTCTTGGATTTAGTGCAGAATTATGGCTTCAAACAAGACGATTCTGAGCACCATGGGCAACGGCCCCACTCGACGAAACCTGTTCGGCCCAGTCGACCGCGAGCAGTTGCAGGTGGAGTATCAGGCTGCGCTGCAGAAAGACCTGGAGGAGGCTTCACGGCGCTGGGGCTTTGACTTCATCTCAGACAAACCTCTGGAGAGTAGCGATTTCCAGTGGGAGGGCATCCCAGGCACCAGGGTGCCTCTGCTCTACAGATCCTGCATGCTTGGTCTGGAACAGGCAGAAGGACAGAGGGCAGCAGTGGCAGCAGCTGCACCCAAGAGAGGAAGGGTGGGGCCCCCACAGAGTGAGAAGGAGAACATCCCATGCTCGCCAGAGAGATGTGTGCTGGACCTGGAGAAGCTGGAGAAGACACCAGAGAGAAGAGAGAGCACTGGGCTAAAGAGGAAACAGACAAACATTACAGGTACAGATTTAGACAATCTCAAGTGTGAATGAGTGGAGCTATGATTTCCTGTGGAATTGTGTGAGCTGAACCTCCTGTTCTTTATCCCAACAGATTTCTATCAGGCTAAAAGAAGAGTAGTTTGGATGCCGCGCAAATCGGGCGAGTGATTTCCTGGTGCGGTTTTCTGCAAAGGTGCCATATTCCAAAAACCCCACACAAACAGTACTACACTCAGGAATACTGCACTCTGCACAGACTCTGCACAGTCGTTCATCAGGGGGTCTCGTACCCTGTGAATCATCTGACAAGAGAAGGGACCTCAGCTACAAAACATCACAATCAGGTTAATTAGGGTACTGTATTCACTCTGAGGGGTTTGGTGTTTTTCCCAGTGGTAAGAAGGGGACATTTGAGCAGAGGAGATTAACAGTAATCTCTTGAATCAGTGGATTTATACACATTTGGATCAAGGGGATGCCAAATGACATTTCCTACTGTACATTCCACAGTACTGAAAACGTAGAAACGGTGAACCTCCTGCAGTACAGGGGTACTGCGTATTAACACATTACTGTACATGCTTGAAACAGATGTGTCATATTGGTCGAAATCATTCTGTCTCACATTGAAATCAAGGAGTGGTTGTGACAACACTGCAGAAGGATTGAAAATGACAGAGAATGGATGAAGCCTTTTTGGCTCCTTTGTTCAAATCCACTATTGTTTTTATACAACGTTTTTCCTTTGTGTGTGCTATGAGGGCTAGGAGTCATTTTTTTACAAAACATTTATTATACTTTATATATTCAGATGTACAGTCGTCTTTTCTTTACCATCATGTACTCATAGGAACATACTTGAAGAGTTATGATATTCTGTACATGCTGTTGCTTTGCTTAGATTATTAATGACAGAAGTGCCATCTTCTCCTCTTCCTTCCATCTAATGTATGTCAATTGATTTTCAAAGCAGGTCTCCAACAAGTGCCGCTGCCCAGACTCTGACATGTGTACAGCACCAGCTATTGTAGGTTAGGAGTGAGTGTAGCACCATGTCTTTGGAACACTTAAAAACACACGTATATTTAGCTTTATTTAGATATACAGATACATATATCAGAGATTTATCTATAGAGTTTAATACAGCACTGTTAAGTAGCATGATCATTGAAAACATTGCAGTATTGCACATACATCTGATAAGTGGTGTATTCCTAACACCTGCTTTCAAGTGCCTTTAAGGCACTAATTTTGGTATTTAAAGCTCCATAAAGGACAATCAGAAGAAAGTGTTCTCAGAAGCTAATGTGTTATTTACTAAGCTAAGTGCTTTATTCTGTTCTATTTGGACACATAGTGCAATTAAGACAGACAGTGTATTATTATCTGCCTTGAAACAAATTGCCTGTTTGTTCATGACACTTATTTATGTCTATGTTGGCAAATCCTGCTGCTATGGGTAATCTGAATGGGTGTCAAACAAGGTCATTGTAATGCTAATCCTTACAAACTGACAGCTTAGAAATGTTCATCGCCGCAAACAAAGCGAAGCAAATATCAGCATTACCCCAAACAATGAATGCACTTCTGTTAATAGATGCTTGTGCACAGGTCCTACATATTGTTTTATGTTAAAAGCTACAAATGAATAAAGACCTATCCTTATTTATTGTGAGATACTATTAATCGTGTTAATTTAGTTTTTGTTTAATTATGAGAAATCCAAATTCCAATAAAAATGTTCAAATGAGCTGTCTGACTTCATTGTTGTCTTTACTGTTTGTTCCTTCTTCTCATGCAAAGTGTGTGTGTGTGTGTGTGTGTGTGTGTGTGTGTGTGTGACAAAGACATCCTGTAAGTGAAACAGGCAGAAGGAGTCATTTCTGCTGCTCAGAAGAAGAAATGATGGGCCATTATCAAAAAATTAAACTACTTTTTGTTTTTATTAATAAAAATAACTATCCAGATTGTTTAAAACAGTCTGTATAACTAGTCCAGCATTTACTTAAGTAAAACTACAGAAGTATAATCATCATAATATACTCAGACTCAAAAGTAAAAGTACTTATCATTGATGTTGATTAGGGCTCCTGTCAGTGTTATGTTGCTATATATTATGATGCTGTAATAATGTCTGTAATTCAATATTGAGTTAATACAATTTTTATGCTGTTTTAACTATTTTCCATTCATTTCATCTATAAAAGGCATTACATTTCAAGCTCATTACTGTTTTGTCATGTACCTTTCTTTCTGAAAAGTACTCTATAATTACAGCTGTACAATAACTATTTTGCCTCTGACACATCGTGCAGTAGAAAAATAAAGCCTGTACATGAAATGGAAGCAGACAAGTGCAGGTGCCTTTAAGCTCAATACCTTTTCATACCACAACACTGACCTGACAACCCGGTAGTTGCAGCTTAGCAAATAAACATTTTAGCTACAAATCATATCAGATCACTCTATAAATAATGATGAATTCTCATAGATGTGAGTATTTAATAGTAAATCAAGAGATTAAAATTTAACACTTCAACTGACTACAACTGTGCAATGCTGTTACATCGTACAAATTAATGCATCAGTAGCAATAATTAAAGCATTAATGCTCATTTTAGTACTTAAATTATATCAAGTAGGGGTATGGGTGTGGTAAACAATGCAGAATTTATTTGTAAGATGATTTTGTTTCATGGTGCTTTTCCTGAGTAACAGATCTGAGCATTTCTTCGCCACTGGTATTTAGTCAATGGGCTGTGGACACAGACTGGTACAATTTGTAGGTAAGCATGTGTTTACTGGGAAACAGCCACGTGTGAGTGTGTGGATTTGTGTGTGACAATCACAGAATCGTAGATTGCACAATAACTACTCAAATTTATATCATAAACATGTGAATATGTCAGAACTTTTGTTTGTTTTTAATTGTTCATTCTCCATTATCGTCATTGTATTGGGTTTGATGAAAATTAAGACAACAGGTGTGCTTCTGGCGCCCCCTACAGTGCGTTTGGTGGGTGGCAGTTTTAATGTTTTAAATCCAC
Source organism: Datnioides undecimradiatus (assembly GCA_008933995.1). NCBI lineage: Eukaryota > Metazoa > Chordata > Actinopteri > Lobotiformes > Datnioididae > Datnioides > Datnioides undecimradiatus. Next base: position 9,205,503 of record WARS01000013.1, on the reverse strand, counting down.
TGACAGGGTATAACTTAAAATAATCAAATTCTAAGTAGTCTTTGATAATGATTATGATTATGATTAATATGATATGCTGTAATCAGTGATGGATTGAGTGCACTCACTCAAATATTCTACTTATAAATACGCTTTTCAAGGTGCTTGTACTTAACATAAGTGTTTCAATAATATGTTATCCTCTACTTCTGCTTCACTACATTTCAATGAGAGAAACTACACTTTTTACCTACTAAATTTATTTGACAGTCACATGTTCACAAGTTACCTGCTGATTACTTGTAATCGTTGTATGATCTCTTGGTATAGATTAAACTACCCAGCAGTGAATGATGTAGTTATAATTAGCTCCAGAAGCCTCCAACATCAGTAAAATGCCTACATATTCTTTTACATGAAGGCATCAGACATAATCCAGTACTGTAATTTACTTCAATATGGTCATAGAAGGGTCATTTGTTGTCGTAACAAGTATACTTGCTATACATAAAAATGTTTTCAGTACAGTTTACAGTGCATGTATAGTGCATGTGTACATACTTGAGTAATATTTTGAATGCATTATTTTTGTTTGTACTGAGTACCTTTGCACCACTGTGTTGTTACTTTTACCAAAGTAAAATGTCTGAATACTTCCTCCACTTGCTTTCCTGGAGTTGTTTTTATTATCCTGTCTATGGCCTTTTTTTTATCCCTCCTTGACCTTTATTCAAGGTTTCTGTCTATGGTGGTGATGAAAGCTTGTTTACAATTATGTTTGGTGGGTATTCTTTCACTGACGCACTACAATACACACTGTGGCAGAGAGACAGGTTTGATGTTCACTGAATGCAACTTAAAGCAGTCTTTAGCAGCTCAGACAACACATTTTCTTCCTTTGTGAGGCAGGTAAATTAAGCAGGTGAGTCACTTCTCAGACAGACGCTGTGTACTTTGGCACCACATCACTGCAGCCCCACATCACTGCACCACTGGGTGTATGTGTTTGTATTGGGGGGGTTTAGGAGATGAAAGGCCCAGAGCAAGGCCCTGCCACAGGCCCTACTGCTCTCCCTCCCTCCCTCCCTGAGCCTCCCCTATGGCCTCAGCAGCACAGAGGCACCTGCACGCCTGCGCTAAGCTCCCCCCCCCCCGCCCATTTCCCTCCATCATCTGTCCCTTAGCTCCCACATCCATTATAGGGCAGGACAGCCAGCGTTTGCATTTAGACTGAAAGAGAGAGAGAGTGGGGCAGAGAGGTAGGAGAGTGGAACAGAGGGAGGCGGGGGGAGCATATGACACAAAGGAGAGAGAGATAGATCAGAGCATAAGAGAGAGAGGGGGAGAGAGGGAGTGGGAGGCTGCAGATATCGATGGCATTAACAATGGAGCATTAGGATCCGGTGAGGGGATAGTCAGCCAGACAACGGCTGAGGGTAAAGATATTTGAGGAGGGGGGCTCCTCCTCGGTGAGCACAGGGGGAGGAGGAGGAGGAGGAGGAGGGAGGAGGAGGAGGATGGGCCTCGAACACAGACTTGCAATGGCACTGCAAAAATTGGATTAAAGCAGTATGGTAACGTTTCTAATTTAATTTATTGCTGTGCTGCTTGTGTCTCATCCTCATGTGTTCGCGTCCTCTGTTGTTGACATCCATCGGCCGTGTCTCATGTCACAGTGCGTCTCCTGCCGAGAGACGAAGGCTACACGCATTACCCCTCTGTCCTCCTGTGTTTTTTTGTTTTATATGCCATAGACATTTGTCATCTCCATCTTCATCGCAGCCCTGCGTCTCTTCCGACTTCCACAAGCCATGAGATTCATCACCGGACCATCACCCCGTGTGTTTATCTGAAACGACACGGTCAGATTTGAACATCTGCTCTGTGTGGTTTTTTGTTGTTGTTGTTGTTGTTGTCTTGTTTTTCACCCATATTCACCACTGGACGCTGCATCGCCTCCTCAAATGAGCCATCGCTTAGCTACTGCATAAGCATCTCACTTTCTCTCACAAGATCAGGACATGATTAACCACCAGGGACTGCAGTCGTCTGTGTTTCCTCTCCATTACAGCGTGTAACCTATTTTTAATGTAGCACAGATATAATATGTATAATAACAGCACAGGGAGCTTGTGCCCATTACACAATGTGATGCAAATAAAATGCATATGATGAATCCTTGCATCGTCCCGTCTGGAGAAATTAGAGCAGCGCTGTGAGATGCTTGGTGTCTGTCTGATCTCATGTTTGCAGGGTCTGATTACACTGTTTTGACGTCAGGCACAGGGTCATTAACAATCCCTCCATCTGCCGAGCTACACATCGGGGCCATAGATATAATGCTGAGCGGGGGATCCCCTCGTGTCAGCACTGGGCTCATCGTTTAAAGAGATTACAACCTCGTGCTGTCGTTTTTTATAATGGAAAGCTGCAGACAGACATTCAGGTTGATGCCAGAATCAGGAAGAATGATCCAGAACACATATGTAGGCATTTACATCCATAGAGACAGTACAGAACATTGTTAATGCTCCTGCCTGCATCATTTCATCATTATTATCACAACTGTCACCATCATTTTACCATGCAGTGCACCCTTATTCCTCACATGTTCATGTGCAAGTCTAAAAGAAAGGCATCTTAAAGCAACTTGTACTCTGTAGTGAGGTTGAGCTTCTGAGGCTGTGCAGGCCAGGAAGCAGTGTAATTATGTATCATCTAATTAATGCATGATGGCCTTTCTGTGTACTCTCTGATGCTTCCACCAAATCAATTAGGGGCATCACCACCAGGGGAGGAAAGTAACTAACTGCAAGTTTATTTATTTAAGAGTCTGTGTTTCCCTAATAATTGCAGAAAAGTTTCTGACTTTATATTTTGGTAAAATTTAAAGAGACAAAAGTTCTGCAAATGTTATTTTAGTCAGTTTTGTGTTCACCAGCAATTGTTGATTTTCAATGCATTTCCTTGCATTTAATCCTAAATAAATATTTGGTCTTTGTTTAGTTATTACTGGAAACATACTGAGTTGAATTCTTGCCTTTAATCATATGTCACATTTTTGCATGTTTAGCTGACCTGCTGTGCCTGACTAAAAGACTCTCTTGGTCACACTAAAATGGATTCATTAAATGTGTACTAATTTAACACTTTGGCAGTATTTTACCAGTATCTCAATGACATTTAATAATTCTTAGTAATTATTAAATTATTACTTAGTAATTATTAAGAAAAAATGGAAATGAAAGCATTTTCACTATTTGACATAATGTGTTATTAGTCCATAAAACCAAAGCCTACCAAGGAGCCCCCAGTTTGTCTGGAATAGTGCTTTCAAGTTTTCCAGAAAGATACAAATTATTACATTTAGGATGCAACATGAATAAGCTTTCCTTGTACTTTCACTTGAATAGATCTCAATACATGTTATGGATCTCCTACATGAGCAAAGTCGTGTTAATTATATTTTATCTGTAGTAGCAGTTGTACTCCATCCTGTTTATTTCCCCCTGCCCTCTCCTACCCTCAGCTGGACAAGAGCGAGGTGGCAACTCTAGGCCTACCCTCCACCACCAGTCATGGAGGCTCTGACAGTAACATCAGTGCGGATGGAGCAGCAGCAGCGCCTGGGGTCATGGCCGGAGGTGCTGAGTGTTCAGGGGCCGGAGAGCCGCAGAGGACACGTGCTGCTTTGGAGCACTTGCAGCAGAAGATTCTGAAGGTCACCGAGCAGATTCGTGTGGAGCAGGAAGCCCGAGACGACAACGTTGCAGAGTACCTGAAGTTGGCCCACAACGCAGACAAACAGCAGGCATCCAGGATCAAGCAGGTGTTTGAGAAGAAGAACCAAAAGTCAGCACAGACTATTGCACACTTGCACAAGAAACTAGAGCACTATCACAAGAAGCTAAAGGAGATAGAACAGGTAGGTGAGCAACTCTGTGTGTGTGTGTAGTTAGTATATGAACATGTGATGTCTTTTCTTCCTTCTGTGACTGTTTCAAATAATTTAACTTGTGACTGTGGACAGTTCTGTCCAAATATAGACTAATGATTCTCACCTCCTAACACTTATTTAAACCAATGCACCATCCTGTGTCTCACCTAAATCTCTACGGGACCTGCTTTCCTCATCTATCTTCCTGCAGTTCTCTCCCATAAACCTCTCTCCTACCTTTTAGATCCTCCACTTCTCTGCTTCCTCATTTCTCTTCCCTCTCTACAGAATGGACCAGCCCGGCAGCCAAAGGATGTCCTGCGGGACATGCAGCAAGGATTAAAGGACGTCGGGGCCAATGTTCGTGCTGGGATAAGTGGTTTTGGAGGTGGAGTAGTTGAAGGGGTCAAGGGTGGAGTGTCCGCCCTCACTCACACAGCCGTGGTCTCCAAGCCAAGGGAGTTTGCCAGTCTTATTAGGAACAAGTTTGGTAGCGCAGATAACATTGCTCACTTAAAAGACACCCTCGAGGACGGAGTAGGGGGTCACTCAGAGGACGCCCCCACACCTCGTGCCCTGAGTGGAAGTGCCACTCTGGTCTCCAGCCCAAAGTACGGCAGTGACGACGAGTGCTCCAGCGCCACGTCTGGCTCTGGGGCGGGCAGTAATTCAGGTGGGGCTGGGGGAGGTGGAGGGTTACTAGGACCAACTATGGGGAGTCCCAGACTGGATGGGCACCACCATCACCACCATCACATGCACAGTTCCTGGGACTCTCTTCTTGAGGGTCTGCAGGAGATCAAAGCCAGCCAGGCACACATGGAGGACGCTATCGAGGACATGAAGGGCCAGCTACAGAGTGACTACTCCTACATGACACAGTGCCTGCAAGAGGAGAGATACAGGTACACATCCTGAAAAAGTCACTCTCATGGTGTCTTGGTACACTCTTCATATTGTCGTTCACCTGAAGAAAAGGCCCATCAATATTTTATTTTTTGCTATAGTCAACAAATCCCATGAAAAGACCAAATCAGCAGTGCATTAGTCTACATCATTCCCATCCCCATCCATGGCAGTATAGTTTTACTTTACCCGAACATGAATAAACAGTGAACTTGTGTCAGCTACAGATAAATACACATTTGGTGATCTAATAAGCATATACTGTAGACTGACAGGAATGTGTAATCAACTCAGAATAAACTGTAGTGCAAGGCTCATTGTGATGATGTCAGCCAGTGCATCAGTAAGTCTCATTGAACTGGAATATGCCACTAAGTAAGAAGCTACATCACACTTTGGAGACTATTTAAGGGTTGAATATTTAAGTCTCACCATGATCTAGTTTGATCTGGTGTATGTGTTTTACTCTGTGTATTCAGGTATGAGCGACTTGAAGAACAGCTAAATGACTTAACAGAGCTGCACCAGAATGAGATGACTAACCTGAAACAGGAACTCGCCAGCATGGAGGAAAAAGTTGCCTACCAGTCCTATGAGCGAGCAAGGGACATTCAGGTAAAAATCATTAAAACCCTGAAAACAGTTCATATGTATTTTTCTGTAATATTTATCATTTATGACTTAAAGAGAAACAGAGTAAATAAAGTTTTAGTTGTTATTGATTAAGGGTAAAACAAGGGTCTGGGTCTGGAATCTGATTCAAATGCTGCTGAATCCTAAATACCCTAAATATAGAAATCTTTGCTGTAAATAACCAAAACTGTTCCAACTTTTTCAGGAAATAGAGTGTCAGTGCGGGCCATTGGTGCTCAAAGTAAAAGTTGACTGAGAAAATAAGTTTTCATGGCCTTTAAAAATCCCACTGTGGTTACTCTGTGTGGGTTTGCACATACAGGAGGCTGTGGAGTCGTGCCTGACCCGCATCACCAAGCTGGAGCTGCAGCAGCAACAGCAGCAGGTTGTCCAGTTGGAAGGAGTGGAGAATGCCAATGCTCGAGCCCTACTTGGTAAACTCATCAACGTTATTCTGGCACTCATGGCCGTGCTGCTGGTCTTTGTCTCCACCTTGGCCAACTTTATAACCCCACTGATGAAGACCAGAGCCCGGGTGGCCGCCACCGTCCTGCTGACCTTGCTGCTATTCATCCTGTGGAAGCAGTGGGACTTTGTGGAACCGTGGCTGCTGCCCAGCTGAGCTCCCTGCGTACGAAAGACTCCAGTGGGGACCAGAGCAGAGAGGCTGGTTTCAACTCAGTCATCAACCACTTGAGGATGAAGAGACTGAAATAGAATGAGTGTAAAGGTGGAGCAGCTGAGGACAAAACATGGCACTTTTAGCTGAGGAGAGAACAAGGTCTGGGAGACAGAGGGCTGAGAGGTGTTTACAGTGAGAAAGAACAGAAATACTCTACAAAAGACTTGCCCAAATCTACTGGTGTTGATGACCAATCATCGATTGCATTGCTGTCACCAAAAACTGAGTTTCTTGCAAGAAATCTTTGGATCGTCTTTTTCTAATTATTTATGATACGTGAATTAAGGAGACTAGAGCAACTTATAAATGACTTTAAAACGCTGATCATGTTCACTTGTAACCTTCATGTTGAAGCTATAGTGTATTTGAGAGGAAAGGTTTTTTCATGAATGTTATGTGCTCATGCATGTCCTCATATGTGCACTAAGATGCATTTAGCTGGCATGAGTTAACATTTCATTAAAGACAAAATGAATCTTCTATAACTGCCATTTTGTTGTCAGATATACAGTGCAGATATGTTTGAATTCAACATTCCTGGTTTGTTTCACATCCTGTTCTGGTGTTGAAGCAGTGCTTTTAGACGCAATTCTTTCTTTTCTTGTCTGTTTCTTGAAGTCGAATGAACTGTTAAAAAAAAAATGCTGACATCCGCAACAAAGTCACCATAATAATTTGACTATGTAAAATCTGTTCTGTCTCTTTCATAACCACTATTGTAGATCTGCTACTATCCACAGTGTCAAATTAACTGGCATGTCCAATTGTATCAAAGTTTATATCCAGTTTGCAAAAAATAACTATTGCTGTTTTATTAAACAATGTAAGAAATAAATGATTTCATATATTAGGCTGACCTTGAATATATCCCTATGATCCTTTTTCTGACGGAAATGTTCTCAGGCTGGATAAAAGAGCAACATCTTCCTTCACAAAATATATTGGAATAATAATCAAATAGATTTTTCACGAACTGGTAACCCAAAACATTGTTCCTACCGCTGTGCTGCTCTGTAAAGCATAAGGAAAATATTTATTTACCACCAATAAAGTCACTGATTGCAACTTAGAAAACCCTTTATAACTGGTTTCAGATCAGTGAATGACACAGAATTAATATTAGGTAATAGTTTAAAAGCCCAAATTATTATCACTATAAATAACTGATAAAGAATCAAATAACTAATATACTGAGCGAGTGAGTTGCATCAACATGAGTAGCATTGCTAAATTTACATAGTGTGATCAGCACTTAAGGAAGGAAGTAAACAATATACAACTACTTAAAAGTACCTATAGAGATTTACGTTATATTATTGTTTACTTCACTGTAACACAACTATAGTTTAGTTTCATGTTTGGTATTCACAGAACTTCTGCCTTGAGGACACGGTGCAGCTTTTTGGCTTAAGCACCTTAAATGTTCTCGTCAAAGAGTAAAATTTGCACTGCATGCAGCATTTTACTGCAATGCTAAGCTATTATAACAGTAGCAGAGAGGAGTCTTACAGTTGGTCAATTGACAGCATTATTTAACAAATACCTTTAGTTTGAAAACATTAGCTAACATTTGCCTTCATGAGCTGCATGTCTAACCAAGTGACGCTGAAACAATAAAAGCCCAGAATGAAATGAGGAGCAGTGTATTAATTGAAGTTAATGGGAAGACAACTTTTAATGAGTATTTTATCCAGTTACATATTCTCACTTTATAGAGAATAGTCCCATAGTTAATCTAGAGAAGTCGTTAATACAATACAACATCTTGTGGTTTAAGTTAACTGATGTTTGATTTCAACCTGATGCATTCAGGACTTGATTTTTCTGTAAAGAACTTTAATATTTATTAGACGGGAACAAACTCATCATGGTATATGTTAAAAATGAAAGTGACAGGGTATGAGTTCATTGCTAAGAACAGAAATAATCTGAAGGAGATTATTTACATTTGATGCACTCTCATCAGCAGCATCTTTGTCTGGAGCAGATTACATCTACTCTAAGTTGCAAATCTTTGAGAGATAGAAGAGAGGGAAGCAGATTTAATAGGTTTCAGATCAGCAGCGTATCCATCTGCTAATCCTGCAGATTATTTCAGTTCTGCATCACTGTATCCATGTCAGTTATGATGCTAAATTTGTAAAGAGATGATTGCCAACACATTTTCCATTAAAAATATAAGCATCTGCCTATAATGTTATTAACAAACGTACCGCAGGGACTGTGGTGGTTAAATGCGGCTATATTCCCTAAAATATGACTCAAAACAACATTTCAAATTTGCTTTGTCTTTTTAATAATTACTGTCAGGCAAAACCCATATGACCATTACATTTATGACAGGTATTCTTACAGTACAAGACAGAACTCAAGGGGATCAGAGCCAGTGGCATGGCCACACCTGACCACTAAAAAGTAAGACATTCATCGTCATTAGATTGTTCCAACTTTTACATAGAGTTCACAAATGTGTTTTGCATTTGACTCGTATCAAACACAACGGTTTCTCTTGATTACCTAGCAAATTCTAAAGACCTTGATAGAAACAGCAGAGTAGAAAAAAACATTGTATAACAAGCAGAAGAATTCCTGATTTTATCTTAATTTCCTGTCAAGATGCAAGATGTACAATATATTGCTTTCAGGTGCTCAACTCAAAATGGGTACCCCATGTCTCCCAAAAACACATTCTTCAGTATGATAGTCTGCCCCTTTCACTCTCCTGCTGTTAATACACAGATGCAGTGTGTCTCTCCGTCCCGGGGTCAGACTAGTCAAACTGTTACACTACTGGGGAAGCTGCCATTTAAAGAAGATACAGGAGCTAAAAGATGAACAATCACAAAGATAGGACCAACAATATTAGCCCCTCCTCAAAAGTGCAGCTTTCCATCACTCATCATCAATCAAAGTGTCTGAAACTCATACTTTTTGCTTCTTTTCATGGAAGTGAAACATAGAATGACTACAAAATAAAACTAAAACAAAAACTATCCCTGTTCACTGAGAGCACACAGGACACAGTATCCAGTCATAGCAGTACACTTGAGGAGAGGACATGATGAAATACAAATGACACAGGGATGAATATTAAAAGTTTCCAGAAGTGACATTTCACAATAATTAAAAAAGCTGAACAGGAGGCAACACAGAGTCTGGACTTCAGTCAGTTCTGTCACCAGATTCATTTTTCATTCAAGTGGAATGACACAATGATGCCGAAAGATGTACCTTTTAAAATATTTAGTGCACTGGCATCAAATGTAATCATATGTTGTATATAAACTCACATGAACAACATTATTGTGTTAAAAATGCTGCAAAATCCAGAGTCTGTGTTGATTTTGAATGTAAAATGCTGTCTCAGGAGAGTGCCTGGTTGGTTCCAGGCTCAACAGACATGAGCCTGATTGTTTTGTTTTATCAAAAAACATAGACACACAACTTGGTGTTCAGCAGGACAGAGTCAGACCTGCCCCCACAGTCTTCAGGCCATTAACCAATATGCTGGTCCCACAGGCTGAGAAACCTGTGGCTTCATTTATGAAAAGGTTTTTGATTTCTTTTTAGTCAAAACTCAAACATAATCCAAGGATGATCATTAGAACATTTTAAATCATACTCACCAATTACTTCCCTCACTGACATAACAGTATACAGTATATACCACTATTATCATCTTTTTTCAATCTGGATTATGCTGCCAAAATTTCAACCTTGACTCATGATTTTGGCTGTCCTACTGCCCTCATTTGCTATCCTTTTTTTAGTAAATTATTTTAAAATGATTGTTTAATGACATCTGGAAAACATCAGAGAACTTTTTCATAAATGCAGCCTTTAGTTGCCGCGCACAGGTCGACATCACAGCGAGAGGTACCTAGGCAGACCTCTGGGTGTAGAAGAGAATATAGGCCTGAGTGTTGCACACCTCCTCCACACTGCAAACCTTCATCTCAGAGTCATTACAGTGGACCCAGAAACCTAAGGAGACAAAATAATGTTAAATATGCTGCAAAACAACAGGGCCTCATTGGCTAATCTGACTCGAGTCTGGTCTCTTCCTCACCTCCTTCAGTGTTGTAGCAGTATGCGGTGTAGTGCCCTGAGCCGAAGCCTTTACCATGATGCATAACTACAGCAGACAGATCGTAGGTGTAGCCTCCTCTGTGGACAGAGTGACCTGAGCCTGTGCAGCAGTATGGTTTGATGTTCAGAACTTGGTCAAAGGCCACATGGACGCCGATTTTCTCCCTATGGTTCCGCCCCGACCATCTGCTATACAACAGGGGCTAGTTAGCGTCACAAGCATTCACGAGGATCATGATAAATATAAACACTCCTGTATACCAGCTACAAAAAACCAAAAATAAACATGACTGAGCTTATCAAACTGTTATGTTTATTTAATTAGAGGTAAAATTAACAAGAAAATCAGCAGGAAGAGAAACTTGCCTGAAGCGTTTGAGGTGCAGCCGTAGAACCTGAGGTAAACGGTAGATCAGAAGCTGCTTACGTGCCTCTGAGAGAACTAATGGTTTGTGTGATGATTTCCGTCTTCTTTCTGTCAAACCATTAAACAATGAGCAAGTGAGTTGTTCTACAAATCAGTTAAAATACATATTAGTTGTTTCATGTTAGTGCAGAGGTGACACACTTTGCAGAAAAATAAAACATTTTTGGTGGCTTCCAAAAAGGCTGCCAGCCTAGTTTTCAAGTCAATGCCTCCTCTGAGGCCATCAGCCGTGGGTTAACACTCAAGTCACTGTCCTCATATCAGTCCCTGCTCAGTCACTCAGAGGAGAAGTGTTGGCCCACTGCTGGAGGTGCTGCCTCACAGTCAAAACTGATCTAACTGCTCAAGATAAAGACTCCTGATATTAAGACACTGTATTACTCTATTACAACTAATTTTTAAATTACATGTTGAAAATCATTTTAATAATATAATATAATATAATATATATAATATAATATAATAATAAAAAAATCACATTCAAATCCACAAATTCTAATTAATTTACTAACTCAAATACAATTGTGTCATTTTTATCTTCTGTACTCAAAGTACAAATTCCTTTTCTGATGGAATTCTGTTCACAAAAGTATGGGGAACACAGCTTCATTAAGAAAAAGCATTTGTCATCTTTTTAAAATTTGTATGTAATGCTTAACAAGACGAAATCAAATTTAAAAATCAAATGCATTTAATGGATGTTAAGTTTTAAGCTGACTGAATGAATTCAGATGGCTAACTCAAAACCATCAAAGCCTGCTGACTCTGCTTTGTGTGATATGAAACACCGTACTAACTGTTGCAGTGGTTGCAGGCATAGATGCTGCCTTCAAGAGCTTCCATCTCCGTAAACTTGGACAGCATCTCTGTGAGGGTGCAGCTGCGCTGGTAAGCTGTGGAGCCTGAGCCTTTGCCTATGCTGTGATACCTCTCTGGAAACTCCAATGACAAATCCCAGAATGGCTCAACTGTGTTAGACTTGTGCTTGCAGGACAGACACGTCACCTAAAAAAAACACACAGAAGAGAGGAAAAAAACAGGTGAGGACACCAGTAGTAAGTGGTCTGCTGAGGACAGAGTCTTAATGTGAGGATTTTTCAGGAAATTGCAAAATACAATACAGTGAGCGCGAGTGCCAGAATGAAGAAAAAAATCTTAGGGTTTTAAAAATCAAACGTGTTGTTGTTTAAAGTTTCAGGGATTATATAAACCATATAAATAATCAATATATCTCCTTCTATATATTTTGTTTGGCAAATCCCACTAGGCTTTAGGTTTACATTCTGGATGATGCAACTTGAGAGTCTTTTGTGAGTGATATTCAAAATCATGACTGTCTATAATGACATCTAATGTTTAAGAGTTGCCATTGTGGATTATTCTCTTTTTTTGGAAGGGGAAGGGATGGCAAGTGCTTCCGGATAGATGAGGACAGCAAAATAAATTAGAAAGGGTGAGATGGAAGGCAGCACAGGATTCCAGTTTTTATAATCACAATAACAATCAGGATTGCTATAACTCATCGTATCAGTGTTTTGTGAAATATTCTCAAATAATGTATGTTACTTATAGAATAACTGAGGTCATGGAAATCATATTATTAAATGTATATATCTGCACATATATGATGTGTTGACATGCTCACCTGGCTGAGTAGCTGCCCATGAAAGATGGTGTTAAGAACCTTTAGCACTTGCTTGGAAAGTTTCCTCTTTGTGATTGGGATAACTATTCTGCGTTTGGACCCCTCTGTGTCCAGCTCCTGCTGCACCTTGTCCAGCAGCTCGCACAGAAACTCCTGGGCGTCCTGCTGGTCGTACCCACGAAAAGCTGGGATGAGGTTCCACACAGAGTGCAGCATGGCAAAGGGAGATACTAAAGACCACCGGCCTGACCACATGACCCTGAAAAGTGTATGCAACTCGTGGCACAGAGACATCTGCTGGCGGGTGGAGCAGCGAGGCTCCTTGGGCTGGACCAACTCTGCAGCCTGCGGGGGAGATGGGGCACTTTCCTTTTTGCCCATAGGGATATTCCAACTGCCTGCCTTCCCCATACGTCCAAGAGGGCATCCTGACAGTGCTGCGTTACCACTGCTGACTACACCTCCTGTCACACCCATCGTCCCCTGGGAGTGATTGGTCTTGGCCAGCAGCTCCTCAGTCTCACACAGGTCCAAAGTGAGAAAACACTCCCTGAATTTCTGCAGGTGGCTCAGCACTTGCAATATTGAGTTCATGTAGCATGTGTTCCCCAAGTTGCGCAGACCAGTGACACCAGGAGCGAGTCTCCGGCCAGTTACCGCATGCGTGGAGTAGTATCTCCTCAGTTTGGCTGCTCTGCCATTCTGAGGAGCCTTCTGGGATAGGGTTAGAAGTGAAGGCTTCTTGGGAGGAGGAGGTAGGCGTTCTGGAGGGTCGCGAAATTTGCGAGGAATGAGTGTGATGGTTGAACGTGGCGCCTGAGTAAGAAGCCTAGCACTCTTTCTGGGAGGGACATTGCCAAGCTCTTCCATGAGTCTCCTTTTCACCTCTTTTTTTTGTCTTCTAGCTTCCTCAAGTTTCTCTTTACGCTGATTCTGCAGCACCTGATGTTTGCTGATCCACATCTTTAGCATCTTGCCTAGAAGTGCTTTCCTTCTGTGACGCAGGGCCAGCTGCATGGCGGGTTGTGGCCCACCTTCCCCAACCCATACGGGGCACTCCCCCCCAGTTGAGGAGCGCAGTGAGCGTCTACCTGGGCTACGAACAGTAGAGAGTGCCCCTCTGAGGAGTTTGAGGTCGCCCTCTGCGTTATCATTGAGGACGTAGTCTCCACAGGCAAAACAGAAGACATCTAGCTCACGCACCTCCATAGCCAGTGGGTGGTGTGACTCCTGAAAGTGTTTGAGTGAGTGCTCCTCCATGAAACGTCCACAGGCCACATGGGAGCACTTGAGGCAGGCCCACACTGAGTCGGTGGTGCTGCAGTCGACACAGTGCCATTTTTGTGGATTGAGGATGGAATGGTCGTGGCCCAGACGAAGGCGTCCCACGTGCTTACAACGATCCATCTCTCTTGATACACATGTGGCCTCAGTGATAGGACACACGTCCTGTAACCAAGCTGCAACTCATTCTGAGGTAAGATTTACAGGAAAAAAAACCAGAAGATTAAGATCTGACGATACAGTCCAGTAAAATGTCTCATATGGGCATGCTCTGCCTTTTTTATTCTATACTATTACCAGTATTCAGATTAATCAGCCTGCAAAGACTGAATATAAAGAAAAGGACTTTACAGAATACAAAGTTATACTTACTCTAAAAATTGTTTGCCTGATCAGGTTTGGGACAAAATGTCACATTATCTGCAGAGAACTCAAGAGCACTGATCAGCTTGATCAGCCATGTCCACACCGAGACCAGCGGGAACATTCTGAGAAACAGGGATGAAATCAAATTATGCAAAACCACATCAGGAAGCTGTCTCTTTTACTAACAGAATTTCAAATCAGCAATAAGACAATGCACACAACTTGGTAAATCAATAATTAAAATACATTTTTACGTAAAGAGAGACAAACAATCTTCCTAAAAATAAAAAAATCCTAAAAAATCATCAAGACAAACTGACACATCTCTGCACTCTAAGATGAATTTAAAGTTCTCAACATCACATAAAGATTGGTTAGTTGATTGATGATCCACTAGTGTGTAATAATATTAGATCAATTTAATTAATGTTTATTATAATGTGAACTTTCTGCTATGAAAGGAAACTGGCAATTTTCAGTTCTGAAAATCTACTATGCACCACCTTTTGTTAATTTGAATGCGTTAATAAAAACAGACCTACAAAATTTGGTGTGACTGCAAAACTCCATAACACAGGGCGTCACAGTTCTACTGGGATTTTGCTTTTAACTTAAAATGTACAAAGCAGAATGTACATTAAATGTAATAAAAATGCCAGAGAGTTTCATAGAATGCCTCTCTTTTCCTATGGGCTTACGGGTTTTTGAGGGTTTTCCTTGATTTCACAGAGAGTTTGGACTGTGTGCTCCACCATTAATTTAACTGTAAAAGCCACAGAGACACTGAATATAATACTGGGCTATAGACATAAACTTAAAATATTTCATAAGATCATCTAAAACTGTTCAAGTTTAGACAGAGTGTATTTGTTATGGTCACAGTGCAGCATAGCTGTTGTAGTGCATATGTAGTCTCGTAATTATAAAGCCTCACACTGAAACCACCCTGTGCTTACTGAATCACAATAAAGGGTATCTCATTTCCATAGAGAGAATATCTCAAACTCTTACACAGTCAGACTTACAGACAGAAATGTTGACATGAATGAGAATGGCTGGTTGTCCATTTAAATGAAGTGGTTAATCCATGTAATTGTCTACCTCACCGGTACCAGCGCTGTGCTACACAATTCTTCTATTTTTGATTTTCCTCTTTGTGTAAATCACCCACTAGTTTTAAAAATAAAGATCTCAATGAAAAAACATCAAAAAGTTGCAAGTAGGTGCAACTGGTTCCTGCTTAGTTGCACACCCAAATGGTGCTGTGTTGTGTTATTGACGCTGTGCTTTGAAAGTGTCTATAAACGCGTGTGTAGCTAAGATTCACAAATGTTACAATAACCCAACTATCGCTCCGTGTCTTAAAGCCAGTCGTCTGCACCAGATTGGCTGTCTCTCAAAGCCATGCTAAGCTACCGTGCCATCACCGTGTTGAGCCAGAACAAAGAGCAGTCAGAGAGCCACTCTCCAGGAACATCCAATAACTTTGTTGATCTGAGGCAGCCCTGCGAGCAATAAGTTAGCTAACGCCGCTAACCGCTAGCTACAGCAGCCCTGCACGGGATTAGCGATGTCTAGCCTTTTGCCGTCTTACCTAACAATGTACTTTGTTAAACACAGATAATTCGCCAGGCACCAAATAGCTAACATTACTGTTATTAGCTTGCTACTGAAGCTAGCGTTAGCTTCACGGCTAACGCGTTTGCAGGGGACAGTCGAAGTTAACCTAACGGTTGTTGTTGGTCGCTAACGTTAACTAACTATTAACATTGTGCAGCGTAGCTCGCTAGCGACCTGCGCCGTTAAACGTTAAAAACTCCCCGGTGACTTCCATCACAGAAAGCCGGTTAATGTGAGTGTACACTAACGCCGGGCCTCATCTGTGACCATTACTACATTTGTAACATCTGATAAAGGAAAAGCTAGGTAACGTTACCATCGCCAACATCCATCCATCCGGTACACTCAGAGCTGGTTGTTGTCCTCCTCACAGATTGAACAACCCAACTCTCGATCCGAGCCCAGACCCCGCTGCTCTCATTGGACCGGGACTGAGCGGCTGCCTGGCTCTCATTGGCCGAACGGCTGAACAACAGGCAGCAGGATGGACCGTCCGTCCGTCCACCCACCGAGGCCACATGGAACAATAACCGAGGCGAGACTGCAAACCGGCCAAAGAGGACAGCTACCCCCGAGCATATGACCCCTGTGTCCCCGAGAGACCCTTGTTCGCCTGGTGTCAGCTGGTTTGTGGTAATCGTATCAAATGCATTTAGGGATTCGTAGCGTCTAAACACAGTGTATGGCTGAATGTGGTGGTGCTGTCATGTAAAAGGGACTAGACTTGGGGCCTCCATCACCACAAATGATGGTGATTCGAGTTAACACAATGCGAAACTTGTGCCAAGTAGTAATCCAATACAATGCTGCCTTTGTACAATCATATACATGTCTCATTGTCATCTTTCCCATTATGTATAGTTTTTTTTTAAATGACACATTTTAACATATGTTTAAAAATGTTAAATGTTCAGACTCTCAGTATTTGGGGAAGTCCTGTAGATGTCCATTTGTGTATATTTTCATTTTATTCACTTATTTATACTTTCCTCCCTGTGATCTGTCTCATACTATTAAATACCAGCATTGGAACTAGTATTCAGATACTTTATTTTAGTTGCAATAATGTAATAATAATGTAAACATTTGTAAAACCCCCCTTTTTTTAGTTGTGTATGTATATTTTATATTGGTAGATAATTGTTTTTTGATGCATCAAAATGATCTATGTGCTCCATTGCCCAGTTAGCTTCAACCAAAGCAAAGGTACAAATAATAAAATGGATAATGGTGCTTGCTTCCATTTAGCCTTTGGCATGGTTTACTGCGCTCGGTGTTTATTTTTTTGGTGACACCCGTGATTCTACTATTCAGACAAACAGAAAGGTCTGAATTTTACGTTAGCATATCTTATATATATATATACACCGCGTTCCACATTATTATGCAAATGTAATTTTTCTCTCTTTTTCCTAAATAATCTATAAAAATGATAGTTCTCATAATTTTCAAGTCATCAAGCATTAGAGTATAACTCGACTGTTTTTGAACGAACCTCCAAATCATAACGTTTTTTTTTTTTTAAAAATCAAAATCTTAAAATGCACTGTTCCACATTATTACGCACAATAGAGTTTCAAAACATTTTATTGTTGTAAACAACTGAAAATGGTCATTAGTTAAACTGCAAGCATTTGCAGGTTATATTTGCTGAAATCAAAAGCTCTTTCAATCAAAAATATCTTAACAGGCCAAATTACATTTTGACATAGGACCCCTTATTGGATAGGAGCTTCACAATTCTTGCATCCATGGAAGTTGTCAGTGTTTGGATGGTTTCTGCTGGAATTTCTTTGCAGGATGTCAGAATAGCCTCCCAGAGATGCTGTTTTGATGAGAATTGCCTCCCACCCTCATAGATCTTTTGCTTCATGATGCTCCAAAGGTTCTCAATAGGGTTGAGATCAGGGGAGGATGGGGGCCACACCATGAGGTTTTCTTGTTTCATGCCCATAGCAGTCAATGATGCACAGGTATTCCTTGCAGCATGGGATGGTGCATTGTCATGCATAAAGATGATCTTGCTACGAAAGGCACGGTTCCTTTTTTTGTACCACAGAAGAAAGTGGTCAGTCAGAAACTCCACATATTTCACAGAGGTCATTTTTACACCTTCAGGGACCTTGAAGGGGCCGACCAGCTCTCTCCCCATGATTCCAGCCCAAAACATGACGCCACCACCTCCTTGCTGACGTTGCAGCCTTGTCGGGACATGGTGGCTGTTCACCAACCATCCACGACTCCATCCATCTGGACCATCCAGGGTTGCACGGCACTCATCAGTGAACAACACTGTTTGGAAATTAGTCTTCATGTACGTGTAGGCCCACTGCAGATGTTTCTGCTTCTGAGCTTTGGTTAAGGGTGGCTGAATGAGGTTTATGCATAACTGCAACCCTCTTGAGGATCCTACACCTTGATGTTCTTGGCACTCCAGAGACACCAGCAGCTTCGAATACCTGTTTGCTGCTTTGCAGTGGCATTTTAGCAGCTGCTCTCTTAACCTGACGCATTTGTCTGGCAGAAATCTTCCTCATTGTGCCTTTATCTGCTCGAACCCGTGTGTGTTCTGAATCGGCTACAAATCTCTTTATTGTACGATGATCACGGTGAAGTTGTTTTGAAATATCTAAAGTTGTCATACCTTCTCCTAGGCATTGAACTATTTCTCGCTTTTTGGCAGCAGAGAGATCCTTCTTCTTCCCCATATTGCTGGAAAATGGTGGTCTGCTTAATAATGTGGAACATCCATTCTTAAGTAGTTTTCCCTTTATTTGGACTCACCTGCAAACTACTTGGCACAGGTGTCTGAGATTGATTGGAGTGATTGGAAGAGCCCTGACACACATTCCCATCCATGTGTTTAAACTGACAGACAAAAAAATGACCTTTATGACCTTTAAACACAATTTGCATAATAATGTGGAACGCGGTGTATATATATATATATTTAAATGGAATGGAGACTGTGCTATTAGTCTCCTGAATGTGAACATCAATGAACTGAGATCCTCAGGTTTCTACACAGATGTACACACATCCATGTTTGTACTTCACAAGTTATGTGCAAAAGTTTTACACAAATTAAAAATAAGCCACCATTAATTACAGGAAATATAAGATAAGTCAATCAAAACCATTAGTTATGTTTTCACAATCCAGATCTAGACATGAAGACTCCATCCCTACCAAGAAGACATTTAAGAAATGAGTGTATAATTTAAAAGATCAACACAGTATGAAAAAACACAGAGACTCTGGCTGATTCAGGTTTCTTTAATACAGGTCTTTAATCAAATAGGAAGGTGTAATTTTATGTTTATGACCCAGAAGTAGAAATGGGGGAAAAAAAAAATCAAAAAAAAAAATCCAGGCTTTCCAAATTGCCCAGATACCATGCTGATCCACAGGACCAGAATTAAAGGAACATTACTACAAAGATGAAAAAATAGATCTCTCTATTGCCCCAGACAACTCAACGCACATTACTTCCAGGGATTTGAAGTTTACGAAGTTTGTTGAACAACTCCAGATACTGAGTCATGGTGTCAACGGAGTCTGCTGGTGCGAAGAGTCCTTCAGGCTTTGCGGCAAACACAGAAGGCAGCTCAGGGACACTGGGGCCCAAAAAGGACTGCATGAACTCCTTCATGAGATTCCAACAATCCCCTGGAACCACACAGGGACAATACTCCACCTGAGGAAACACACCAAGAGTTAAAGCTTTCACAGTGAGAAAATTAATGTTTCCACTCTCAATAATAGAGGTTTTAACTACATACCTCTACTGATATTCCTCGAGCACTGGAGCTCATTGTCACAGTACCAACTTTTATCAAGAAGTCACAGTAGCGGTATCTAGAACCACGGCACTCCACCTTGTGCCCTTTGGCATTTTGGAAGTGACTTTTTAGCTTTGCCATGAGAACATCAAAGTTCGCATCAGCTATCAGGCAGGGTCCACCTTCAAACAGAGCCAGGCAGCTCAGAGGAGTTTCAGAGTTGTGCATCACATATAACAACTTGGTGGGCTGACCTGTAACAGAAAGGCAAAGATGACTGTCAGAGGTGTTAAGTGAAGAAGTTTATTAACTCAAACACTTAAAGTTTGGAAGTACTATGACTATGTATTGAATATTCACTTCAACACAGTGCAAACATTCAATACATAAACATGTTATATTAAAAAAAAAAGTGAAAATATAGCACTTCATTAATTGTAAATTCAATTCAGTTTAGTTTTATTCATATAGCGCCAAATCACAACCTAGGTAGTCTCACTCATAATTATTAATTACACCCTACAGTTCCACCATGAGCAAGCACTTGGCGACAGTGGCAAGGAAAAACGTCCTTTCAACAGGCAAAAACCTTGAGCAGTTGCGGTTTTGAAGGTAGTGGATGCGTACAATAGGTTTTATTATGCAATGAAGGTCTAAAGGATGTTGCTAGTTAGTTTCATTGTGGGAAGTGTGGGATTCTGACGTTTTGGAGCCACATTATTCATTAAAATTCTGGTTATCTTACTCCTACTGGGCTCGGACAATTGCTGTTCTTTTCAAAATCTTATTCATACCCAAATTTTAGTGGAAGTGCGACACTAATTTGTAGAAATAGCTCATATTCAGTTCAATTCAATTTTATTTATATAGCGCCAATTCACAACACAAGTCATTTAAGGGCACTTCACAATCAGATTTGCGCCATTATGTTTTGAAGCCACCTATCAGAACTACTAGGTAAACTATGATGATCAAAGAAGAAGTAAGTATTTAAAAGTTACCGCTGACATTTCCTGTTGCATGGTATGTTTCACAGTCGACACAGAAGTTGCCCTGCTTCACAGCAGTCAGCTGCTCCAGCTTCTTGTGCAGGAGATCCACTGTCTGCTGCACGCTCTTGCCCTCGGCCACAGGCACCTGGCACACGCTACAGGACAGACAGAGCACTGCATCATGTCAGAAAACCACATCGTAATCTGTAGCAAATGGCTGAGGAGGCATGCAACAGTATGTGAACTGCTGTTTGTTTTGCAGAGCATCGTGTGAGCTGAGCGATGCAGTGCGGTTGAGTGATGAAAACAGAAATGCATATATGCGAAATTTGCGACGAGATGCTGAAGGTGACGTTACGTGTAAACTGAGAAAATAAAATACAAAGCAACATTTCAAGTCTGAAATATAGGTGAAAGCATGAAGTTACTATCTCACCAAGTGACCCCCATTGGTGTTTTGTCTCTGTTTTCTTGGTTTTTTGTTGACTACTTCCGGGTAGAAACCGAGTCTTCCGGTAAAGTTAAATCGGAGTATTTTCTATTTCAAACTCCCACGGGACATTTTCGACAATTAAAGCTGGATGTTCAGTTAGTAAGTACAATAAAACGTTTCCATGCCCACAATATTGCGAAACATTACTCGAAAATTTTAGCAGAGGTTAACTAAATTTCGATTTTACATGACGCATATTACGTCACTTCCTCCTGTTATGGACGCCTGCACGTGTTGAACAAGCGACTGTTTACAGTACTTGTTAATTTTGGACTTTCGGTGGCACATGCCAACATAAATACCAACATTTTAGCTACGTGTCCCTTTAAACTACAGAGATGCCGAAAGTGAAAAGATCCAAAGGCGGAGGAGGAGAGAAGACCGGAGCAGCGGTAGCGCTTGCTGACCAGATCCTGCAGGCGGACACGGTGCGAGCCCGAGGCCGGGTGAAGATCAGAGACAGTCGGGTTGAGGACGAGGACAAGTACGTAGACGAGCGTCTGTCGCGCAAGATCTTACAACAGGCCCGAATTCAACAAGAGGAGCTTCAGACGGAATATGGCCTGGCGCCAGAGAAGAAGAAAACACCCGTCACTGTTCTCGGTAAAGTTTAACATTCACTAGATATGTTTTGACATGCTATAAACTGAGAGATAATTGTATAAAATCTAGCGTTACAGGGTTTGTCACATCTGTAAATGTCCACATAGGTGCAATATTTCAGGATGTAACATAAATAAAAGTTAACGCATTTAAGTAATTTGTACGTTTATTGTACTGTAGTCAATATTACACTACTTGATGGGTGAAGAAAACTTGACAGATCCCACAAATCCATTGAGGTGTACACGATTAACATGTTTTGTTTGGTGTCGGTCAAGGCACATTACTCAACTGTGAAGCGTATGTCTTTTAAACAGTACTGTGTGACTAATTGATCATTTTTTATCCTGGCATCACATTTCAGGCTCTGGCGCTCAGGATGCAGACTCAGATGAGGAGTGGCCTGCACTGGGAGCAGCAGGTGATGCAGAGTGCGACACTGAAGTTGTCGTCGACCCTGACGATGAGAAGGCCATTGAGATGTTCATGAATAAAAACCCTCCAGTGAGGCAAGATGCAACATAATCCTGACTTTTATCTTGAAACTAGTAGTCAGTACTGTGTGAACTTTAAAGACATTGAACTTTAAAGACACACACCATGAACTCAGCACTGTAAAAACTTAGCTCTCCTTGTTTTCTCCTTAGACGCACCCTCGCTGATATTATCATGGAGAAGATTACAGAAAAGCAGACTGAGGTAGGAACAGTGATGTCAGAGGTGTCAGGGTGTCCAATGCCCCAGCTGGACCCAAGGATAATAGAAGTGTACAAAGGTGTTAATAAGGTGAGTTTGGTCAGCTTTCTTTATGTGAGTCCACAACACAGCAATCGACAGTATATGCAGACTGGTCATTAGAAAGGGAAAACAGCACAGGGCTCAAACATGTGCTGCTAAATTTAAAGCAATAGGAACACACAAAGAAGTCTAGGAGCACAGTGAAAAATGTTAAAAATGAATGCAAAGTTTACAAACATTATCATGCTAATACTTACATATGTACATGTTGTTCACAGCAAGGAGACTTTGTTCCAAAAAGGCTGAATTCAGCAAGACAGAAGGCTTCTGGGGAAAAAAATAAATAAATAGATACTTTGTAAACAGACAACAAGACAAGTCTTTCGATCCTCATAATGTTTATTCTTTATTTTTATCCCACATATTGAGGGCTCGTAATTTCTTGACAGTGAAAAACCAAAACTAATTAATTGTTTGTCTAATCATTCCTGTATTTTTTGCTTCAGGTTCTGTCAAAATATCGCAGCGGTAAACTGCCAAAGGCTTTTAAAATAATCCCAGCACTTTCAAACTGGGAGCAGGTTCTCTATCTGACTGAGCCTGAGACCTGGACTGCAGCTGCCATGTATCAAGCAACAAGGTGAGTCTGTTGTGTATCCTCTGAGTACGGCTTTACATGTAGGGGATTATCAAATGTGTTATACCCACCTATGTACAATAAATATGATGGTACAATAATTACTTTCCATCATGCTTTTGTCATAGAATCTTTTCATCCAATCTGAAAGAACGAATGGCTCAGAGGTTTTACAACCTGGTGCTGCTGCCCCGAGTGCGGGATGACATCGCAGAGTACAAGCGACTAAACTTTCATCTATACAGTGCTCTGAAGAAGGCTTTGTTCAAGCCAGGAGCATGGTTTAAAGGTGAGACATTGAAGCATGTCAAGGATATTTAGCTTTCATTTTTGTTTTTGGAGGGGGAGGAGAAGATAGAGCAGCAAACATTAGCTGATCACCCAAGGATTTAGCAACAACTGTTTTAAGAATGATTAACAAAACATATGTAGCATTGCTGCTGGGTGTGGTCAGTGTGTGCTCTGTTGTGCTTGATGTCACCTTGTCCTGGAGTATACACGCATCACTGCAGCAAGGTGAGAAGTTAAACCACCTGAGGTCAGCAAAAAACATATTTTCAGTTGCACTTTAAGTGAGCAGATAAGGGCCCAGGCTTTGCGCTGTACATACAAACAGACAAAAGTGAAACCAGGACATCTAGATCACCCCCTAGTGTAGCTCAAAAACCCTGCCCCCTCCATGGCCAAAAAAAAAAAAAATCCAAGCACAAGGCAAATAACTTTTTCTTGTTCAGTGGGAAGAATTGGAGATGACCCTTTACTTACAACCTATGTACAGGACATGATCAGTCTAATATCCTGCTTGCACTGTTGTGGGGAGGACAAGCTGAGAGTAGAGTGTGAAAGTAAAATAGTTGCTAATATGGGCTGCAGACCTGTAAACAGTAGCCGTGATGTTTGACATTTCTAGTTATTGTTTCTTTAAATGCTCAGCAATGGCTTGGCTAAGCTGTGGTCACACGTGACTCATGAAAATAAAAAGTGGGTGAAGTGAACCAAAGATGGGATTTGACAGCTTGTTGCAAAAACAAAGTACAAGCTCTTTGAGCCACGTCACGTTTCTAATTTCAGAACTAAATTTAGAGATTTAATTCACTGAGACACTGCGAGAGGATTAGTTGGTGTCCACCGGGTAAATAACACCATTGGCTCTGGAAGCACAGTAATTAACACACTAAAATTTAATTGGGTCACATCATCCTTCATACGTCTAGAATTTGTTTTGCCCAATGACTGTTGAGGATTTTTTTACCTTATTAATCCCGCCTGTCCTGTGTGTTCACCAACTGTCCTAGTTTGATGGGACTATTTTCACTAAACATGCCATGACCCACATTTTGAAAACCAACAGTTTGACTCAACACCACTAAGTGGCAGTGTTGCTCACAAATACACTGTGCTGTGCATGCCACATGAGAGTGCTAATTGACCATGAGTGATCTGTATTTGCCATTAATTTGTCTAGTATTGGAGTTCATTTAATTAACTGAAGAAGTCAAACATTTAATTAATGGAACTGTTAATGTGATACTCAATTTGATGCTTCTCCATTATGATTTTGTTTATCATGTAAACAAACTTGAACGCAAACATAACAGCACAAAATTATACCATGGATAACTATTAAATTTAATATGCAATGTGCAAGGTAATGTTATATTGGGAAATATACTGCTAACATCTATTTGTTTCCTTTTGGTTGAGTGCAACATTTTGAACCTTTTGTCTGTTAAAAAAAAAGTCTGTTTCAGGTAATTTTACTTATCCTGTAGGCATTCCTATGATAAGCAGTCTAGACTGTGTGCTTTTCAGAGTAATATGTTGCAATAACTGTTGCCATGTGAATCAATTTTTAACTTCAAAGTCGATTTAATCTTTGTCGAAGTAATCACACATTTCTAACTTGTTAAGTCTTGACTGGACTGAACAAACAGAAGTACCTGAAAACTAAACAGTCATGGACATTTCACATCACACATGAATTCTCCCAAGTTGTAAACCTGGGAATCTTTCCCATCGCCATCATTTATCCCATATGATGTGAACACAGCAGGAAGATGCGGTTGACTTGTGTTATTCGAGCTGTTGAATCCAGTGTCTTTGGAGCTTTGCCCAGTCCGTTTTAGCCAGTTAAATCTGTTTACTAGTGTCTAAAAGTCAGATTCATCAAGGCCTCTGCTTTAGCAGTCTTTTATAGTTTTATGCCTTTTCTGTCACACAGGTATTTTGATTCCTCTGTGCGAATCTGGGACGTGTACTCTCAGGGAAGCCATCATCATCGGAAGCATACTCACAAAATGCTCAATCCCCGTGCTTCACTCCAGGTGAGGTTTCCTTTCACTGCCCATAGATGTCAGCATTTTATCGTCAGGTGGAAGATTCAGCCAATTATCCTTTATTTGTATTGTGTCGTGCTGGCAAGTTAAAGTCAGGTCAAGGTTGCGTAACATGGAAGGTTGGATAACACGCACAATCTTTAATGTCTTTCAGCGCTGCAATGCTTAAGTTGGCAGAGATGGAGTACAATGGCGCCAACAGCATTTTCCTGCGACTTTTGCTCGACAAGAAGTACGCCCTGCCTTTCCGTGTTCTAGATGCCTTGGTGGCCCACTTCCTGTCTTTCCGCAGTGAAAAACGTGTGCTTCCTGTGCTATGGCATCAGAGTTTGCTCACCTTGGCTCAGCGCTACAAGGCTGATCTGGCATCTGAACAGAAGGCATCACTGCTGGAGTTGCTCAAGATACAAACACACCCTCAGATCTCTGCAGAGATTCGCAGAGAACTGCAAAACTCAGAGTCGAGGGATATTGAAATTGGGCTCCCTGCTACCATTGAAATGGAGTGAGGTTTTAGTCTGCTCTGATCCATCTTTCCCCTCCTCTGATGCAATTAATTCATGGTTTCTTCACAACACGAAGTAAACTTGGTTAAATGTAACTTCGTTACACTTCCTGTCATATAAAGGGACACTTTCACAGATAGCAGTGCCATATAACTGGGGCTAAGGAGCCATAATTCTCTTCCCTGCTTGGATACATGTTGCATATTTCACATTGCACATCAGTAGTGATGTACATATTGTAATTTCATGAATTTGAGCTGTTGTCCTCAAATTGCAGTGTTTGCTCTGGATTACAAAGACTGGTATTTTGTACATTTGATTAAGAGCAACATTTTGTTCTACGGAAACAATGTGGATTAAAAACAAAGTGAAATTTTTGCTCAGCAATAAAGTTTTTGTCTCAATTTTATGTTAACAACTTGATCATGACATGACATAATTAATAGTTGTATCCTAGTGTTTTCTAAGCATCTACATTTCCTGCTTTTAAATGAAACCGGAAATAAATTTTAATGCCACAAGGTCATAAACATTTCTTGGGCAGATTTACTCTGATGTGTCAGTATGTTCTGATTGTCTTTGTGTCAAACTGAAATAGGGGTGACATTTTTGACAAATTTTATATTTTATTCTACTAGAAAGGAAAAAAGCAGGCAACCAGTCGAGCCTATAACGGGTTTGCTCTATGCTGTAAATTAAGTAGCAGTCCCTAAACTGTACCCTAGGCTTAGTTAGCTGCTAGCTAACGTTAGCTGATTTAAAGTGGTTTCCAGGTAGGCGCTAATAGCTGGTTTAGCTAGCCTTAGGCTCATCAGTATTTTAATATTCTCACTAAGTTTGGAAACTGCACGACTCTAGCTTATGCTGGGATATGCAGTATAATAAATATTATATCTTTTATTTCTTGAAAGCACACTGAATTCTGCGGTATTCAACTTTATCGAATGGATTTCTGTGAAGCTAGACCACTTCAAGGTAGTTACAGAGATGCAAATGGCGCTGAGGCGGGGTACGACGTGGTTCTCCGTGCGGCCACCGACCACGCCGTCACCAGCGACCCCAGAACCCTGCAGCACCTGACGGCAATGGAAAAAACGTGCCGGGTGTCACCTTATTTTGACAGAGTGCAGACAGACATCCAGCCGTACATGCGGAGAATACTGGCGTCGTGGATGTTAGAGGTACGCAGATCAAGCAGGCCGTCTCAAACTGTATTTTATTTAACGCCTGCCGACACAGCTATAGAGCAACGGATGGCTGTCTTCCAGGTGTGTGAGGAGCAGAGGTGTGAGGAGGAGGTGTTTCCTCTGGCCGTGTATTACCTGGACTGTTACCTGAGTCGTTTTGCCATCGAGAAGAGCAATCTCCAGCTTTTAGGGGCAGTTTGCATGTTCCTGGCTTCCAAAATGAGAGAGATTGTCCATTTGACTCCCAGCAAGCTTTGTATCTACACAGACAACTCCATTTCTGTCTCCGACCTCCTGGTAACTCCTGGTATTTCTTTATGAACTGCACACTGGATTTGGAATAATACAGGTGTAGAGATTCACAAATAATTGAGGACTATGAGACTGTCTAGAGTAGACTGGCTGTAGCTCACACATCCCTGTTATATCCCCCCAATGTATTCCACACACAACTACTTGATTCACTGATTATTTATCATGTAAGGCTTTTGATAATGCTAAAGAAGTCCCTGAATCAGATCTGCCAGCACCTGGTTGCCTCAAAACAATGGCTTATACCTTAATACCCCAATGCACCCCAAGTGCAAGTTATTTTACCAAAGTTAGTTGCTCTAGCTGCCAGTGTAATATGTTTAAGGGGTTCATAAGTTTAAAAAAAAAAAAAGAACCCAGATATCTTGTGAAATGTTAACTTAAAATAATTTCAGTGTTGTGTTGGAGTCTTCATGCTGTGGAGTGTTGAGTCAGAGGAATGTGTGTGTTGCAGCAGTGGGAGTTGGCTGTGGTGTCCAGGTTAGACTGGTGTCTGGCCTCCGTGGTACCCTCTGACTTCCTGGAGCCAATTCTTCATGCGCTACCCTGTGTTCGGCCCCACCACCTTCCAAACATGCGGCGACATGTTCACGCCTACATTGCTCTGGCTGCCACTGGTAAGTTACATAACTGAGCTACCAACACATGAGATGTTTTTTCTACAAATAAAGTACTGCAGAGGACAATATACATGGGGGAAATATTTTAAAAAGATTTGAGTTGAGATTTGAACGAGGTCTTTAAGCAGTTTACTTGCTTTCATCATTTTAGTGTTCATTAAAAACACTAAAAATTATTTTAAATCCCTTGTGATTGAATAAGCTGTAAAATGTTTTGTTAGAATTAATTCAGTGTAAGTTTTGATTTAAGTGACTTTCTATGCAGTGAACAATAGACACAAAACAGCCGTAACTTTGATTGTGATGTGTCAGCAGTTCATTTTGGAGGCAGAGAGCTGAGTTTGTATAATCCTGTATTGTCTACAGTGAAAGACCTGTGTCCAACCATTCAGCTGGCCAATTTCCCACGAATCTCTGTGATGCTGCCCGAGGCGACGGTTCACAGGGATAGTCAGTTAGTGCTGTTTTAAAACAGGCTATGGCATTACAGCCCATAAAATTTAGATAATTCCAGGCTCCGAACATTGTACCCCATTCAAAAAAGTGTCTGAGCATTAAATGAATGGCTGAGTCTTTGTCTCAGCATTTCTCCTGCCTGAGGCAATTAGGATACAGTGTCAGATTATCAGGTTTTAGGAAATGTCTGCTTTTGAGTATTTGCTTTTGTCCATCTGGGTGTGTCCACAATGGTGGCATCTGTTTTATTGTCTTTAGCCAGACATTACCGACTTCCTCACTGTTGCAATAGTGTACTTAAAGTACTTTAAGTGGGCTACAAGTTGTCATCTACATTATCAAATACTTCTTTTAATTTATTAGTAAGTAATCTACCTCTTTTATCCTTAGACTGCAGGTTTTCAGTGTTCTTGCCTTCCACTGTTGCATGTGCCTGTGTGAGCATTGCCATACAGAGGCTCAAATTAGTGGACTTCGCCATCGCCCCAGATTCGGTTATGAAGTTTTTGGCCAACCTTTTGTCCATTGATCTGGTAAGGGTAATGTTTAACTTGAATTTTTGATGATATCTTGTTTGACTTTGTCCTGTTGTAGACACAAACTGGCATGTTGTCATCATGTTAGCAAGCGGCCTGATCAAACAGCCTGATATAAAGTACAAACAAACTGCATGTTCAGAAGAAACCATGCACATGTAGTGCTGCTCACAATCCATAGAAGAAGCCTGTCCATGACCTGCTGATGAACTAAAGGTTGGTTTTCCTTTCAATCTGACCCTGAACAGCGCTCTGTCCGTCTCTGCTATGACCAGTTAGGAAGTGTGTTGGAGCTCAGCCTGTTCTCCAGTTTCCAGGCTGGTGTTTGCAGATCAGGAAGGCACCGCTCAGAAATCAGGCCCAGCCCTGCTGACATGCAGGATGTTGTCTTGACACCACTGACATCAAGCTAAAACACTCCTCCCTGCCATTGATGGCCAGAATTGATTGTAGATTAGACACAACAAGTAAATGCCAGGTGAAATGTGTCTAAATATTTCTTTACTTATTTTAATTGTTCTTTGCATTTTGGTCATTTTTAAAGATCTCTCTGTGACATGTGTAGAGTTACTGTGGCTGGAAAAATAATTTAGATTTGTTTTAATTGTTTGTCCTGTTGCTCCTCATTTTTAAAGCATTTTGCAATTACTAAAGCAGCTTTGTGAAACACTGGTTCTGATTGTGCATTTAATCAAATTTAGGGCGACATTAACTTTTCTTGTGGTTGAAATGCACTTAATCTTAACTGTTTGCACATTTTCATTGTTATATCTTCTACTCACATGTATTCATATATTGAATTTATGTGGATTAATTGAAAGTGTAATTTTTAGCTTTATATCTGGACAGTTCTGATAGGTTTGACTACATGTTTCTGCAGTGTTTTAACATGGTACTGAATTTCCTTGTGACTATAAATCAATTCTGTTGTAGTATGACAGAACATTTATATGTAGGTCACTGACAACATGAGCCAGCACTTCAGTTCTTTGTCGGGTTTTTTTTTTATTGATTTCCTCATTAAGGTCACATGGCAGATCACACAGTCATATAAACGGTTAGCCAGTAACTTTGGCAAACATGGTTTTTGTTTGGAGAAAAAAAAGGAAAAAAAAAAAAACAGTATAAACCTGCAACTTGTGGGACAAGGAAGTGCGAGAAGAACAGTAATAAAATGCCGAAATGCACATTATAATTCTACAAAAAAAAAAAAACCATATCATTTTAGATTTGTCCTCTGAAAGGCAAAAAGCATTTTATTCTGTCTCAAATTAATAAATGATCAATTGTCTGTGACAGAAAAAAAGCCAAGGTTTTCCAGTTGAAATAAAGGATTTTTTCTTCTGTACACATAAAGGCTTTATTTCCCTCATGAGCCTCATGATGTGCCAAAAACATCAACACAAATAACAGAAAAAAAGTCCAGTTTGCACATTCCAGTTTCTGAACCACAGCATGGTTCTGGGCAATGCCTTGTGCAACTCTTATTAAGAGCTCATTACTTGATCACCCATAAATAAATTGTATGGTTATCAGGTTTCGATGGACTGATAAAGTGCAAATCCAGACACCGGCTTGATGTTCCAAGTTAATGCCAAGCATACTAATCCAGTTGAGTAACTCCAGTGTGCAGTATGAAATATCATACAGAGGCAAACACAACACACTGATGCACCTTTCTCTGACCACCAGGAGGTATTTCATAAAGCAGGATTACAAAGAAATCAACCAATCGACTTGTTGTCAAATGATCATCACCATGCATAGTGATAGTATATAAGTTACAACATATTAAAACAGTTAGATGTCAAAACTTCTAATCCAGCTTTGTGAAATACTTCCACCCCAGATGCCTGGAGAGTTTAAATTAAAATTCAGTGTTCAGCACACTTGAGCTCCATGACTGATCTTTAAAATTCAGCTGAAAGGTTACATATAAGGTGTATGCCCGATTCTAGTCAACATGTGACTTTAGAAAAAAAACCTGAAATGACTTGATGAGCTCCTCCTTTGTGTGAAACTGCCACCTGCATCAATAGCGTGAATAGCCTCCTGCGCTCAGCAGGTTCTACTGGTTGGGCTTGATGTGAGTCATGATTGTTTTTCAAGTCATTATCCAAACATAGAGTCATTTCAAGGAAAGCAAAACAACAACAATAAAAAAAACTCTGAGAGCTGAAGTCACTTTTACAAAAACACACTCTTGGCACTTTTTGCTGGTGCTTTCACTTAAGATAAGTTCAACAACAATAGCACGTTTGCTCTTTGGTATCCACGAAATGTGATTTTCTCAGCATCCTAAAAAGTAAAAGCTGGATTCTATGGTAGAAGAGTGACACCATCCTAACATTAGACCTGTGAGTTATTGCTGTTATCATAGATAAACATAAAGCAGACAGATGATCAGCTATCACAGAGATAGAATTCAAAAGAGCCATTAAATCATAAATACTTTCTTCAAACAGTCCTGTCAATGATAAAAGACACAGACTTTGTGGCTTATGCAATATTCAAACAATAGTCCAACTGTGATTGTGTAAACTGTCAGTTTCACAGTAGTTATTGCTGAGCAAAGCATTTGGCAAACATACTTTCTGACATTGAAGACCAGCGTTTTGGTTTCAAGGTGACTTTTTTGCATTAACTGCATTTTTGATGAGCAAGCTCTCATTTTAAAAATTAGAGCTCTTGACTGACCAACAGCAGCTCTCCTCTTACTCCTGAGAATCTTTGAAATGGACATCTTCAACTGCAGTTATCTATCACTTTTCTAAATTTAATGTCATTTATTGATCACCATCTAAAATACAATCCGATGTTAAACAAGAAGTCTCCTCCCTTTTTGGTACTGTGTGATTCCTGAAGTTAGCTGAAATGATCATCACTACAGTATGCTGGTGATTTCACACAATGCACTTTGGCTAACATGTCCTCAGGAGTTTTACAATCATTTAAAAATTCAGAATTAAAAAACAAGTCTTTAGTCAGTGTCCTTCACTAATAATCAGCCTTCAGCTTGCTGCAGAACCTCGTATCTCCATGGCCTGTTTGTAAGCCTCGGTTACGTTATCGCAGTCTGTGATGGAGAAGGCACTGTCAGCCACTCCAGACTTGTAGCAGTTCCAGGGTCTCAGCGACCCATCCCCGAGAATTACATCTTCTTGGATGTCCAGTAGGTTGTCAGCAGACACGCATCCCCTCATGCTTGCCTTAACTGGTTTATCAATTTGTGCTGGAGGTCCGACACGGTCTGGTAGATCCAGCTGGTCAAAGGACTCTGAAGACAGAATGCTGTCCTCACTGATGGCTCCACTTGGTCTTGACCTGACGCCTCCACGGGGTAAAGAGGCTGCCAGCTGGTCCAGAGAGCCAAACTCCTGCAGGCCACCTGAGGAGAACTTTCCATTGCGCTTCAGGATACCTTTCCTGTAGGTTGGTGCTGAAGGGCACTCTTTAGTTTGTGGCACCCAGCCAGAGTCACTGTTCTCTGGAGAGGAGGAGTAGTACCCCGACTCTTGTTCTGTGGGCTTCTTCAGAATACCTTTGCGCGGCTGACATACAGCTGACGGGGCATTGCTTGGTGCAGACAAACTCAAAATGTGTGGCTCCACTGGACCTACAGCAGAGGTTTCACTTGTTGCCTTCTGCTTCACACTATTGCGTCTCTTTAAAATACCCTTGGAGGGGCGACTGTCTGTGCTCGCCTCATGAATAGTCTGGGAGACATTGTTTTCCTTTCGTGACCTTCGCAGAGAGCGCTGCCGGACGACGTCCCCTCCACCGCCTTGTGAGCGGAGGAGACAGCGCATCTTGGAGCCGTTCTCCAGTAAAGGCCTGGATGTGCGGCGCAGCCAACTAGCAACACAAGCCAGCCCAGCAGGGTGTGTTGTTGATGGAGAGGCTGGTGAAGCGGTCTGCTCCACTGCACTGCTTTTAGTCTCAGACAGTAATGGCTGCTGGTAGCCCCAGTTGAGCCACCAGTGCCCTGCAATCTCCTCTATTGTGGCTCTACGCTCAGGATTCACCATCAGCATCCAACGGATAAGCCCACATGCATCTGAGAGGGAGAGAATTACAACAAAATATATTTTTATCCAACAAATCCAACAAGCAACACAAAAATAATGTTTTAGACCATTCAAAGAAAACTTGAATGACTTACCAGAGGGGTTGTTGGGTTTACGGTAGTTTCCAGTGCTTATCTGTTGTACCAATGTCTTGTGGTTATGTCCATCAAAAGGCATGGTACCGTGAACCATAGTGTATAACAGCACACCAAGAGACCAGGTGTCCACCTCTGGGCCACGGTAAGGCCGTCCATTAACAATCTCTGGGGAAGCGTACAGAGGGCTGCCGCAAAAGGTTTGAAGGTACTCATCCCCGTGGTAGAGGTTCGACAGACCAAAGTCCGCGATCTGCAAAAAACACAAAGTAGAATTCCTGGTGAGCCACGTCGGATGTATCATTACCAGGTGACTGCAACTCCTCCATATGCATCACTATGGTCTCATCAATTACTCATACCAACTACTCTTATGTCATGTTTAAGATTTCACAATGAATTATATTTTTATAAGATTCAGTGCAAGAAGTGATGAAACTGTCACATCATCGTCATCATACTCCATATTGATAATTCTTTACACTTCCCTCGTAACAACCACCACATTGAGAAACCTAGCCGTGTACAATATAAATATGCTACAAACAATGATTACCAACCCTGTTTATGATTGGTACAGGTTTGTAAACATTTATTTTCATGTTAATTGTGTCTCTTATTCATACCTTCACATTGCCGTTGCCATCTAATAAAATATTTTCTAGTTTCAGGTCTCTGTGAACGATCCCATTCTAAAAACAAACAAACAAACAAACAAACAAACAAAACAACAGAAAGACAGATCAGTTTTTAATCATCATAAGATTTTTTTTAAAACAAAGAATTTTCCACCAAGGCCACTGCACACCAGTTTATAGGAGGTTGTCTTTATTACATAAAAGGATTAGTCTTTACTGGGTCACAACGCATTCTTTTCCAAGTGAAGAGTTTTTTTTCCTGGTACGTCAGCTATGCTTCATTGTCCTCTACTCTGCAGGGGGGCATGCCTTTGACTCGAGCAGACTTTGAATCTGTTTTCTTTTCAAAAAAATGCAACTACGTCTTACATATGGACACCTCTTGTTGCAGCAAGTTGTGTTACATTTCATTCATTTATTGTTAATATGCCGTTATGAAGTAGCTATAGTGCTCAACACTTTGTAGTCTATCATTGTAACACACATCGCTGCTTAGATCCTCTCAGCATGGAAAATAAAATATTTAACAAGGCATCAGCGCTCAGTAAAAGTGCCATAAAACAGATGGTTAATGCAGAATATGACGGGGCAATTCACTGCAAATATTGTCAATCCACATGTAAGTCCTCTGCAAAGTGTTGGACAGCTACACTAAAATATAGTGTGTTGTAAATGTTCATATCTGCAAAGCTCAGGACTACAGGACAACTGATTGTGTGTGTGCGTGCAGAGCCCTTCAGTCCCATCACACCCTCATTAGAGTGTGAGACCATGCATGTGTGTTGGAACTGTGCAGTGTGTACTGGCCTTTAGCCCTGACGCTAGCTCTCTGCAGACCAACTGTTCAGTTCTCCCTGCATCGTTCTCACAGCCTCCCTGTTCAGAACAGCAGGCTGACAGTGAATAATGTCCATTATGTAACTTTGGGGGTGCCAGTGCCCTGGAAAAAAACAAGTGGCGTAACAGCTAGTCTGAGTGGAGCTCGGCACAGTTAGGTTTGATGTAGCAGCTCTGCATGAAGAGAGCTAAGATACAGCTTAAATTTTTACGTAAACATGTTATATTACATATTAACAAGTGCTTGTTTTCTGTGACCAGTGTCAGATAAAAGTGTATAAAAGTGTTGGATTGAGAAAGACTGACTTACCTGATGGCAGTAGTGCACAGCTGATACAATCTGTCTAAAGAAGTGCCTGGCCTCCCGCTCAGAGATGTTCCTCTTGTCACAGATGTAGTCATACAGGTCCCCTCTGCTGGCATACTCCATCACAATCACAATTTTGTCCTTGTTTTCAAACACTGAAAGATAAAAAAACAAAAAACAAACAAAAAAAACCATCAGAACTCTTTTTACTTAAGGTTTCAAATCCAACCCATTACCCAAATGAAAGCCAAGTACAACAGATTATCAAGAATTTTAGTTTGAACTATTCAATTCAATTCAATTTTATTTATATAGCGCCAATTCACAACCGCTGCCACTTATTATCATTATTCTATGTGGAGCCTTTCACAGTACCAGCATGTTCTAACATAGGGTGCAAATGTGATAATTTCTATTTCCCTGTACAACCCCTAGTTCAGACTGGATTAGGATACACGGGGCCTCTTGATGACTGTACTGCAAACAAACATGCACTGAGGTGGAGAAACATTGAACGATGACCATCTCATCAGGCGTGAGGGGCACTGGAAGACACGAGGCTGTGCACATTATCCTGCAGCACTGACGGGTACAACAGGGTATCGATGCTTACGTAACCTAGCATCGGTCTTCAGCACAAAGACTTTGCGTGACCAACCACTGAATCTCAAACAGAGACTGACTGAGAGACTCGTCTTTATCCAGGTATCACGTTTCACGCTGCATGTGGTTTAGAGAGTGAGTCACCAACAACACAATTACTAGATTTTTGAATGCCGTACCTTCATATATGGTGATGATGTGTGGGTGGCAGAGTGTTGACATGATCTCAATTTCTCTGCGAATATGAACCAGGTCTTGCTCATCCTTAATCTTCTCTTTTCTGATTGACTTTATGGCAACCTTTTAAAAAAGAAAAAGAATATTTGATTTATGGAGAAAACTTTACTTACTTTATTTTGCATCACTATAAGAAAAATGATTCCAGGAACAACACAGCTCTGGAGAGACAACATATTATTAAAAGGAGTCAAGATGAGTCTTTATGTCAATAAACAGACTTGGTAATGTCGCTTAAACAATGATTACTTTCCATAGTTTTTAGATGTTAGCTTTCGTTAGCCACCAAAGCTACTGGTCATACTGGACGAAGTCAGACCGCAACAGCAAAACCCTGCCGTTATTGCTTTTAAAATCAGATTTTAATTTGTTAAAAATGTGTTTATTCTTTCAGTCACATAATCTGAATTTAATGACAATTAGAACATTAATAGATGTACATACATTAATATGCTAATGTCTATTTAGCAAAACAAGGTAACAAAAACAAACAAGTTTTACAAATAATCTGAAATCTAATAAGAAGTAGCTTCCATCTGAAGCCCTGATGAGAGGAACAATGGGCAGTGAACCAAAAACAAGGCAGAGGGAACGCTGGGTCAAGTATTGTCTGCAGCAAAGAAATCTGTTGTCTGCTGTTTTGTCTGCTGAGACTCAGACAATCAGGATATTTAAATGTGAATATCTGCTGGGGTCAGTATTAGTGGAGCTGTCACATACTAGCCCCCAACAAGTGTGTGTACATGTCTTTATGTTGCGTTTGTCTATTTGAAGCTCAGATGCCTGGGATTCCTGCGTGCGGGGTGCGTCATCAGTCTACCCCAACTTTGAAGAGTGTCATGAGGCACCAGATGGCACTAGTGTGTGTGTGTGTGTGTGTGTGTGTTTCTTCTCCTTTTTAACCCTCAAGGCTACAGGCACGGGGAAATGAGGCACTGACTTGTCATATCAGCTCGAACACTCAACTGTCTCCCGTCATGAGTCACTGTCTGGCTCGGTTTCTCCTCCAGGTCGACGCTGTATTTACATTGCTGAGACCTTTCTTCCTGATTCTGGGAACCGAGGTTTCCTGCGTTTGTATGCATAGCTGTCAGACGGGCTGAACTCACACTCATGATGAGTTCACACTCCTGTGCAGTTATCTGTGTGTGCGCTCTCTGTTATTGTCACTGTGTTCCACGCAATGGGAACTGAGGTTGAAATCTTGATATTTCACACTGAGGTTCTATACCAACAAAACCAAATCTTTTCACTTGAAGACATTTTGAGGCGTAACTGTTGGCGTAGCTAACTGAACCAACTGACGAACTTAACGTTAACTTGAAAAATGTGACGCATTTGGGGTGAAAAATTTAATACGTAATAGCCTACATTTAAGACCCGTCAAATTACATTTCACTACATGATACCTTTCCCAACATTTGTCAATAGCCTTCAGCATTATAAATGACCCAGGGACATCAGTCAGCTTAACTATTTTACACTCCTTCTTAATTACATGAATAAATACTGCTAGCTAACTTTCATTCACATGTGTAAATATACACACAACAAGCAAATACCCTCATTTACAAAAGACTGACAGTCATGTTTAGCAAATCCTTTGTCCTTATAAAACTGAAGCCATCTTTTGTGTTGTGCCACTCCTGCTACGTTGTCAGTACTAAAGCAGGTAGATAAAAGCAAAGCAGATGAATGTTTCTTCATTCATTTCTACTCATTGTTAACCGCTATTTGAGCCATATTTGTCTGATGTGGATTAAAAATGTATCGTCAGGCTAATCAGTGTTTTGCCGTTTCAGCGTGGGTCAGAATAAAGATTATGAAATTGCCTGCAGGAATGAATCTAAAGTGTAGAAGTGCAGCAGCAGGTCATGGCAGACACTATGAACAGAGACGGGCGTGTAGACGAGGCTGAACTTGTATCATTCGATGTTTACTGCAGGCACAGGCATAGGCATTCCTATTGCTTACTTCTATGACTTCTAAGAGCTTTCACTCATACCAAACATGATCTTTTAACAAAGAGCATTTCTGATAAACATGACTTGGCAGCTGAGCTAGACTGACAAAAGGGAGTTCACTTCTAGGACACAGTATCTGTTTTCTGTTGTTGCGTTTTTGATGATTCACCATATCCGAAACTGACTGATCAAATGTTGGATACAGTAGGTTATGAAAACAAAATGGTCTGGCAGAATGCAAATTATTAAGCGTTGACACAAAGTCTGCATTATGTCTACAAACATATGCTCAATTGCCACTTCATTAGACACACATCCAGATTATCGTGCTTCATTATTCTTAAACTTTAAGGTTATTTTGTAAACTGGACGCTGCTGATGTACTGTACTGCATCATACTGAGGTGTTTTTAATATGCAGTTTACCTCCAGTCATATACAGGTATATAATCCATTTGAAGCCATTTAAAAATATAAGCGCTTTAATGTTTTATGATAAAAACAGTTCAGATCCTGATTGGGATACAATGTAGAGAAATCTTAGCTTTCAGCTAAAGACTTTGTCATTTGTCTGTCCCTTTTAGAGGCTTATCTCTATCTAAATATGTCCTATTTCCTCTTAGGTCATGGTGAACTCGAATCCACCTGAAAAGCTAGTTGCAATGGACTTCCCCCCTAATCATCGGGAGCACAGAAGAAAAAAAAAAAATCCCTAACTTTCCTGTCTCAAACTCCCTCCTGTGATACTCACTTTCCAGTGAAACGCCTTTCCTCCACGCTTTCTTTGCACCAGGGGGAGGTGACTGTGTCAGACTTCTTCTGCACTGACAGATTTATAGGAACCTGTTTCTTGATTCAGTCTTTGCAGGCTGATCTCACATGAAAGTATTGATTTTGTTGTAAAACAAATCTTTCATTTAACTTTAATACACCACCAATATCTTAGGACATTGGGTTTGTCACAGTATTGATATTGTGATGTTAAAATGGTTTTAATTTAATGTACACAGAGGACCTACATGTGTGTACTTTCCAACCCTGTAAGCAAACAGAGCATTATCCACATGTTTTTTAATCCGCCGTAAACAGATGGTGATAATTAAATGGTCGGATTCCTATTGTTTTTTTATGACCATTTTTTAACAAAACAAAACAAAACAAAAACCCAAACAGCTTATTTAATGATTTTATCAAATACACAGACAGGGTGCAGTGTTCAGAAAGCACAGGCAAACGTAAGAACAACCCACCCCCCCAAAACAAACACAACGAATTCAAAGGCAAACTTAACCTGGTCTGGCAACTGACAAACACTGCAGTAGCAAACACAGGTACTTCTTTTATTAGTTTACCAGGCAGTATTATAGCTCACCGTTTATTAACAGGGAGAAACCAGGAGCCAATCCTGTTTGGTGAATTAAATTTAGTAAATTAAGACCCAAATGTCGACTACCTGTGTGCAGGCTGTGTGTAATCTAAAAATAGCGCTCAGTGTCTAAACAACAGGTGGCCGATAGGACAGTGGAGCAAACTTAATACTGACTGCAGATGTTGGCATCGTTGATGGAGTCGCTCACACATAAAATATTAATAATCGGTACTCACCAGTCTACCGGATCTTTCCCTGGCTTTCTTCACTTTGCCGTAGGTTCCTTTCCCGAGGGTCTCCAGAAACTCGTACCTGTGCTTCAGGTTGTGTTTGTGGTGGTGTCTCTTCACGGCTTGCTTTTTCACGGGCACCTGGCTGGGAGCTTTCCAGACAGGAGCGTTTTCATCGGGTGAAACTAGCCCCAGAGACGGCCGGCGGTTCGCCGAAAGACGGGCAACATTTGAGCCGTCCATCCTGACGCAACGTTATCTGTTTTGTGAGTATTTTCGGACGCAGGTGTCGTTGTTAACGCGCATTCCAACGCGCGGAGTCCTGTCGGTGCGCGAGCTGCCTCCAGACGGTGCTCAGGTAGGCTATAACTCTGGTAAAACTGTAAATATGAACTCCTCCACCTCCAACTGTGCACAGCTGATTACTACAACTATTGTGCTGAGGACAAATGAGGCTTGCTGTCCTCGTTGTGGAGCTGAGGCGGACTAGCAGCAGGTACCCAGCTTGCTGCGAAAGGACCCAGAGCATAGCCAGCAGCCGGACACGTCATATAGTTGAGGGGCGTTTCAGGTACACACAGCAGCGTTTGATTTGTCAGACCAGGCGGTGCCGGGGACAATGCAAAAAAAAGTAGATTGTGGGCGGGTTGTTTCTTTTCTTGTTTGTTTTTTACACTTTCTGGGGCTTTGTGTTTTTGTCACGCTCTTGTTGTTGTATTTTTTTTAGATTATATTAATTACGTTCAAGTCTCCAAGTGAAACCCTAGTAATAAATGTTGTGTTTTTAAATGCGCAATAGCAGACTACATAGTAATAGTAGCAGTAACAGCAATTGTAGTAAACTGTAATCCACAG
This sequence comes from Datnioides undecimradiatus, assembly GCA_008933995.1. Taxonomy (NCBI): domain Eukaryota; kingdom Metazoa; phylum Chordata; class Actinopteri; order Lobotiformes; family Datnioididae; genus Datnioides; species Datnioides undecimradiatus. The sequence goes on along the minus strand of WARS01000013.1, from coordinate 9,165,536 downwards.
CTCTGGTTGCTCAGCGGTAACAGCTATTAAATATTCCCTCTGTGGGATCAATAAAGTATTATCTTAAACACAGCAAGAACATAAAATGAGGATCGCCGCATGCAGATCACGTTGTTAATCGGTGCGCACGAGAATTTACAACAAGCGCACCACAAAAGTAACCACGCCATAATGAATTTGATACGGTCTCTTAATATAATAGCCCAAGCAGTGATGGAATGTATTAAAGTATTATTAAGTATTTATATACCATGTTACTTAACTATAGAACCTATATCCACTCCACTACTGATACTGTAGTTTTTACATCACTAATTGATTAGACAGCTAAAGTTACTTTACAGGGTGAAGGGATTTCTAAAATATGGTGCATTGAATTGGAATAAATAAACAATAAAAACTATAAAATAGATACCAAAAAATTGTAATGACTCAACGGTCATCCTAAATTAACTAATTAACATCGCTCCACATTGACCAGCTACAACAGAAAAATGCACACACTTCCACATGAATGCATCATTAATATTAATCCAGTAATTAACATTATTGAATTCACAAGGGCCATAAGGGCCATTCTGAGTATAATTTGTGATCTGAAATACGCCACTAATATTATCATTAAGAGTAAAGTGAATAACAGAGTATCCTGCTGAGATCAGTAAAATGAACTGCTTGGTCTTTTGATCATTTAGGAATTTATTTTACTGGTAATTTAACATGTGTCAAACACGAATGATGTGCAAACGTCATACCTTTTTTAGGCCTATATGATGAAGAGCGGCTGGAAAAGTTACAATTGCATTGCCATGACTCGTGAAGTCACTTTTAATCTTTTTCCTCTTTGATTTCCGCCTCCTGGCTAACTTCGTGGGCTAACTTCTGGAGTGTGTTTGTCAGAACAGGATGAACAGACATGCCCAGCAGCTCTCAGATTTAATACTTTGAGCCAATTGGCTGCATCCTCTGAAAGTCTGTCTTCATTGACCTCCTAACCTATCAGGAACAGTCGAGTTTGTCATTCAGCTTTCTGAGTAGAATATCTTGCCAGAATATCTTCACTCATGCATGCAGAGGAACACTCTGCACAAAATGAACAATGGAAACCATGGGTCACAATTGGCTCACAAAATGCTGTAATACTGGAACAGAAAGAAATGTGCGCTTCATCTTGGAAAGCTAGGACACAGGAAAGAACAGCACGTGGACCAGGAAAAAAGGTATTTTCAGAAGAAGTGTTTACATACATCAAATCAATACTAACTGGTCTGTCTCATTGCACAGGGGCACTGTTCAACATATTAACTCCGTAAATAAACAACATTCTTAAAATATGACAAATATTTGACTCTGAAGAAATCAAAACACAGACTTTTGATAGACTATTTAAAAGAAAGTTATTCATGACTAATTTAGGTATTGTTTGTGTAATTCAGTAAGTCTGCCAGAAGAGGGGGCTCATTGGTAGCATAGAGACCTGCCTCCATGCCAAAAACTGGTTATTTGCTTTTTTGCTACAAAATTATTGTGTAGAACTTACTTAGTAGTCTGTTTTTTAGTTAAAGTTTGTCAATAAATTTTTCATACAGTGTAATTAATTAATATGTGCTAAAGGATTAGTCATTTGAAAGGGTGTTTTTACTTTTAGACCATTGTAAGGGTCCATTGTGAAAAACAAAACAAAAAACGAACCGGAGCTCCCACAGACAGACAAACTGAGTTGTGTCTTTAGTGAGATCCACTCTTCTTTCATTCTTCATTCCCCAGTGTGTAACACAAGTTTTATCATCCACTGTATCTATAATGAACTGTTTGTATTCTGGTTGTGTTTAACATTGACAATATTCAATTGCTTTTGCATTGCACACGACATAACTGCTTACTGTTTCTCCTGTACATAACATGGCCATACCATCCCACTGTACATGCTTTTAATGGGTTCTGTTAAAAATGTAAATATTAGAGTTACATATAACATACCCACCTTTAATTTTATTGTTTATTTGGTGTTTATCACAGGTAAACTACATTTAGAAACTACACTTTGTTCTACTTGTGCTTACTGTGTCCAATGTTGATTCTTATCTAATAACACATAACAATATAAAAAGAAGATTGGTCAAAATTAAGATATACTAAGTCCACATCTAAATGTAGTCTATTTTATCATTTTTACTTTGAAAATACTGTAAATATGTCATGGTTTTGACCCAGAACAGACTTCATGCATTTATTTCATGAGACAGTGTGTGGGCAAAAGTTGAGATCAAAAGCTGCAAAGACACAGGCCAGATGAAAGTCTAGCACAGACGCGTTGCTGATAAAAGTATTATTGCAAGTTAGACAGTGCGTGGGAATTTATATAAAATGAGCTTTTACACTAGTTCCTCGTATAATCTGCATGATTGCAAGGTCTTTTGTTTTCGCCGTGGCAAACAACGACATTGCACTTACTGTAACACATTAACCACAAAGTTATCCATCTACTCACGGGCTACTGAAATAAACCAATCTTACTACATTTCCCAGACTGCAGTGCGTCAGCCACAACCCCGCCCTTTCCTCTCCCTAACTTTAGCCCTGACGACTTTCTGTTTTGCTGTGATTTGATTGCTTGGTCCCAGCTATGCGATTTGTTTCGGACACACCTCGCCCCGCACCACCACTGATCTCCTCTTCATCTTCATCACCGAGGCAGAAAATCATCGTGAACTTCATTCAGTCGTGTTGTCGTCCCTCTCCGGGGTGGAAGATGTCCGCTGGCTTCTCCGGGCCGGAGTCAGTTTAGGAAGATTTTAGTCCCCACGGAGTCTTATCAGGAAAACAACGTTTAGCCTGTTGTCACTGAAAGGCAGCTGCCAAAGGTGGGTCCTCTTTGTTGGACACGGAGCTACATGGCAGTGAAACGTTGCCCTGGACTATTTGCGTGAAGTTAAATGCTATCGTTATGTCTGTCGTGCCAGGCCAAGACGAGGACAGACTGGAGATGCCCTCAGGCTAGCAGCGCTAAAGTTAACTGGACCACAGCTAGGTCGCCAAACAGACGACTCCGCTCACTAGTCGCCAAAACACTGTTGTGGGTTTGGTGTGCTTTGTTTTTATGACACTCCTCAGTTTGCAGCCAGGTGGTCTTTGTGAAATAGATAGGGCAGCTAACACAAAATGCAGAAAAGCGGCTACTTCGTGAGCTAATTGTTAAAGTCGCTCCGGGCGTCAGTAACGCCGAATTTGTCTCGCGCTCGCGGCACGACGGCAAGCTAGCTAGCTGTGCTGGTCAGCTACAGTATCACAACAACACATGCCAAGCCCGTATTCAGGATACACAACGCTGTAGGGACTGGTGTCTGTGCATGACTGATGTTAGTGATATGTTAAAACGTACTGCGAGTGAGTGAACGTTGATTGGTCGACTAAGTCTCACAGGTGTGTTGACAAACATGACTACTAACTAAGTGTCACGTAACGAAAAAAGGTGTGATAACAGGACTGTTTGATATTTGAGCATCCCAGTTGGGTGTTTGGCACCTGCACAGCTTTATACATCAGAGAGCAGCTCAACCATGGAGGGAAATGTACAGCAACAGAAAACGACTCCCCTTGCTCGGGAACTGATCAAAGCATTTAACAGCTACAACAAGCACACCGTGCAGCTGAAGAAGAACCTAAAGGAGACTAACGCATTCTTCCGGGAAATAAGACAAAACTACAGCAATGCTTGTGCATCAACCATCAGCTCGGATTCATCTTCTCTGGAGGCAGGTAGGTTTGGACACCTGCAGCTGCAACATCTGGACTTCCCCATGGTGCAAAAAGATGTGTTTAATCATGTTTACAGCATCCTAGATGTTTGCCAAAAAACATAAACATAGCTCTATTATACTTTTATAGCCTGTGGTGAAACAAAGTGGCTAGTGGCTGCTGCCAAGTGATTACTCCACCACCACCTAGGCTGAAAAAAAATGCATTAATAAGGGTTTGGGAAAACTTAAGAGATTAAGCCCCCTCTGTACAGCATGAGCAGACTAAGTGCACCAAATATGCTGAGATTTCTGCAACTCGCCAACTGCCTGAGGACCAGGAATATGAGACACTTTCTTCTAATTAAGTGTGTTTGTTTGTGTGTATGAGAATAACTGGGCTTACTGTGAACTTATTTCAGTATCTTTTGAATCCAACTTTAAAATTAGCATATTTTCCACTATTGAAAAATGTTGTGTCACATTTCTCCATCACGATCTCCCCAGATTAAGAATGCTTCATACAGTGTTTTTACTGCTCTGTGTAGTGTAACATTTCATGAGTAGTCTAAGCTTTTTTGAGCACATGATCCAGATATTTATTTCTATGACACATTGATTAAATGCGCAGCAGTGATGGTATGCCGATTAAAATCATAATACGTCACATCTGCAGGAGTGGCTTGTACACACAGGGTTAAAGATCATTCTTCTCTGGGTTGAATGAACAATGTTAATCTTAAGATTAGTCACAATCAACAGTAAACTGAGACCATAATGTTGCCTTTCATGGGCTCAACCCCTGTCTTCACCTGCTGACAAGATATTAATCTTGCATACGTCTTGGTTACACTTGCTTATCTGAACAAATATGTGCATCACGTGATGCTGAAGGATCATATAATAGTTCTTGATCTGTTATTTTGGTAGACGTTATGAATAGGCCCGCACTGACTGCCAGTAAGCAGAGGTCTGTCCACTGCACACAGGTCATGCAGTCAAATGCTTAGCTCAGGTTTGTTTGAAACAATATGCTTTAATGCATCACGTTAGGTCAAGGGGTCAGTACTAGTAGAGGAATGCTAGATTAGAACGGTTACAATGAAACCACATGTATGCTACGAAGAAATGCACTAGCATATGAATGTAAAGTAGGGCATCACTGCTCTCTCCTCTCTTTTGTTATATAACTGTTTTACACTGTGACTCAGCATCACTGAGGATTATGTCTGATACCCTCAATGAGCTTGAATTGGTTCTTCTGTGTGTGCACCACATCTTAGGGCTAGAGTAGGAAACAAAAGCCCAAGTAGAAAATATCTGATGTGAAACCTTTTAGTATCTCTATCATGGAACCAGATCTACTGTATATTGTGGAAATTTTGCTCAGATAAAAGGGATAATACACCAGTGCCCAGGCGAACAGATTTGATTTGGGTGATAAAGTTTAGATAAAGAAGCCCTCAGTCCACCTTTCAACATCACATACTCTCCTCTGTTTCCCCCAGGTCAGTTAAGCTGCATCTCTTTCCCTAGCCATGAGGAAGAGTTCCTTCGCAACACTGTAGGCGCTGCCCCGTACATACTGGTACTAGGCCAGGACTGTGCTGCCCGCTACCAGCTGCTCAACTGCCTTTTGGGGGAGAGACTGCTGCCGCTGGGCCCTGAGGCAGGAGAGGCATGTGAAGGAGTCCAGGGCACTGCCTGCAAGAGGAGGAAGCTGTGTTTCACCCATGGGAGACAAACACGACTCAGCTTGGCGCTGCCTGGCCAGTATGAGCTGGTGCACCAGCTGGCGGCCAACTGTGGCCGTTGGGATACAGTGCCCCGGGAAGACCTGGAAATCCATGAGGAATGTGAGGACCCAGCCCACAGGCTAGCAGAGCTGGAGATCACTCTGCATCACCAGCTGCTACAGGTAGGCTTTAAATCACAGACCATGGACACACCGCAGGACTTAATTGAGCAACTCTCTCAAAAACTGCATCCCCTTTAAATAAGTGGTTCCACATGAAACCATTTATGTGGTTTTGGTCCTTCCTGGCATTACTTTGTTTCCTCTTCAGGAACCTTGACACTTTTACCCAGAGTTTTCTGAGAAATACATCATGGCTGAGCAGCATGACCATCGCTGTCTGGATTACATGTTTGGTACACAGTACGGTATAAGGCAAATTCCTGTGCCGAGCTGCCTCTACACCCTCTGTCTTATAAATATGGCTTAAATATGGAAAAATGGATTTTCACAACCAAATTAGTTTGAAAGGAATTGCAGCAATTGCTTATATTTGCTCATGACATCACAGGAGACCACATGTTAAGCTTGTCTGGACATTTACGAGGGAGGTGAAATCTTACAAGACGTCTGGGAAAGTCTGGAAAAGTCTGGAATTTTGATTTAAAATTCTTTGATGAAAAATTGTGGTCTTCTAAAGCACCCTTACCAGAACTGACATGGGCAACATTAAGTTGAGGACAATTTCAGGAACTTGTTTGTGAAATATGTCTTGACAAATCTAGACTGATTGACATTGCTGTCAGCCAATAGGAAATTAATTTGAATTTGTGTTTAAAATGAGTCTTGAAACAGATTAAAGGACACTAATTGAAAAAAAGTCATCTTATTCACAGCACACTTAGGTTACTGTTAGTCTATGGCTTTTTTTTTTATAACCACAAAGTTATCCATCTACTCACACGTTACTGAAATAAACCAATCTTACTACATTTCCCAGACAGCATTGCGTCAGGACACCAAAATAAAAAATTATTCTGTCCTTTAATTATGGCAATGATTTCAATCATGGCCCATCACTGACTGTATTTACTTTTCGTGTGCTGGTATTTCCACTTGTAGCCTGTGTGTTCACACATACAGTAGCTTAGCTCACAAACAGATTACTGAGCAGAGCTGATTATTTGCTGTATTGTTCAGTGTTTTACGTTACCTGATTTGTGCTACTGTTCAGAAATACATTTGTTTCCAGTCACATTTCTCATGTTCAGGTTTTGTGCAGTGCTTAAAACAGATTCACAGGTCACTGTTGAAATTTTGTGGAAAAAGTAAAAATAGTTGAGACACAGTGGTACAGTCATGCTGGTATTCAGCCAGTTCAACCTGAAAATCACAATATCTTGTGGGAATGAATTGATTTAGCATGGTGTAAGGATTGTAGTCATTCCTTATCATGTGTGACACGAGGAAATTAGAGTCTAATCCTTTAGACCAAGGCCCCTCAGCGAGCAGAGCATCACACAGCCCCAGAAACTAGGCCTAGCTCTGCTTCAGAGCAGCCCACCCGCCCAACCCCCTTACGTAATGCCACTGGTCTGGTGCGATTCACATGACTAGGTCATGTTAAAAAATCCCAAACCCTTTGCTGTGATGAAGTTTCCATGGTTACAGCTGAGTACTGGGACACTGCTTGTTCGTGTTGTTAGAAAAACCTTTTTTTTTTGATACTTTTAAAACTTTTTTTTTTAATCCAAACAGGATTTTGTGTGAGCTTTGCACAACACACCTTCACACAACTTTTTAAACCAACACTTTTGCAAAAAATACAGTTTGTAGTATTGTTGACACATATTATACGCACAAACATTTATTGCGTCTTCAAAGTATGTCTTCACGACTAAAGCTCATGTGTGAACTCATTGGTGTTGTGATATAACTTTAATTAGTACTCATGCTTGAGAGTTATTATATTTTAATGTGTTAATGTAATTTTAACATGGTTTGGTCAGACCCAGTGAGCGGAGTTGGCTTGTGTGTCGTCATGTGCTAAACAGACAATGTGTGATTACAGTTAAATAGTAAAACATGGCAATATATTTTGATAACATACTCATTGCTGCTCCAAGATCATTCAGAGTCCCGTAGAAAAATGGGAAAACACTGAATTTGTTATAGTTGAGTTTTTGTTTGTTTGTAATAGTAATCCAAACTGTCACAGATGAGAGACAGCACAATTTAATGCATTTGAAGGTTATATCACGCTTTAGTCTCCTGTTTTTCCCTTGCTTTAAATATATAATAATTGCAACTTTGAATAGTTGTGAAACCTCAGATTTTCATTGGACGTGGCCTTTTGCTGAATGGGTAAAAGATGAACATCTTCAGGGAGAAGTAAACAAAGGCAAAGAATCTCTCTGCTCACTGTGGAATTCACACACTCCTGAAAAAATCACAGCGACCTGTTTTAGAGGCCAGCAGATGAGAACCAAAGTGTTAATTAGCCTCCTCTTCATCTTAATTTTTACCCATGCTTTCAGCCTCAGTTTGGGCACCCAGGGGACATAAAGGGTGCTGTTCTTTCGCCGTGTTTCTAAAATGCTTTGAGCTACATATTTAGTTTAGTTTAGTTTAGTTTTTATTTCCAGTGCTCCATGAATTCACATGAGATCGTCTGCTTGTTAGCAAAGACCTGTGATATTAGCGATCACCCTTAAAATATACTAATGATTCATATTTCTTGCATGGCCATTTGTCTTGACTGTGTTAATTTGTACAACTGGGTCAGACAGTAGCATTAACACTAACTCACACTAACAGTGGAAAAACAAAGTAGTAGCCTCCAAACGGGCCCCAGACATTTTCTTGAAGGGTTGTTGTTGAAAACTAAATGCACTGAGGCAATTCAAACATTGTATGAATTTTGATTGGTTGTGAACGAATGTTTGCAGGCTATCTTTGTTCCAAAGAGACTGCTCAGATGGGCTCTGCTCTTGTTTCTTGGAGACAGGACTGACTGTCTCCTTTGTGTGGCTGTTGGTCATTTTTGCCTCTTTTCTCTGGCTGTCTTTTTCCTCGTCATGGTCTCCCTCTCAAGCTGCCTCTCACACTATTTTTGTAATGTCGTTATTTATCAAGGGTTAGGCAAACCTTTTTACTTGTCGTCTTTCTGCCCAGTCACAGACATTCCCAAGGCTAACACAAATATTTATTTGCCATTATGTGCTCAGAAATAGAAGGAGCATGTGATATGTGTGGATGTGTGTGTTTTTTCTTCCTTTTGCGGTGGAATCCGTTTGAACATCATCTGGCATAAATTGGTTTGAAAGCTTTAATTGCCTCAAACACTTGATGTAACAGAGGTTATGGTTTTGCTGTTAAAACTTTTGCATTTTATGTCAGTAAGGGTAAAAGGTTCATTTAAATCACATATAGTGTACAAGGAAAAGAAAATCATACCTGATTATATTTTCTAACGTTAAACTGTCCACTGTGCATTGTTCATAACATGTTTTTAAAACCTGTTTGTTTGGACGCTTTAGGACAGTGGAAACAAGCTGTGAACACAATGCAGACATATTATTTGAAATTGGAAATGGGAATCCTGTCGTGTTTACTCATCCCTTAGATGTTGTGTAACATTAGCAGTCATTTGAAGTCTAGTTTCTCACCTCCTGGTGGTCATAAGTTCAACATTAACTCACTTTTGATCTCTGTTTTTGGTCTCTACCAATGCCTGAGGGAGATATCTGGTTCCTCAGCGCCGTAATGCACCACTTTGCTCTCCAGCTTGTTGCACATTTTGCCTCTCTGATGTTTGGTCATGTTAGATAGTGCACAGTTGAATTACTGTAACATTTTCACTGAAAAAAACATGCATGTTGTCAGCTAAAAACAACACTTAAAGAGAGTGGACCTAAACAGTAAAGTGAGCCAAAATTATGAGCAGAGACATGCTGCGAAACAGATTATAAATGCTTTAAGTTACATTTAAATTTGGCGGTGCCTGCACGGACGCGTTGTGAAAATTGTGAAATATGAAATTGTGTTTTTTTTAAAAACAGAATAATGTTTTCTATTAATTGTCTGCACATAAACCAGATCGATTTTACCGAAAGTAACATTTTTGTGTTTTCTTTGTGGTTTGTCATCAGGAAGCAAAGGTCATGGTGGTGCCATGTCCAAGTGTGCAGCCCATAGAAGAGGCCCTGGAAGACTGTACTCGCAACGTGATTCCTATCATACTCTATGCCATCAACCAGGACTCCCTAAGCCCAGAGCAGGTGGCTGAACTCTGGAAGGTCAAAGAGATGCTGTTGTTTCCCATCTGTTTCATTCGTATCCCTGACACCATACCAGCAGCCTCCCCTGAACCCGGCCGCCGTGCGGAGAAAGAGAAGGAGAGGGAGAAGAGTGTCCTCCACAAGCAGCTCCTGTCTCTCGGTTTCCTGAGTAGCCCGACAGGAAACTGCTCCTGCGGCGCCCCTACGCAGATGCCCGCCCCAGGTTCCAAGCCCCAAAGCATGCTGGGTGAGACTTTCGAAAGACTGCATCGGTGGCTGGTACCTTTTGCTCGTCAAGTGCTTCAAAACCAGCAGGTGGAGGCCGCCAACCTGCTTAATGGGCTTCATTGTCGCTGTCTAGATCTTTTTATCAACCAGGTGAGTGAACGATGCCTCCTACCATGGTTCATCTTTATGTCTGTGATTGTTTTACTGCTTCATGCTCATGTGACACCAGTTATTGCTGCTCCATGAACTGCGTGGTCCCCGCCTGCTTTGACCCGATACGCTTCTGAAGAATCACAGATGGACCTTTGCGCTTTCTCTTTTGCTTCCCTGCAGGCCTTTGACATGCAGAGGGACCTGCAGATTACACCACGCAGGCTGGAGTACACCCGTGAGAAAGAGGGTGAACTCTTCACCTCCCTCATGGCCATTGCTAACCGCAAACAGGAAGAGATGAAGGAGATGATTGTGGAGACACTCAGCAGCATGAAGGAGCAGCTGCTGGAAGACGCTGCCAACCTGGAGTTTACAGGTCAGTGAGTATGCTGGTTGATTTTTAATGTTATCAATAAAGATGTTGTCAATCTTGAATATAGTTGGGGAAGACACATAAATGACATAATTAACATAGAATCAGTGCACAAACAATGTGATAAACGAATTTACCCCTAATTTTTACTTCTTCTAAATAAGTAAATTAACAGATAATAACAGATCACTCTTGACAATTACAGAGAGGTAAGAACAAAAAGCTGTGATGACAGTAAAATCTAATGTAATGTAAATCAAAATAGTATAAAAATATAGAATAAAAGTGACAAAAAGAAAAATGGATTGTAAAACCTTTGTTTTCTGATGTGCAAACAAAGAGAAAATACTACTATTAAAACAGTTAAAGCATTAAAATGCTTATTTCTTGCTTGAAATTCAATAAGCCCTTCAACCTTGTTATGATATATTGTATATACATGCTTATAAATTACCAATGTATTTACATGGTTGTGTTTTTACGGCTATTGCAGAGGGCACATTTTGATCAGTAGTCAGTTTATCATGTGCTGTGGTTTCCACACGTGGTGCGGTGCCAGCAAGAGAATTTATAAAATTGTCCCTGACTTCTTAGAGCAAGCGCAGAATTATTGACGCGTTTATTACTCACACATTATTAAGTTAGGTTTTTTTCATTTCACATGCTTTAAATTGTGACTTCAGAATAAGTGAGCACACTGTTATTCCTTAAATGCTTAAATTTACTGGTTTATTGTGAAAAGGCCACATTCTTCCTGGCTATAAAGTAATTTGTGACAGTGTGTTTGGATGTAGTCCAGAAGTGGCCTGACTTTACTGTGAAAAAAGTTTTACGTTTTCTCTTCTTTGAGATGTCACATTCAAAGAGCTGCATGCAAAGCGGGTCTTTTTTCTTCTTGTTTTCTTTTTTAAAAAGTTAGTTTATCTCTTTCAGCAAAAAAGATGTATCGTGTTTAAAATTGGAAAAAACTTCCCAACTAACATCCATTTTAGTCTCTGGGAAGGAGGAACTGTGACGTGCTTTGGTTTGATTCTTTGGTTTGAATTTTGATCAGTCAGAAATGACATATTATTTTATTTTACTCTTTCATATTTGACTGAACATGAAAGGATTCCCTCTTTGTTATTTACTCTAATAAAGAAGATGGCTCACTCGTGGTACCCTGAGTGCTGCCTATTCAGATTATTTTCATTTTATCTGTTTGTCAGATGTCCAACGTGTCTCCTACAAAGTTTTACACAATCTGTCTTGTTGGTTGCCCGTGGCTGAGAAAAGCCTTTCACGGCTTAATGCTCTGCTTCTCTCTCCCTCCCTCTGCCTTTTCCCAGAAGCAGGTGTACTGAGTTAACCCCATAGCTTTGCGGAGTGACACACAACAAAGGAGTTTTTATCGTCAGCCCATACTCCATACAGAATTCATTTCGTCACTATTCAGTAAAGTGCCACATACAAAACAGGGTTTAAACAGAACAAGCAAAACCAGGACCCACACATAATAATCTTTGCTGGTTAAAAAAACCTCAGTTACAGTTACTCAGTTACTTTATTTGGTACATTTGCCTAAACTTATTCAGTCTAATACACCTGTCCTGTGGAGAATCCTCCCCTTATGATGGTTATAATCTTTGAAACAAATGTGCATCAACTTTCTAGTAATTAAAATATGTTTAATGCAATTCAATTTCATTAATATTTCAATAATCAATAGTATGCATCATGCATTATTATTGTAACATGAAATAATTTCAATCCAACTTCTGTTTTTCATTGTGCAGACATCATCGTAACAACTAACGGTGAGCCCGTTACATCAAAGGAGATCAAATCTTGCATCCACCAGATCCAGGAGCTGATCGTGGTCCGTTTGAATCAGGCTGTGGCGAATAAGCTGATCAGCTCTGTGGACTATCTGAGGGAGAGCTTCGTAGGAACTCTGGAGCGATGTCTCAACAGTCTGGAGAAGTCTCACATCGATTCTTCTGTCCACAATATCACTTCCAATCACCTCAAACAGGTGAGCTGCAATATGAGCAGTATGACCACATTCACTATTGTCTGTGTAAGCTTTGAATTTTATAATAGAAATGATGATGTTTATTCACCTGATTGCCCACCCTGTCAACTCTACATTTCTTCAGTGCCAAAAGCCTCTATACTCTACACTCACTCACTCTTAATTTGTGTTTTTCCCCCTATATATTTACTTCGATTTCTCATCTGTCACAGTTATTAAATGCTGCCTATCATGTGGAGGTCACCTTTCATTCAGGATCTTCCGTCACAAGACTCTTCTGGGAGCAAATCAAACAGGTCAGTGTCTAATGAATTCAGCCACAGGAGTTTCTGACCGTACTGTTGACTCCTGAAGGAGGGTCCTCACGCTGTGTCTTGGTTCTAGATAATCCACAGGATAACGTTCGTGAACCCTCCTGCCATCACGCCAGAGTGGAAGCGGAAAGTGGCCCAGGACGCCATAGAAAGCCTGAGTGCTGCCAAACTGGCCAAAAGCATCTGCTCCCAGTTCAGGACCCGTCTCAACAGCTCCCATGAGGCCTTTGCGGCATCTCTGCGCCAGGTGGACATTGTTTTGTCTTTGCTCTCTACTGTATACTGTCAGGCTGAGGTTTCTCAAAGATTGAGTACAAGTAATTTTTCATTACCAGTTGTCAGGCTCAGATAGAAGAAGGTGTGGTCACTGTGCTCACTGTGAACTGTCCAACGATCAGGTGAAGTCTGGTTTAGCACAGGATATTTAATAATAATTCACAAGTCTTCTCCTACTGAGCTGCTGACAGATGTGCTGATAATATTCAGAGTTGAGAACATGCTGGAAATAAGTATGTGTGGAGTATGTGTTCGTTGGGCAGATGATTTTGAGGACAGGCAGGCTGAGCTTTGGCAAGAATCTATGCTGGTTTTAACATGACCTTGGTGAGAATTCACACCAGGTAACAGCATGAGATGGATAATTTGTTTAAAGCGTCAGCTCATTAGCATTAGCCATTTTTCTTAGCCCTTTTCTCAGACACATTTCTCAGCCAAAGAGTGTAAAAGAGCTGTAAAGAACATCCTGCGGGAATCTGACCTCACAGCCATGTAACTTTGAATGTGGGTGACATTAATCACTTGACCACAATAAATGTATGTGTGAGCATCCTGCTGAGTCACCTGAATGGCTTGAAAACCTTTGCACTGTCTGTTTGTGGCTGGGAGGACTTTTCTCCGTGTAATTTTCTAAATGAAGTTTCAAATAACATTGAATGATAAACTGTGTGACAGCCCGATAATACCCCCAGTTACATTGCCACAGACAGCTTTCACTGGCTCTCAGGCCCTGCACAACTCGTGCTTCAGCATATTTATTCCTCTTCACATGAATTGCTTTGCCTTTTAAGCCCCAATATGCAAATAGCTGCGAGTCCCTACATGAATTCCCTGACAAATCTGTTTCAGTCAATTGCTCTGATGATAATCATCACATGACAGACAGTGTGGCTCACATCACTGACTGCATTTCCATGCTCGCTAATTCTTCACTCCTAATGCAGTTACACAAACACACTGATGAGTTGTGGCAGTCTTATAGTGGAGGTGACGGGCCGATACTTTATATGTTCAGTGCTTTTGATGGACAGAAATATCCTAATTTCATTTAGTGATTTATCTGACTGACTGTGTGATTGAGTGCAGTGCAAACAAGTCAATCTAATAAGATCACACTATACTTCTGTCGCGTTTTTGTGGTAGAAACTCCAGCCTGCAGTATGTTGGTATGCAGTTCGATATGGAGGAGGTGTTGAATGTTAATGCAAAGTGTGCTGTAACGGCATCAGAGGAAAGCTTTCCTTATCACGCAGGAATTTAAAACCAGGCTCATTTTTTTCTCTACGTGACATACTCTCTCTGTTTGAAAGTATGTCAGACTCTGACATACTTTCAAACATCCCATAGGTCACAGCACTGCAATGTTAGTTGGTTGTTAGTGAGTGGCAGGTGCAGTCAGCTTTTATCTGTGCTGTCTCTTTTTTTTGGCTCTGCCTTTACCTGAGAGAAAACATGCAAATGTGAGAGCAGACAAAATATGTCGGATTAGTTCTACATGTTAATGCTTTTTCTTTAACACCTGAGGTCACTTTTCCATGAGAAAAGTTTCCTTTAGTACTTTTTCACTACCTTGGGTCCTGATTTTGCAAATGTCAAATTCATCCCTTACTCTTTTGTTGATGATTATAAGATGGAGAGTTTCCAAATATCAGAACGTAGACACATTTACCAAAGTTTCCAGATTAATTGAAACAAGTTATATCATAAAGACTTCTAAAGGCTACTAAATTAGTTATCAGGCTAATCATTTTTTACTAATCTGATTGTCTTGTCACTGACATGATGACTATGGAGGTTCCTATTGAAGTTGAGCAAGCACACATTGCAGTATGTTCCTTCTCATGTTGGCTTAAAAGTTCCAGCTGAACGCAAAACAAACAGCAGTGATGAGAACTCAGAAAAGGCATACATCAGGGATTAACTCTCACACAAACTCTCCATTTGCCAGTCTGACAAATGAGACATCAACACAGAGGTCAAGGCAGCAGAAGATATGGGACGCCCCCTGGTCTTCCTCAGCAAGAGTTTCCATGGTGATAGCACCTACTACGTGAGAATAAGAATAAGAATTCCTTTATTTGTCCCAAAAGGGGAAATTTGCAGAGTTGACAGCAGCAAGTAGGAGTTAGGAGACATATAAAGCAACAATAAATAGACTGTGAAAAAAGATATAGACAGAGAGGGTGAGCAAACATTATAAAGAAAATATACAGGTAGAAGTGTATTGTATAGAAATAATTTAAATTGCACATCTTAATCAATTCAACTCAATTCAATTCAATTTTATTTATATAGCGCCAATTCACAACAAAAGTCATCTCAGGGCACTTTACAAACAGAGCAGGTCTAGACCACAGTCATTACTATTAATTACACCCAACAGTTCCACCATGAGCAAGCACTTGGTGACAGCGGCAAGGAAAAAACTTCCTTTTAACAGGTACAAACCTTGGGCAGATCCTGGATCAGGGTGGACGGCCATCTGCCTTGACCGGTTGGGGGGAGGAAAGTACAATATAGAATAATGATAATAAATGGCAGCAGAGGACACAGGGCAGGTCGGTGGAGCCACAGGTCAGATGTTCAGCTCTGGAGCCACAGGTATCTGTAGAGAGGTACAGAGAGAGAGACCAGAGAGATACAAGCACAGTACTAGGGGAGAGAGGACACAGAGTTAATGGTTAATATGTGATGGTTAAAATGAGATTTAGGGGAGAGGAGGAGTGTGGAGACGATCATGGGACGTCCCCCAGCAGCCTCGGCCTATAGCAGCATAACTAAGGGATGGCATGGAGGGGTAGTTTAGACTATGGGTGTAGTTCACATGGTAACTAGAGCTAGCTGTAAGCTTTGTCGAACAAGAAGGAATGTAGCTTAAGAAAAGAGCGACAGGATGAACCAAGGAGATACATGTTAAGAAATAAAATCTCAACCTTTTAAAAGATCAATAACATCTTTCCACCACAAAGAACTGTTGACATAAATAGTAAAGCACAGTAGCAGGTGCCTCAACAGTTCCAAGTGATTTTACAAAAATGAAATCACTGTTTGATGAAACCTGTCATTTAGTTGCTGTTCTTAATATTAACCATGAGACGTTATGTCATGTGTTGGTGTTCGTAGCTGGAGGAAGGGCACACAGGGCGACTGGAGCGCACTGAGGACCTGTGGCTGCGTGTGAGGAAAGACCACGCCCCTCGGCTGGCCCGTCTGTCTCTGGAGAGCCGCTCCCTCAGGGATGTGCTGCTGCATGGTGAGTCACCTCCAAATCCTCCCATTGTTCACACGCATCAAGTGAAACTCTCAGCCTGCTTCACGCATTGCTGCAGAATGTACCTTAACAATAAGCTAAACACAAAGAGAACTTCATTTAGAGGTACAGTAACCTGCTAAAGCTACAGAGCTACATAAATTCAGACATGGTTGCAGCATTAAACCTCATTGTGCCAAGGAATAAAACATTTGTAGACATAACTCTAAAACCTGTAGTTTGATAACATTGTTTTTCTGACAGGCAAACCTAAGCTCGGGCGAGAGTTGGGTCGGGGTCAGTATGGAGTTGTGTACCTGTGTGACAGCTGGGGAGGACACTACCCGTGTGCCTTAAAGTCTGTGGTACCACCTGACGATAAACACTGGAACGATCTGGCTCTGGAGTTTCACTACACAAGGTGAGTGTGTTTCTGTATGTATTTTCTTACTAACAAGTGTTAGTAAGCGTGAGTGTTTAAAACACACACACACACACACACACACTCATCCTCATCCTCATCCACACTCAGCCTCAGTGCATTTTGATGGCACCTGAGATGTGCATGGGAGATTTCAAACAGATTGAACAGGTTTAGAAGCAGGAGCATAACTCTCTTCAGGCTCCACCCAGTATCTTTGACTGTTGAAGCCTTGAGGCTGTTCTGTGTGTCAGCAAGTCTTCATGTCTTTCTAATGCTCTTCTGGTTCACTGCCATAAACCTGAGGAATGCAGGACTTTGTAAAACTGCACTGAGGCTGCTTAATGTGGACCAGCACACATTCATATAATATACAAATTGATTATTTTATGATCATATGGCTCAAATACTTTATTTTCTTCCCTTCTCTGTTACTTCAGGACTCTGCCAAAGCACGAGAGGCTTGTTGACCTGCACGGCTCGGTGATAGATCACACCTATGCAGACGGCTCGAGCATTGCTGTGCTGCTCATCATGGAGCGGCTGCACAGAGACCTCTACACTGGCTTGAAGGTAACTTTATTATGCAATCATTTGAAACAGATATGTGTTATTGTTTTACAGATAAAGAAATTAAATATTCCATCTAATTCTCTAACTCTCTCTGTCTCTGGCAGGCTGGATTATCACTGAGGGAGAGGCTTCAGATCGCCCTGGACGTGGTGGAGGGGATCAGATTCCTGCACGGTCAGGGTCTCCTGCACAGAGACATAAAGCTAAAGAATGTTCTGGTGAGTTCAGACCAACTAAGAAGTCAAATCCCAGCAAAAACTCTTTTCTTTATAAACCTTTTAACAGCAGACTTAAAGCAGGAAGAGCACAGGTGTAACTGATGACATTATAAAGACCGCATTTAATCACGTGAGCCAGATTCAGGGATCTG
This sequence comes from Datnioides undecimradiatus, assembly GCA_008933995.1. Lineage (NCBI taxonomy): Eukaryota > Metazoa > Chordata > Actinopteri > Lobotiformes > Datnioididae > Datnioides > Datnioides undecimradiatus. The sequence goes on along the minus strand of WARS01000013.1, from coordinate 9,147,812 downwards.
GCACTGCGCATGCTGGCTCACTGTCGTAACTGAGGAGCCTGATGGAACTGAAACATTATCAGCAAAATTTGTCTCCCCTCTGCTTTTTCTGCTAGGACAAAAAACTCAAACAGTCTCCTGTGAAAAAGTTTGTTTATCTGCAAGACAATCTATAGTGGATTGCTTCAACACAGAAGCTAGAAACCTATTTAAACTAACCAGACAAAATTGTAGTTATAAAAGAGGCGAGATTGAGCACCTGTGTAATCTTGTCCTTTGAACTAATTCATAAAATGATTTTTCGGACACCGCCACGCGGATGCTGCCACATTTTCCTATGTTTTGAAATCAGAAACAAAAGATTCAGTCGTAAACACTGCTTGTATATGTCAGAACTGCATCACTGCATCTTCATCAAAGAAGTTTTTCATTCCTTCTCCAGTTGGACAAACAAAATCGTGCAAAGATCACCGACCTGGGCTTCTGTAAACCAGAGGCCATGATGTCTGGCAGCATCGTTGGAACCCCCATCCACATGGCTCCTGAGCTGTTTACAGGTTTGATTACTGAGCAGTCACACAGTCCTTAATTTCATCACAAAGCATCTACTGATTTACTTCAAACTGTTAAGCTGGTCAAAATTGTTGCGCACAAAACTGTATTTCACATTATTCCTTCATTTACTTGAGAAGAAAACCTAATTTCCTGAACGTTTACACTTACAAAATGTCACCAGAACACAAATATGTTTTTTCATAATATGTCTAAATTATCCGTCATTGATGTTGTATACGTGTCTTTTTATGGTTCCCTCTCCACTGTCACCCTCGTCTTTACAGGAAAGTATGATAACTCTGTGGATGTCTACGCCTTTGGGATCCTTTTCTGGTATCTCTGCACTGGTTCAGTAAAACTCCCAGAAGCCTTTGAGAAGTGCTCCAGTAAGGACCACCTCTGGAATAATGTTAAGAAAGGTAAACAAACATTTAGGTTACAGCTGGGGGTGTACCATGAAGAAATGTGACTGTGTCAACGAGTAATGTTGAACATCAAGTCAGAGTTTGTGACATCTGTGTGACAAACATAACCTGTTCCACAGCAGGTTGGAAAAGGCAAAATCAGCTATAAAGGCACCGTCCTTTCACTGATCACCTCCTCTGCCTCACCGTTCTTGCAAAATCCTGACAGATGACAAAGAGGTAGAAACTGGCAGATAAACATAATATTACAGGGAAATCACCATCATGTCATCTGCTTCTCAATGAGTGACCCAGAGGCATCAAATGTGGTATTTGTCTGGATTTTGTTTAGCTTCTGTAAAAAAGCAGAGAGCATTGACATCCTGTGGACTCATGAGCATTGACTAGAAGCGCTGCTGTCGGCTGCAGCAGATTATTCACAGCCAGACTGCAAAGGAGGTGGGTCCAGTAGAGTTTAGACAGGCTGTAGTTATTCTGATTGTCTTAATGATCAGGGACAATCTTCAAACTCAAATGCAAAAAGGAAACCATAACCATGGTTACCAAATGATTTGCATAAATATGCATTCACACACAATGTTTCCTTTGGTGACCTGATACCTGAGGTTGATCCGTACAAATGGAAATGTTCAAACATGACGCCTCAGTGTCCACTGTCAGAGACGCACTGTTTGTCTCACTTGTGTCCATGTCTTCTCCAGGAGCCAGACCCGAACGGTTGCCCAGTTTCGACGAGGAATGCTGGCAGCTGATGGAGGCCTGCTGGAACGGGGACCCTTCCCAGAGACCCTTGCTTGGTATCGTGGAGCCCAGCCTGCAAAGCATTATGGTCCGTCTCTGCAACTGTGGCTCTGAGCAGAAAAGCAGCAGCCTGGATGACTCAAACTGAAAACACTCCAGTCAAACTAACACACGTGATAGGGATTCTGATCAGGTTCATCAAAAGTATTTTGTATTTATTAGGAACAGAGAAGAGCAGGTGATCAATGAATAATGTCCGAGCTGTCCTCCTCGTTCACAGTTGTTGAATTTACATTATTTATGAGGAGTTGATACAGAGCAGAAGTGTGCAAATATGTGTGTTTTATTGTTTGTGCTTGTGTATTTGTATACAAACTCTACAATACGCTTTCACCGTAGCTACCGTGCTAATTGCTACTTGGTCATAGAATTGTTACTAGATGCAAATTGTTTTAAAAAAAATTCCATTCCCATTGTTATGAAAAAATATAAATATATGAAAGATTAATTTTAGATGGTATTTAAACTGAACATGTCTGCATATATACAAATACATCTTTTTTAATAAAATGATCTGTTACAACATGTTTTGTTTGTTTTGTTGTTGTTTTAGGCACTTACTCCTTCAAACTGCCTCAATCTTTCTGTTTAAACCTGAGAATAATCAAAGAGACAAACGCACTTCTGTACATTAGCTGCAGCAGCTAATGTACAGATTGTGTTGCCTTTGAACAGAAGCTAGCCAGATGCTTCCTGTATTTAAGCTGAGCTAAGCAGCTGCTGGCTGCTTCAAATATAACGTCATCAGAGTAATTCTGATAATGAAGAACTTCAGCTTTCAGCTGTGAAATAGACAAGTGAATTTAATCTGTCAACCTGAACAGGCTTTGATTTCTATAATGGTTCCTTTTAAAGAAAATATCTGATTGCTGCACTTGTGCAACAGCAGGATTTACCCTTGATAACAGCTGTAATTCAAAATGTATAATACAGGAAAAAGTAACTGACACTGATAAAAAGTAGAGGTAAGATGGAAATGGTACAAAACAGTTTAATCAGTATAAACAGGAGCATCAGAGTAAGAGAGACAATTCTCTGTTGGGATACCAGAGTTGATATGATTGACCTGGTAGTATTGATTCATATGGCATTATACATTAAATTCATGTGGTTGGTAAAATGGCGCCCACAAATATCACATCAATTTGACTCAAAGTAGTAACTAAAAGATATTTCCTCCCTTTTATCAAGAGCAATTCCTAAAAACAGGGAAGTTTCCATATTTACTTACATTTAAAGATATGTCTTCCATTCATTTACAGGCCACTCTGTACAGTAGAAATGGATTACAGCTCAAATAGTAGTACAGCACAATTTTGCATGTATTTTCATTATTTTACAAATAACTCCGTAGCTAAACTATAAAATACAGCTGTTTTAGTCACTGAACTTGAATGAATGCATTCATCCCTCCGATAAAACGATGAAAAATGAGAGCGCTTTTGAAGTCCATAGAAAAACGTGCCCTCAGTGATTTACTAAAACAACAACAACAACAAAAAGATGTATCAAAAGTCCTTTTGAGTCCTTTTTAGGTCTGCACATGCAGGTTTCCCCCCCGGAAGGCTGAGCAGTGCAGAAGGTCGTGAGTCCATGCAGCTGTGAGCAGCTGTTGTCTCTGGAAACATCCTTCATCAGTGAGAAATAGCTTATACGGCGCGTCTGGTAACAGGCAGCTACAGCCACTCCTTCTTCCTTGTTTTAAAGTTCAAGTTCAGATATCCACTGAGGGGCACTGCGTCTGTGGACGACCTGCAGTCGACCATTGTGTGCCTCTTGGACATTTCAGGCATGTAAAATAACTCAATGACCTGAGTCTGAACTCCTCAAACCCCAGACTGGCACAAACACTAAACAGCTCCTACAGTAACATAGGCAGGCAAACCAGGAAGACGTCACTGAGCAGTTGCGCATGAAAAAAAGGAATTTCCCTGAATGTTTACAAGTCTATAACTAAATGACAACCCCCCCCCCCCAAAAAAAAAACAAAAACAAAAACAAAGCATGACCTATTTATTGTTCCACAGTCTTCAAAACAAAATACATATCCTGGAACAAACAAAAATAAAAACACTATAAAGAAATAAAAAGAATCTACTGCCAACAAATCTTTGCGGTAAATAAAAAAAAAAGTGCATTGCTTCAAGTATGTAAACAAAATGATTCTTTAAAGGGAGCAAGAGACTCGTTCTGTCAGTGTGCGTGAGCCTGGGCCAGTGCAGTGACTCCTGAGGTTTGGCACACATGTATGAACTCTCTCACTCACACACACACACACACACACACACACACTCACATAAAATACAGTACAACACACAAACACACTTCTTGAGAGGATCATGATGACGAGGGGGAATTCCTTCTTTTTCCACATTTTTAAAGGGAAGCCCAGTGCTTCCTGCTTGCAGTCCGTGTTGAGGAAGGAGGCTCTATGACCTGCAAAGATACACCCCTCCGTCAGCGCACTCACATGGAGGTGTTGCAGTGGCTGCTGGGAAAACAGGGTGAGGCACAGAGGAAGAGGAGAAGGAGGGCAAGGAGGAGGTGGGTGGATTCAGGGTGGATGGAAAGGAATGTGTTGGGGATGGATGCAGCACAACAAAAGAAAGAACACAAAAAGACAAAAAAATTAAAACGTGAGACGATGAAACACTTCAGACACACACATACACACACACACACACACACACACACACACACACACACACACACAGGCTGTGAGCAGTGACAGATGCTGAAATGATGCACCAATCTGAAGACAGTGATCCTGATTGGTTTAAATGAGGATCAGAGCTTCATGGGATAAAATTAAAGAATAAAAATCTATGATTTTTGGAAAGAGAGAAGGGGCAGAGAGGGATTGATTAGTAAACTACAGTTATTTATATTTTTTACTGTAAATAAGACTGAATAACTGAACATTTAAAAGTGTCCTCGATAAGAGACACGAAAATATACACGCACATGTTCACGTTATAACCAGACGCGGGCTTATTAGAGGCTGACTTTTGAGCCTCCAGTCCTATTTTATACTCACCACTAATTTTCTTAGGTGCAACGTCATAATGTCTTCAATTCTACAGTTTTAGTTTGCAGACACTTTGGGACGTACATTTAGAGTGAGTACAACACAAGCAAAGATTTAGAAAGGAGAAAACAACACAGACTAGAGTTATAATCAGAGAACTCTTGGTATTTTAAAATCATTATTTTCTCTCCTCACCCTCCTGGCATCCATCTGTTGTTACAGCTGTATTTGTTGAGCCTGAGCTCTTTTTATTACTGATTGAAATGTCTTCATAGTACAGAGAGAGTCTCTGTGTTATGTAGTAATAGCTTGCATCAAATCACATTAGCAAACATCTTTACTTCTTAATTTCTTTAACCATAAAGTTCTTGATTTGACCTCATACTGTTCTTCTGGAAGAATAAATGTTTATATCATTATGTTTATATTTATATTTCTCAGAGTAATGCATTACAAAAGAGATACTGAATTTTGGGTACTGTACTTGCACAAGTATCCAAAAATAGCAGTTGCCATCTTCTACATTAATCTGTTTCTTAAAATCAGCTCTACTTTGGTACAAAGCCCCTTGTTTTGGTATAGGTGCTTTGGGTGCTTATTGTTATACTGAACATTAGATCCGGGCCAGGTTTTAAAACAACCATAAACAGCTGCAGCTGTGTGTCTACAACGAAGCAAAGGATGGATGACAGAGAAACATCAGTGTGTTACATAAGAACTGAGTATAAAATAGGGAGATATTTTTAAAAAATCAAGAACTGTTCCTTTAACATAACGCCTGTGACAACTGTTACCTTAATAAATGCTATACACACTGTTAAAGAAGTCACTCATGTTGCTTTGTCATCACGTTTTGGTGTCCAGTGAACTCACAGTGTTATTAAAACGGTTCAGGATCCCTTTACACTGCAAAGACTCGACAGGACGGACGCTGTCTTCATTTGGTTTAACATTAACATTGTGAAAATGAGACGGACCACAAGCGATGACGACAACAATCACTGAGGACAGCGGCACACATCGTAGTTTGACGCACTGGATGACTTCTGCGACACACACAGTGAAACGACACTGGACACGCTCACGGGTGGAAACAAACACTGTTCGCGCTTGCATCTGATGTTTCGTGTGTGTCTTTGCTTCTGTTATTACTCACTCTGATCCTGATGAGTCACCATCCACTGTCCCCGCCTTGATGCTCATGGCGACGCCGTTCAGCTGATCGGGCAGGCTGGACTTTGCCGGGCCTGCTCGACTGCCACTAGAGGAAGATCCCTGTGGAGACGCCGTTCCGGGGGCGTTTCCACAGAGTTCATTGTGGATACGGTTGAGACCATTTCTCTCTACAATGGGAGACAGCTGCTTCTTTTTTAGGATCCCTGCACAGGAAAACAAAGTATGACGTGTTTAGGAAAATATGATGATAGACAGGAAGCTGAAAACCATTATATAATATTTCACAATCGCTATTAAAACATTGTTTTTGAAGATCAAATAATATTTCAGTGCCACACGTGGTTTTCTTTGCAGGCATCAGGCTCAGCTTTACCTTTGTGAGGGTGGGCGCTGAGGTTTGGCAGACTGGGCAGCAGCACCGTCATCGTGTCCTGCGTCTTGCCATCTGAAAATGTCCGGCCGTCTCGGCTCAGACCCGGCTCTGGATTGGCCGGTGTGTCCGGCTTCAGTCTGTCAGAACCTGTGAGCTCGCTGTCCCCACTCACTGCTGCTGTGTAATCTCCAGGCCAGTACAGCTTCGTTAAACTGTTGTCTGGGAAACAGAAACCAAAAACTCATGAGATGCAGGACAAACACATGGTAATGATGCAATACATAGCTTTGGGATTAAACTATTGAGATGGTTTAATGTCCACTATTGTGGTACTGAACATATCTGGTGTTTAATATCTGCAGCTCTGGCACGTGGTTTAACACATAGAGATGTTCTGAAGTTGGGTTTTTGAACTTCAGACTCTTTGAAACATCTGGATGAAAAAATATTTTGCCTGTTTCATGAAAGAGAGTCTAGAAAATCTGTGACAGAACATTTTTTTCAGATGAGTGTCTTTTAGAAAAAACTTCAGAGCAGCAGAAAGTAGAGTTTTTATAAAATCAGATGCTGGGTATATGCAAGGTGTGAAACTGGAGCTGGGTTCAGATTCTGTACCGTGTGGTTGTGGCCTCTTGCTCGCATTGGACGCCAGGTTTTCCCAACATTCTTCGGGTGGGAGTGGACCCTCCTCGTCCTCGCTATCAGAGGAGTGTGTGGAGGCGTAAGAGCCACTCTGGTCGTCCTCTAGAGACAGGTCGCTGTCTGAGTCGCTGTCACGATCTACACACAGATGAGGAGAGGTTGATGTTTTTGTCCCGGTCCCTGCACTTAAACTATATATGCCATGCTCAGTGAGAGTAATACCATCTGGATGCTCTTTAGTCTCATGGAAGAGTGATGCATGGTCATTCAGAGCGATGTGCGCCTGACTGGTACTCAGCCCATCGTCCCTGAAAAGACAAGACATCAGTTTATAGCTGCTCCCGTCGCTCCGTCACATCAGGCAGCATGTTTATCTTCAGTTTTGCTACTCCTTCCTTTTACCTGAGGACAAATGGCACGTAGCTCTGCTGACTCTTTCCGCTCTGCATGGTGCCGTTCAGAGACACACTGGAGTCTCCAAAGGGAAGGTGATACAAGCGGCCGTCCATGTAGTTTGTGTTGCATTTGTAGCCCTGCAGAGATGAACAGAGGAGGCGTGTTGTTACTGTGACCTTGTGCAGCTGTTTGTTCATTAAAAAAACACTGAAAACACTCAAACCAACAACGTCTGAGGTGGGACTGTTGAAACGTTCTGACTTCCTCAGCCTGCCCTGCTAAAAGAAAGTCATTATTTCAGTTCTTCTGAGGAAGTCAACACCTAATTGTGAAATTTAGCTTTGGTTTTATGAAATGTGGTTCTAGTTGCTCTTTGCAATTTCACCACAACTTCAAAGTTTCATGTCGTTTGACTTCAAGAAGTAGGGCTTTCACACTATATCAATCCAGGGTGATGTTTTTAATGGATAGATGTATTTGTACTTTAGCATTAATACTGAGTCAATATTCAATTAAAAATTCACATCATATTTCATATCATATGTCTATACACTTGTTATGATTACAACAGAAAGGGTAAACTGGAGGAAGTTTCTCAGTTTTGGGAACAGGTGTTGTGATAATTGTGATAATGATATAAAACTATTAAGTGACTGGTCTGACACCATATCAGACATGATGTCCTCACGTAAACCTGAGCTCCACACCTCAGAGTAGCCTGACTGAATGGATATTTTCTCAGAGTTTGTGTCGAGAGACTCACTGAGGCCTTGGATTTGATCATATGATCGGGACGCTTGCGGCTGCAGCAGTATTTCATGGCGTTCCTCGCCTCCTTATTGAACACGATGCGGAAGAAGAACACAAAGGGACCCTGGGGGGGATTCAAGGATGCAGGAAAGGAAGAACGAATCAGGAGAACAAATCAAGAACTCAACCTGATTTCAAACTGATTTCAGAGGGAGGTGGAGGCCTCACCTGTACACAGTTGAAGCCAGCGAACAGGTAGTGAAAGATGATCATGTCACTGTTGACGGAGAGGAGTGCCAGAAAACATGTGACTGAAACCAGGAAGAGAACGCCACCTGCAGTCTTCAGGCCAGAGCTGCAGAAATAAGAAATCACATGAGGGAGCAAACAGAGAGACGTTATTTAGCAGCTGTCAGGATGATTTCTATGCATTCATTGATCTGAAGATGGAGTTTGATGATAAGCGACCTGAATGCACCAAAGCAAACATGAGGAGGAACAGAGCTGCACACTGTCTGAAAAATGTGTCTCTGGCTGGAAAATTTCCCTTTAAAATGCAACTTTTTTTTTTAATGTCAGCATATTTTTTCTCCATCTTATTATAACTTAACACTACTCACAGTGTATGGAGATAGTAACTCAGCCTTTCGCTGCATACTCTGTATGATGAATATGCCATGAACGCAAGAATACAAAATGCACTATACGGCTGCAACTAGAGATTAGTTTGATCATCTATTAATCTTAATTCTGTTCTGCTCAAGTGTTTTTCCAGCTTCATTGCTTTGTTTTTGGCTGATTTTGTCCATTTTGTATTAATTTGGCAACAGGTTTCCAGCAAAAGTTTTCAGCTGGCCCATGTTATGTTTTCACAGTTTAAACACTTGAAATAAGAAATGAGGTCAGCGACGCTGTGCAGAGCACTGACACTTCTATGCTGCAGGAGACATGTCTGACATGCCATGTCAGAGCAAAGGACGCAGTGCACACTGAAATCCACACCTGCTCACTCTGTAGATTTGCACTGGTGCAGCTGCTGCGGCGTCAAATAAATTACATTTTACTTCTTGTTTGTTTTTTTTTCTATTGTTAGCTTCTGCAGTGTAGTCCAGTCAGTCCATTAGACACTGATGATGGAGAGGAAAGATTTGACTGGACATTTCCTACAACTGAACAAAGCCTAAGTAAAAATTACTTCAACCAAATGAGTCAGTTGTTAATTATATTTGACGAAAATGTTGTGACACTCACACACGAGGCTCCTTCTTCTCGATGCTGTGGTGTCTCAGTGAGCAGGAGGCTCTGGACGACAGGATGTATAGGAAGATGTTCATCTGTGGACACAACGACACTTCTTATAACACGGCAGGAGGTTGTGAAACATCATCATCATTCATCTTTCTGTCAGAATATTTTCTTTATTGTTCAAAAGCTGCTGACAGTACTTCAGCTGAGCAGTAACGAGTGTGTTCACTGAGCTGCCATAACAACAGGTAACTACTCTGATGATCATCTGATCATTTATCATGCAAAACTTTTCATAGACCCAACAGTCAATCAATAATTCTTTAATCATTTTGATAATATCATTCCTTGCACTTACAAAATAATAAAAAATGAACTCCACCTTGAGCAGCTAACAGTAAAAACCTGCTTTTACATCAGTGCATCAGTAATAATAATCGCACAATACATAAAAGTTCAACTGTTACAGGATACATTGCACTTACATTGTTTTACTCAAGTAATAGTTTCAATGCAGGATTTGTACCTGGAATGGAGTATTTGTACTGTCTGGCATTAGTAGTACTGAAGTAAAGGATCTAAAGCATCACCACTCATGAGCATTTATGTGCCCAAACAATACAAATCCGCAGGGACTCACCGATGCCACCATTGCGATGGGTCCTGCAAAGCTCCAGATGAGAGTGTCATACATGGACAGCCAACAGAAATCCGGGTTCCCGTAGCCTTCAGGATCCAGTCCCACTGCCAAACCTGGAGACAAACACACACAGAGACAGACACGGACCCTGTAAGACTGTCGGCATGTTTGATAATGACCTGCTGCTCCAGTTTCCTAAGATGCAGCCAGATGAGATCAGTCCACTGATTAAAACAAATTATGTAGTGAGAAAACATGACAAACACACCATGACACATTATAACAATAATGTGAATTTGATTATTACTTAAATAAAACTTGTTTCTGTTTGACAGATCTGGGATGAAACGGCAAAGAAGCTCAAACCTGCATCAGCAGGCAACAATGATATAACTTTGACTAAATAATAAATAAAAACAATCTGTAAAGATATGGAAAAATGGCACTCATTCATTATAAATGAAACAACATGAGTATGTCATGATGCAACTTTATCTTGACTCTAATATCATTAATCAATTTTCCTTTTATTTTTTAATTAAACAACTTTCTTTGTCGTTTTTATTCTTATGCCTCTTTTGTTTGTTTTTGTCTAATTGTTGCAGCTGAATTTGTGAAAGACGTCTTGCAAAATTGCTATGAGTATATAAACATTTACGATACATTTTAAAAACATCAATAACATTTCATGTCTCTAGAGGGGATTTTGTTAGACACAACTGTGTTTAGAATAAAGTTGTAACCTGCTGCTTTTATGACACAGCAAGATGAAAACTAGACAAAGTGTCTCCCCCTTTACTGCACTGGTAAATTTCTGTGCTTTTAAGTGACCTAATGAGGGTTCAGACCTGTGATGAAGGCGGGAACTCCCCAGCCAATCAGGTAGTAGAATCTCATGGGTCCATAGTTGATGTCTCGCACTTCGCTGATCATGCGGTAGACATGCAGCCCCTCCAGGAAGAGCCAGGAGAAAGTGCAGAGGTAGAAGAAGTGCAGCAGGATGGCGATGACTGTGCACACAAACTGAAAAGAGCAGAATGATTAAAACATGAAGGTGTGGAAGAAAACATCTGGAATAAAGTAAAACAGATAGAAAACTAATTGTTTACCGGGTTGTCTGCCTGGTTGATGCCAAGGATGAAGATGAGCTCAGAGAGGAAGAGCGCGGTGGCTCCATTGTTGATTATACTGGTCTTGTTGCACTGCATAGCTCTCAGACAGAGGAGGAAGATGGTGGTAAGGAGGAGGAAGCTCAGCGTCACTCCCACCGTGCTCCACGTCAGGATTTTAATCGGCAGAATCTCTCCGTTCTGCCACAAACGTCACAGTTACGAGAGAAAAGTTAGAGTCAGAGTAATGTTGTGAGGTTTGGGTGAAGCTGACAACTTTGGTGTCACTCACCTCCCTCCTGGAGATGTCCATGAGCACGGCGAAGCTGGTCATGTGATAACACTGACAGCTGATGTGAGTGCTGTTTCTGAAGACGACCTCACAGCCCTTTGCTGACCATCCACCATTCCCGCCACTGAAACACAACGAGCAGAGGTCAAATGAGCACGATACGGCTTTGTCCAGTGTCCTGATCAGCTGTGTGTTACTGTGTGTGTGGCTGTGCTCACAGTATGGTGTGGTTCCAGAAGACACAGATGGGTTTAGAGCGCTCCTCGGTGGTGACCAACCGGAACTGCACAGTGATGGGCTTGTCCAGCGTGTGCTGCAGCAGCTCGTCGTTGTCGTGGACTGTGATGCTGACCACTGGCGTGTTGATGACTGGACGCTTTGGCACCCTGACGACACCAACAACAACAAAAAAATGACAAAAGGCATTAATTTAAATTAAAGCCATATTTACATTACATTTCTAAAGATTTTAATCTTTAATAACTGGTCCAAAATGCTTCTTATTCTTATTCTTATATCTAGTGTTATTATTATTAGGGATTATATTCAGCAGTGGATTAATAAATTTAGTGCATGAGTTGAGTATTTCAAGAGGCAGGATGGTGTCTGAGGCACTGAAAATAAACAATGGCTGGCCTTGGTTAGGTAACAAAAGAACACGTTCTCTTTGTGTAACATTGTAAATCACTGATTTTTGGACACCAATATGAAAAACTGCATGGTACAGAGAGATATACAAGTATTTTACTCACACAAGAGCACAATACTTTGTTTTAAATCTAAAATGAATCTAAAGGGAAATATCTAAAGTAGTTTTGGAGTTAATGAGATAAAATATTCAACAACATATCTGCTGTTTGTTTTCCCAGACAATCATTAAACTTCTGTCTCACATTAAGCCTGCTTTTCAACCAGCAGCGCCTCATGTTCAGGTTTTATTTATCGTTCTCACCGCAGACTTCTCTTGTCAGGATCATAGCTCTCTGGCAGCAGCGAGGCCAGGCTGTGGAAAATGATCACACTGGCGATGGCGTCCTGCTGGTTGTTGTCAGGGTGGCGTCTCTTCCTGTTGGCCGAGCGGTTTCTCAGCGAGGATTCTGGGAAGACGTCCAGGTGTCTGTGACCCTTGGTGTCCACAGGTGGTTGGAAGACTGAATCAGGCAGCGTGACGGCTGTCTCTAGGTCAGCAGGACGGGGGCCCCTCAGGGACTGGTACCGCGGGAGTTTGGCTCCGGCAAAGTTCATCTTCTTCAGACGATCGACAGAGATGACTGGAGGAAAAGACAATCCCAATAAATCAGATTTAGCCCGAATAAAAATGTTGTTACGGTGCTGACAGGAGGGACGCTCTCATCCATTTTGTACTTGATCAAGACATTATTTATATATTATTCTTTATTAATATGTAAATAAAGCTGCTTTTCAAGCACGATTACTGCTAAAATAATAATGTGCAACCATTTGAATGACCTTTAAGTAATTTTCTTAAGTTCAGTTGTAAGATTCCCTCTTTTCTTTGTTTTTGGTTGTAATAAGTTGAACGTTTTGGGGTTTTGGATTGTTGGTTGGATGACATATTTGAACAATTCATCTTGGGCTTTAGGACTTTATCACAGGCATATTTTTATATGTATTCTGACATCTAATAAACCAAATGATCAACGAAATTGAAAATAATTGTTAGTTTCGAGTTTAGAATCAGAAAAAAGCCTTTTTTACTGAAAAGTTCAATTTCCTCTTCTGATTCTTTGTTGATCACAATTAGTAATTATATTATTTTAGTCTAATACAACATAATATTTGTGCTTGCTGACTCATTTTTTGGTGTATTATATGTTTATATGTTAATTGGTTTGTTTCATTTTATTTGTATGAGCTTCTCTTATACTATACTGACCTCTGATAAAGGAGCTTTAATGGTTGTCTCGAGGTCACATCTTGAGTTCTAACGCTGAAACACTCACCTATATGCGGTGTGACGATTGTGAAAGGGCTGAGGTAGGTCTTCCTCATGTTCTGTGCCAGGGTGTTCGCATATTCCTCGTAATGGCGTAGCAGCGCTGCCGTGCCGCCCTCCGAGTGCTGGATCAGCTCCCAGTGCAGCCGCGTGTCTGGTGACAGGATGGCGCTGCCCACGCGGACTAAATTCTGTCAGGAAACAGCGAGAGTTCAGTGTGACAGGATGCCGCAGTGGAGAGTGAACTGAAGTGTGATGCACTCCCTGCAGATACAACATGAACGGCTGTGAAGTCACACCAGGCAGGGCTGGCCTTCTGTTGATACACCAGTTTTGTTTACTGCAAAAACTTTTTTTCATTGTTTTTACTTATTTTCCTGCTGCGCTCTGAGGTTTCCTGTAGTGATGTGTGATGTGTGGCAGATCACCTCAGTAAAGTGGACGTCCTGTGTGGCTGTGAGGTTGAAGCCCTGCTGGCTGCTCTCATGCTGCAGCAGACTCTGTGTGAGCCGATATGCTACTTTCACATCGCTGCCGTAATATTTCTCTGTGTGCGAGGTGGCGTTGGCCAACATGGCTGCTGTCTGCTGAACCTGTCCAGAGTCCAGGAGCGACGCATTACGGTAAAACTTTTCAGACTGGAGAAAAGAAAGAAAACACAAACGTTTAGTAACTTGTAGATGTTTCAGTGGGTTCATTTTAACACCTCTGTCCTAGGGACAACGTCAGACTAAAATGACTTAAATACTGGAAGGGTTGGGGGGAACCCTTGTAGAAACATTAATGATCTCCAAAGGATGAATCTTTGGTGACCCTCTGACAAGCATGAAATGAATTGCTGTGAAACATTAAAGATCCTCAGAGGATGAATCCTAGACAATCCGCGTGCAGCCACTAACACACTTGCAGCACTCCACCTCCATCCAAATGAGGGTGTTCAGGGTGCAGGAGGGTTAATCTTAAAACTGACAGAGAGAAAAGTTCCACACCAGAGCTTTCAGCTTGCTGAAGGTAACAGAGGTACAGTTGAAGAGATTGGGAGGCAGCCAGCCCTTGTGCTCATCACAGTGGCGGATCGCTGTGCCTGAAGGAGGAGGAGAGAGATCGCATGAGGGTTGCAGAATAGACTGCAGCTGAGAGACAGCTTCAGGCAAGTTTCAAATATTGCCATTATTATTCGGTAATTTGATGAGCTGCCTGGAAAACCATCATACCGAGCGTTCCCTTGGGACAGGGAACTGCTGCAGGGAGACCAAACTTAGTCCTGGGCCACCAGATCCCAGCCTCGATGGCCTGAGGGCAGCTGTCATAGATTACTGAGAGAGATAGAGCAGGAAGGAGACAGATAGAGAGATGATGAGGATAAAAATGTAAAATTAGTAAATATATTTGTAGCTACAATTTGACAGGGAAAATAATTAAGGGATTACGGTAATAGCTGATAATATGATGTGTTCTGACCTTCACAGCCGTTGGGAGAAACCTCAGCGAATGGGTTGTCACAGCGGTCGCACTGGCGTCCGATGACACCAGGCTTACACTGACACTGGCCGCTCTCTCGGTCACATGCTCTGGAGAAAGAGCCGACCGGGTAGCAGTCGCACAGCAGGCAGGTGTCGGTGCCTTCAGGACGGTAGTGGTTGTCCTGGAAACGGGATGGAGAGAGGAAGCGCTGATTGACTATTTTTTTTTCTTTAAATCAATGTTTCTGCACCAGCCTTCCCTTATTTTCATGTATCCACACACGTTCCCATCTGAAGTCTGACAAGTTGCAGCTGCTTGTTCAAGAACACCTGTTTTCCTGGTGAGACTTGAGCTCTGTCCCAGTGTCTTACTCCACACTACATATACAAAACAATGACACATTAAGTTTACTCCAAGTGGAGTCTGTCTGCAGACTAAATTTGCTTGATTTGAAGGAGGAACTGCTGCTAACTGAAAATAAATCTGTAGGATATACATTTACTGACTTTGGTGACTTATAACTCCTGTTGAAAGAAAAATGGTTTATTTACATTTTGAAACCAGAGTATTTATATTTCCATTCCCCGTCATGTAGAAAAAGTATTCATTCTCATTATTTGGTGTTTTTATTTTGTCATGTTCATTTGCTGTTCTCTTAAAAACTAAAACAGGAGATGGGCTACAGGAGGAGAAGAGGCAGCTCAAGAAGCTTGGAAAATTAATAAGTAAAGTAAATAAAATAAAAAGAATTTAATCTTTAGAAAAACATTTGTCTTTCTCTGATTAAAAAGGTTTAATCATCAATTTGAATGCATTTTGAAAACTGCATTGTGTATTGTATTTCTTGCACACTTTCTTGTGTGAATACCAGCTGTATGTTATTAGTATGATGTACATAGCTGGGACACAGCTCTAGATTTTCATTTTCTAACATCATGCACCGTCAGACACTCTACATTCAGAGCAACAAAGCTGCAGCTCGGCGCTCTCACCTTGCACCGGCACTCTCCGCTCGTCTTGTTGCAGTCAGAGTCGAAGCCCTTGCCTGTCTGACAGTTACAGGGGCCGCAGGTCTTGTGACCCCACCAGCCTCTGGGACATGGCAGGTCAGTCCTGTAAACGTAATAATAAAGCACACAACACATGAAGAGCTATGATCAACAAACGCACAGAGTTTGACATAAATGTGGAAAACTGTACTTTTTCTCGCAGTAATGGCCAAAGTAGTTGCTGGGACAGTCGCAGGTGTAACCACGAGTGGAGCTCAGCTTCCTGGTGCACGTTGACTCGTGCTCACAGGGGTTCAGTGAGCATACGTCGGTGCAGTTGGTGCCATAGTAACCTGTGGGTGAAAAGATGAAACAAAAGTAATTAAGTTCCCATATGTGTAAAAGCATAACTGTGATGCACTACAGGGTTACGTAACAGAGAATTATGCATTCTAATTAAGCAAATAAACACACAGTTTTAAATGTTACTATTATGTGAGCAGACTGACCAGCAAGGCAGGTGCAGGAGTAGCTGTCCCAGTCGTCGCTGCAGTAGCTGTTGACAGGACAGGGGTTGGAGCTGCAGGGGTCGGGCACGCTGCAGCCCGGCTCCACGTTCACCTTCCTTGCCTGAGACAGACTCAGAGCCCCACCTACACGCAGACCCTGCAGGCAAACAAACAAACATACACGTGGGAATCCATGGAAGCACAACACAGTCTGCACATATTGCAGATAAATGATAGAGCTCTCTGGTGTGGTGCTTATTTTTTATGAGTGAAATGTTAAATGGGTAAAATTATAATTATCTTAATTATTGCAGACTGCAACGTGCAAAAGCCGCAGGAATTTGCTGAAAACACAGGGGTCGCTTTGGATGTGTCTAAAAACACTTCTATCTAGTAGATGTCTAACTGCACTCTGTCATGACTTTTAGCTATGAAAACATTTATATATGTCGTCTGAACATCTGGAAAAATGTGTATATAGATATATGTATAGATACTTTCTTGGGTTGCGTGATGAAGTACTTTGGTTCTTGTCTGCTCTGACATGTTCAAACCTGCTGATATGAATGCAGAAACTACAAAGAGGACGGACCTGTATACAACCACGGAAGCCATGTTGTATTTTCCCATCAGGCCTTGCCAAACCACCAACACTCACAGTCTTCAGCTTGGAGTCTCGCAGCTTCCCATCCACATCCATACTGGCCTGAAAAGACACACGACACAAACTTTGTGGCTGCAAAACTACAAGAATTTAATTCATGGTGATTTACAGAAACCAGGATCCGACAACTCACCAGGTAGAGTCCCTGGTCTAAAGACAGCACTGCTTTGTGGTGGCTCGCTGCTCCCCCCAAACTGCTAATATCCAGCTGCAAATGATGCCAGTCTCCATCGTTCACCAGCACTTCTTCCACACGGGAGAGAGTTGAGTCCTCCCCTCTGTGCAGCCCCATCAACACACTCCCACCGCGCAGCTACACGGACAAGGAGGGAGGCAAGAAGAAAGGAGGGGACAGCAGGAGGGAGATTGAGCCAATGTTCAATAATGGTGGGGGTAAAAGAGCACCAAGAATCAGCACAGCATCACAGGATAAACAGAAACATCCAGCTCTGACAGGCTTTTTTTTCTTGTGCACACTTTATAGTCAAAGTTCAAACCTTGAACGGCTGCACATCATAAGTATGCACATCTAGAAATAGATTATTGAACAGTTATGTAACATCAGAGAGGCATCAGTCTAGACAAACTCGGGGCTGAAAATGCCTCAAATGTTATGATGACTGTCTGATCAGTCGGATTTTGTCTCAGCGTCCCCTGATATTCAGTGACATTGCTGCAATTCAAATGGCCAACAGGTGGAGCCTCTATCCTTTCATGTTTTATCATTTAGAAACTTCAGGTGAGGACCACTGTCATGCTCATACTGGACTTCACAACCATGGTGAAATAAGTTTTCGCTCTCTGTTACAGAAGTTTGCTGATTAGAAAAATAACTTAGAGGTCCTTAAAATGTTTCTTTACGTAAATAAATGTTTCCCTTAAGGTAAATTGATATTACTACATTTCAGTGACTGTAAAAGCATCTTTGGAGAGAAAGCAGAAGGACATCCAAGTAAAGCCAGAAGTGTCTTAGCAATGAGAGCAGGTGTAACCATGTGTTGCTCTCACCTGCAGTGTGAGGTTGTGCTGCAGGCCGGAGGAGACGTGCAGCAGTGTGGCGCTGGCCTGACGTGTGCGGAACATGAGCTCGATATGCCAGGGGACGGAGGCCGTCGCCGTCGCCATATTATTCCACTGCAACAGACTGTTACCCAGGAAACGCTGTGGGCTGGCCATAACTACAGCAACAAGGGGTCAAAAAGAAGATAAAATGTAAGGAGAGAGAGTTTCAAAGGCAGTGAGTCATTACTGTCAAGCAGAAAGTCCAGCATGTTCTCTAATCAAGTCCAAGTTATCACCGCCAAACTAAAACCCTCTTTACTTAAAAAAGGCACTTTACTTTTATAATCTGTCAGCTGTCTGTGGCTGTCTGATACCAAATTAGATATTCCCAGACAGCTCATATCGATGGCTTTACAAACCAGCACTTGCAAAAGCAATTCAGATGAATAAGATATAAGGACACTGAGGTAACAATTTAAAACGGCATTTGATTAAAGTCAAAAATGTGTTTTTCATCTTCTTTTCTGGCTTTAGGAATGTTTGAGCTTCTCTGTGCAGGATGATGTCTGTGCAGAGTGGAAAAGACAGAAAGCTTTCATACGACTTTAAAAGTGTGGAGGTGATTTTTGAAATAAATGATCTCTCTTTTAGTGTAGCAGTGAAATTTGTATTTTCAAGTCATTTTAATTCTAGTTTTACTGCAGGAAGTTTCTGAAAGGTTTGTGCCTTCATTTGGTTTGTGACTTTGTGTAGCGACTGTGATGTCAAAGAGAAGCTTTCTAGCTCTTTCACACGTCAAAGTGACACGAAAGGACACTCTGCCTGATGTGAAACAGTTTCCCTCTCGTTACCCCGTCGCTGCACAGAGTGAAGAAAAGCACCCGATCGAAAAAATTGATTAGGGATGGCAAATAAACCTGATGTTGTTGGCTAGTGAGAGAGGCAAAGAGAGAAACTGCAGTTTCAGTCACAGTGATACACATTTACACAGAAAGATACATAAAGATTAAATTAATCCATTAACATAGGAGGCTGTGACAAACGATCATTTTTATTATCAGTTTTTCCACTAAATGTGAGCGTTGTCAAAGGTAAAATGCTCTTGACAGTTTCCTAAAGCTGAAAGAAACAAATATTGAGTTTACCCAATAAAAGCAACAAATCTTCACATTTCAAGAGACAGAGCCTTTGAATCTATTAACCTAATGCACATGTGTCCATAAACAGCTGCATTTTAAAAAGCACCTGTAATGGTGGTGATGATTGTTCAAGACTGCAATCCATTATAATATATTAAAGTTATCAGTGCTCATTAAACTACCTTTGGATGTGATCAGTGTGATCACGTGGCACGATGCACAGTCTCACCCCGTAGCCCTCACACGCTCTGCCCGCCTGCATAGCAACCTCTGATTTTCACTTTAATATCTGATCTGCATGAAAAAATGCTCACTAAAATAAATCTTTTTCACTCACTCCACTTCGAGCATAAAACAAAGGTGTGCTGCTTTGCTACGTTCGTTAACATTCCTTCGTCTCCTCTCAAATTGCTGTAAACCATAAATTAGCGCAGTTAACAGCTGCAAAGGATCAGGTGGAACAAAAACAGACACCAGAGAACAGAAGGGACAGAAACAAAGCTAAGCACAGCACGTCCTCAAGAGTCACACAGCAGGTAGTCGGTTCAACTTGTCTAAATCAGAGAAAGCTCAACCTCAAGCAGCTTGATTCTCACTGATACTGGTTATGTCATGAATCAGGCCTAAAACTACTAATCAACAGTCTTTTGATGTGTATGGATGCCAGGTGTTTCCAAAAAGCTGCAGCACCAACTGCAGTGCACACAGCTGACTTCCCACCTGCTATTTTCAAACGCAAATGCAGCAGTTTCTGTAGCAGTGGGTTCCTGTTACTGTTTCCACTTGTCACTGAGTGCTAAGCTGTCATCCATCAAGTCAAAATAAGCAACAAGTTCAGTGTCAGGTCACGCATCAAAACTGTGGATAAATCTGCGTCAGGTCTCGCCTCATGTCTGCACGTTTCCACCCTGACGTCCAGCATTTTTACCACTTGACTTACTCACCTCTCTCACAGTTTTGCCCTCCAAACCCAAGTGGGCAATCACAGCTGAAGGAGCCCCACAGGTTCACACAGGTTCCTCCATTCAGACATGGGTTGTTGTTGCAGAAATGCCGTTTGGCAGAGCATCCTGGGAGAGCAAGAGAACAAGGTTGATGCATCCATTTGATCTGCTCTACCTCATTATTTCATCAAAGGACCGTCGAGTTAGCGGGTAATAAAGTATTCATAGGAGGTACAATGATCATTTCCCACTGACTCGACTCCCCTGCTGTGCTCATTATGCTCAGTAATTTTCGTTCTTCTGCCAGTCCCTCTCTCACTTGGCTAGTTGAATAATAAAACATTGTTTGACTGCAAAACAGTGACAAAAGTAAGAGAATAAGGAAAGGTTCAGCTTTGGACAAACAGCGGGTCAAAACTTACCGGGCAGTGTGCCGTTGTTAGCGATGAAGCTGGCCATGTCTATGTGCTGGTTGTCGATACGCAGGTTCTTCATGCAGCCCACAAACTGCCGGTTGCTAACTGGAAAGTCCTCCGGGAGTTTGGGGACCCCTCCGAGGAGCAGTGGGCCGGTCAGGTCCAGAGATCTAAAAAACACAGACGCCAGAGCATTTTCGCACTCTGAGTTTTGCTCTGCCTTTACATCATCAACACTAATAAAAGGGGGAGGGGAAGCATGAAAAATTCATCTGAGAGTAGTTTTCTAGTGTTATTTTCCCCCCTGGAGATGAAAACAGAAAAAGAGGATAAACATCCCTATAAAAGGAAAAGCAAAGCTTAGCAAACACCCTGGAGATGTGGAACCTCATTTCAAAACAAGTTTACTCTCTCTCCTAATGAGCTGACTGCAAAGAAAGTAATCAAGTAAATTATTGAAGTAAACAAGGAGTAATGAGGGGATACATAAGGACTTACTTTTTGGATCCCGACTGGCTGCCCTGAGCAGAACAAGTGTAATTTCCGATCATGTGACCAAACCGGAGCGCCACAGAGGTGTCGCAGTTGTCCACCGTCACTACAACGACCTTTTGGTCCGAGGGGCCCTGCGGCAGGCCGGCCTGGTTTAGGATTGGCTGTGGAGTGAGAGACAAACTCATGAATATCAAGATAAATTATGGAGTGCCTCCCTTATGTTTCTGGGGAGGTTTCAGTCAAAACAATGAGGATTAAGAATGAATAATGCCTCACTGCCCCATCTGTTTTATGCACACAAATGCACGCTGGAGAATCTGGAGAAATGTTTGTGTTGTTTTTCTTTCTGACCAACTGAAAATTCAACAATCAGATACATGAGTTTGTGCTTTTGTATTGAGAGAATAATATCTGCTCTTTGTCTTCATCAGTTACGCAGAAGGATCTGAATTAGAGCAGTTTAGCAGAAACATTAAAATAGATTGATTTAGATGGACAGATAAGAGGAATGTTACCATCGTCCTATAGTGTCATATTCATTCAGAAAGTCCCACAAGGTCTGTCAGCAGTGAAAAAAAGAAAAATAACAGTCATGCTGCTATTTTTGAGTTGCTGAAGTATTTTGGTCACCCAGCATTTATAAATAGGACCGAAAATTAGGTTGCTATGAAAATAATTCTATTATCCTGCTGCATTTAACACAGCATTAATCCATAAATCAATACAGAAACTTGTGGGACTCTCAGCCAGTGCCGAGCTGTGCGCAGCTTTATGAGCCAGATTAAAAACTTAGTGGAGCTTTGAAACTGGGAAACAACAGATACACAAACCATCTTTTTGCATCACACTTGGTTCAATCCCAGTTCATCGTTAGCTTGGTGTTGTTGAGTATTTTAATAATTCATATCATAACAGCAAGACCTAAAGGCAGCGGCTGGCAAGCACACACACAAACATACACTCATGCACGCAAACACACTCAGGAGAAGAGCTTGCTCTCTGCAGGACACCGTCCATGCCAACAAAGGATCATCTTCATTGTCTCAGAAATCAATAGGGGGAGCAACAAAAGGAGGAGGGGTCTGCGGGGGAGAGAATGATGATCCTGTCAATAAAAGGTCGCGACCTCTTCTCAAACCGGGCTGTTTCTCTGAGGTCACGTAGGGCTCATATTAACCCTGGGTGTAGGTTCAAACTGGTGTCGCGAGCTGAGAGCAGATCAGTGGCCGCCCTCGCTCACGGCTGCCTGCAGGCGAGGACGGGCTGCTGAGCTGTCAGCTGGTCAGACAGGATTTAGGCAGGAATTAGCTTGTCTACATGAGCAGAGATGATATGAAGAGCTGGCACGCTGCTGATGGCTCGAAAACAGACATTAAGCATGCATTGTCTGGCTATTCAGGTCTCTGTGAGGTTAGACTAAAATAGATCCCCGCCTCTGACTGCGTGAGCCTCAGGAATGATCATTTCCTGACAGATCTGCCTTTATGAAGCCTCATCTTTGCTGTCTGATCCCTTCATTTAAAAGCTCGGAAAAACAGCACCCAGCTAGAGATAACTTGTAGAGTTCATTGGCTGGTGCAACATCTTTAGCAGCTCTATCTGAGGAAATCTATTAAGACAAAACCCACTTCATCAAACAACACAGCAATGACAAATATAATTCTAGCCCAAAGCGGTGCCACAATTAAATTTCTCTCACATGATTTTCTCATAGAGTAGATTAGATTAAATCTCCATGAGCCACTAATAATATGACTCTGTAAATGAGAGGCTGCAGTTACTTAAATTCCTGCGCTCACTTTGTGTCTTGTGATCACAGTGTGCTCAGTGTTAGTGATGTGAATGAGATAAGACCAATAATAAGCACCTGGCTGTATGTTATCACAACACCTTACCTGAATCACTAGATTGTTCTTAAGGAGACAGAAATGTCAGTCCATTGTGTCATTGTTCATGGAAATGGAGAAGAAAACTTTGTCTTTTGTCTTTAACCAAAACAGAAAAGCACAACAGGAACATGTAATCTAGAGAACAACAGCGTAAAACAAAGCACACAGTGAAACAAAACTTATGCTAGCAGCTGGCTAACGTTAGGAGGCTACCATGCTGACGTTAAACAGGTCTCATATTTCCACCTAACACAAAGTGCAACTGAGGATGATGGGAGTTTTTTATTTTTCAGGTTTTTGGTCATGAACCAAAGTATCAGACAAATTCACATTTTGAGGAGATGAAGGCGTTGGATGGAAAGTTAAGAGGTCAACACATTTATTACAGTTCATACTGTGGGGGACATGAACGTACCACACATCACAGCAAACTATGCAGCAGTTGTTGAGACTTTTCACGCAACCCTTCGCAACTGTGAATGTCTGTGCCAATCAAGTCACACAGATCTTGAGATACTTCATCAAACAGTTACAAACTGTGAGAGATCAAAAGTCGATGGATCACCACAGTCAGTGGACTTCATCCTATGTCGACCATGAATCCACGTACAAATTTTAAAGGCAATCCATCCATTTCTTGTCAAAATGTACAGATACAATACTTCAAAATTAAACCACTGGAACTAAAAAACACAGTATACAGTGTGTTGAGACTGAAAGCTACCACGTTTCTCATTGGTTTTATTATACAAACCAGATTGGTTCCCAGTCTGTGGCTCAGGTGTCTGAACTAAGTTTTAAGTCCAATAGGCCCCGTTATGAAGTGCTGTTCCCACAGGAAGTCCCAGCACTTTCTGTTCAGCACTGAAATGTTAAGTCGATGGGAACAAACACTGAAAGTGGCTTTCACTTTTCAGTCGACGCCTCAATTTGTTACAAATTTGTTGATGATGAAACAAGCAAACATGCGGTGTGAACTGCCAAAGGTGAAATCATCCGACATGCTTTTTCCACGGTTTTCCCTTCTCTGTGAAAGCTCTGAAACAGGCAGCGCTCCAGATTGGACGCTCCTTTCACTGACCTCTGCTGTCATCAGTCACGGCTGTTGACTCTCCAATAATGACTGTCTGTCAGGACGTCTTTCTGCAGCACAAAACCCTGTCCTGTCAGCGCTGATTGGAACACACATATTTGCTCAGGACCACATTAAACACTACTCTCACCCGCCGCTACAGGGGATTATGGGAATATGAGTTTCCTGTCACCGAGGGTGACGGGGTTGTGCAGGAGGAGCATGGCAGCCAGCAACACAAATATGGGCGCTAAGATTGACTGGAAAAACCATAGCAACATGAGGGGTTGGCCCTGAAGCGCAGCGTCCCCCTTCAAAGCCCAAGTCAATACTTCTCTCTGCTTTTCTTTACCCTCCTTTCGCTCCTCTCCTGCTCTGCTTTTCTGTCCTCGCTGGAGAACAGAGAGTGAGGGGCACCTTCCCTGGGGCCGCATCATTCACTGCCCATGGTCCCAAAGGAAGCAGAGCCAAACACAAAGGCAGCGGTCATTGCCATTCTCCACAGTCCCCCACCATCCTGAAAGCCACATTTCAATCTAAAATGCCCCCTCCCCGCCTCACCCTGCCCCACCTCCTGCGGACAGGGACGGGTCAGAGTGGGCCACCATGGGACACCTCCAGTGGGAGGAGCCATGTTTGTACCTCAACGACTCACAGGATGCGCAACATGAGGAGGAGGATGGGGAGGATTAGTACAGCCAGAGCTGGAAGTTGACCTACAGACATTTTTTGGGATGTTTAGTGTTAAAGGGATGCAACGAATTCAGTATAATGAAGACACATGTGGGACACACACGACACATGTACAGGACATGTGTCCTGTTGCGCATCATTAATTATTATGTTACCATGACTTTGTGTGATTTGTTGGTGCTGAATAGATCATCAGTTAATTTAAGTAAATGAACAGTTACATCAGTTAAAATGCCAGTAGATCTGCTCTAATCCAGCTCCATTGAAAAGCACGTGGCAGATCAATGCAACAGTGCTTGTCTGAAGCTTTTTTAGTCAAACTGCTAGCAAACATCTCTATCTTGCACTTGTAACTGTCTAAAATCTGCCCTGGAGCTCATACTGCAAACCTGATCATCATCATCAGACATGCAGCACACTTACAGATGTAAAACAGACCGATCAGGAAAAACAACAAAAGAATCGGGGAGTCATTTGATTTTAGGGTTTTACACCAAAGTGATTAATGACACTCTAATGACTTCTTGGCAAAGAAGCAACTAGTTTTCACCCAAAAGTTGACAAGACCCCCCCATCACTTCTTCTGGCTAAAATCTGACACAGCCATGTTATCATAGACACTGAATAGAAAATGTGAGCAGCGGGGGTGTTGCCTGGCAACATCTTTATGATGCAAAGTGACTTCCTCAATAGACTAAAATGTGGCATCCTGTGTGTGTTGGTCCTGGCTGGGAAAGCTCTGAGAGAGCAGAGACAACAGCTCCATACATTCCTCCACTGATAGAGCTGTTGTGATGCTCTTACAGAGAAATGTATTAATCAAAACATATTTAGTCCAGTCTGGAAATACACTGCCTTCCTACTCTCCAGCTTTCATTCACTCTGCCCCCCCATCGCCCTCCTCTCCATTGTCTGAGTCTCTCCCTCTGTCAGTGTCTAGTTGGCACGTTGGCTCTTTTCCAGATCATCAGACTGTCAGCAGTGATTCTTCAGTCTGACAGAGCAGCAGCACTAAAGAGGCTGTACAACAAACTTACACAGCTCAGGGTTTCCTGTCTGCACGCTGGTTTACGCCCACCATAGCTGGACGTCTACCGATGACTGTGTATTGACAAAGCATGTGAGCTGCCAATCATCACTGCAGCGACTCAAACCTGTGACCTGATTTCACTCTAAATATCTCCAGCAACTGCGTCTGTCTATTGTGCTGCCACAACTGATGAGAAGTGGGCAGGTTGAGCCAAAGGTATGTCAGCAATCATTTTGTAATTAAAAAAAAAACAAAAACCTAAGCAAAACATAGAGATAGTTCAACCATTTAAAGTAATAACAGGACATTTTGGTAGATCCACTTTGGTTTTCTTGGAAAGTTTTATACCACATATCTAAAATACCAAATATAACAAGTCTTGGATCATACCTTGTTGTAATAGTGCACCTCCACTATGTGCCACTGGCCGTCACTGACACCTCCGAGGATGTACGGTGAAACTGTAGTTTTGGTCTCGCCTGGAAAACAGTTAAAGAGCTGAATAACTGCAAACACACTCTGGATGAAAATGGCATGAAACTGACAAAACTGTCTGCAGTAAAAGTAAAAATACAGAATGAATAGACCAATAACCATTTTACCTGCAGAGAAGGTGAGTTGTATCTGCTCATTGATGATTTCCATGGCGATGAAGTCATGTTTCTCATTGAAGCGGCCATTGTAGAGTAACAAACCATTGGGCTCCTTGGTGGCAAATCTGAAAAAAAAAAAAAAAGATGTTTTAATTTGATTTTATATCTGTACACAACATCTTCACTATGAAATTCATGTATCCATTTTATCCAGATGTATTAAAGGTTAAAACTTGGGGCGTTCTACACTGACAGGGATACGTTCCTACAGAAAAGCTCCTACAGAATTTCCCCTCAATTGTTCCTGGGAAACTGTCAACACCACACCAGAGAGCCACGCTGTTGCACAAATTGACTTATTCATTGATAAGGATGAACCAGGACATTATTGTTTGACTATTTTAACTCAATCCGACATATACTGCTGCTATGAAAACAATGACTGAAGCATTAAATGAGTTTTGATCCATAGCACAAAGCAGTTGATGCACCATTTATTCATGTTTGACTATTGTTTGCTAAAAACTATACTTCCCAGCAGTTTAAGGAAATTACAAAACACAGTTTAATGAAACAAAATATTTAAAGGCTGTTTCTAGAAAATCATATCTTTTCTAAAAATAGGACTAAGGCTACAAACAGAAGAACAGCCCAAAGATCTGATACCAGCCTTTCAACATAAGGATACCAAATGACAAGAGTACTAATGTGTACTGTAAAAGAGCATATGCTGTCGGCCATGCCTGTACTCCATGCTAACAAAGAAAAGACGGGAGAAAAGAAGGAGGCCAGTGGTCGGGTTTGACCTATTTAAATACATGTATACCATCCCCTCACATTCACCTTACTTCCTTTCACACTGGAGTGCTCCTGTCCCACTCAGTATCACAGCGTGACGTGTAACTTAGTATCATGAAGACGAGCCCGAGATGTAACAATGCTGAGGTTTTACCAAGATCACTGAACAGATAATCAGGTTAATCATGAACACAAGGCCAAGTCAGAGGGAAAATAAGTGAAGGAATACAGACTCTGCGTGCCATTAATAGATATCACAGAGCCACGTTAGACACTAAAACACAGAGACAGAAAACTGGGGCAATGTCAAAGCAGCAGGGTGGGGGTACGCAGAACTGCAAGTAAGAAACACAGGAAGACAGTTCAGAATAATGACGGCTTCAAAATGTATTTTCTCATGCAGGAGAACACAGACAGCTGCCGGTGCTGTAACCACAGCCTCAGTTTCAAATTTCTGTTTGCATCTTGATAGTGAAACCAGATCGCCCAGAGCCGCCATGCTGCATGATCCTCATATATTAATGCTCATTTCAATATATCTGCTCTGGGACCAGACGGCCCACGGTGCCTCACTCTCACTCTAGGATCAAAGCATGTGGTAAAACACATGGTTTAAAAATATCATGCTCTACCTGTCAGCTGTGGTCTGCGGTCGTAAATCTGATCCCGTGGAAATGGGTCGCTGTGATGTGTGAAAGTGTGTTACACTAAAAAAAAAGCACTAACTACCAGGTTTATTCATTATCCATCCCACAGGAGACCCAACAATGAGTCTCC
Organism: Datnioides undecimradiatus; assembly: GCA_008933995.1. Classification (NCBI taxonomy): domain Eukaryota; kingdom Metazoa; phylum Chordata; class Actinopteri; order Lobotiformes; family Datnioididae; genus Datnioides; species Datnioides undecimradiatus. The sequence continues at coordinate 9,119,970 of WARS01000013.1, read as the reverse complement.
AGTGCGCATCTGCCAACTTGTGTGACTTAATGGCATCTGTATTTTCTGGTCATTTACTCCACTAACATGCAGCTTAATATCCTTAATATGACTCAATATGAATGATTATATTAAAAAGTTACACTGAAACCACAAGGTTTGTCTGAATGTTCTTTTGTAAGCCCAAACGCAGCTGCAGGCTCCATCTAAGCACTTTGAAGAGGAAAGATATCATTCACGCATCCAAATGTCTGACCATGCTTTCACACATGAGCAGCCGCCCCGCCCACCTTCCCCCTCCTCTGTCTGACTTCACGGTTTGAGGGTCTACTGTAAATGATGCTGTTTGTGCAGGATTCCTGAGCTGGAGAGGAGCCAGGGGGCACGGCACCGCTGACCTGCTTACTGAGAAAAACGATAATCATGACCTCAGAGGAAAGAGGATGCTGATGCTCCAGCTGATATAACATATAACAGCAGACACAGTGCACAGGCAGAGCGCTAAGACAGCTCCAATAGATCCAGCAAAAAATACTAAACGACAACTACAATTACGATCTAGAGTCTATTACTCCTCGGTTGGCTTCTAGTCTTTGACGGATCGATTTAAAAGGCTTCTCCTCATTGCCCCCTTGAGCCCTCTGAACTATGAGAGTAATCAACCGGAGCTAAATACTGACTCAACTGGCATCAATGCATGACACATTAGGCACCCATCAGTAAAAATAACAACCAGTCTGCCCGTATGTAGGGAACCATGTCACGCTATGCTAACATGCTGCAATGCACAAGACATGTGCAGTGGGGAGGAAAAAAAAGAGACTCGTATTGATTTTACAGCCTTTAAGTGTGAAGAAAGATATGAAAATCTGTTAGATGGTATAATTTTTATGAACTGGGTAAGATGAAGAAGCTTTATTGCTCTAGTACTTAAAAATATATACATATATTATAAGTATTTCAGTATCAGTAGTTCAGTTCTCCACTTCGAAATATCTCAACATCTATTGGAGGGATGCAGATTTACATTTGTGCAGACATTCATTGCCCCCAGAAGATGATTCATTAGTACTTTAGGGAATTCCCTGAGGACTCCTCTAGAACCACAATTAATTGTAACAATTAATGTAAATTTCCGATTTCTACATAAATAATTTTGAGTGGAAATGCAGGATATTAAAAAGCCAAAATGAGACAGACGTCCATTATATGCGTGACCTAAACATACACTAAAGGAACAGATAACATGAGATCAATGTGGAACGATGAGAAGACCGTGACGTTCCTCATAATAATACATAAAACAAATATAGATGCCATATTTTCATCACATTTTCCACATTATTTTCCATCATTTGAAGTTTGTCTTTGGATTATGTCATATAGCTGCGCTATCTTTTTTGCTCTGGTTTGATGGCATGCAACTGGAGAATTAATGCAACAAGCCACTGAATATAAATGCTGGACAGATTTACATCAAATTTGCCACTAATCATCACAGGCTGAACTACAATAACTTTAGTGATCCATTAGCTTTTTCTCTGGAACACAATTTTAATTTGTTCTATGAGTTGTTTTATGACCACAAACCTGGAAGATTCCCATCAGCCTAGGCTGCATTATGTTTTTACTGTTTATTAGCAAATGTTAACATGCTAAACTACAGTGGTGATCAGCATAAACATCAGCATGTTAGCATTGTTACTGTGAGACTGCTAATACGCTTAGCATTTACTGCTAGCCACACAGAGGTGCTAGCAAGGCTGTGGACTCTTGGTCTGGTGCCACATCCAGTTTGATCTTGTATTAGTTGAACCATGGGAGAATAAGAGTTTAAATCAGGCTTGCTCCGATCCCATAACACTCTGTACTTTTTCATGAAATCTCAGCCGTAATTGCAGAGCTCAACAGCCGGAGCTGAGATAGAATGAGACCCAGAATTAGCCGCCACTCTGAGTGAACAAGATCCACATCCTGAGCCGTTCATCTTAACAGAAGCTCTTTCTGGGGGAACCTGATCAGTGCAGGTTCAGGTAACAGAGACACTTGTTGACCTCACCGGCCTCAAGCTCTCAGTATCGGCACCTTTTACACAGCAGCTACTTCACAGCTTCTGTGACCTATCAGTGAAATGTAGACCACTTTCAAAACTGGTTTGAGCAGTTCTCCATCAAAAAAGACTGTCATCTGAACCTCACTTAAAGAACGGCTGAGACCATAAAGCTCACAAGGGGGATATTATTTCCAACAGCAGCTATTGTGAGTGTCAACCCCTGCCAAGCACGTCTAAGGTGACACATATGACAATGAGTCCAGCAAAATGGCAGAACACATTCCCTGTGATACCATCCGAGAGGTGATACTTGTTGTCACTTGTTGTGACAGATATCAAACAGATCGGGCTGCTTTTATCATTGATTACATTTCACCACATGAAGAATTCACGCAGATCGTACGTCCTGCTGTCTTTGCATGTGTTCAGTGTTCACGGCTCATCTGCTCATTTCTGTTGCCCCCCCCCCACAATCCACCTCCAAATGATCAACCACACAGATTAAAAGCCTGAGCTTCAGTTTCCAAACCTGCTACACCTGCGTCATGATAACTGACTCTGACACAAGTTGGATGGCTGTTAGAAAAATAGAGAAATTCTAATCTATGTGAAAAAACCTTCACAGTGTTTTCTAAAACTATTGTGTTAAGAGGCAGTGTCGTAACATGACATAAAAGCAGTAATGAGACTTTGCAAAAAGTAAGTCTGAACTAAAACTGTCTACTCTTAAAATGAATGCAATAAAATTTAAATGAGGCGTTTGCAGGTTGGCTTTTTCTCTTTGTGCTGTGTAGGAGAAAGAAGGAACCCTGGGCTCAAATCTTTGCTATTTTTACTAAATGCTAATTATGGCATGAGATACCACCTCCACTTCTCAGAGAAAGTGCCAGCGTTAGCGATGACATTGCTGTTTACACGTTTCATGTCATAAACTCTTCAGAGAAAAGTTCTGCCTGAAAATATTCTGAACTAGGGTTTATTTTTAGTCTGATAAAATTATTTCTTGCATATAACATGAAATCAAGCAGTCCCCGTATAGTAGTTAAAGGACAAAACATTTGGGGAAATAAACTTTTTAACTTATTTATTTACTTATTTACTATAATTTAGTAAAGCTACGAAGCTACAGCTGCCAACATGTTGAAGCTCAGATTTTAGATAGTTAGTGTAGATAGTTCAGATATTAGAGATTTGTCAGTCTTCTTACATAAATGTTACAAAATTCCTTTCAATAAGTATTGAACTGATGTAAATACAGTTTTAAAAAGTTCCAAATGTATTGTGTTGTGCAACATGCTGATTATTATTATTTTTTTGTTGTAAGGCCGAGGAAAAAGAGGGTGCCATATGATGTTGTACAAGTTATACAGCCCTATGAGACAAATCTGTGATTTTGGGCTATGAAATAAAACAAGTCAACATTGAACCTACAAACTTCCACATTTTCTAAGGACACAGTGACTGCATTCCCCACAGACTTACACGGAATAAGAAAACTGGGACTGAAAATAAAAAGAAACACATACCGAACATTCAGGAGGAAAAAACCCCATAAAAACTCCACTAATAACTAGCCTGAAGCTCACATTAAAGGGCATCCTAGTTATTAAAGAATAACTAGGACTCCAAAACTACAATAACAATGTTGCTTCCATGCATAATGACTGCACGCTCATGCAAAGAAAGCCTCTGTCAGGCTTCACCTTGGTGAGGGAGACTGTGCTGAAATAGGCCAGGCGCTGACTCACAGCTCAAAGTGACCAGTGACACTGACTGTAATAAGATCAGACTCACTCTTGGCTGTAGGATTAACATCCTCATGTTATGCAAGTCTCCTCTCCAAAAACACAGCACCTTCTGCTCACACTCTGTCCAACTTTAACATCATGAGCATGCTAATGTGTGGTATGTTTCCTGCAGTGGATCTATATTTATGCCTCAGGAACTATAAGTGGCCCTACAGAAGATGGCTGTTGCTCAGTGAGCCCGTTATTGCTATTAAACACCATTAAGGTTACATAAATGTGAGGGAGGGGTGGGGGTACACTTCAGCTGGAGAGCATGCATGCTGCAGCAGGATGTGGGGGTGGATGAAGAGTGAATCACAGATTACTGAAAGGCGATGGATTGGCACAGGTGATCCAGGTGAGCTGCAGCTTGCTGCAGGGGAGGCGAAAGTGCTTACGTGAGAGAGAGGGTGAAGTGAAAGCGCTGGCGGAGGCCCTTGAAGGTCAGGAAGGAGTGTGGGGGGAAGTTCCGCGTGGTCATCTCACAGTAGGGCTTTTCGTATCCGCCCGGTGGACACTCACACTTGAACCCGCCAACCAGCAGGTTGACACAGGAGCCGCCGTTCTTGCAGACTCCTGGAGCACAGCGGCCAGAGCGGGATGACAGCTCGCAGCGTTCGCCTGGACACAGACAGAGATGGATGGAGGAGGAGAAAAATGAGGATTAATATTGTTTGTGACAAGCAGCATCGCCTCAGTCATCCCCGTGACTTCCACATCAGGGACTCCACACTGCTATGACTGCATGAGTTTTCTCTCTGTCACTGTTGCTCTCCTATATCTGTCTTTATGGAGGTGTAACATTACCTGCAATATACAACTGTACTGCTTTAAACATTCAGAGGTGGATGAAAAATACATTATGACAATGTGTATCGGAGGACTCAACAGTTTTCTCTTTGACTGTGTCTTCAGTTTCAATCGTTCTCTCTCCTCTGTGTCACACCCAGCATGACTCCCTCTCCTCCCTCTGGGGACACGGTTGCAGTTTGTGCTACATTTACATTCAGTGGGACACGCTGATGTCTCAAAGCAGTGAGCTGGAAGTGTTTATGCATTCAGACTGCAACGCTGTCAAGCGAAATTATTGCACTTTCTGCCAACTGCGGTGGCTCATGGTGATTACTGTCAGCTTTCTCACACCTAACAGAGGATTTGATGAGTTCATTTTGAAATTACAATGTAGACCAGAAATACAAAAATGAGGAGCTGTGTCCTACCCTTGCACTGTTCAATCCAAAGTGCAATCAAAATCTGATTTACGGTGAGTATCCTCCAATGTATTATCTACTTTGATTGTAAGAGGTATTTCACATCTAGAACTGCAACTAAGGATATATATCATAATAATTAATCTGCCATTATGCTCCCAATTATTTGAATGATTGTTTTGTCTACAAGACTCAGAAAAAAGTGAAAACTGAAAAGTTATTGGCACACAAACAACAATCACACATCTTCCCACTGATCAGACAAATCAATTTTCAACTAATGATTTCAGCTCTTGTCGTAACCTGAAGCCACACAGTCGGTTTGTGTGTTTGTGATGCTAATGTGACTTTACCTAGACTGACATTAGACCAATTTTCAGAACAAAATACGGCACAGTGAGTTTTGAAATGTGATTCATTCTAATCAGACTTTCAAAATCAGATCAAGTCAATCTGTGCTTCATTGGAAAGAATAAAATAAAACTATATTTATGATACAGTGAGTCAATGATGCTTTTGGCTTTTGTTGTTCTGCTGCTTGGTAAAAACAAGATGTCAAAAGACTGTTTCCTGACATTTTATAGACAATACAATTAAATGAATAATCAGGGAAATAATCAACAGATCAATGAAGACAATCACTGAACTGAGCTGCGAGGGGTCGTACAGAGAGTGACAACTACAGGTCAACAAAGCAAACAGTGATCAGTTTGTATTACAGCAGCGTGTTAGATGTGAGCAGACAATGAGACTGTGCCCCTGTTGGGCCTTGATCCTCCTCGGCCTGCAGTCCAGCTCACATGTGCCGTTTGTCTGGATCCTCCGGATGGGAGGCTGCGGCAGTTGCTCAGGCGAGGCAGCACGCTCTCCCATGCGTGAGCTGGAATCTGTGTCAAAGTCACTCAGTCAGCAGTGTGGAAGACTGCAGCTCTACTGTAACGCTGGCGCACAACCCACAAACACACATCTTCATCCAGCACCACTGACACACAGGCCTTTTATTTACTCTTCCACTGTTAATCACTCTATTCACAGACCACCAAAAGCAAGTTTCTTTCTTTCATTACTGTGGTTGGAGTGCATCTATTCGGCCAACATAAACTCAAGAGATGTAGGGGGAGATGATAAGTTGCTGATAACGGCACCACAACATTTTTTAATTTTGCAGAGATAATTTGGGATCGCAGAGACAAAGAAGCTTCATTGTGAGAGGACAGTGATTAAACCTTCAGCTAAGCTTTGCAAAGATTTTAATTATTTAATGCTTTAAAGTTTAAAACTTAAAACTTGTAATACCTAAATTAAAAAAAAAAAATGGGTTACCATATTGTGGGTCCTCTGGTTTGTTTCTTCATGGTTTGTTTTGCCTGCTTAGACCTGAAATTCACAATGAAGAGCTCCTCCCGTGAACTGTTGACCTTGCAGAATAAAGCTGCAGAGCATCGAGGCGAAGAGAACCTCTTGTTAAAGATTGACCAGCATTATAACTGCAGGACTGACAGCCTATTGTTTAGCTGGAAAACTCTCAACCCTTTTATTATTGAAGGTTTTTATTCATTTAGGTTTCTCTGACTTGTACGCTCACACCCTCAAATCCAGAAAGCTTTTTATTTTTGCTTTGTAATAATTTACTGATCTGTAAAAAAACTATAAATGGTCTTTCAACCCAGAACCAGCATTGACAGCTCTATAAGTATACTCTATCAAAGCGGTATAAGACCTCCAACATGTGACAGTGCTGCTCTGATTTAAAATGAACAAAATGGAGTGTAATAGCCCCTCTACCCTGTGAGTGCAGGACAATTTGCTGTCATGTTCTTCTTCATGCATCCTGATGACAAACAGCCACTGCTGGTCAGCTGTCTGGAAAGTAAAGCCTCTCTGTTGCTGTGCTGTCCGCCTTGTTATTAATTCAGCAACTTGCTGTTGGCAATAAACTACTAGTGTTTCTTTAAGCAGTCACAGCGGTCAAACATTGCATCAGCAAACAGAGCTGTATTAAACAGAGACGCACGACTGGTGCGACTTTAGCGGCACAGAGATGTGCACTACAGTGTAGAATGCTTTTCAGTGCTCAGTGCTCAGTTCATCCCTGTGGGACACCTCTACCACAGGTCCTCCTGAACAGCAGCTTTATGTTGCCAGGTGAGCAGCGCAGTAGGGTGGGGATGGGCTCAGTCACAATACTACAGAATATCCTGATCAATAATTCAAACACGTCTCCTCTGCTCTATTTACGCCCCTCTGTAAGGCCATACCAGTGCCCACACCCTGTGTTTGCTGCCAACATGAATCATTAAGGCAGCAAATCCAAGAATAAGATCCGTTTTTTATTTAGACAGGAGGAGACACTTCAGCTCTTTAATTCCTGTTTTGGATCAATAAATCTCAACATTTACATGATTTATATTATATAGGTTGCATATAAATATATACAAACAAATTTATCTGGATGTATTACAAAAAATTACTAAAAGCTTTTGGGAACATTAAAGTAAATCATATAATGCAATATAAATTAAGATATTAACACATTGGCCAACACATTAGCTAAATTAATCTTGGTTTTTTTCCCAAGCATAAAGCAAAAGCAGGTGAAAAAGCATCTGCAAAATGCATTTGAAGCATTTAATGGCTCTTCCATTACATCATAAATTGATCCCAGAGGATGTTCGTGGAGAGAATAAACAAAATGTGACAATAAGCCTGTTAAATATGTGGCTTGTTGCATGCAACAACCTCAAGCTGCAGATATCAGACCAGTGAGCAATCAAAAGCAATGACCATTTCTTGAGTACGTAACATAACTGTGACCACCCCTGTGTGCAAACTGCAACTTTCCTCAGAGATCTTAAACCTGAACAGGTGTGTCTGGGCTGCTAGGTAACAGCTGAACGTCGTCGAGTTGGGAGTCTCCCTCCAGACACACTCAAACACAACAAGTTCAGGGAAGCTGAGAGCAGGATCCATGTTCACCACAGCAGAGACTCAACCCCTCTAGGATTCACGAAGGTGAATAATGAGATAAGGTGATCAATAACAGAATAGACACATGACCTCGAGCTGCATCTGTAATCAGATATTCTCATCATATTATTGGTCGTCCTGAACCTTGAGGACCATTGAGTGTTGAGATGCAAACACTGTAGCACTTGTTTCCTGTGTACTACCTGCTATCAGAAAAGCCATAAAATCCTCAAAACATATTTTAAAAGAAGAAAACATCTGTATCTAGACAGTGTTTATCTTATGAACCTGATCACTATTGTTATCTTACATGAATACAGTCCCAATCAGTTCAACATAGACAAATATACAGAGCTCCGGTTCTAGTTCAAGATTTGGTTTTGGGATCTTATCAGGAGATAAAAAGTCTGGCTGGTGCATTTAAAAACAACAACAGCATGTAAACACTCTGATTTTAAAAACAGCCAATGTGTCTGGCAGCTTTTTTTTTGTTTTTATCCATGAACATCTATCTGAGACTACTTGTTGGGGCTTTCAGAGCCTGGCAGGTGTTGGTTTTCAAACTGCAGTGTGAGCTGAAAAAAATTGGGAGTGTGAACGTTCACCAGTGTTCGTGCCAAAATCATATCAGCACATTAAAACATCTCTCGACATGCTCTCTCGATTACTGAATGAATTAGCAGAGGAAAACAAACAGACTCTCTCCTCACAGAGGGGCAGAGGTCAGCAGCTACCTGATGGCACAATTCACTCACGTTTCATACAGACAGCCACTGAGCCTTTAAAAAGCAAAGAAAAAAGTGCTATTGCTGTGTAGAGAAACATGTGTGTGAAGTGAAGGAGAACAACCTGTTGTTCAGCGTCTACAGAATGACTCAGCCGAGCCAAACCATTCACTGTGTCCTTCTGAAGAACAGCAAAGATGACGGCTGTTATATTTTTTCATCTTCTTTCCTGCTACCATCTGGCAACGCCCACGGCCCGACAGTTACACACACAGCACACACACACACACGTGTCCACGCACCATTAACACATAAACATAGCACAGATTGTCCATCCAACTTTCTTACACACATAATCACAGCTATTCAGCTCTTAGCTACCCACCCGAATCACATAGAGTGAGCAATTGCTCTCTCTCTCTCTCTCAGACACACACACACACACACACACACACACACACACACACACAGCACCAAAGCCCCACCACAGTGTGGAGACGCAACGCTCACTGGAGCAGAACAGTGGGAGTAGATCACAGAGGAAAACACATCACATAAAACCTGCCTGATGGACCTTGTTTGATCAGACAGTCTGACAGCGTGATTCAACACCTCAAATCATCGTCCTCATGACCGTACTCCTCGTTCAGGATAACTCACAGCTCCTGCATGCTGGATCTGATATCAGCTGGGTCTAAACCCCCTTAATGATGGTGATTAATGTAGATGACCGTGGGCTCTGCTGCTTTCTGTGTGAGCAAATGAGAATACGCCCACTTCACCCACTCACACGTTCACTCTCCCGTCTCTGCCGATTCATGATAAAAGCACCTACAGTTCGGCTCCAACACCCACAGCTGTGCATAAGAATATGTGAGTGCCACTCAACCTGGACTCTGAGTGACTCTGGGCCCACACGTTCAAATGCCGACACTATTTCAGCCTTTATAAACAGCGGCATAAATAGGTGAACAAAAAAACCTTTTAATGTTTGATGAGGAATAATGGAGCAGAGCCATTAGTGAGAGAACAACCACAACAACAATGTGACTATCAGCAGTTTCAGTTTTGGTTTTTAACAGGAGACTTTTTGATTGGGCAGCAAATGTGATGTTTAGTGTTTAGTTAAAGTCATCATTTTTCAGCTAATGTGAAGGAGACAACTGGTCAGAGTCCTTCACCTGCTGCACATGAATGTAATGATCCTTAAGTATGTAACACATGTATCTACCCTAATCTAAAACACTTGATTTCAAATGTCCCTGCCTTTAGACTGTATTTACTGATGAAGGCCAAAGATGTGTCTGAAAGCTCCAGAAGAAATATAGTGAATCCTTGAGTTACTTTTTCTGATGTCAACAACAAAACTCAGCATGTGTTTATGGGTTTTGAACACATTTACAAACATTTAAAAACCTGCCTGTGAACGATGGCTACATGTGTGTAAACTGTTAGTAAATGTTTTAAACACGCGGACTATTTATCTGTGACGCTGAACATTACTGAATATGATTGCACTTATGTTATACTGTGTCATCACTCACCCACTGACAAACATGTACACACTTTGAAATACTTCTTCTACTGGAGCATAAGTACCAACACAGCCTTGTTGCTTTAAAAGTATTATAACAGCAAAATGTACCCAAAGTACCAAAGGTAAAGGTCATTAAGCAGAACCCCCCATTTCAGAAGGTTTTACATTATTAAATAGATTTTAATTTTTGTGTGAGCATCACTTTAATGTTGCAGCGGATAAAGATTGGGATGGCTGTGTAACTATACATACATGTATTTGTTGGTTATATTTTGTAATTTCTCTGTATAAGTACCTCAAAATGTTACTCCAGTACACAACTTCAGTAAATGTACTTAGTTACTTTACATCACAACATATAATGAACCAGCTTCAAAGACATGATGAATCCCATTTAAAAGTCAGGGCTTGACCCACTTAACCTCTCAACAAAAAGACGGGGCAACTGCCCCGATATTCATACTGTATAAATTAGCATATTTAATTTCCTTCCTCTTTAAACTCTTTTAACTTCTCCCTTCTTCCCTTAACCATAAAACGAAACCAGCAGACAATATTTAACCCTTTGAGGATGTGAATAATTTTTGGAGCAGAGACTGAATAACAATTCCTGCAACTGGGTAGCAATTCTGCTGCCAACTGTAATAAATTAGTCCTTCATTATCACAGAAAATAGAAGCTTCTGTCCTCTCAGTTTCGACATACTGTGTGCTTTTATGATATTTTTCCTATCCAAGGTATTTTTACCACAGGGCATTTTACAGCCAGGGGACACTCTCCATCTGTAGCCATCTATAATTAATAATTTCCTTCCCTTATTCCACTCAGCTACTCTGAACAGAAAAGCTTCTGTTGTTTGCTTTACTGCAAAACATTTGACATAAAGTGAAAAGTTCTCTGCAAATCCCCGGCCTTTAAATAGACATCAGCATGGAAACACAGGCTAGTTATATCGTAGGTGTTCCTGTTGGTTGGATGTTGTCTCTGAGGCCAGTCCACTCCTACAGCTCAGGATGAAGTCCTGAGTGTAGGTGTGAGTCACTGCGTAGGTATACAGGTACTCCAAGGCAGCAGGACACAAACAGAAATAGATTTTGACCAAAACAGCTGCAAAATGAATGGTAAACAAACCATTTCATCATTCAGAAGCACTTTGATTATTAAACAAAGGCCATTTCAATGTGATCTGCTAAAAAAATTAAATTACAGAATAATAAATGAACAATCGGGTTAAAGCAAGGTGGCGTTCAGCCCTAATTTAAGCCACCTGAATGTAAAATTTACAGAAGTGCATCACAAATGTCTACAAGCTCCCGTTTCTTCGTTAACTTCCATTGTAGCTGACTGCAACTAGGATACACAAATCAATAACTCATCACTCAGCCTTTGTCTGCAGACCTACGGTCATCAGTGCACAGGACAGTCTGCGTTTATACAGGGCCATGTTCAATAAAGTGCTGACGAGGGGAGTGAATGGGACAGATGTAAACATTAAAGCCCCCATGGGATCTTTGTGAGGGAGAGGAAATTAACATTTTGAAGGCTACATGTGGACAGCTTGGCAGAAAGTGTGACCTTTAACCTTCTAGCGCCACTCACGAGGGAATGATTACTAAACCCTCTCAAACAGCGACTGTCCAATCATGTGTTGTATCTACAGAGTTTGGGAGGGGGTTTTGGGAGGGGAGTCATCAGAACCAAAAATTAAAACTAGCTTTACCATTAGATGTTTGGCACCAAATCATGTAGCCATTAATTGCACATATTTTAGAGGTTTTTTTTCAACGTTCTTATTTTTAAAATGAGTCAGCTGATGACAGACCTTTCAATGAGCGTTACTTAGCTAGCTACCTACAGCTAGTATTTCTACTAGCAATTTTTAAATTTATTTGTGATTCTTTACCTTTGCACTTGTAGCGTTTTCCCTTCTTTTACTTTGTTTATTGTTACGCACTGATACACCATAGCACGATCCTTCAATGTGAAAGCTTCCTTGGCAATAAACCCTTGCCCCATGTTTTTTAATTATTTCAGCTGGAAAATTTAACCTTTTCCTACTAGATATGAGGAGCCTGCTTTTGTCTGTCACTGTGTGAAATCATAGATGGTCTGTTTTTCAAATTATAATGATTTTTGAGAGGTAAATCTATCACTGTTGTTACTGTAAACCACATTATGTGCCATGTGAGAATCAGAATGTTAACAGAGTTGCAACAGTAACTAATGGAGGTCAATTGGTTAATTAGGAGAGAGAGGTGAGATGAAACTTGCTGCTTCATCAGTAATTAAGTTTGTGTTAAATGAGTGCCCTCACCTGTGTAGTCCTCAAAGCACTCGCAGGTGTAGCCTCCCTCTCTGCTGCGACACACGCCGTGGGCTCCGCAGGGTTTCGAGTAGCAGAGGTCAATCTCCGTCTCACAGTAGTCTCCCGTGAAGCCAGTGGGACAACGGCAACGCAGCCCGGCGATGGGGTGGATGGGTCTGAACAGGATGGTGTCTGATGCAACAAATGGCGCCAGGCTATCAAACTTCAGCACGGACACACACTTCATGTAGTTCTCACATGGCTCACGAAGACAGATGTTGTCATCAAAGGGAAGAACCTCCTGGGAGGAAATCTTAGCGAGGAGGCTACGGTTCAGGTACAGCCTCTCCTGGAGCTCCTCCGAGCCAAAAAACTCTCCACCTCCACTTTCTATCCCCCTCCCAGGCCTGTCCCCTCCATGTCCGAGCCCTCCAGGCCGCTGCTGTGCCTCACCCAGCACAGGAACTGCCACAGACAGGCTTACATTGAGGATTCGAGCGCTGACGTCGGTGTCATCCTGGATGTTAAAGATGACGACATCTTCAGGGGCTGCAGATAGGACACGGGCGACGCCGTCCAGAAACTGGGCAAGAAGCAGTGAGAGGAAGTGCTCCTGGGAGGTGTTGGCCAGCCTCAACGTGATACTGTTGGACAGCATTTCATCGGTGATGATGGTGACTTGGAGAAGACACTGAGCGGACACTGAGTGGACACCATCTGCAAAACACAGGAGGAAAAGAAAAAAAACTTCAGATTAATATAAATTTCAATTTATCAGTGACAAGCAACAATGATTATTTGGATAAGCATGACTTCAGGTTTTATTTTATGGTGCCACTTGATGTATATTGTTTTATGTGAGCTTCTACAGTTTATCCATGCATCTGTTTTTACATATTGGTCAATTTTTGTCTAATTTTTATGTGTATCTATTATGTTCAAGTCTGTGTACTCTTAGTTTTGGCAGCTGCAACAAAAACTTCTACTCAGGGGCAATAAACTCTTTGTATGTGTGTATTTCAGTCTAAATCTGCTGTTGAGTGCTGTGTGATATGGTTGAAAGCTCCTGAAAGGTAAACTCTAAATGAACCAGATTCTTAATGTTAAGGAATCATTTTGATTACCATTATGAATATATTGTTGTAATCTTCTAAAGCAGCTGGACACTGTAGCTTTTAGTAAACAATGCTCAGGCACACAGAGACGTCATGGTGCATTCAGGTGCACCGCAAAAACTCTAAAATCTACTCAGCTACAATACTTATCTTTATACTTAGCCACAACAGTTTTTTCTTACATTCTTATTAATACTTGTTGAAATACACAGGCTAATGTCTGTTTTTAATTTTATGTTATTTCACTACAGCATTTCAAGTGTCAGGTGATCAATTCTAAAAAAAGAAACTTTGGGGGGAAAAAAGCTTATCAGAATTGCTGTCAGCAAACTCAACCATGATCCCAAATACCTCTGATCATTTTCAAGTTGCTTTACTGCATTTTAATGAGATAATATGCTCACATAACCTGATGTATCTTATTAAGAAAACAAAATCAGACTGCTGATACACAGGCGGTACTTGTTTTGGTTTTCTTGGTTCAGGGCATTTATTGACAATGAGAAACAGACCTGTCATTTAAATGACGGGATGTTCTCATCCTTTTCCTTTTAGAACATATTAAAAACCAAAGTCACCAGCGACTGAAGCATCAAACAGGGAGCAGCTGCTACAACAGTAAATGCAGGAAAGATGCAGGTACATGCACGGAGGAGGATTTACATAACAGCTGCTTCTGTAACACTGGTTTCAGGTATTTTCAGACACTAACAGCACGGTTGGTACTTTAAATGCAAAACCAGCTAATAGTGAAGGATCTAAAGTCCCAAATGGCACAACTTGTATATGCATTGACACTTTGATGGATATCAACTCTTTTTTCTCATATTCTTGGCTCAGACAAGTGCTTTTTTTCTCATGGGCCAGAACAGATAGCAGATGCATGCCAAGACTAAGAGACAACAAAGTGTATGTTTTCTTTCAATACATTCCAAGTTTCTAATCAGCAATTTCACGCCTGTATTCACAACTAACGCTTTCTTTTCTTTGTCCGGAAGCAGAGATGCTACTTCATTATACATGCCATATTGAAAGCCTTAAGTCTCAAATCCAAGGGTTACAGAATTTCCCAGCTCAGCAAATCTCTTGTCTTTTATCTTGTTGTTTTGATGGTAGATTCTGTTCATGTTTTATCTTCTATACATTCAATTCTTTGGCTTTGACTGTAGACGTGTAGCATTTTGTCCGCTTTTGTACAGTAGATACTGACTGTCCAATACACGTGTTGGGCCTTTATTTATATGTAGATGTTGCTGCTGGTGAATAAAACATAAATGATTCTGTTCCATTATGCTGCCTTACACATTTAAACACATACTCTAGCCTATTTTATTTTGACTTAGGACTTTGTTTAGCTAATTTGCTTGTTTTTCCACTGTAACCACATTCACAATAAAAGGAAAACTGACGATCATTCGAAAGTCACTGGCCAGAGCAGTCAGATGTCTGCTCACTGAGGAGGAAAATTGTAATGAAAACAGGCTCGATCCTAAAACATCCAATCACAAAGAACAAAAAGCGCAAAGGGAAGTTCTGTATGTTGCTAACAAGCACAAAACCTATGGATCCGAGTTAGAGCCTCAAAGTTGTTCGAAATCCAGCTGCAACAAATGTACAACATACCCTGGATCATTGAGCATTCTGCCCAGAGACAAGGACTCAGAGTCATCTTATAATTGCAAACAGTGTACTTGACTCTTTGTAAAAAAATTGTTCCTGTGTGTGTGTGTGTGTGTGTATATGTATGTGTATATATATATGTATGTGTATATGTATATACACACACACACACACACACACACACACACACACACACACACACACACACACAGAGTGGTTAGCACTGTAAATGTGCTCTAGAAAAAAGTGACATGATGAACTCATGAACTCACTAATCTGAACTAACTCTTATTACAACTAGTAAAATAATTTGTGCAAAATCTGACTTTGCTTTCTTTTCCCATAAAAGAGTCACAAAGTCACAGTAATGTCAGTTGCACATAATTATCAAGCAAACACTATCCTCGGAAAGCCACTGCGCATACCTGACGCAGTAAATCCCTGAGCGCACTGAGCTGAGCGATTGTGTGTTTAATTGCTCACAATTTCAACTTTTCATCTGTAAGTGAGGCCACTATAACTTTCTCCATCTCACTGCTGGCCTGCAGGTTTGGAGCCTCAAGAGCAAACACAGAATAGGCTTAATCAAATCAAATGTGTCATGAAAACAAGGCTCGGCCTCTCCCTTCGAAATAATCAATGGGACACTTTGTTTGGGGCGTCTGGACGTCGGCCAGAGAGCAGAACCTGCGAGCAGAACTCACACAAACAAACAGCGCTGCCCCAAAGTTACCAGATCCCTGTTTTGGCACTGGGCGAGTTTAAACACATAGTGCCAAGGGAGGGGGAAGGAAAAGGAGGAGGGGGAGGGAGGGTCATAGGAAGTGAGACAGAGAAGCATGTTTGACACGGCTTTAATCCTTCTGCTTTCAGTCAAGCGCTTCCAGCACTGTAATAATACAGGGCCTTAGCAGAGGAAGTGGGGGAGAAAAAAAGAAAATCAAAGGACAGAGACAAGCAGGGTCGCTCCTCTAACTCACACTTTACTGTAAACACACTCACACACACACACACACACACACACCTGTGTACACAAGAAAACACTTGAAAACACACAGAGCGTAACAGGGAGCTACGACACAAGCAAAGCCCATGGTTTGTGTCACTCGAGAGGAAACATTTACAAGCAGATGATTATTTTCAATATCAGTTATTGTGCTGATTATTCTTGTGATTCAGTGATTTAGCTTCAAGGCAGCAGTTACCAACCAGGGTGAGATGATTTACAGGACAGAAGAAAGAAATCTGCCTCACTACATGATTTTTCCTTTATCGTTGTTTTTTTGGAAAACTGATCCAATTAAAACAATCTGAGGGAGAAAATCACTTTTTCTATTGACATGTAAGGTGTAATGAAAGGGTCTTGAGGCAAAAAGAGTCGTAATGAGTGATGCAGAATTCAATTGCGTAAAGTGCTTTTTAAGATATCTGACTGACAGTGATTTCTAAAGATGACAAATGGAGGATCGATACAGTGAATGTTTGGCTTCTTCCATGAAAAATTGTTGTGCCTATTATAAAATAACTGCTGATAATCTTAGCACTATATACACCTCAGCAATTAGGTGGAGCTGGAGTTAAGTTATCTAAAACCAAAGAGCAAAGGTATTTAGTTAAAATGTTTACATTTGAGAATCTGGAAAAACAGAATTTTTCCAAAAATGGCTTAAAGATTATTAAAATTATCTGTGTATAGACTGATCACTTAATTGAGTAATTAATATACAAATCATGACACAAATCTGAATCCCCTCAAGACGTTCACATTGTAATTCTTTAAAAATCCTGAGTCTTCATCAGTGTCTAAAGGAAAACTAATCTGAACAAACACACACACACACACATACAAAGAGCTTATTGAAATCAAGGTGAGCTCTCAAGGTCGTTATAATCAATCAGTGAAAATCTGACAGTTTTATTTAATATGATTCCAGGTTTCATACTGAGGAGTACTTCAACCGCTAAGCCTCATGGGAAACAATATTAAGTGCTGTACAGTGAGGCAGCGGTGCGTTACACTTTCACAGTGTTGTGAGAGAAACATTTCACTTCCTGCAGACACTGAACTGCTTTCTAACCTGACAGAAACCCGGTGAACAACCGTCTCCTTTCTACCTCAGCCAAACACAGAACACTTTTCTCCTCATCCATTCAAGTCATATTATAACTGATACTCTGATGCAACAGTAGCCAGAAAACACAGCCCTCTGTGAACAGAGGCTCTTAAAGGTTAGGCCACATATAAGGACAGACATCGCCTTAATTATGTCCTCTGCCAATTCAAATTCTTGGATGGGAGCTCGGGCAGAGCTCCAGACGTAGACGCAGCGCTGGGAAACTGAGCGCGAGGAGAATTTCCTCTGAAAGGAACCAGACCATCCTTCAAAGAGGTCATTCTCCATGGAAGGATCCTCCGCTCAGGAACAGAGGGGCAAGCGGGGCGTTTTGGGCCAAAAAGGAGGAAAGGAGGGATGTTTAGTTGGTAACAAGACTAGGTGCCAGCTCTGAAGTGTGACACTACTTTCAGGCCGGAGTTCGACCCCCTCTGGGCCTCTGGGTGCCAGGAATGCTCTCAGCTAGGAAGTGGCGCCAGGGAAAAGATTAAACACACACTGTGGCTGCAGGACTGCCAAGGCTGTGTACAGCATTGTGTGCGTGTTTATGCGTGCGTGTGTGTGTGTGTGTGTGTGTGTGTGTGTGTGTGTGTGTGTGGGAGGGTGGTGGGGATCCATACGTCAATACAAGCAGGAGGAGACTATATGTTGAAGCAGTGGAGCTTTGGTCATCACAGAATCAATGAAGGTGAGAAAAACCTCATAACATTAAAATTCCAAAAAGCAGAGTCTATATTAAAGATCACTGTTACAAAAAACCCTAATAACTCACTCAGGTGTGCTTTTAAATTAATAGAATTATTGAAACTTGTGAAAAAAATCCATTAACACAAAATGTCTTTATGGCTGTAGTTCGACCGTATTCAGCTGAAAGTGAAAGCACCTTTTGTTAAACTTAAATCAACGAGCATGTAGACATTTACTCTGAAGGTTATTGCTTGTTTTCCTGATATAAAAACAGATCAACAGAGACAAGAAATCCTACAAGGCATCTGGAATAATAGACTGAGGCATGTATACAAGCTGACTCATTATGATTTACAGCAGAGAGCCGCTCAGAGACACACAAAGGCCATGTTTGACTGCAGGTTGAGGCCTCCACACAGAGAACATAAATTATCAGCCAGGAGGTTTGGGGGGGGCTCTTTATCTCTGAAATATTAATGACGCCCAGTTTCAACCATGAAGAGAATTATGAACGACAAATACTCCACTGACACATTGTTTTATGAACAAAGACAGCCGTTTACTGTAAAGGCTCATATGATCAAACCACGATATATATGGATCTCTGTTTGAAGCCCACTCTGGATCTTTAGTAGCTGGGATTATAGACTGCTGAGAGAGAGAGAGAGAGAGAGACAGACAGACATACAGAGAGAGAGACAGAGAGAGAGACAGAGGGAGGGAGAGACAAAGGCAGAAAGAACAAACCGGTGAGACTGGCCTAATTAGACCACAAAGTTACCATCAAATCTTCCAGCTGAATCCCAGAAAATGTCAACAAAGTCATGGTGGATAAAGATCAGAGCGACTGTGTGACCAAATTACTGAGGACAGAGACATCACCCACAACAGCGTGACAGCAACCCCAACCCCTCTCCCTCAGAGCTTCGCCTTTGCTGGTGAGTTTATCAGTTATTTATCCATTTCTCTCTCAGTTAAATGATTGCATTTAGCATTTTTTGTTTTTATCAGGGAATACAGGCGGACATTAAAGACAGACTGGAAAGAGACAGAGTGGACACCAGGCTGTAAATGCTATGCTATGTTATGTCAACAATGTCAGAAAAAGTGTGTGAAGGCATCACCTTCAGAGGATTGAAGGTTAGTGGGCTGAACCTGCACCTCCTATAGATCCTACAGAGGGCTGAATGCAGCATCAGTGCAGGTTTCTGCTGCCAATCTCAGAAAATTAATCTACAGAAACAATAAAGTGGCTCTCGTCAACTAAAACCAAAAGGCTGCAGTCAAATGACTGAAAAAGATGTGCAACCTCCATTACATTAAGCTTTTTACTTGTAACGTAAACAAGCAGCGTACCATGCTAAAAACACATTTACGGCCTGTTCACAACTTACAATGACTGTAACAGTGCCTGGTCCATTTGATTTCCAACACAACTGTCATGTCCTCATTAAGGTAAAAGAAGGCAGCTAAAACGACCACATTTAGAAGAGAATTGCACATCATTTTGTTGGTTTTATTATATACACTTTTGAAATTCAGTTTGTAGACAGTCGACTTTACAAGCAGACATTACGTACGCCTTAGATAAATACGGCTTTTTAATCTCTTTAGGTGAATAGGAAGGTAAATTACAAAAAAAATTAATTTCTTTGTTATCTTCTATTAAAGAAAACTGATGAGGGGACAAACAATTCACCCTTGAGGGAATCATCCAACTATGAATCACTGTAACTCTCCATGTTTGTTATGTCCTTCCCCCTATCCTCTTTCACACAGATATACATCACAATACAGAAGCTACATACTCTCAAAATGCTGTTTGAATTATTGTGCTGTCAGTGCTTGTTATCATTGTGCTGCTGAACATCAGCATTAGCATTTAGCTCCTGAGCAGCACTGTGCCTGTAAAAACAGCTTCACAGAGCTGCTAGCATGGCTGCAGACTTGCTGTAAAACAATGCTGAACTTGAAGACACCTGCAGACGTCCCTGTCAAGAGTAAAATCTAATATTTTAATATTTAATATTTAATACATCGGCTGAGGTCTGTTATTAAAATGTGAGATATTAGCTCTGCTGACGCTTGTGAAAAAACAGCTTGTGAATAAATACAATCTGTTCACAAACGTGGACAGAAAAAGAGAAGCTGTTAAAACTGCAGACTCTGAACTTTTAACAGCTCAATCCTGCAGCACTGTGGACCAATCAGAGGCAGTCTTTTGGCGGTGAAAAAAAAAAAATCGCAGAGCTTGTGTCGAGGAAAACAGCAAAAATCTTTGTTGTCGTCTTACTACTTCTTCAAAATCACCTCATCCAGAGGGTAAAAGACAGTCCAGATATCCACTTTAGATAAACACAGTAGCTGTTGTTGACTCTGCCTTGCTCAGGTACTTCAGCAGAGCAGTGACCTCACACCCGCCTGCTCCACCTCCTAATGCACAGGTTAAACACTGAGCCAATGAAAACACCTTCTAGCTTTTCATGGGGAGGGGAACCACATTAAAACCACTATAAAAATACCATTTATCATGGTGACAGTGGAGAGCCGATAAATAATCACATTCAAGCAGCCCTCTCATGCGGCCATTCATCACATGTGTAATGATGCCACGAACGCCACATTCAAACAAAAGCATGTTAATTCTGTGATCCAGAGCGGACGATACTCGCTCAGAGGCAGCTGTATGTTTTTCTGCAGAAGTGTGTCATGTCGAGGGAAACCTCCGGGTAAGAAGGTAATGAGGTTGAGCAGAGCCTGTCTTAGTTGTTCAGCATCAGTACTCGACAGTATGTGTAGCACGCAACGAGAACTCAGTACATCAAAGAGTGCGAATCCAGGGTCCCATTTCCAAGATCAATAGGGAGATCATAAATTAAAAATCACTTTGGGGGATAAGGCCTGTGGATGTCTCTGCAGTTCACAGCTTATAGAGCTTGAACCAGCGAACCACTCTGCAAAACCTTAGAGTCTTTTAATAAGTTTATGATTTGTTAATGTGCACGCAGTGTGTTACTTCGTGTTTGTTTGTTTGTTAGAGGATGGAGCAGCGAGATCTGGGCTTGTATTTATGAAACTTCTGAGAATTACATTTAGAAATGCTCTAACGTGACATCTAAGGGTAAGAAAAAATGTTTTGCTGAAAGTGGAGAATAAAAAACATTTATCATGTGACTCATACTTTCAGCAAAGTGCAAGTGTGAGCTTTAAGAGCAGCTCTCAAGGGATCAAGTGGGTAAAATACTGTCAGACCCCGAGTGACCGATTACTGCAATTTGTGTAAAAAGATCCTGCTCCTCGTTGAAGTGACGACTCTTAACACTACATACCTTTGGATGACACTTACACTTTCCAAGGATACATGATTGTCCACTGACAATAAATCCCTAGAAATCCACTTAGAAATCTGGAAAAAAGACAGACCTCATGACTTATGAGCCTGTCAGATAATCATCACGTTTTAAGTTTTCTTAGTACCAAAGTCACCCAGTGGTAGTTGTCTTTACATCCATTGTACACTGCCAACAGGAACTGCTCACAGCCATTTCAGCGTACTTTTAATAGTAAAATTGTATGCAGCTGTGTCAAGCTTTCAAAGTCTCTGCTCTAATATATTCATGATATATAAAGGCATGAATATGGAGGAAATAAAGGGAAATGACTGAAAAAGAAAGCTAAATTGGAGCAGGGAGGAAATTAACCTGCTGCTAGCCAGAGCACATCAGAGAAACATGTAATAAGGAGAAATTGTTGCCGCAGTGACTGCAGGCAAGAATGATGGACTGGAAATGAAAATAAAAGGCGGGCGTCATTTCAAAAATACAAAGTGGTCTAAGAAGTGTAAGTCAAAGTGGAAGACCAGTCTGTACAGTCTGTGGGGTAAAACACTGGTAACAAGCTAATACAGTGTGAAGCAGCTGTTAAAAGTGTTATGTTTGCATACTGCTGACAAACACCTGACCACTGAGTTCACAAAAGGTCATGTAGAGACAGCAGGTCTTTACCACACCCCATCCAAACAAACCACAGAGCCATGACCTGAGACAAAGTACCGTCCCTGTGTGGCCAACAACAGGACACAGTTTAATTTAATTAGAATTAAATACTCCGACCTTGGAGCGGCCTTGAATCACATACATTAATTACTAGAGCTCTGTTGCTGCATGTGTGCGTGTATGTGTGTGTGTGTGTGTGTGTGTGTGAGACCCTGGCTAATTTATTAGATTTCACTTGTTCTCCTTTGCCCTCCAAAGTCAGAGATCAGCAGCTCAGTTGTGTCGTCACCTTGACATGTTTATGGGCGGTCTGAGACTAACGCTTACAGGTGCAGCTGAGGCCGGTCAACATGGCTCCTGCTGGACTGTAAATCTGGTCTGTGGTGAAATCAGACAACGCTGAGACACTTGTTTAAAATTACAGAGGACAACTGGAGCTGCAACTGTTCCAACACACACTGTAACTGTACAACACCTTCATTAAAATACTAGTCAGACTGTACATGTGGTAACACAATATATTATGATTCTAATATTTTAATGCAATAAAAGGTTGTGTATATTTTGTAAACCCTATACTATTTCTATTGAGGGTCATTGAAGAAACTGCCAAAAATGAATTTGGCTGACATGCCAAACTGAAGCTACTGAAAGTGTTTTTTAGGGGTTTTTTTGTTGCTGTGGGATCTGTGTGATTTCCTCAGGTGGACATACAGGAACAGAAAGCACCCAGCAGGAGAACAGGCTTAATCCTCCTCTTCATACTAGTCAGCAAGCTGAGGTTCAATTAACACCCCAGTAAAGAATAAAGAAAAAAAATAATCTGCCCCGGACAGACACTAATGAGAGCTGATGTGGGTTAAAGACTGAGGGAGCAGAAGTTTACCATGATGATGTGGGAGCTCTGAGCCCTGGCAGTGTTCAAAATACTCGAATATCTGTTAGATCAAGCTTATCGGATGTCTCCTTCATTAAAAGTAAGTGCACTCTGTTCTGTGTCGATTCAATTTAAAAGCTGGAATCTCAAGTCCCGGTGATCAAAAGGGACGCAGTAAAATGTGGCTGTGGGGCGGCCTGCTTGAATTAACCGGGGCTGAAAGGTGAAACACACTCAACTGCTGCCTCAATGGAGCCTGATGACTGCTCGGGGGGGTGGAGGCAATGCAAAGGGAGGGGCAGACTTTTCATCGCATTACCCCTGCATCCCCCCACCCCACCCACCACCTACCTCCCCTCTTCCTGACCCCCTACTAGACAAGCAACGGCTGAAGCACCACGTTCTGCATAAAGTTCTTTAACGACTGCTGCCATTCCCCCAATCCGCCTGCACCGGGTCACATCACCATCGAGCCATCAGAAATACGTCGACGTCCAAATTCCTCTGCCAAAGAACAGTTTTCAACGAGCAATCAACCAAACTTGCAAAAAAAAAATTATCAGAATTCAGAAAAGTAATCACAGAAATCTCCATTTTAATTTTTTTACAACTAAAAGGCTAAATTCTTAAATCGCTGAAGTTATGAAAGAGTAAAACTGACCTTAAGATTGCTACTAGAGTAATTTTGTTCCCTTTAAATACATGACTAGGCTGACAGATGTGCAAGTCGCATCACTCATTTTATCAAAGCGCAATAAAATGCATGTCCCAAAATGTCAAATTATTCCTCTGACAAAGCCTTTCACTTCCATTGATATCACTCTGCTCACTGCCATGAAGCTTAAGCTCAAAGGTCAAGTGCGGTTTAAAGCTAGTCACCTAAATCACATTTGATAGGATAAATTCATGTACACGCCTCGAGCTAAAGATGAGTCATAAAACTCATTTTAATGTCTCATAGGAAGAGAAAAGAGGACATGTATATTGAGCATATAACAAGGAGATAAATCAAAAGTTAACCATGGTACATGACTTAAGCTTAAAAATATTATTTTTAATTTCACTGTGTCAAAAAGAACACAAAATGTACACTATTATTCAGTCTAAATGACACACTTACTGATAGGATTGGTACTAATTTGCTGAGCTTTAGCAGCCGAGGTAGTTGAAAAATGTGTTGCTTGAAGGGTAAAACGTGCTTGAGACAACATTAAAGCTTCTTTAATCACCAAAAACATTCTTGAACTGCCGCTGCTTGGGAAAGTTTCAGCTCACAGTGACAGCAGACTAAGATGCCTGTGAGTGATTGAAAAAGCTCCTCACCTCCTTCAGGCCGAGTGCTGTATTGTTTGTTCCATTGTTGGGAAAAAGCTGGACAGCAACAGCTCACGTAAACCAGAAAACCTAGTTGTGAATCACACTCTCTGAGGAGGGAATGGATAGCACACTCACACTCCCACGCAGCAGATATGCTGCTATCTGAGCAATGCTGAGGGCCGTTATATCGGGCAATACAAACTCCACTGAATGTCATAATGGGGAATTATCATTTCCACTGTGTGCCAGTATGTGCATGTATGTTTGTGTGTGTTCATTTGTGTCAGAACAAACAAAAAACATTCGCAGTAGATAAATATTCATACATCTCTGACCCTGTTTTTAAAATGATCAAAAAATCCAGTAGTACGGTAACTGGCTCTTTTATCTTCTTCTCCGAAGCAATTAAGCTAAGAGGAGAGAACAAAGATCAGCTGTAATGATAAAAACAACAGTATAACACTTAATTCCTACAGTGCCTGTGAAGTCAATAATGAAAACTGCTGGTGTGGCTCAATGTCAGCCTAAGGATTTCCATCCAGCGCAAACCCACAATCCCTCTCCTGATTCCTCCATTCAGGAGGAAAGCTGACTATGTTGGAGAGAGGCCATTCGTACTCATTTGCGGACCCCGCTACAGCGTCCCCCGACGACATGTTGCTGCTGCATCGGAAAACCACAAGAAGACGACATTCCACAGATTCCTCCTCTATAGTGAGGCGGCTTTAGAGCCACAGAAAAGGATCTGAACTCCAATCACAGCATTTGCATATCAAAGGAAAACTGCTGTCAGTGCGGTAGTAAAGAGACATTAGCATGCAGGGACGTGACCAAGCATGATATATGGTATCTGATAGATATTGCATACTGGGCATTCAGCAGCACAAGAACAACCTTGTCATTTATTGTATACTTGTCCCATGTTTGTTTGTTTATTCTGTGTTTGATACCAGTGCTTAAAAATGTAAGGTTAATAATATTAACTTATCCTGACAGTTTCATGTCTGAACACTGTCACAAGTAAAATATTTTTGGAAAGAGAAACTTAAAAAAAGTCTGTTCAGATCAACAAATGTGAAAACAAGGGAAAAAGAATCCACCTGCATGTCGGTGAAGAGTAAAAATAGACTCTCATTCATTCAGTGCCGCCAAACTGTGAAAGCACAATCAAACCCCTGTAGTAGCTCATGAGGAAACCATTTGTTTTGTTAGCCTGATGCCCTCCTGTCAGCCTTAATATGAATTAGACAGTGATGAAACATCTCACACTCCTGCACACTATGGTTCACCACCTCCTCCGGTCACACCTCTCACCCTTGTGTCTCAGCAGCCTAACGTTGACAGTTTGCACAGCAGACTTAAACCATATGAAACCAGGTCACTGTGAAATCTCCAGTCTGGCTCGATAACAAATGAGTGCAGCGTAGCATAAAGGTAACGGCCTGTTGAATAAACATAATCCGCCACATTCACACGGTGAGAAGCACGGACATGCAGTGATTTCTGTAGCCCAGTGGAGGTCTGCAGTTATTGTGACTGCACAGAAGAAAACACTTGGTCTACTGGACCAGAGCAGAGGCTTTGTCAATAATCAGAAAAACCCAAGTAGCCCCTTCATCAACACCACCTGTCATGCTTTAAATGTGTTTAATCAACCTGATTGTAAGCTGTATGTCATTAACCTGATTAAATATATTAAAGTACATATTGTGAAAATTTCCTTTTCATAAAATTGAAATGTCATTGTTGAGGTTGCTGTGTTTTGTTTTGGCTTAGGACTGGACTTAGTCTTGCTGAAGATGGACACCTCAACCATATTAATAATCTTAGCCATTAATCTACATCAGCAAACTATCTGTTCATTTTTACTATTTCAACCATGTACCCATTTATTTTAAGTATTTAAACAATAATTTACTTCTGTTTTTTGACCAATTACCAATCACTTTCAGAGAGTTCAAACACTTATAGCTAGCATTTCAGTTGTCTCTTTGATCTAGTCATAATAATATAATTTTTTTTTTTAATTAGTTAGACCTACTCCACAATCTTTAAATGCATAAGTAGCCCCTGAAGTATAAGTATTCCTGGGTGGGAGTCGCTGTACTGGAACTTTATCATATTTGCTCAGTCAGTGGTTCACTGACGAGTTTAAAATGTGCTTGCATCAGACTGTACAGTAAAAGGATAATTCATGAATAAAGGCCTGGTGAGACTGTCGTGAAGACAGCACCCAGGCAAACAAGTGGACACAAAGACAGATGGGGGGGAGGAGGGGACAGGAGGCAGCCCCAGACAGAGCAAACTCCCATTGTCTGCTGGGGGAACAAGGACAATGCAGGACAACGCTGAGATATATGCAAGCAGCACAAGGTCTCACCCCAGTGATGCACCAGCCCTAATCCCAAACACGATTTCCCCTCCTAACACGTAGATGATGTCATCCCCCACCACCAGCCCTCCTCATCCTCACCCCACCTCAGCTCCTGCGGACCTTCAATGCAACCAAGCGTAGAGGAGCGAGGCCCACAGGAGGATGTTCTGCTAGTGAGTGAGTAACTGGATACTCTCTGTGCGCATCTGTGTCACAAATCCAAGAGTTTAAAGGTGTCACGATCATACCACCACAAGCTTTAAACTATTGGGTGCCTCTGAAGTCTGTTACATACACAACTAAATTTTATCCCTGTAAAATAAAAAATGGCAGATGGAGAGATGAAATCTGTGGTCAAGTGTCGGCTGACTCGCTGCAGTGTCACATAAAAATGCTTACAGAGTGAAAGCAGTCGGCAGGACAGGTCAGTGTGTCCCGGAGCATTACAGGTCCAAAGAAAGTCTTACATGCTTCACTGGAAAGAGGGAGAGGGGGACAGTTGCTCTTTGGAACTTTATGTGCCTCCCCTCCCCCCCATCTTCACTCCACAAAAGGGACCTTACCCCTTGTCCCCACCCACAAGGAATTTCTCAGGCATTGCTGGGTTCACCATGACAACTGGGTGCTTAACAAAGCATTTCTCTTAGGTATTCTTCCTTTCACAGGGGACAGAGGGGGGGAGGACAACAGTCAAAGGAGGGAGAGACAGAGAGTGGGAGGAGGGGGAGTGTAAAGAGGGAGGGTGGACGAGCTTGAAATGATGGGAGGGATCAGTGGAGGTTGCAGGGGTGAGAGCTATAGACCCGGCAGATAGCAGAAAAATGGGGAATGGTGACAAGCAAACAAAAAGAGGGAAAGAGAAACAGGATCAAGGTGATAGGTGACGTTAAAGGCAGGAAAAGAAGAGAAACAGTGCTACAAACATTCCAAGCGAGCCTGCAAGTGTGACTAACGCCGTCCAGGGAAGCACAGAGAATGAAAGGAGCCGCATTACAGATGACTCCAGTTGCACAAAACATGGGCCGAGCATTGGGAAAGCTGTGACTCTGACTCCTGTGAATTCATCAGCTATAAGGGACACAGAAATCCTAGGTGCACTCCACTTGGGTGAAATAATGATATGAGAAGGAAAAAGCAATCAGAGCGGTCCAGCTGTTGGAGGCCACTCACACACACACACAGAAATACACTAGATTTGTGTAGCTTGAAGGACTAATGTTACAGAAGCCAGCCCCCTGAGAAAGTCCCTCTGCAGACAGCTTAAAGGTTTAATAGATTATAATGAAATTATGCTGGCTGTCTTGGTTCTCACTTGTATAGGAAAGCAGAGAGTTTCCCCCATTAAAATTCCTCTCATGTAACATAATCTTAAACAATGATGGTGAAGAACAGGGGCAAAACAGGGTCAGAAACCCACCAAAAACACAGAAAACTGACATTTATCCTGTATCTGATTGGGAAAAAACAGACGGAAGATAAAAACCTAAATATTTACAAAAGTTAATTAAAAAAGGAAAAAATAGTTGACTTGATAAACTTGATAAATACAAGCGTATTCATTGTTTGTCCCACTTAGTTAGGTTGAACGCCACTGAGTTCGGCTCAGCCAAGTTCGACAGTGAAGTAGCTTAACCTCGGAGCATCCACAGCCACTCAAGACTCACACTTCAGACTTAAAAGGATGCGCCCCCCTCCCGACAGTGACCAGAAAGAGAGAAAATATCTGCGGTCCACCATGTAATTTGAGCATCTCTACAACCTGCAGTGTGATGTGAGCTGAATCAAACTGCCATCATTAGCTGTGGTGGCATGTTTTCCTGTTAAATCTCTGCATTGGCAAAGTGAGCATGAAAGACAACACTGACATGGACTGAATCTAAGTAAAACAAGGACAAAGTGTCCTCATGGCATAGTTGTAATGTCTATGTTGTATATCCGCCACACAAAAGGTTCAAAGTTAAGCGAGTTTCTCCTACAGAGGCTTGTGATGGTGGATGATATGGACTGAAATTGATACATTCAAATAAATGTGACAAAACTGTAAAACAGCACAACAATTTGGCTTCATATTCAAGCTACAAAGCATCATTAGGTGTGCAAAACAAAGGATAATGAAGGATTAGCTATACTTTCTATAGGGAAATTATCAGGGTTTTAGGAATAAAAGAGAAGCAGCGGAAAGAACGTGAGCCATCAAATGCAAACAGCTATTTATGCAGGCTCACGCTTGCCTGGGAACAGTAGATCAGTCGCTGAGTATGTCAACACTGGTGTGACAGATCCCAGGATACAGATGCAGCTAATTTGATCCCACTGACGACAGCCAGCGTCTCTCGCTGCTCAGTGTGACCACAATTGTCTTCATCATACAGAAGTGACACATGATGAATATTATCATCACGTATTGCAGTTTTATCTTCAACACGAGCTGGAGTTTGCCAAACCCCTAAATCTGAAATCAGTTTGAGCAGTCCCCTGACACTGCTGCTGTACATTTGACTCCTTCACTGGCTAATATGATTAAAGAGTTAAAATCACTAATTAATGCCACTGCACACAACAGCCCGATCATTGTGTAATGTGGTTGCATATGGTTGTGAATGATAACAGGGCTGGATGTGAATAGTAATGACCATTGTAGAGAGGATTAGTCAATTTATTGAACTTGTTTGGAGGAAAAACATTTATTCTATTTAAATATAATTAATAATACAAAAGTCAACTAAATCAACAGGTTCTGTTGCGAGGATGAATTGCCAGTTGTTCTTTTAGTGAAAACAAAATTGTGAAAAAAAAAATTGATGGCCTGAGCAAAACAGTTCTCCAGCTCTATATCGCCTCTGCAATTATTAGCAGTAGGGATACATATTTTATATTATTTGTAAAAATATATATTTATGGGTTGTTGGGGGTTTTTAATACCTTTGATCATTTTAAACTGTAACAAACAGTGTTTCTTCTTCTTCTTGTGTGAATTCATTGAGCTGGGTGGCAGACTGCTGTCTTTGCAGTGATGAATAAAATTATATTAAATTAAACATCTGAATCAGTTCAACTCAGTGCTGCACTGCTGTAAATACGGTTCACTGCGCACTACTTAACTCTGTTTTATTTGCACCTCTGGTGCATGATGGTGCACGTTTATCTTTATGGAAGCAGAGGGGAGGAGGTTCTTGCTCCCTGCGAGTTAACCCCTGGATGGTTTGCTGAACATGCTGAAGTGCTCACTGAAAAACATTTCAGAGAGGAAAAACAACCACTTGATATTATATATCAAGATCATTGATCTTATTTATGATAGGTCAGGAAAGACATTCAAACGTGATGATCATTGAAAACAAAACATTGTTAGTGTCTATGTTTTTTGTTCCCTTTGGATTACTAAGGTTATAAACATGTCTGCCATTGCACGAAGATTATCAGGGTTCATGTTGAAGATGTTGATATGCTATTTAAGTTAATAGCATAATGTAATAACATACATCTCATTTTTGAAATAAAGGGATGTCTAAGTGGATCAGTTAAATACTACAGTGAAGTTAAGTCGCACCACACTGTAATTTTAAATATTTTATGCTAAAGTAAGGATGACTAGTGATTAGTGTATGTCAGGCAGTTGAGGTAATGCAATGGATTATATACCTGAATTCAACTTTAAGAAGATCATCATAATCTGTGGATTATTTAAAGGTTACTCTTCCAAAGCTACTGCATAAGAAACACTTTAAACTACAAGCAAAGTGCAGCTCTATTAGGGCCGTTACATTTCAGCATGAAGAGCAGTGCTCAGAAATGATGTTAATCACAGCCCAACAACATACAAAAGAACCCATCAAAAATCGTCCATCATATGGGGCCTCTTAAACGGCAGCATAAAGAGAAAGATAATGGGAAGACTTGGGAGGTCCCTGGAGGGAGAAGCCTTTGAAAATTGGGGTCAGCAGCATCTATTGGAGGAGCTCATCTTCCTACCCCATCTCCTCCTCCGACCGCCCCCAATCGAATGACTTTCCTGCTCTGTTACAGTACGACTGTATTTTCCAAAATGGTCCGAGTTCACAAAACCGCAACGTAACCCTCCACCCCTTCCCCCTCCAACCTCCTGCCTCCCTCCATCACCCTCTGTCTCCTGCAGGGGTGCTGACACATAAACCCCAGCAGGTGCGGGACGCGCTGGGGAGACACAGCCTCTAATTGGTCCTTGGTGGAGTCACAGCTGTTGCCCCCAACCACAGCCTGGTATGAGCTCTAGCGCCTGCCCCTGAATCGACAGCTCACTATTGTTCCCCAAAGAGCCAAAGCTCAGATCCAATCCATTATAACGACTACACGCAATCTGACCATACAGTATCCATGCTTGGTTTCAAGTGAGGCAGTCAGTCACTGAATTAACACTTCCATTGTCTCTTTCAGTCAAATCAAAGAAATCCTGAGGTTCCTACCAACCTTAATCCTCACTGTTCTTGTGAAGTATCAGATTTCATTTTTAACCTTGATGTCCAATCTCTTAATAACGTTCCCTGGTCCCGTTTCCTCCTCTCTTAGGTTGTGCCAAGGTCAAAGAGGAGGCAGATTTACAGCGGATCACACTGCGTCAAATAAGCTCCAACAGAGGGTAACAACAACACACTCTATGTGGGAGCAATTCAAGTTCAGTCACATTTCTGGAGCAAATAAAACTGTAATTTGTGCAGGCATGCAAAATTAAAGGTGAAGGAAACACAGGAGGCTTAACACAACAGGAAAGACAACATCAGTGGTAAGCATGAACAGCAAAGAAGTGGCAGGCCTTCTTTGGATCTACATCACCAATCTCACCACAATCAAGTCAAAACAAACTGACCAAGCAGTGATTTGCACATCTAACGACTCATTATTTACCATCTTTCAACACACCATCAAACCAGCATCCTCAGCATTAAACCTCTCTAAACCACACTGACATCTATTAAAATTTCAGCGTTTCTGTCATATTAGAACAAGAAAAACAAGCCGGTAAAACAATACAACACTTAAAGAGCATGAACTCTTCAGTGTGACTCTAAACAATCTATAGAAATAGACCATAATTGAATTAGGTCTTTCATTGTGTGTAGGTGGGTGGGTGGGGAGGTGGGGTATGGTGGGCAATTATGGGGCATGATCAGTCTGCCCACTGGAGTGTGGATCCCACAGGATACAGACGTGCTCAGACAAACAGCTATTTAAATCCTGACAATAGACTGAGCTAAATCAGGCTTGTGTAAACAAGAAAGCTCAGAGGGGCCCAAAAAATTACAGAAGCCCCCCTAAATGAAGCAAATTGAACAATTTACCTCACAGAATTTAAATACTTGAATACATCTCTGTGACTCGGCAGTCTGAGTGTTTTTTTCAGGGAGGTTGGAGAGGCGTACAAATATCATGCAGTGAATATTAAACCTCAGTCATGAATATTTCTATTATAGGGAAATTACTCTGGAACACTGGAGCCAAGAAAGACATACTTAAGTCATCATCACTTCCATTATCCGGTGAAGTGAAGTGAAAATGTAAATGAGGAGACAGGACATGCTAATGGAAATAGAGTGGGAATACACCTCAGAAAGGCTGTCCCTCTCTTTCACTCACTGGGTGGAGGTGCAATTACAAAGAGTTATCTAATCGTCTCACCTGACACTGAGATCCTCATGGAGGCCTCCAGGGGCCGGTTGTTATCCAGGGCCTGGCTCAGCTGGATCTCTCCCGTGCTTTGGTTCAGGAGAACGAGGTTCAGCTCGTTCCCCACCTCAAAGCTGTAGTGGAGCTGATCTGAGACATCAGGGTCAAACGCTGGGATGCGCCCGATCACACCGGTGGGGAAGCTGCTTGATTTGTCAGTCACATAGTTGTTAAAGATGATCTGGAAGTTTTTGAGCACAGGCACATTGTCGTTCTTGTCAACAAGTTTAATATGGACGGTGGCGCGGCTGACCAGTGGGGCGGAGGTTGCCTGAACCACAATAACATACTCAGACCGTGTCTCATAGTCCAGGTCTATTAATGCAGTCATTTCTCCTGAGAAAATGTCCAGCTGAAACACCTCCGGGATGTTTCCCTCCACTATCTGGTACATAATCTGAGCATTACTGCCTTCATCTGGATCTGTGGCTGAAATATGTGCAACCACCAGGCCTATGGGGCTGTTTTCCTCCACCATGATGTCAAACTCGTCCTTCTCAAACACAGGGGGGTTGTCGTTCACATCTAGGATTGTTACTTGGATATTTACTGCTGTTTTCAGGGCAGGGACACCTTTATCTACAGCGAAAGCCTGCAAGCTGTAAACAGGCACATTCTCTCTGTCTAATCTGCGCAGTGTGCGAACAATGCCAGAGGTGGATTCAATTATAAAGTCTCCATCACCATCCTCTCCACCCTGGAAAGTGTAGAAGACACGGCCATTGAGCCCAGAGTCTCTATCGGTGGCAGAGACCTGGACCACGCTGGTGAACACCGGCACATCCTCCATAACAGAGCCCACATAGTGGTCTCTGAGGAAGCGGGGGGAGTTGTCGTTGACGTCATTTACCAGTATCTCTAGGTAGGTGGTATCAGACTTCTGTGGGATGCCATTATCCCGAGCAGTAATGGCTAACGTGTAGGAAACTTGGTCCTCATAGTCCAGCTCCATCTGGGTGGTGACAGCTCCTGTGTCTGAGTCAATGTCAAACTGAGGGATGCTGTCATCCATAAAGTACGTGATGCGCGCGTTCTCACCTGTATCTTCGTCTGTTGCACTTATTACCACAACGGTGGTGCCCATAGGCCTGTCCTCATTGATGTTGACGGTGTAATGTGAGCTTTGAAACACAGGCCGGTGTGTGTTGGCGTCGGTGACGTTAACAAACACTTTAGCGGTGTCAAAGCGTGTGCCATCACTCGCAGTGACAGTGAGGACGTACTGCCGTTCTAGTTTGTAATCTAAAGGCAGCGCCAGTGTGATGAGCCCCCCTCCACTCTGACTTGTGATGGAAAATCTGTTGCGGGTGTTTCCGCTGGATATCTGATAAGTCACCACACTGTTGATGTCTTGGTCTACAGCGGACACTGTCACCACGCTGGTCCCCACGGCAGCATCCTCATTCAGTCGCATGTAATATGCCTTCTGAGTGAACTCTGGGTTGTTGTCGTTGACATCTAGAATAGTCATGCTAATGCTGGCTGAAGAGGACATGACAGGGTAGCCGTGATCGCGGGCCTCCACTCCAAAATTGTAAAAATCTACACTCTCCCTATCCAGCTCAGCTGCCACTATGATCCACCCTGTGCTGTTGTTGATGGTGAAGGGGAAGTTTGGCGTGGTTTCAGTGAGGCGATACTCCAGCCTGGAGTTGTCTCCAGAGTCTGCATCCACTGCTTGGATGTGGATGATGGAGTAGCCCAGCGGCACGTTCTCCAGCACGGTGGCCTGGAATGGGGTGCTGACAAAAATGGGGGCGTTGTCATTAACATCCAACACCTGCACTGTGACCAGCCCACTGATGTTGGAGAGCGGAGGGCGTCCTCCATCCTGAGCTCTGATTCGTAGTGTGTATTCTTTGTTTGCCTCATAATCCAGGTGACTCACCAGGTCCATTTTACCTGTCTGAGCATCAATATAAAACTGTCCTCTGGTGTTCCCACTCATGATGCTGAAATGAACGACAGCATTGCTGCCTCTGTCCTGATCTGTGGCGGTGACCTGCAGGATCTCTGTATTGGGCACCATGTCCTCTGGCACTTGGACCACATAGCGTTTCTCACTGAACTGGGGAGCATTATCGTTATCATCCTCAACCAAGATGTGAACAGTAGCAGTTGCGCTGCGGGGCCCGGGGTCACGACCTTGGTCATTTGCCTCAACCAACAGCATATAGGCCTCCACTTCCTCTCTGTCTACCAAACCTTTGGTGCGGATTACGCCAGACCTTGAATCAATCTCAAACACGTCATTGGACCCGTTACTGTTGATGATGCGGTAGAGGATGTTACCATTAACAGGTGCGTCCCCATCAGTGGCCCTCACAGTCAACACCTCATAGCCTATTTCTAGATTCTCCCTGATGTTTTCCTTGTAGTCCTGCTGCTCAAACACGGGGTCATGATCATTAGTGTCACTTACAGTGATAGTGAGGGTGGCCATGGCTGTACGTCGGGGTGTGCCATGGTCGACTGCGGTCACGCGGAACACATGGGTGTCTTTCGTCTCCCGGTCCAGCACCTCTACTGTGGACACAGCACCGTTGGCTTGGTCCACAGCAAAGAGGTTGTTGGAGCGGCTATCAAAGAGAGCCTCTATGAAATACTCCAGCCTGCCTGCCTCTCCCTCATCCACATCCACTGCTTTCAAAACAACAACAGGAGTCCCAGCTGGCTTATTCTCTGCCACAGACACTTGGTACATTGGAGGCTGAAACTGAGGGCTGTTGTTAATGCTTCTCCTCTGCCTGCTCACAATCCCTGAATCAGACTGAGCTGCCTTTTCTAACAGCTGCCCTAGGTGGCCCTGCCTGAAGGGGCCCTGCCCCAAACGCCAGTGGACTGAGATGGGGTCGACTTTAGCATTGAGTCCGTTCCCAGTGAGCACATCACAGAGCAGGTCAAACTCCAGGAGCGTGTCCTGCCTCCAGCACAGCGTCTTAGACAAAAACAAGTCGCCCTCGGAGAAGTAAAAGTCGCGGCTGCTGGTGACTTTGCAGCGGATCGGGGCTCCTGGTAACAGACCCCCCACTGAAAATAGAGCAGTGCCTGCTTGGTGGCACTCTGAGCGGTGCTGGCTGTGACTGCTTGATAAACTGATCACCTCCATGTCCCAGTGAGGTTTTCTTTTACGTTTGTTTGAACAGTTCCTACCGTGAACATGCACCTCGTACTGGCTGGTGAGGAGGTGCATGTAGCCGGAGTCCGTGCAGTCAGCCACGGTGTACACGGTGAAGGGGTTGGAGCGCAGCGTGGGGCACTTTACAGAGTCCGAAACAAACACAATGCCCGCCGCGGCGTCCGTCTCTAGAAAGCGCTCCGTGAATTTGGGAGCGAGGACCTGATCCAAAGTGCACCGTGCGCCCTGCTCCACGCGGGCCACCACTGTCCTTGTCCCCGCATCCTCACTGATATGAACGGTGTAACAATGCGCCAGCGAAATCAGTTTACACCAGCAGAAAATAAACAACAAATCCAATTTAACGAAGTGCATCGCTCCTCAGTTTGTGTTCAGTCGGGGCTCCGAGTGGGAAATTCTGCAGCTCCTTATTTCCTTCAAACTTTCCGCCTGTGAGTTTCCCTTTGTTGCAGGGGAGCCATGCTCTCAGCGGGCGCGCTTCTTCTCCCGTCACACCGGCTCAGTTTAGAGGGGAAGCCGCAGTAACCTTGGCCGGGGCGGCTCGCACACACTCACTCACACACGCCGGCAACAACAGCAGCAGCAGCAGCACCTCCTCTCAGTCCGCGCAACTCCGCTTGAATGGTAAAAATGGCTTCTGCTCCCCCCTCGCCTTGAGGCTCCTCATTATCATAAACCTGTGTGTGTGTGTGTGTGTGTGTGTGAGAGAGAGAGAGAGAGAGAGAGAGAGAGAGAGAGAAATAGAGACAGAAGGAGAGTGGAAAACAGCTCTGTTAGGGGTCTGAGGACTTGACAGAAACCCTGCCACTGGAGATAAATGGTGACTCCCTAAAAGCTTCATTTATTAGCTGAAAACAACAACTTTCATTAGTTTACCTGACAACACTGTATTTAATTATCTGAATTTTTGGCACGCTTAAATGCTGCTTACACAACCACCATTGATATTTATAGTGATTCATCTATATAGACTGTGCCATCTTTATGCAGTTTTGGTCTAAAAGTAAAAACACCTTTAAAGAGAGAAACGTGAGAACATTAAGAAGTGGTAGCAGCACGCTGTTGGATCAGTGTCAAACATGTTTATATTCACCATTCATCTAAAGAGTTTACTCATTAACTGGTATATATTCGTCACATTGTGGATTTTGAGGTTTTGAACATCAGACAGGGAGCTCAAGTTGCACACTGTTCATTTGATGGCAAAAACAAGGTCATTATAATTCAGTGCAAAATACACCAGTCTTAATAAAGTCATCAGGCTAAAACAGTTGTTCTGTTTACTTGTGGGTTTTGCGTATCCGTGGTTTTGTTCATTTCACCCTGACCCTGCATCAAAAAACACAAGAAGAATGATCTAAAGCAGAAATATATACTAGTGGATCACAAGAAGCATTTTAGCTTAAACGCATTATGGTCCCTGCACCTCAGTTTCTGGTGCTGTTAATAGAAAGAAAACCATTTTAACTGAGTACAGATCAAATCACTGATGCTGTACAACAGTTGTAAAACCAGAAGCTCAGCTGATGTGCTGAATGTCACTGACACCTAGTGGACAAACTGAAGGAACACACCTCCATTACGCGTGCAGCTCATTGCCTCTCTACAGGGTTTTCATAAAGATGTTAATGTTGTGTTGCATGATGAATGGATGGATGTAATTTTTTCCAAAAGGTTCTGTGCACTTTAGGGACTATATGACCATTTTTACCCCAAATCGATGGTTTAAAAGCCATTTTTGACCTTGGACAAGCCATCTTTCAAAAATCAGCTGCCTGACTGAAAAAAACCCTGAGGGTCAAAGAATTACTGTTTAATAAAATACAGTGATGTGATTTAAATGTAAAGCACATCAAAGCTGCAGAGAAATGTGTCAATTTCCATCATTAAAGGATTATTTTTCATGGAAAAACTTATGCTATGTGTCGATGTGTTTTTGTCCACGATGATTTGTTTTAATAGCATCATCCCTTCTTTCCAGCATAGAAATCACTTTCAGTCTCATGCAAAAGTAATGAAGTGACATTATTTAACACCCAGTTTTCTCTCTGAGTTCACATCTGATTATCAGAGCGAAGAGAAGAGAGAATTTCCATTTTAATCAGAAGATGGTATTTTGTTTTGCTGCTTCAAATACCGTAGTGGATGTGGAAAACATTTACCTCTGATGTAATGTAATAATTACTCTACAATTAAAGTGGGTCATTGAATATTGAATTGGTAGCATTCATTGGTTTCAGATACTCAGCCAATCAGTGCCCCAATGCACAATTTTATCAGTAACACGAAAGAACCAACAGATCCGCAATCGTCCAAATCTGTCACTAAAGGTGAAGGTGTCTTGGTCAAGTTAATGCTAAGTTATTATTTAAAGAAAAGCAGCTCAAAAATCCAATGACCCCAAATGCCACACTGACAGACAAGGAGAAACAAGTTGAAACGGTCCCATAAGGCAGTTACTATAATGTAAAAACAGACCCATAGGTTTGGAAACAGTATCTATATTTTTAGTGGTGGAAGGTCACCAGAAACATTACCTGTGTAAAATATGTATGTATGTATGCTGTGTATATATTAACTGCCATTAGAGCCAATATGTCATCTATTAGACAACACTTAAACACTCCTATTCAGTATTTATAAGCAATAAACGTACACAATATAGTGTAGTTATACATAATAGTTGTTAGTAAAAAATTAAGAGTAAAACAAAAATGAGAGAAAGAGTAGCTTTTTACTGTTTTTATTGTTGCTGGAGGCTCTAATACAATATGAATCATAAGCTTTACAAAATAAAAACAAAACAAAAATACAACAAAAGATTCCCCTCCAAAATGGAAACTGTCAAAGGTTTCCACTGAGACACGAAGACAAACTGTGACCCCCAACAAAGACATAGTAGGTGAGGAGAGAGGAAGGTTGAGTAAGCAGAACAGAGGGGGAGGCAAACTGTCATGGTATACACAGTGTAGGGTGGGGTTGGGGGTGACAACGTGGGGTGTACACTCACCCGGTGATTATAACAGTCCATCCCCATGTTTGATAAGTCTACACATCCACTCACTGCAGCCCCATGCTCCCACACAGGCTCACATGCACGTGGACAGAGTGGAATAAAGAGTAAAACCTTCTAAGACACACTGAAGGCCGCCTTCGTGTTCACACCGTTTACATCGCCCAGGTAATAATGACAGTTATACACGGACAGAATATAATTTTATACAAATATATCATGGGTGTGTCAGAGACAAAAATAGGTGCAAGAAATAAATTTGATGTCCTTAATTATGACAGCCCCGCCGAGCCTGCACCACCTACAGCACATTCTGTGTCCGTTCCCTCGACAGGGAGGAAGAGCGGGGCCGAGGTCGCTTATTTGAAACTGACCGAGGACACAACAGCTGTGAGAACATCAGGGATTATTACTACAATGACCCTCACACTGTAAGATTATCATTAACCGTGGTAATACTATCATTATATTCATAACATGGGAAGAAGAGGCAGAGAGGACAGAGGGGTGAGAGAGAAAGAGAGAGAGGAAGACAGAGAGAGAGAGGGAGCGTGAGTGAATGGCTTCATGGCAGATGAGATGCATGAAAACAAAAACCCGACAGAAAACAAAAAACAAAAAACAAATAAAAAGCTAAGCATTTTCTCCTTTTTTGTTTTTCCACAAATAAACAGTGCAGCACTGAAACAGGCATGGAGGGAGAGACGTAAAGAAACAGAGAAAAAGATGGCAGAGATGAGGCGAGAGAGAGAGAGAGAGAGAGAGAGAGAGAGCGAGAGAGAGAGACAGAGAGAGAGAGACAGAGACAGAAGAAAAACAACAGTAGCATCTCTAGCTGTTTTGTTTGCGTTTGAGTGCACCCATCAGGTCGGCCCTCAGAGCCTCCTGCTTTGACTTGTCAGCCAGAGTCTGAACACTCCTGTGGGAGACACAAGAGGAGAGAGACAATCAGTCGGTGCAAGATCAAATGTGGAAACAGCACCAGAGAAAGAGACGGGGCAAGTTTCTCCATCGAGGCAGAAACACACAGTCTGTCAGTTCAGGAGAGAAAGTGAAGAACTCAAATCTCTTTAAAGTATTAGTTATGCACACATCGCAGTCTAATCCTGCTTCTCTGCGGGGAGAAGATGGTGAAAAGTGTGTTATCACTGAGTAACACTGCACACATGGAACATTAATGTCAGGCAAATTAAACCAACAGTTATTTGTTGTCATGCCCTTGAATCACCTGCCCACAGCCTGCACCATCCTCCAAGTTTTGCACTTTGTTGAACTATGACTGAACTTAAACATGCATCATGAATCAAAGCTAAATATACAATTAAAATAACAGAAATCCTCTTTCTCCAATTTAAAAACAGAAGGTGGTGTATACTTATTGTTGTGTATACACACACGTTTTTAAAAAAAATGTCCTTTCTTTTGATAGGACACATCCAGAACCAACGCAGCTTTAGAAAACCACAAAACATCAGGGATGGTGGCGACTTTGAATAACTGACCATGGTTAGTGTGTTGCTTCCTTGCAGAGATCATCTGTTAGATTCAAAGGTCAACAAAAACCTGAACAGCATGCCCACAGGGACTCAGACTCAATCCATAACAGTCTGAGGAGCACTGTCATGCAATTACGCTCCTATAAAACACAGTCTCACACACGCAATCACACCCCCGTGAGCATAAACCCCAATAAGCCCTTGCACATTTAAATCTCAGTTGTAGAGAAAAGCTGCATACACTTTTGAGCAGCAGTTTAATACATGTGTCTCTGCTCATTATTTAAACTTTTTTATGTTTGTTCGTTTTAAGTACAGTGAATAGTACCAGAGAGCAGCTTGAAACCCAGCGGTGAGGAGCGAGCAACAGTTTCCCCTTTTTCATCATCTACTCACAAACACACACATATATACACACACATACACGCAAACACACTTCTCCATGCCAGGATGTACCTCTGACCCTAGTCAATGAAGATCTGACGCTGGGTGAGGACCTGCGACAGCTCCTTCTGGAGCTGCCGGTACTTTTGGTTATCAGGCAAAGACTCAATAGATCTGGAGAGGCAGCAGGGGAGGAGAGGTGACAGAGGGGTTGAAGAAGGACAGACCATGAGAAGAATGACAGCAGAAAGGTGGGATGAAAGGCAGTCAAAAAGATCAGAAAGATGGTTTGAAGAGAAGAAAAGGAAAGGAGATGAATACAGGAAAAATATGCCTGATGGGAGGGGCAACAAAGGGAAGTTTAAATAAAACAGACATAAAATGGCAGAAACTGACAAAGGAGGAGAGACAATGTCTCTCCAGCAGGTCAACAGATGGAGAAACAGAAATAAATGGACTTTCAGCCTGCTTTCTGCAGACGCTGCTGACTCTTAGTGCTGTAAAGGAAAAGAGGGTGAGGGGCCAGATCATCCAAAACACTCATGTAACATTACCTTAGGCCGTTGACAATGTCCTTAGTCTTGCCAAAGTAGATCTCATTCAGTGTGGAGCGAATCTTGTTCTCCATATCCTGAAATGAAAATCAAGACATTCTTAACTCCACTGTCCACCTGTCAACAACTACGTTCTTAGTTTAACTGTGGCAGGATTTCAAGCTGCAGCATGTGAGGCTACCGGATGGGAAACAACAGACTGTCTGGGTCAATCTGGTTCAAAGGAGGAGGTAACACAAGCCCACATTACTGTGATGACATCTCATGTGTTCTAACATGCAATGTATGTGTAAGATTAGACTTTTTAAATTAACTTCAACTGCCTTGGCAAAAAACACAACCAGGGGACAAGGACAAGTTTACTTTATCACATGGTAATACACTTACCACACTTAATTGAATAAATTACTTTCAGTTGAATTCTACAACATTAAAGCCTCCCACTGGAGCAAATACAAGGCAACATGCTTTCCATCCTCATGCTGGCAACAGACTGAAAAGGGATGCTGCGCCCACAGATCTCTTGATACCTGTGCTTTTCAGTTTCTTATAGGTGTCTGTAATTTAACCTACCCTGAGTAATTTAAACGGGGTGGACAAAACAATAGAAACAGCTGTCAGTAAAATGCAGCTGGGTCTACTAGCTACACAAACTTCATTCTCCAAAAACAATCATTAAATTGGCACCTCTCTTATTTAATGCAGCCCTGTTGTATTTGGCTGTATTTAGGTGTTTGTAATAAAATGGCATCTGAAGGCATTTCAGCTGTTTACAATGTAAGACACTGCAGACCGTGCGTCATTGGCCAGCTTGAGTTTAATTCCTGCACCAGTTCAGATAAAAGTGGTACATAAGTG
This sequence comes from Datnioides undecimradiatus, assembly GCA_008933995.1. Lineage (NCBI taxonomy): Eukaryota > Metazoa > Chordata > Actinopteri > Lobotiformes > Datnioididae > Datnioides > Datnioides undecimradiatus. The sequence goes on along the minus strand of WARS01000013.1, from coordinate 9,078,163 downwards.
ATTTTGCACCCCAAAGCTTGTTTCACACCCGTGTTTTAAGACTTCACAGGATGACTAGACCTTTGGGAGGGTGCCATTACCTGCCGTACGAACACAAACACCATTCTTTCACTGTAATTGAAAGCGCATTCAGCTCAGTTAATGACTAATAATGGCGGCGCTATTAGAGAGCTCAGCACATAAATCAAATGGCAGATGAGTCTACATATGTCACCTTTAAAGCCCTGACAAATATCTGCAGAGTCCTGTGTAGGAGGCTCATTCTCGAGAAGCAAGTCATTACAGTCATTTTACTGCTTTATGGCGGCAGTTAACACGGTTAAATGGGCAGGATAATATCTGTCATACTGACTTCGACAAGGCGGCCAATGTTGGCGATGTGGGGTGAGGACTCTCCGACCGTCTCGTCTTTCTCCATCTGTCAAAAAATCAAATACATCGAGTTCACAGATGGCTACGGGAAGGCTGGCGGCATCAGCAGTGGTCTTCTGTTCGTTCAATGCCTTACCTGTCTTGTAAGGCTGCCGCCCAGGTTCATGGTGCCGGAGCCGGTCTTGGTTGTCTGGAGCCACAGCATGACGGTGGAGGTGAGTTTATAGTGAGCGGTACGACCGCTGGACTTCTCCTGCTCGCACAAAACACATACACACACACACACACACACAACATGCAATGAGACACTGCCTCAAAATAAACTGTATCGCTGTCTACAGATATTTGAAGGTGCATCTCCTACATGTCACTGGCACCTTGCAAACACTATGTACCATTTTGTACTAAAGGCTTGCATTTGCTTTCTATGCATGTCTGTATTAACTGCTCATTGTGGTTTATCAAAGTGATTATTGATAACTGATCTCAGGAGACCTGCTGATTAAATAAAAGGTTAAATTACTGAAATAAATAGATTCAAATAAATGGTGTTTTGCTGTATGACCCAGTTTTGTCCATTAATTATTGCACAATTGTCTGTTGCCAGTACATACAAAAAAATGTCAACCGTCTTCATATCAGCGGGTCCTCACCTGCACCTCCACCACATGGATGGAGTCCCAGCAGCCCTTGATCTTCTTGGATCCATCCCCGGCCTTCTTGATGAGAATAACTCCAGCGAAGCCATGATCCAAGTCCCAGAGATACACAGAGGAGACGCCACCTTCAAAGTACCTAAAAACATAGATATCAGAGGACAGAGAGGTTGAGGAACATGCACAGTTCATTATAAGCTTACAGTAAGGTCGTTTGGCTCCTACTCACAGGTCTCTGTACTGGTCGAAGGCGTTATTGGCTTCAACCTCGAGTTTCCTCAGGCGGACTGAAGGCATTGCACCGTCTTCAATGGGAGGTTCATACTTATTACTCCACGGGGACCTAATGTATGAAAGAGGATGACAGGATTCACTATTAATATGCATCTAAAGTGACTAAATGTTTAAAAGTGTCTCCAGACCCACTTGTGTAACCCATTGAAGTTTGAATCCATCAGTTTAACACCATCTTTGGTGCTGTGCCTAAACTTTGGCCCTTTTCAGACAAAAACAAACACTGCTAACTTCATCAAAACGTTAAAGTGACTGTCTCAGGCAGACGTGACTTCTCTGACACTAATATTTTGCAGCTGGTGCACGAGAGGTCCGACTTGGTGAGACTGCTTTTGTGACTTTTACACACACATGTGTGAAGGTGAGAAAGGAGCCAGAGATTGAACTTCTGTCTCGAGCTCTCTTTTTAATTGCATTAGTTGGTAATTATTTGTATTTACATAACTATTTTTGTCACTTAACGTGAATTTAACATGAATGTCTTGATTTTAACAGTTCCCCGATAAAAAAAACCAGCAACTATAATGAGCATTTCTATATTTCAGTAAAAGCATATATTTTCTGTCTTTTACAATAATAATATAATTGTTTTTACTGTCCACCGACTACCCACTAACAGTAATTGAATTTTTAGTCTCAGTTGCCCTCTGTGGCCTATTTTACACTGATGAACAGATCCTGATGCAGTTTTACTGTTCCTGGTCCATAAGTGAAGTGTTGTTATAAACTCGACCTGTAGGAGTCGCCGTCTCGGTTGTAATCACACAGCAGATAGTCTTTCCCCACCACCTTGTCCCGGGCAATCTTCAGGGGCTGGTCCACAGAGGAGAGGAGGTCCTCACACAGACTGGGCACCTGGACGCAACCACGGAGCGAGTAAAAATCTCAACAAATGAATATTCTCTACGGTAACATTTTACAGCCTCTCAGACATATTCAAAGTGTTGTTTTTGTCTTGACAGTGTGGAGACAGCAGAACAAGCTGTTTTTGTCAATTCAGACACCCTGTAACAGATGCCAACTTAAAAAAAACCCCTGTAGGACTGTGGAGGAACAGATGAGGCAGCAAAAACAAAAGTAGCCTTGTACTTGATCGTCTGATTTTAGGTCAAAAATGAACTTAACGTTCTGGTCTTGTCTCTCACATTTCAGCTTCACTCAATAAGCTGAGGTTACCGAACGAAGCTGGAGTTAAATATCAATGGGAAACATAATATCTAGAGGATAAGGGGGTACAAATTACTTCTCACAGACTGACATGGACCCCCCTCTCTATACTCATACATCAGAGCATAGACACAAAGGAGGCCCTGTTTTCCTGAAAAAGTCCCCACACCCCCAGAGTCGCACACACCTGGCAGCCCACACTGGGTGAGACAAGGGAGGGAGGGAGTGTGGTAGGGCAGAAAACAGGGAACAGAGGAGGAGGAGTTGGGCGAGGCGTGGGACAAAACAGGAAAGAAAGAGGTGATTTCAGGTGATTCTGAACTGAGCAAAGATGGTGGAGCCAAAAAAGTGGCTGGCAGAGGAGGTGACTGACAGCTGCGATAATAATCACTAACAACCGGACACAGAGAAATGGGTGAGGACAAAGCCAATGCCCAGGGGGAGAGAGGTTAAAGGTGAAGGAAGAGGAAGGTGAGCAGGTGGGGGTCTTACTGGAAAGGAACGCATATACCCACAAAACAAGGTGCCACGAACACACAGGTTTAAGTGTGGTTTGATTTGTGTCTGATTTAGCTTAATTTGTCTGACTCAGCTGGCAGCGCTTTAATAAAAACATGTAATAATTTCAAAATAAGATGTAAGAAAACAGCAGGATAGAAACGATTTACTGACAGAATATTACGTTGTTATAGTGTCAAACTGAGAACTTAGGAGAAAAATGCTTCCTTCCACTCTGTGCACAAAATAAACTAAAATAAACTAAAGAATATTTAATGCTGAAAACAGAGCGCATGGTGTGGACAAACACACCAGCTAAAAGGCCCAAACATCTGATGCAACAATACACAGGACAGATTAACAGATGAGTTGATAGTGACATTTTTTTTACTTGTATTAAGCAAAAAAATAGCCCCAAATTTGATCAAACGTGACAGTTTAAAAAACCTTATGCTTTTTTTATATCCAGGTAAATTTTGGACCCAACTCATAAGAGAAAAACTCTGGAGAACAAGAGTTTAATGTGAGTTTTTCAAATGGTCACTGGTCACATCCTACTGCATGTGAAACCTATTCAGACTGAACAACATGAGTAAGTCAGTTGTGGAATAAAGGAAAACTATATATAATTTAATCTTCAAAAAAAAAAAGAATGAGTTTTTCTCTGTAAGGAAATCAGACAAAAGAAAGAGATAAAAACAGTAACTCACCAGGTCAATGAGGTCACTGAGGTTCTTCTCGATCTGCTGAGGAGGCAGACGCCTCATCAGGTCCAGAGCACAGTCCAGCTGCTGGTCATTCTAAAACACAAGAAAAACAGCGGAGACACCGGTTATGAGTCAGATTATGGTTAATTATATCGGTTTAATGTTTCAAAGCACTGCAGCTTTCCTCCAGAGGCAAAAACAAACAAAAATACCACAACAAAGTCACAATTTATCACTGTAAGAGAAAGGAAATCATGTGTATTCAAAAATAATTCACACATTTTTGCTTTTACAAACCATTTAGGACATAAAACTTTATTAAACTGTGTGTATAAAGCAAGTTGTCTCCTGGTCTAAAAAACTTGCCGAAGTCAAATGAATCTTCTATGCGAAAGAAAAATTATAATACTGTTATTTTGTACTTACAGCTGAGGTAGAAAGACAATACAATGCAATTACAACATAAACCTTTTCCTTATGATTACCATAACAATGAATATTTAAGTGGCTTATAACAGTCTACAAACAGCTGCTCCCAATGAATGTTTACACTCTGGAGCACAAAGTCTTTAATATAAACTGTTAAGCACCAGCAATATTTGACCTACACTGAGCAGGAAGACTATCATCAGGGGATAATTTGCTGATATTGGTGAAAAAAGTTTAGGTTAACTCTGCTTTTGAGTGATTTAACAGGTGTGTCACATCTCTAAACTGCTGCTGACAAGTTAACTTGAACTTCAGTAATGCTGTATATTCATGCTGAGAGACGAGGGTCTCCACAGGGATCCTGGATGCTGCTTCTACTCTGTTTCTGTTCAGGAAAATAATCTTTTCAGCTAAAAAGACTGTAGCCTTGACAGTCACTCACTTGATTTGACTAATTCAGATGCCTGAAACTTATATTATCTTCAGATAAACTTTGAAATATATTTTTCACACAATGGGAACTGTGGATTTTATTCTTCATTGAAAGAACATCAAGAAGGGATCTCCTAATATCCAGTATGAACAGGAGGAATAACTTCAGCGAGTAAAACCTGTTTCAAATGTTCACATTGACTTTTAAAATGGACTTAAAAAGAGTGAACCTATCCCTTAAAGAAAAGCCTCTCTATTCCAATAGAAAGCAGAACTTTCATACTTGATTTGGCTGACTGGTTTTAAAGCAGACTCACTTTACGTTTGCAGCTCTGTTATGTAGGAAAATATATGTAAGTATTGGATCAGGTCTCTGTATTGGCACTCTCTCAGTGAGAGAGATTACCACTCCAAGCTCCTTCACATCACCAAAGCAGCACAATGATAAAGGCCTGCCACATTCTGTATGAGGGTATGAGAGGAGCTGCTATGCAGGAAACCTTCACACCCTTACAGGCAAATGCGGCTCGCTCACTGTGAGATTACAGACACAACATTTCCAGCTCAGTAAACTTGAACAGAACTCATGATGTGTCATGTGAGAGTTTGCAGAGCAAAAGATCTTGGATGAAATAGTAACTGGACCCTAAAGTGCACAAAACTGTCAGTCAAACTGTTAAAACATGCGACATCAGTGATGTGGCAGCAGATACTGTTGATCAGCTGACAAAGTACTGCACTTTATATGGTCGTAGCAGTGTCAACCCCTATGTACATTTCACTTTTCTGTCCCTTACTCACTGAACCACACACATTACACACTGAGCTACACTACTCTTATAACAACAAGAACTCAGTGTTTAAGAAAAGGCTGCAAGCAGCAAGACCAGACCTGCTGAGGACCACTGACCAATAAGTGTTCTGCAGTGTTTTAACCATATAGTCTCGGGTCTGCTTGGGACAGAAGAGTAGCTGAAATAAAGGATGTAAAGACTGGTTCTACTGGTACCATCCACAACTTTTACCAATGGAAAGATGAAAATAACCTTTATAATGTGTAATAATCTGGACTTGACTGACAGACGGAAACATGGCTTTATATTGACCACAGGTGGCAAACTGGGCGCTGATGAAACGCCAAATAAGGGCTGGCAGGACAAAATTGAATATTGTGATATTTTGACCAAATACCTCAATATCCAATATTGTGACGACTTGTAGCGATGATTATTAGTGCTTACACAAAATATTTACACAGAGTGATTTTTGATCAATAATCCTCAGTGCTGTGAATATACTGACAACTGAATAAAAGGCAAAAACAGGCAAAAAGGACAAATAACAGCAAATACAGTATAATTTACTGTAATGCGGCCTTTAAAAACAGGTGAAGACAATACCTATATCACAACATAGTGGCTCTGAGATGATTTCTAGTCTCATGTCACAATATTGCTGTAATATTAATGTATTGCCAAGATGCGTGAACGTGTGAAGCATGTACGATGTGTGAAGCTCTGATTAGTTACAGCAAAGCAAATGTAAAATGTGATCTATCAGTCATCCAGCCGCTGAACTGAATCGGAGGCACAACATGACGCTTCCCATCTCTGTATCAATGTACTTACTAGATGAGGTTAGTGGTTAGTGAGATGAGCCAGTTTCACTATGACAACGTGAAACACCACAGCAAGAATCTATCAATGTAGAAAATTAGGTGGTTTTGTAAAATGATTAGTAAAACTGTAAATTCTGTGTATTTTTGTAAACAACACTCAAACACACACTGTCATCACAGTCTTTACAATCACTGACTCAAAGTCCATTCAGAGTCTTCATACAGCCTGAGACAAACTGAGGCCAATTCCTTTTTTGGTTACACGTTTGAGCTGTTTACTGAGCCCTGTTTTTATTGTGTACTGAGGCACTCGACATACGTTTTGATAATGTGGTCAATGTTCCCAAGTATTTGTGTAGAAGCAGGCCCAGTCTTTCAACTCCTGCTGGCCAACATTCCTGTATATTGTATCCTGTAGATAACATTCCTCAAAAGAAAACTGGTTAAGTGTGACGGTCTCTTTGTTGTGCAGCAGTTTGGGGATGTAAAATATTCATATTATTTAAGCAGACAGATCAACTAAACGCAGAACTTTATCAAAGCGGCAGGCGTAGAAGACCAAGAACAGATGGACTGCATAGCATAGCCTTCCCCCAAGGGGTTTGCCTCCCTTAAATATGCAGTGAGCAGCAGGATAACACTGAGAAGGGGAGGACAGACCAGCCACAACATGAAACTGTGGGGAATGTGTGGGAAGACGTCGGTAGGTGTGTAATAGTAGAGGGATAGAACCCGTTTTTCAGCTAACCCTAGCAGGTAACTGGCTTAAGCACAATCACTGTCATCTGGACATTTATCAGATTGTGTCATCCAAGTCATAATACACTAACATCTACTATTACATATAGAAATATCCTCATGAACTATAAAAAAAATGAACCATTTGCGATCCAAAACTAATGAATTGGCATGGGAATAATTTTGAATCACTTGCTTCAATTTCAAAATCACCAACAATACAACTGCAATAATGTTTTTGCTGGCTATATTATTTGTTGTGTTTTACCTATTTAAAGCACCACCCTTTCCATGCTGATTTATCAATGGACTCGAGTCCTCTTCATTGCAGGGCATATAGTTATGCAGCTGCTTGCTAGTCAAAGGACAGTGACATGTTATAAGGTAGAGAACCCTCATTTTCCATACCCATGACCCTGAACATAACAGAAGTTTTAGGTTTTAATCAAGCCAGTATCTCCCATGCTATTGCACCTCCTTTGAGTTGCTTTCAGCCCATTTTAAAATCTCTCTCAGCTGATGAATCAGTCTGCTTCATCAGACACCTGCGCTCTTTGACGCCATGTTTATCAGTGCTCCTGTCTCCATATAAACACTAGCTCAGACCAACAACCCCGGGGGTCAGGGGAGAGCAGTGAGGCTGAGCCAGCAGGATGGATGAGGTGAGGTGAAGGAGAGTGGGTGACTGTGGAGAAAAACCAGCTGCTCTTCCCAACTCCAAACATCAACACAATTTAGGTCATGTGCAAGTACAACAAAACACACACTTTTATAAACAGTGTGGAAGCACAAGATGGGGCTCTGCTATGCTAGAGTAGTTCAAGTCAAATATTAAAATATTAGATTTTGCAAGGCATAAATACATGACCATTTACTGTGATGTGACTGCCATATAAGCTGAAGAGGCATGAAAATGGTAAATAAAAACAACAAAAAAACCCAAGAAGTTAGTGAGCGATACTTGATGTGTGTATTTGTATTTGAAGAGATTGTCAGGAGGCTGACAGCCTGTCATGGTGAGGAATAGGAGAAGCGAGCAGTCTTATTTTAGCTACTGGCAACCCGGCGCTTGACTATTTTAGCCAGTGCGCGCGTGTGTGTAGTGCACGCGTGTGTGAGTGTGTGTGTCATATCAAGACTCCCCTCTAGTACTATTCACGAACTTGTGTAAATTCCAAAACATCCTGTGTTAACTTTATGCCTACGGGGCATGTCAGCCTGGCTAGCAGCTAGCTACAACCTAGCTAGCTGGAGGAAACAGCTGCTAGCTTAGCCGCGAAGCTAATTCATTTGTATCCGGTAACTTTTGCAAACAGTGCAAGTTGGATCTGCATCGGTTGATTTATATCCTTGGATCAGCCTGCTGCTGCTCTCGGGTTACCACCGTTAGCCTAGCTTAGCAGTCCTAGCACTTAACGCTTAGTTAGCAATAGCCAGCAGCCCCACCAAAAACCCTCGTACCCCGTCCCCATCTCTCCCACCAGCTCCACCGCGGCCCTTACCATGTCTGCGGCAGTCTGTGGCGGTCTCAGCGGGGCAGGGGAGCACGATTTCACCGATGTCTGAACACCTTAGCTTTACTGCAGTTTAACAAGTCGCTCCTCTCCTCTCTTGTTGTTTTTTTCCTTTTAGTTAAGGTGTTTTGTTCGTCTCTCCCTCTCCGAACCCAGCCCTGTCAGCGAAATTTACTTCCTCAACCGGGCTACAGGAAGGAGGCTGCAGTCAGAAAACAGGCCCTGGTTGCATGTCCGGGTCACTCCGGGCTTTCTCTGCAACAGCCAATAGCGAAGGAGCAAGAGAGGCATTGCCAAGTATGGAAAGAGAGGAGTGGTGCAGAAAATATGCAGTCAGAGAGGGCAGTAGATAGGCAAAAACATCCTCGCGTTAGCACCGAGGACTGGAAACTACCATAAATGCGATGTTTACAGTGTGTCAAAAAACAAACAAACAAAAAAAACCAACAACCAAAATATCCGCCCTGTCTACTCTTTTCAAGGAAATACCTACTGGGATATATGTCAGATATTGTTTACTTGTTTTTTTATGGGTTTTAGTATATTTTGCATTTTCTACTCTTACACACATCTTTGTGTGATAAAACACGTCTTGTGCAACACAATATTCTGCGAACATAATTACCATTGTTTGATGAATCATTTATTATTGTACAATTACTGGCGATTTTGAAATGACAAGTACTGGCAATATAATTAGGTAGTGTAGTTAGATGATAAGCAGTCATGGTAATGGAGATGTTTTGGTGGGTTTGGCGAGTTGGCTGTGGTGAGTGGTGGTTCAATAATGCTATTTTTTAAATCAAAACTGAATGAAATCTTTGATCCCTGTCAAGTAAATGCATGTCTACTCCTGATGACCGCATTGATAATTACAAGATAATCAACACAAAAGGCTTTAAATTTGCCTCTAATTTAATGTTTTTCACCAAACTGACAGTTGTAATCATATGTAGACTCAGACTCCTGACTTTGTATGGTAAATGCCTGACGAGTATGGCTTTCCAGAGAATAAAATGACAACCAGAAGTTTTTTTTTTAATGTTGAACAGTTGTGCATTACATGTTTGTGACATTTTCTTGTACATTCAGGCGCTGAGAGGGTCCTTCCCCTGACTTCCAGTGCTGATGTTTTATGTTAAATGGCTGCTATTTCTCAGGGGTTAACATTGTGGGCAAGCAATCTGTACTTCCATGTATTTCTTTTTTCCTTTTTTGTTTAAATAATAAATGTTTCTGTTTTTTCTCAACATCTAAATATCAAAGCTGTATTGACATTGTACAAAATGTACTTTCTGCCCTGAAGCCCTGAAGCTGTGTGTGTGTGTGTTTGTAAATGGGAAACCTGCATGTAAACCTCACCAACATCTGTATATTGTTGACTATGTGTGAGAACTAGAAATTTAGCCTCAAGCATCAAGTCCACTGGAGCTCATAAGAGGAGGGGAAATTCAGCTACAATCCAAAAACTATTAGTGTTACTATGCATGAATCCAATATTTTTAAAAAACTAGACACGTGTTTGATTAGAAAAAAGTAAGGCTCATTTTCTTACTGACAGTATGCCAAAACAACATTAACTACCAGCCATAACACAAAACCATAGTTAATTCTCAAACATACTATTACCCATATCTGTTTACACTGAAAACCATCAAGAAGCTGACCATTAAAAACAGACAGACAGGCCTGTATTAAATTTTAAAAATGATAAGAAGAAAAATATATTAAAAATATAATTTCTATCAAGTGTGTAAATATGCATATTTCTAAACAGGAAGGTTATCAAGTTGAATGTTCTCATATATCCTATTGCCTGAATTAAATTAATTAAATTAACAAATTATAAAAGTAATTTTCACCACAAACTAATGTGTCTTTAGGAGCTGAATAAAGAAAGAAACTGATACAAAAAAAATTGTAAGATATCTTTAATATTCCAGAAATAATGAATGAAGGGCATAGTGGTGGGTTGAAGTCATGAGACTTTCTATTTCTCTCGCGATACTTCGCGGAACTTCTTGTCAGTTGGAAACATGGCGGACGAGCACGGACGGAAGTGGGACCGCTGTCTTGCTGATGCAGCCGTGAAAACAGGTCAATGTCTTTTCATACATGAAATATAATAATGTAACGCTGCCATAAAACATGTATTACACCTGGTAAATAAGCTGCGCTACAGATGAAGGCTGCAGTAGAGGTGTTTCAAACGGGACATGTGTGTGACCATGCCGGGACAGAGGACTGAGGTCAAGTGTAAACTTACTAAAATGAGTGAAATTAAGTTTACTTGTTTTGTTATTTTGGATAAGATATTATGATTAGAGACGACAGGTGAAAAGTAATTAAACAAAGTTACTTGAGGAGTAACAAAACGGGGGTTTATTGAGGCTCATATATGATACTTCTGTGCACAAGTGGGACTACTTTTCCTGATTCCCAGGCTGTCTCTTCCCCTCCATCACCTCCCTCCACCGCCCACAGCCTACAGCAGTATCTTTCAGTTAAATACCAGCAAAGAGCATAAAGGTCCCTCTCTGTAGCTCATAAGTTTCTAGACCTAATCACTACAGCATGTCACAAAGTTCTTCGCTAATGTAAATATACTGGGTACACAATACGGAAACACCTGTTTGGTTGAGATTGTTAAAGGTGCAGGTTCAACTCAGACCAAAGCCACACAAAGATAAAACTAAACGCCCTCACCACTGGAAAAAGTATCTGTGAAGGGCGAATGTTTGAGACTCTGCTCAGTCTCAGCTCATTAGACCACTGTCGAGTCATCTCCTAGTCTGTGTGCTGTGTTTTAAACTGAGAACAGCAAACTTGTAACAACAATACTTTAATTTCGATTTAATAGTTATAAAAACCTATGGCAAAAGAAAAATACACAGTATTATAATACACAGGACTATAACAGTTCACAACAGACATGTTTGAGACTCTGTTAAAACCATCTGTTAAGTAACAACATAAACAGATTTTTCTTTAAGGCTGTAATGTAATAATAAATAGATGTTTTGGTTTTACTCAACCAGTCAGCGGCTGATGAAACAACACTGTCAAGTCACCTTAGGTCTTTATGCAGTGTATCTGTGGTATATGAATCTGTGTTGGTTCTGCACTTAGACACTTAGATGGGAAAACAATCTGTCCCAAGAGACAATTAATGACGTCAGCTTCAGTAAAATAAAATATGTTTCTTGCTGGGAGGAAAAACATCTGCATTGTTGCATTTCTTTGGGCTCACTGCATGGAGCAAACTGCCAGCTGTGCCAAGGTGCCTCTAGTAGCCAGAGAAACTCTGCAACATAGGATTTACTTATGGAGAAGCTTTAAAGAAGTTTTTTGTCATGCTTTAACTCTCTATGATCTTTCAGGATGATCCCATATATGCCCTATTTTTTCTGAAGCATTGTGTAAGTGGATTATATTTTTTATATTAAAATGCCAGGAATATGACTCCTGGCATTTCTTTACAATGAATTATTAATTTGAAGATATTTTCAAAATCCAAGACCACTTAATTAAGTCAGTTTTCTCAGGTACCTTTACACAACATTTTATGTGAAGTGTCACAGATTCAGATTATGTAATAAAATGTTTAGATCTTTCAAAGTGTGTGCAATGCACAACAAAGTGCTACCCTAAACAGACCAATGATAAAAGTGAAAAAAACAGGAGACAAGTCCAGCTTTGTTTTGTAAAGAGAAACAATGGCATGTGCAGTAATGGTAGGGAACAGAATAGTCCGCAATGTTCTCTTCATAAACAACAGCGTTTATTGGAAACAGGATATTTAATTTGAGGAACTTGTAAACAATATTAGACTAAGACAGGCCAGTGATTGTCTTCACTGAAGTTTCATTTGTTTCTGTTAAAGCCATAGTGCATGACCTTTACAAATAAATGAAAATGAAACTTCTGTAACGTTCCAGCTTTTGCCAAACGAGAATACACAATGCTGATTAAGCCTTTCACTGCCAAATAAATCTCTTTGTTCTTACAGCAGTTAGAGTTTTGAAATCTGGTGTCTGGTGGGACATTTCTCTTCTGGGGAACTGATAGTTATGCATTTGATGTCAACCGGCAACAATTAATTCACTAGAGCTCAAGTGGGTAGAAGCTATAACTACAAAGTAGGCAGCAGCTAGGAGCCTGTAAGGATACTATAGTGAATGAGCATGTCAACAGTATTTGTGTAAATGCTCTCACTGCCAGTAGGGGTAAACAAAAGTCTTGGGACTATGGCATTTATATCCAGGTACTCATATTCATGTCAAAACTGGCTGCATGTAACACTAAATAAAGTGTTTTGTGTTTGTTCAGTGGGCATACAGGTGGATCTTGTTCATATTTTGTGTGCAGCCTTGTTTTCTTCCTAACAGGCTATATCAAAATGATCTGATGATCCTTGCACACGTGTCCAAGCAAACCCCTACAATTGATATGCTTCTGCAAATTAACATTTTGACCCAGTGATGGCACCAGATAAAATGTCTGGTCATCACCAGAGTTACTTGACACCTTCAATGTGCACTCCAGATTTCATTGCAATCACTGCCTTTGTTTAGGTGTTTTGGCATTTCAAAGGAGAAACTCAAAAGTGAACCTGAAGGTGGCACTGAAGGAAACGTTAGGGATACCTCTGGGGACCATGAATTTCAGTGCAATCCATCCAGAAGTTGCCAAGATATTTAAGTCAGGGTGGAAATGGTAGATTGACTGAGAGACCAACTTTACCATACTACTGAAAACTGGAAAACTAGAAATAAACTAGTACTATGTTGAGCTGCATAATTTAAAAAAAAGAAATTCTTAGATATATATACAGATTTTACATACCTGTCATTCCGACATGTTGGGTAAGATTATCCCTTGCATTCAAGCTGTGCAAATTCTAAACACTGATACTATTTCCCCCTGAGAAATACTTGAAATAATGAGCAGATGAATAACAAAGCAATTACCAGCTCTGGACCTTATTTTCTGGCTAAACCTCCTGCGTGTTTTCTGGCCTATGGGTTATATATTTCATTCCGCTCCAGCACAAATGTTTTCATTATAATCCATCCCCCTTGGAGATGTCCAGACAAAGAGAGAGGATGCCAAAATGAGATGTTGATCTGCCCTCTTATTTTGCCAATGCTTTTACTGTATTACTGTCAGTGGAAAATCCGAGGCTTCAGAAACGCTCTGGCCAAAGAGTAAAGAAAGACAGGCAGCAGCAGACGGAGAACCTTAAGTCTAACCAAATCTGCCTGAAAAGGATGCAGAGGACAATGATTTGTTGTTGATCTGTGCTGATAATGAGGGTGTTCAGGATCTTTTGTGGTCTTGTTTGACATTTGTAAGTTGTGTAATAGAGAACAGTCTGAGGGTTCTGGTTCAGGCAGATCGGTCATGCTGCATAGCTCCCTGAATCCAATTAAGAGTCGGTGGGGCCCAAATGGCTGCTTTATGTGTTTTCTGTGCTGGCTGGCCTGCTGTTGGGTGTGGTGTGGCCTGGAGCGAGGTGAAGTTAAGCGCACAAACACATTCCTCCTCAAGATCCTACTCTGGTCTGAGCACTGCTAATAACTTAGTGCCAACTTCTGTGCCACTCACTTATCCTTCTTCTGGACCGTACTGGGTTAAGACATCACTTCCCTGCATATGTGTGCACTCTTTGACCCGTCACCTCTCCTGCCCTCTGCCTCGCAGACACCGTCATTGCTCCTTTTTGACTCATTCCCCCCTCTCTTGCACCCCTTTTACTGTTTTCTTTCTCTGCGCTGGCTGCTTTTTCTCTCCCTCTCTCTTCCTAACGAGCGATGTCTTGCTCACTTGTGCTATTTACCAACTCTCGCATCAAACATAATGGCAGCACCCCACCGACCTCATTACGACAGATTTACATCTGTGCCGGCCAGATTTTACACTGGATCAGACGTGATCACATTACCTCAGTGCTTAGGTCAAATCATTTGACTGTGTAGCTAAAATCACGTCACTCATACTTCCTTTTTTTTCTTCCTCTTGCAGTAACTGGCCTCGGTGTGGGCGTTGTGTTCTCCGTTCTTTTCTTCAAACGTAAGTGTTGTTTCTTTAAGATAAATGCAGGATTGTTTTTTGTTATTTTTTTTAAAATCACATACATACTTTAAAATGTTTTATTGCCCCAGGTCGGACCTGGCCTGTCTCACTTGGTTCAGGTTTAGGACTGGGCATGGCATACTCCAACTGCCAGCATGACTTTAGGTCACCATACCTGATTCATGGCCGCATGGTTAAGGTGAGTAGCCACAAGGGGAGTAATAATGTATTGGGACACACAAACATGTGATGCCACAATTTTTTTGTGTGTGTGCATTTACAGGACCAGTAGTGAAGGACAAGAGAGGAGGAGGAAATGCCGTGAAGTTCACCATCCCTTTGTGTGTCCTTGTTTTGCTGCTCATTTCTGTCCCAGCACTAATATTCAATGATGCCCACATTGTTTATCAAAGGGCATTTAGTGTATATTTAATAAAGTGGTTACGGAAAACTCGCTGTCTCTCCGGTTTTCTGCTTGCATGTTTGAAAAGAATGAAATGTGGTTCGGGGGTGGGAGGTAATTTTGTGTGTTAATGAGCTGGGAGACTCGAACTCCTGCTGTTTTGGAATGAGGGCCAGGTTCAGCATCTGCAGCCCTGTTAGAGAGTGGGAGGAAGGAAAGCTGCACAGAATGATGGAATAAAGGAAAATACAGTTGGTGGAAGACTTATGCTGCTGCTGGGAGACCTTAAAAGAAAGAAAGTTGTGTTTGTCATACATTTGTCATATAGCTACACCATATCAACAAACATTTTTTCTATTTATAGACTTGGCTGTCTCTGAACACCATGAATGGATATATACCTTTCTTTAGACGGGGAGGTAATGCAGTCTGATCGTCCCTCATCCTAGACCAAGCATTTGCACTAGATTTCATGCTTTGTAGATCTGTTTTAAGTTGCATGAGCTGATGTGTTTGCTGTGACCGTGACTGTTTTCGTCACAGGGAGTTAGACGACCACTTGTCTCCATATCAGGAGGAATATCTTGCGCCTTGTGTATTCATTGGCCGTGTGTCTGTTTGGCGAGATTGTTTTGAGTGTGATTGATCACTCGTGCGGTTTGCACGGGCCTGCATGGAGGAGAGGGATTGTTTGTGTGAGCGTGTGCACGAGCACACATTTATCCAGCCCCCTGGTGAAGCAGAATCCGTGGAATGCAGAGGAATGCCGGTTCTGGACTGGAGCTCAGGCTTATTACAAACAGGTGAGTTCTGCACTTTGCACTCTGAACATAACACATGGTTTACACTTTCACATCAAATGAAACACTGGCGCATGCACACTCGACTGCAGACACACACACATTTTTTCCATAACAGCAAAAGTTTTCTTATGTCACATATTAAGCCATGTCACTCATCCCCTGTCCATTAAAATATTTGTTTTCAAGTGGAGCAGAAACAGATAGGGGTGCTTATGGACACAAGCCAGGCTGAACACCTGTAAGCAAGGCTGCACTGGTGAAGTGCAGGTATTGGGTGTGTGTGGCTGGGGTTACAGTGACACAGCTGAGGTGTAATAGAGCAGCCAAAAGCTATAGGCCTTACCTGTCTGTTCCTGTCTGAAAACATCTCTCTGATGAATCATAAGTACCATGCTAATAATGCTTCTTAATCACATTTGTTCATCGAATGGGCCCAAACTGTTCAGTCAGGGTTGGAGAATCTGTGGCATGAAATAAGACCAGACATGCTGTGTATGCTGCTGCATGACTGCAGCTTGAAGTGGCTGCAGCTGCTGATGTTGCTTTAGATTTTCAATACACTGATTTAAGGAAGTACTCTCAGCTGCTTGAGGACGATTTTCAGGCACATGTTCTGTTTTTGCAGCAATACTTTTCAGTTGTAAAAACAAAGATACATGTGAAGCTCAACTCGTGAATTATGATGCATTGCTGTAGTCCAACTACCCATCACAACTGGGAAAAATAAGCCCTTTTGTCATGTTCCCATTATGTGCCATGTAAATCCGAGGAACAGAAGACCATGTGGACGGGGAAATTACCCTGTTAAATATGTAACATTGCATCATATTATCTAATCTAATCACATGTTTTACTTGAAAAAACAAAGTGTGTAAAATATAATATAATATAATGCTTACCCCTAAATATATTTTCAGATGTAGAAAGTAAATGGGCCAAAAAAATTCTGAAGTAAAGTTTCTTGGATTTGTAGTTAAGTGCATAATGCTTAGAAATGCTTGAAATGCTTTTTGCTTCTAATACTTTAGGACATCTTACAGTTGGTGAAGCTCTACAGAACTTTAATCTATATATTAAACATCATGGTCTGTGTATCTGCCATATTTCATCAAGAATCTAAATACTTCTTTCTCCATTGAATACTCCTGCAGTTGTTTTGAGCCACGAAATACACTGACATTTACCAGTAGCTGAGTTGGGCATCATGTTCCAAAGCCCAAATGATAGGTCGCATATTCCCATTTAAATAGGATTTTAAAGGCGCCCACTTACATGTCAGCAAAGGCAAGAAGGGAACATTATGCCTTTCATCGAGTCATGAGTTTGTTAATACAAACATATTGAGGGCCCTTAAGTAGATCAAGTTGTCATGAGTTTGTAGTTAAGTAATCTGCAATTTGTATAATTTCAACCACCTTTAATGTTGAGGAAAGTGTTAAAGTAAGAGAGGGATCAGGGCATTCACATCTGTTTTCCAGTTTTAGAGCATTACTGTTAACAGCGTTTCACTTTTGAAATCTAAAAACACATGTTAAAGTAATACCATGTGTATCTCCAAAGTGAACGTGTGACTATAAATTTGCCCTATTTGTGTAATCTTGTCATATTTGCATTTTTGGTCCTGTAAATCTGATCTACAGCCTTGCCTCTCTCCTACTTAGGGAAACATTTGAACCCTTCCCAACAATTTCCCTCCCTCCCCGTTTTCTTTCGTCCAGAAACCCAGCAGGACCCCTGTCTGAGGGCTCCACCGCGCCTAACCCCCGCTACACAGTTTTACAACAAAAGGCAACAACTTGGAGAGTGTTTTTTCACCGGAGTAACAAGGGAATTTAACAGAGGACGGGAAGAGAACAAAGGGGAGGGACGGTCTGAGCTGATGGACTCGGAGATGAGATAGCGCTCACAACCGACCCCATCTCCCCATCATTCCCCGCCGGGCGGACGCGTCTTTTTCTTTCCGGATGATGTAACTGTTTTATGACAGACTGGGCTCGGATTTATCCTCGCGTGCACGGGCTGCTCACATTTTCCTTTAATTATCAGCGCGCGGTGATATCCCACGGCCAGCCGCATCCTCTGGCTCGAGGGGCCCGTGTCCAGGTTTCGGTGAGGCGGCTCAGCTCAGCGGGACGTTGCGCAGTGCTCGGTTGACTGTTCCCCGGGGTGGTGAGTGTGTCAACTAAACGACTCAGTTACTCAGAAAGTACTTTATTACTCGTTACTAATTTAAAAAGTAACGTCATTAGGATTTTGGCCACCCTCCGAGTGCTCTTTAGTGCACGTGATGTCGCGCTATTAGTAACTTGGTTACTTTTCACCCGTAAGTTAATAATGAGGGTTGTAACTCGAGGAAAAACACATGACCTCGCCGGTGAAACATCATGACAATGGCTGAACTGATGTAACAATAGTGTGTTAAAAGACGGGACATCAGAAAAACCGCCAGCCTTTAAACGGCACATCACAGAACTGAGGTGACATGAAAGTAACTTAAGTTACGTTACTGAAAACTGACTCGTTACAAGACATTACAGTCACAAACTGTTCAAATTCAGATTTAACAATTTCAAATGCATAGGGCAAGTTTTTTTTAGCAGTGATATACACTGTGCGGTAATGGAAACGGTAGCTTAACTAATTCGTTACTGTAACGCGTTACCGCTACTGTAACACTAGTATCCAATGGGTGCTCGGTGTGTGTGCAGTGTGCTGCGTTTAAAGAAAGTAGCCTCAACTCTTGAAGTCTGCAAAAAATAAGATAAATATTTATTAAACACACTCCTTCCTCCCCCTCCCATAGGCACATCCCAGCAGCCCGAGTATCTTTAGTATGGATGTAACTGAGGACAGCTCTGATGAGTGCAGGAGGCATGACTGCTTGTGTCATACGGGAGTGCTGAAAAGTGTGTAAAGGAGTCGACGTGGGTGACCACTGGGCACTTTTTTTTATAAGCAGCAGGGGAAAACGATTTTGTAAGGTTGTAAATGACGTGACTGGCTGAGGCATTTTTAAAGAAGAGAGTGAAACAGACTTGGAGTTAGAGTCAGGTGGTATGGAGCACACATTTGCCTCGCTCCCCCATTGTACTGTCTCTTTGGGGACAGTATGAGCCCAGTGTAAGGTTCTCTGTGCAGCTGCTGGTTTAGATAATTAAATATCTGTCTCTTTTCATTGTTAATACATGATGACTGGATAAAACCTATATTACAGGGATTTTAGCTGATAATCCCCAGGAAGTCGTCAATCCACATCTGCAGCCACATTCAAAGTTCGTATTTGTTGTTAATAAATGAAAACCCAGATAATATCTGACCAGAAGAAATCAAGAAATTCTCAGGCTTCTCTTTTGAGAGCGAATGTTTTGTGTTTGTGGAACAAGGGTAACATAGCGGTAACACGCTGTGGTTTTCTGCCCCTTTAGGTGCAGTCATGTGGCAGAGTATTCAGATTTGCTGCGCACTGTTTGCACTGTATTCAGCGGCACCGCCTGCACACATCAACCGCCTGGCGCTGTTCCCTGACAAGAGCGCCTGGTGCGAAGCCAAGAACATCACACAGATAGTCGGGCACACGGGATGTCAGCCTCGCTCTATTCAAAACAGGTCAGGATGAAGGCCCTCTCTGTCTCTGTGTGTGTGCGTGTGTGTCTGTGTCTGACAATCTCTCAGTGCAACTGACAGAAAAGTGAATAATCCGGAAATGTGAATACGTCGATAAAGTGCATCCTCAGGGAAATGCCTCACGGAGTTTGGAGGGAACACTGGGCGTGTATTAGTGCTTCAGCTGAAAGTACCACACAATAGGGATTTTGTATGTAAGGTCAGTTTGGTGCAAACCTATACAATTTGTGTTATTACCTTCCACAGTGTTAAACGCAGTATTTCTGCATCCTCCCACATTGCAGGAAGTTATTGGTTTTCATTTAGGTCAGTTAAAACCAATTTGTAGACACTTGTCATTAATCCATTTAATACCACTGTGTAATTTTAGAGAACTGTGAGATTAGTTATGCTATAATGTCCAACTCTTAAATGTTTATTCTATGCATGTATTATTATTATTATTATTATTATTATTATTATTATTATTATTATTATTATTATATACAAGCTGTCTTCATATTAACATTAATCAGTGGCAGATTTAATTTAAAATGCTCCTAGATTTGCAGGAAAATCACAGGCATTGATTTTCTTAAGGATAGAACTAGTGAAATTCACATGTTTCTTATTGTCAACAAATCCCATGAAAAGAACCAAAACCATTAAAGTGTTAGTCTCTCAATACTTTCCGACTTTACCAATCACGTTTAAATATAAAAATGAAAAAAAAGTGTTGTTTTTTTTATAATTTTACACAAAAGCTATACAGAAACAACACAACTAAAGCAGCTTAGCGAACAATACTGACAGTGCATAGTGTATTTATTTGCTCACTATTGTTGCTGATTTGTTGCTGTAGTGAGTATTTACTGTGGCCCTTAAAAACACATTATATGCTGCCTTCCAGACTTAATTAAATTAATACAGTTGGGTTAATCCTAGTAAATGTCACTCAGGAAATACTGATCTCTTTCCCCATGTTTAAAGTTAATTAATTGATTAAAATGAATTAACTTAATCATGATTCACATTTATAACCAGACTTATGACTGACTTATAAACCTCTCTATTTAGTGGTTGTGTGTTTGGCCTTTTGCTACCAGACATCCATAGCTCTTTTTTCCAGCGGCAGAAAGCTGTGTGGTTGAATTCAAGCCTGTCGTGTGTGAAGGCACAGTGAAAATAATGCACTTTGTCCCCCTCGCAGAGCTTGTCTGGGCCAGTGTTTCAGTTACAGTGTCCCCAACACGTTCCCACAGTCGACTGAGTCTCTGGTGCACTGTGACTCCTGCATGCCTGCCCAGACACAGTGGGAAGTGGTAAGAGTTATTGCACATTAGCTCATGTAGCAAGCACACACACCTGACATACTGACTTGCCAACTTGCACACAAACCACAGGTCTTATTGGTGAACACAGAGCAGACGGAGCATGAATGGATTTCTGTCACAATTTCTGCGGCCCCCTGTGAGCCTTAAGCCTGTGTTTTATATTCCTCTGAAGTTCATTGTCCCTCTTAGCCAGAAGGAATCCAGTCTTGCGACAACAAAGGCTTTGTAGTGAGGTGTACGTAGTTTGGAAAGGTGCCAGGTAGGCTAGGCGGGTGGGACCACAGGTGAGGTCGCCTCATGTTTCAGTGGAAAATATTGTATCTTTTGTCGTGCACTGCTGTTACCTGATAGAGCCATTAATTTTCTTACTACTTTTGCTGCACGAGAAATACTGGAGAAAGTACAGTTACGCTCTCACCTTACTTCTAATTATCTGCAAATGGATGTTTATGCCTGTGCTTGTGATTGTTGTTGCAGGACTTTGAGGCAAAATTCAGTTTGAGACAAAACAAAGTCAGCTCTCATGAAAGAGGATACGGCTGGTCTGGTACTTGTGGTGGATCTGGATAAAACAGCTGAATGATCATTTTTAGAGGGTAATGTTAACAGTGAGGGGAAGTTGTGTGAGGTCCAGGCGCGACAATGCTTGGATTTACAGTTGGTTTATATATGTGTTTATGCATTTTTGTCAGTGTGTCCTTATTCTGTGGACAATGCAGTACAATAAAGATGCTATCAGCTTCTTGGCATGAAAATACAGCTGACTTTAAACAAAGCAAAAACACAACACCAAGGAGTTTGATGGAGTTTGAATTTGATGGCACATGGGCACACACACACACACACGCACACACACAAACATCCAATGGATGGCAGTATATTAAACAATCAGTGGCAGATCAAGCCAAAAATATAAAAATAAAAAGAATAAAGCTTGTTATGTCAAATGTCAAAGTGCAGGTGTGCACAGGATCACTGAGAGTATACGTGGTTTGTGTGTGTGTGTATGTGTGAACAGGTGACTCTGGAGTGCCCAGGCAGTGAGGAGTCCCCCCATGTGGATAAGCTGGTGGAGAGGATCTTTCACTGTAGCTGCCAGTCCTGCAGTAAGGAAGGTGCCCAGGAGGGGGCAGTGATGCAGCTGTATCCAGCAGACAACGTCCTGGACACCCCATCTTTATCCGACACCCTCAGCAGCGCACAGTCTCACCCTCTGCCCCCATCAGACACGCACTCTAACAAGCATGCTCACCCACACACATCAGACCATCACACACTGCCACACACATCAGACGGAGGGTAGGGGCAACGTGTGGGTGGTGTTGTCACATGTCTCATGTCTCCCGCCCTTTCTACTTTCCTCCACACCGCATCTTTTGTACCTTTTGTAGTATTGTAAAGGCACTTTGAAAATATGGCTTCACATTGTGTTAAAATGTTTCTCCAAAAGCACACACACACACACGCACACACACACACTCACAAAGCCATGCTATCAGATTACACTCTACTGTATATAAACTCGTACAACTACACCAGCGTATGCACTCTTTTTGTTTGCTGATTAAACATGCGTGTGTGAGTCCAGACATGACTATAGTCTGTTAATAAGCTGTAGTCTCATTGCTTTTAATCTGCTTTTTAATGCAATAAATTCTATTGTTGTGGTAAATGTCCTTTTTTTTGGTTGTACTCATAAAAGTGGTGGTTAGCTCTGTCCTGTCCACAGTGAGCATCAGCGGACATGGTGTTGGAGAAAGTGTCTTTGTGTTGAACCAAAAGAAATACCCACAGCTTCCTTTCACTTTTTCTAAAAATGAGGTTGAGCCTTTATTTTCTTGTGGTCGCTGTGTGGGTTTGAGCCATGGCACATGGTTTTGTTTTCTTTGATCAACAATACTCCAGTCATAGACAAACATTTCACAGAAGTTGGAGCCACTTTCTGGAGCACAGAAGAAGAGCGGCATGATGGGATGGGCCCCCGCTGTTTGCTGCTTCACTGGCCTGAATCTCATCTGTCAGTGCCAGAGAGTTTAATGGGATGCTGTGATGGAAGACCACAGGGTTAGTTTTAACCAGATATTTTCAGTTGTTTATCCATGTTGTTCAGGACTTTAAAAAAATGCATTTTTAAGTAATATCAAGTGGGCATCTTACTGTAAGGAGAGACAATGACGAGCAAATATTTCACTCCAAAGACTGTGACTTCAGAAAGTACATCTGCTTCATTTTTTGTGAATTTGTCTCCGCTCTCAAACACTGGAGTCGGAGAAATCCCTTTACAGACACTATGAAGAGAAATGTTCACAGCAGCCAATAAGGGACATATAAAGCAATCCTCATAGGTGCAATACTGAGTTAAAGTGGAAAAACACACTGCAGAGGTCCAGTGGAAGCATTTATGAGATACAGTTCATTTAACTGAGGTTTAAAATGGGATAATAATCTGCACTAAATAGAAGGCTGGCACTATGTATTTCTTTCTACAAGAAAATAATAAAAGTTAGGACTTTTCCTTTTTATGTTTTTTTAAATAAAGTAAACATAATTTTACACATAATGAAATGATCTTAGTAAAACTTTTTATACCTTTTATGGGCCATAGAGTCTAAATGTATTCCGTGCAAAATATGCAATAATTTCAGTTAAGCCATAACATTAACCCAGAGAGTCCTGTATTAAGTGAAGTGCAGGTTCAATAATGAGTGAAAAATAAATATAAAATATTCTTGGGTTTTCTTGGAAAACAAGAACTTTGTTCCAAAATTTTTTTTATTTTCAGTGGTATATTACATAACTTTCTCCAGGAACACCATTAGAAATTTTCTGAGAACAAAAAACAGACGTGTTCTTCAAGTTGGCCTGTCTTAATACATTGCTTGTGTAATACTGACATGAGTACAAAAGGTAATCACCTATTTGCATAGTTTCCTCACAACACAGGCCATGAAATGGTTGAAATTATTACCTTCTACTTTTATTTATACCAGATGGACAGAGAGATGGATGATCTCCTTTTAGCAGGGTTCAGGGGTGGTGTTCATGTGTCTTTTCTTGACCTGAAATGCCACTGGACTAAGATAAATTACCATGGCAACTGCCAGGATGCTGTTCGGTAAATGGATGGTAAGTGACCTTGTGCATGA
Source organism: Datnioides undecimradiatus (assembly GCA_008933995.1). Taxonomy (NCBI): domain Eukaryota; kingdom Metazoa; phylum Chordata; class Actinopteri; order Lobotiformes; family Datnioididae; genus Datnioides; species Datnioides undecimradiatus. The sequence continues at coordinate 9,054,374 of WARS01000013.1, read as the reverse complement.
TTTCTAGGCAGATCGAGACAGAAGTTGCTGCACAAGACTTGACGGGGAAGAGAGGATGTTTAGCTCATAGTCTGCTCGGCTGTGTAAACGAGACTTGACACAAAACAAACAGAGCTCAGTTAATAAAGAAAAGCTGGATGACATCTCTCAGGCTGCCAAAAAATATACTGTCTGAGCGCGATTTAGTTGAAGAGGTTCACTGACAGGCCAGCAGGTGTCAGCAGATGTTACAGGTAGAGTCTGGACAGGTTATATTTACTGTAAGCCTTGTAACTTACTTTACAACTCCTCAAAGCCTGAACAGACCAAGCAACATCATCTCCTGCCCCAGAATCTCTACAGTATCTCTCTTCTCCTTCATCAATCATTCCCTCATCTCTACTGCTTCGTCTGAGCAGTATCTTTTCTTCCATTTCTCATCAGCTCTGTCCCATATCCTCCCATCTTTTTTCTCTTGTTCTGTGTAATTAAATTTGAGCAGCGAAAGGTTGACTGTCTGTCTGTGCTGCAAAACAAATCGATCATCCCCTTATCTCCAAGCCACACAGCTGCTCTGAGATTGGTGAAAGGAGGGCTGTGGATGGGGAAATGCTGGGAAATTTTCTGAACATATCACAGGTTGTTGTTGTATATTAACATGTTTATGAAGCTCTGATTTAGTTTTTCTCCCTTTAAACTTTTTAGCTGTTTTGTTCTCACAGAGACTGATTTATTGTCTTTCCACGGGTACAAAGCATTTCCCATTTCTCTCGTATATTATGTGTTTTCTGAGACAGTCTTTCGTTCTATGATACAATCTAATCTGTGGCAGCGTTACAGATGTGCATTATTGGCAGTATATGTGTCTTGTTATCAGTTTAAGTGCATCCTAATCTCATTTTACTGAGCTTTTATTCCATTATCCAACTAAGGTGAAATGCATTTACTTATGCAAACCTCAGCAAAGGTCACTTGATTGGACAGATAACAAATGAACTGATCATTATGCTACAGGCAGCTTTTGTAATGATATACTGTGGCTTATTTTAAATTACTATCAAACTAGACAGATGTACTACTCTATCCAGTTGACTCCAATCTAAAAATCTAATTGTTACTTAACTTAAAACAAGGATCAATCTTTTTTCTTTTTCTTTTTTTACATTTTCAAGTCTGTTGCACCTCCGACACCCCCAGCAGTGACGCTACATTGTGCAGACCACAACAGGAACTTGATGTGTTAACAAGCTGCCCATTACCAAGAGTGTTTTAAAGTACTTTCCCATTTTATCCAATATTTTCTTTTTTTTAAACTTGAGAACTTCTCAAATAAATCTTAAAGATAGACTCTGATGAAGCGCACCTTATAAAGAGTATAAACATTGTAGCTTGAGCAGGATTTATCAGTCATTAAACACTAACAACAACAACAACAACAACAACAACAACAACAACAACAACAACAACTTTTCGGTTACCAGGTTTCAAAATCATTTTATTGGTGTTTATCTATTCTGCAACAATGCATTTGTAAATGTCTGTAATCCATTAATATGTAATTGGTTTCTCATTTTTTTAATCAGCTGTCAAGTCTGCAGTGAAGCAAAAGTGTTTGTAATTCATTAAAGGTTTTTTTTTATTTTAACCACAAAATCCATCAGATTTGCAGTTGTGAATTCTTAATAACTGTTTATGAAGTTGAGGAATTGGTTGATAACTTGATGAAAGTTTTCTTAATCGTGGCAAATAAAAAGTCACTCCAGTTAAAACAAAACAGACACATAATCCAAAAGTAAATGAAGCCGGGGGGGCTGCGGAGAGGCGTTCACATCTGCTCCCATAATACAATCCAACCAAAACAATTTCAACAATTTCAAATAGGTAGTGTAAACAGTTTAAGCAAATACTGTACCTGACGGTGTGAGCGCGTGAGCGCGCTGTTAATGGTAGTGCGCGCGGCCCGGAGCAGCTCGCTCCCACAGACGCACGAGGGTACTCGCCAAAGCATCAGCAGCATCACCACCACAGCAGCACAGGGTTCAACTTACAGGTGCTTTTCTCCGCCGCTGTTCAAACAAAGAATTATTCCTTCTATTCAGTGGTAAAGTTCAGAGCTCCGGGACGATCACCGGAAGAAGAATTCAACATACGGACCCGGGAGACTAACGAGATTTGTACTTGGAGGTAGGCAACGAAATTCTCATATACAGCGTGATGTCTATGGATGCTTCATTGCTTCATTAAAGGGTGTGTAGTGTTACTCTGTTACATGCATTAGCGTTATTGACACCATGTTTTAATAGTTTCCAGACGGAAAGAGTAACCAGTCCTAAAGTTACAATACATATAGAACATATGCATTTTATCAAGTAACAGGAAAATAACAGGTCATCTCACAAAGAAACAAAGCAAAAAAAAAAAAAGGAAAAAAAAGATTGCGATCATAAGGCTGTGGTGAAACTGCGCTGAGGGGAGCAGAACATTTGCCCGGTTCTCGTCCGGTGTGAAGCTGAACTGTCCTGGTTTGTGTCTGCAGCTCAGCAGAAGATTCGGCAGGTTCTCCAGGTTAAAAGGTTTCGGACTGATCCGTTTAAAATGGATCGTATTGGCACACAGTCCGAGCTGTAGTGACAAAGCCCCGATCGATGACATCGATCAGGAAGCCAACGTGTGCGTGTACTGTGTGTGTAAAGTCAAAGCTATAGGATCCTCATTTACATAGCCTAATGAGTAAATGGCTGTCTGGATAAATGGGCAGTGAGGGGACAGGGCTTGCTCTGTGCGTTCACCACTCTTATTAAAGGTTTTAAAATTCAATGATGCAGCTGACTCAAACTGTATCCAGCCTGTAAATTAAATATTTAGGTGTGTTTTAAAGTAATTGCAAGCCATGGAGAGTGCTGTGTCAAACGTGCAAATATATACACAAATTTTATACAGATTTTTGCAATATAAACTATTTAAATAGGAACATCGATTAATTTTAAGCTTTCTAAAAGCACACAGTAAGTCCACAGTAGCAGTACATCCTTTTACAACTGTAAGCCCTCTTTTGCAATTTGTAAACTAAAAACATTAACAATTTGCACCTGAACAAAGTGGCTCCAAACAGGCTCTGCTCTCTCCTTCTGTCTCAGGATGTGTGGTATGGATGTGGACCTGGACGATGGCGGTTCAGGTGAGGAGGAAAAAGAAGAGGAGTTCTGGATTGGGGAGGGAGTGAAGATGCTGCCCCCTCCCATGGCCCACAGTGGGGGCAGCGCATGGGGTAGCCGCAGGGGCAGGTGCGGCTGCGTAGCCTGCGGTGCAGGTCTCATCCTCTGGAACCTGTGTGTCATCTTAGCCAGTGCTCTGCTCCTGGCTGTGGTCTTCTCTGCTGTGCTGCTGCCTGCAATGCTGCTGCTGTACGTTGGTTTCCTCTGCCATTCCAGGGTGAGTTGTTAGCAGTGCTGGAGCATCCTGTTAAAGGATATTAATCTTTGTTTATTCCCACTGTAAAAAGATCAAGCTAAGAAAAAATGTTTACTGTTATTCAAGTTGAGGGCTGGTATAATTTACCATTCATATTTCAGGTTTTAATCTGAACTAATCAAGCCCCTCTGAATGATTAGTGTGATAAAGAACCTGGGCTGGGGTGGACACTGATTCACCAGCACAGGGTGATGACTATAATATCAGAGACAGGAAACTGTTTACTAGGAATTACAATGAGCACCTACAGTATTATCACAAGGTGAAATAATAGGATATAGATTTGGAATATCTGATTTGTGCAATAAGATGTGTAATGTTTGGCAATTACTTTTTGTGCCACAAATTACACTACCAAAGATTTGTCATGTCTGTTTTATCTAATAGGGTTCCCGCTCACTGGCTTTGCTGCAAATGTGATGTCAGGTAGACAGAGTGAACCACCTTTTATCATGCAGATTAAACACAAATACTAACCATTTTGTGTGCAAATGGAATCCACTGGAGCGACCATCTTTCCAGTGATCTGATTTATAGGAGGCAAACATACAAAATACACCGTGTGAGTGATTGTACTAGAACCAAATCCAAGATCCAAAGTGTATTAAAATTATACCATTCAGAAAAATTGAAAAAACTTAGAGTCCCTACAGCTGCACAAAATTAGCCTGTAAAATATAACATTTTGCTCTTGGCAATCCAAACAACTCATCACCATGCTTAGGTGTGTACATAACAACCTTGTGATTGTCCATATAGTCTATGAGACACTTCACATTACTGCAATGTCTCTAGATCGAGTCGAGGTTGGGATTCTGCTGGGAGTTAAAAATGTGGAAGACGTGGAGAACTTCCTGCATTCATCATGATAATTAAAGCTTCTATTGTGAACGTCTTTATAGAAACAATAAATCAAATTATGATGTGATGAAGAAAGTGTTGCTTGAAGTGACAAATCTTCAGATAATTGACTGAGGGCAACTGACTCTTGCCTTGACCTGCCAGCAGCAAATGACCAAAAGGCAAAGTTAGATGGTAGCTGTGAACAAAGTGGAGCATTTAGCAGCTAAGATATTTTCAAAGGCATTGATCAAAAGGAATGGAAAAAGTGAATTTTGCATTTACATTTATCATATGTACACAAACATGCTCTGTAACCACGGGGTGTGATGAGATGTCTGTGTTGTGGTTACAACCTGTTTCTGCTGCCCCCTGGTTCCCTAGTGTTACAGGAAGTGGGAGGTTTATCTCTTATTGAACTGACACTCGTACATGGACTCTCAGAGGAGACAATCAAAGCCTGAGGGCAAAGTCTTATTGGCAGCATAACTTAAATGCACATACCTGCAACAAAAGCACATTCTTCATGTTTGTACTTGCTGGTCTCTATTATGAACAATGAGCTAAAAAAGGAAAATGACTAAATGTTGGAGCCCTTCAGTGTTTCCTTGTAAATGAGGTGAGGAGAAGGGTGTGGCTTGTTTATTTTTCTGAGTCACATGGTGGCAGATAGATCATCAGTGAAATATGGTGAGTCTCGATATCGAGCCAGATCATGCTGTGAAGATCTACAGCTCTGTCCTTGGCTTACAGGTCGTAACATTACAACCCACCTTTGAATCACTGAGTCCTTTAGCCAGAGGCCCTTGCTGAATGTGCAGCTGTGTCTGATAGAGCAGACAAATTCAGAACATGCAAAGTGTGTGTGCAACGAAATTATAATCATAATTAGGCCAGAGCAAATGTCAGCTCAGAGCAAACAATTACAGACAATGTCAGTCAGAGAGTTCTGGTGACAGACTGAACACAGAGAGAGGAGACCCACTGAGGAGACTGTCTGATTTGGTGCCCGCACCAGCTGTGCACAGACACACTGACAGCAGGACCAGGAGGAAAATGTACTCGCTGAAAGCACAGTGTGCACTTGACAGAGGTGTGCCTGTGCGTGTGTGTGTGTGAATGTGTGTGCTCATGTGTGAGTGTTAAACACGGCTGTTGCTAGGGCACATTTGTAGAAGGCAAAGTTCTTTTTGACAAAGCTTACAATGGGAAATCGTTCAGAAAAAAGGGCTTCAGACGTAACCAAATCATTCTGAGTGTGTCTGATTTTGACAGAGAAAAGTGTGCGCTTGTTTTTGATGTGTCTGTCTATGTGTGTGTGTTTGTGTGTGTATGCGTGTGTGTGTGTGTAACCTCAATATATGAGGGATGTCAGTGTGCGACTTTACCTCATGTGCACTCTGATCTCAGCCCTTGCTCTTTCCCTCTTTATCCATTCATTGTTTTGTTCCTTTCCTGCCTCTTTGCCATCATTTCTGCAGTTTCCATCTCTTTCAGCCTGGCCTCTGTCACAGGTGATTGACAGCTCAGAGGGTTACTCACAGAGACGGAGCCACTTCTTATCTGAACTGTAGAGGGAGGCTGGGAGAAACTCTGTCACAGTCCAATACCCACATGGTCCCTCTTCTGCACCCTGAGCAGATGCAAACACTCACATGCACACACTAATCATACCAGGCCGATGATGAATCCCACCTATTTGCTTTTTGACAGAAGAGAAGCTGCCGATGCCAAAATGTTCAATCCCATCCTCTGGAGCCCTTCTGTCTACTCTTATGATCTCCTCTGTGTTTGTCCTCCCAGGTCCTTGATGCCTCCTCTGCCATCTGCCGTTACCTTGACGACAACAGCTGCTCCGCCCTTATCATCCTGGGCTTTGTGATGATGTCACCTCTCGTGGTCGTGGCGGCCGCCGTATTCTGCGGGCTGCTCCGGAGGTTTCGACTCCTGCTTCTCATTCAGCCAATCACGCGGGCCTGGTACCGAGGGCGGCTGCTGGACTGGGCAGGCGGTGTCCACGCCTGGGTCTGATTGAGATGACACAGGAGACGCTGAGGGTCAGATATGACATAACAGTCAGGGGGTAATCAGCAAGTACCATCAGAGTAAAATCAACCAGAGAAATACAGGCGGGTAGGCAAAATGAAAGTAACATCTCACAATGTAATCAGTACAATAGCGCAGTGAGATATGCTGAGTTTCTCTATAATGGTCAGGTTGTCAACATTGTTTCAGACAGATTTTGATCAAACTAGATATTGCCTTTTAAAGAAACTGTTTAACATATTGGGAAATACATTCACTCACTTTCTTGCTGATGGTCATATGAGAAGATCCATGGCCATGGCCCAAATACTGCCCACTAGAACCAACAATTCACTCCTTATACCTTGTTCGTTTGCTCTTTACAAAAACTGAAGTGTAAAGATAACGTGTTTTTTTGCAGTACTGAAACTGGATACTGGACTCAAATGTGTTTACAGATTAAACAAATGAGATATAAGATGTTAATTAGTGAGCCTCAGAGGTGCTAGTAGGCAGAGTTTGTAGCTTTTGACAAATCCAGGCTTGCTGTTTCCAGTCTTTACACCGTGCTAAGCTAATCACCTCCTGGCTTTATCCTTAAACAATTAACTGTTGTGTTGCTCTTCTCACTGAACTCAAATAAGAGTTTTTCTGAAATGTATAAATATTTCCTCAAGGACAAGTTTTGCAGTGTTGCCATTCTGACTTCAGTATTGAAAGGTGTCTCCATTATTTTGTCAAGTGATGTCTTTGTACTTTAATCACACTTACACAATCGTTCTGCACTTATTTGATCTGAGGGAGCAAACGTGGGCCAGGCCAGAGAAAAATGCTATTTAAAGTAATTTTTTTAAAATAAAGGATAAATGACCAAATCATATTTTTTCTTGACAAGGTGGTAGTTTGTTCACAGCAACACGTCACAAAATGGTTTATTATGGTAGTATTCAATTAGGATTTGTGTATGAAACAAATTTTTGGGTTATTTGGTCATACCTGTTTGCTAAATATGAAGACATGGTTACATGTCGGACAGGTATAGCTGTTAGTTATTTGTGGTTGCACATTAGAAGTCAGGCAAAATGTCAAAACATGCTGTACTTGCAGATATTAGATTAGTTCATCTGCTTTAATTTGGTCCAGTATCTTGTTCTCAGTTGCTTGGGGCCTTCAAGCACCTTTAAAAACAAGGTGAATAATGTCAAATGTATGATAAAAAAACAGCAGCAAAACAGCATTCAAGGACTTTAACTTTGTCTGTGAGGTGAATTAAATGGACAATGATGTTTGTACTTGAACAAGTTTATCTAATGTAGCATCATTAGCAGTATACGAAACATATTTCTTTTAATAAGTGCCATAAAAACACACCCTCATTATGAAAACAACAGAGGCAGACAGTGTGACAAAGTAATGGCTGTTTAGTGGAGCCAGGTGTTAAAGAGGGAATTGAATTGTTAGATCAGGAGCTTACTCTGCTGCCTCTTTGCATTCTGGTCATTTAAATTCATCAGTGCCAACATGCGCCACACATCCTTTTTATCTGTGTGCCACCGCTTTGTAATTAAGCGCTCACATTTGAGGTCTCAATTCTCAGATGAAAGCCTTAAATAGTATTTTATGAAGAGGAGTTATTACTTATCCTGTGCCATTGTTATCATACTGAAATGTTTTTATTTTCTACTTAAATGCATTTATTGTTGTGTTTTGTCTGTGTCTGGTTATATAAGTCCATATTGAGCCTACACTGTATGTACATTTGTTGTTCATGATAATGAGCCCTGTTCAAGTATTTTAGAGAACTGTGCAGGAAAAGGATGAAATGTTTTGCTTTTTATTTTTGCTGTGTTGTATTCTGGAAAATACACCGGACATAATTTACTGGAATGATTACAGTGGCTCATCAGTGTTTCTTTACTTTTGGACAGCTTTTCATTTCAGACTTATCAACAAAACCACACGCTGCCATCTTTCCATCAATAACAAGGAGAGGGCTTTTTTTTCCAGACTGTCTGTTTAGTGGTGTGATCCATAAAGGGTTCAGTGAGTGTTGACTTAACATTCAGCTCTCAAACACACTTAAGACACTCAAGTAAAGGCCATAATGAGCTAAATCGCCAAACAACATGACAAAGTCTCTGGTACACGTTGTTACACTGGTCACATTCGTGCAGTACAAGTAAATTAAAGCAAATTTGCCTCTGATGATGTGTTTGTCCAGTTTGTCCATTAAACTAGTTCCACTCTCTTTATATTGACACAAGCATCATCCTTCTCCTGATCAGAGAGCCTGCATGTGTCGACATGTGACTGCTCTCAGTATCAGCCCACAGTGAGATGGCTGTGTTTACCTAGCAATTTGTGTAAGCAGTCTGTCTACCAAAAACATGTGTTTCTGCCTGTCTGACAAATACAACACAAGAAGCTTTGGGCCTGCTATCAAATCTCAATACCTTTTTGGAACAGAAAGAAATGTGTTTGGGGCAAAGTTGAAGAAAGTGTCAAGTATGGAAAACAGGCATTGATATCTCAGAATGTTTTTTAACTTTTTCTTCACTTGGGCCTTTGTGAGCTGTTTGGCTTCTTTGTTAAAACCGCACTAGCTGCCATGCTAACAGCTCTGTGAGGCTGTGCTGTCTTAAGACAGAGTGGCACTTTGAGCTAAATTCTAATGTCAGCACTGAAACACTACATGCAGACGTTTTGAAGGTAATATCTACCATATTTACCACTGTGGCTTAGCCTGCTAACATTTGCATTAAACACAACAAGTAGCTAAGGGGAATGTAATTAATTTTGCAGGTATATCATCATAAACCAAAGACTTGGACAAACTGATATTTATCTGTAAAATTTCAACGGCAGTGCCAGAAAAACAGTTTTTACTCATCATACTCTTCATACAGGATGTCTGTACCAAATTTCATGGCAGTCCATCCAATTGTTGTTGACATATTCAATAAATTTAAAAACAAAACAAATGTGAACTTTGTGGTGGAACTGAAAGGGAAGTCAGTGGATCACCAAAATCAGTAAGATTCGTCCTCTTCATGGCAACTCAACAAATTGAGTAACCTACCATCCTGAGAGCCACACAGCAAGCATCGCTAAAAAGGTAAAAAACCTTTAAATATTTTGTGGAGTAAGGTATCAAACAGAGCATTTTTGGTAATGGAGTCATCACCAGTTAGATGCAGGTACAGGATCAGCAGCTACAGCAGTTATATCAAATAGTTCAACACCTAAAAATTCATCACTGACTTGGGATTGGGGTAACACAACAACAATTTCCATTCTCCAATATGTTGTCTTAAAAATTGAGATTGAAACGTCATGCTTGACACAGCAGCTGACAAAACAACTCCACCTGCTGAGAGAGATCTTGACACGACTGAAAGCTCGAGATCAGCTACAGAGTTAATGTAGCAGTAAGGAACATAAAGGCGGCCTCACAATCATCTTAGTCTGGGAGTTTTGTTGAATCAAGTTTCAAGCCTACTGTTGTCACATATAACAGGGGCATGTATGTGTTGGTGTCTGTACAGAATCAAACAATTCTGCATCAAGAGCAGAAATACTCATTTACCATCCAGACATGCATTGCTACAGGTTAGCATGAGCTTCTTTAATCCTGTCTCCTCACTGGGTGACTTATACGTACCAGTAAGCTTTGAAGACATCCTCTGCATGCATAATGTTTACTGCAAAGGGACTGAAAATGTAACTGAGCTTCAGGTTGCTCCCCTGAGGCAGAGATAGTAGAATTCAATTTTTTTTAGTTAAAAAGGAAAATGCTCCTCTAATGTGGGTCAATCTCTTCAGTCCCCTGTTGTTAAGTGGTTGACAATTAGAATAGATGGATAGTATGGGGGAGGAAATTGCAGGAGGATGGGTAAGACAATGAGCTCTGATAGCCAGAAACTTCAGCAAGTGGCTGAGTGAGGGCTGGGTCCTTGGTATTGGTGCCCTTCAAAACCACAGTATAATAATGCCTCTTTAAACTATAATTATGAAAATCCCTGTATCACCCCATTAAAAATCTCTAAATGGACTTTTCATTAATGTCTGCAGTTCAACATTATGCATTCGTTCCCATCACACTGCAAAAAAACATTTTAAGTGTCAGTCTAATCATCAGCAATTGAACCTTGTAATATTTCCACCTGTTCTCATTGTGTTAGTGTAAAAAAAGCATGAAACAAAACAAAATAACTCAGAAATCCTTCATGCTACTGAAGCCACAAAGTACAGACAAATATGCTAAAATTTAGAAAGAAAATAGTTGTAGGACTTAATGACAGGATATACTAAACTGTTGATATGGAATATATATCAATAAAATATAGATTGACTTGAGTGTGATAGCATGCTAAGATTAGCTAACTAGTGCTAAACACAGTACTAGTACAGGTGAGGCTGATGGTAACATCATTAACTTTGCAGGTTTGGTCATGAAGCAAAATACACAGATTAGGTGGTGCTACAGAATTTATCCTCTGGGGGTCATGAATGTGTGTGCCAAATTTCATGGCAACGTTTTTGATTGTTGTTGAAATATTTTGGTCCAAACCAAAGTAAAACTGCTATCATAGCTAAAAGTACTACAGACAGAACGAGAGAAACACATCCTGTTCTTTGTCTCTATGCAGGGTGCCTATTGTCCACCGCCATCATCTCCTGGAGACGCCCCAGGTGATAGACAGTCCTCCAGACGCCTTCATTAAATTGGTCGCACCTCCATCCATCACGCCATCCTCACCAAGAGCATGCACACTTTCCATTTCTGCCAATGCAAAGTCACACACTAAATTAATGACAGTGGACACTACTATCATCCAAGTTTTAGTAATAATAAAGTGTAGACACCTTTTGGTGACCATTAGCTGAGGAACAGCAGCTGATCCGATCTCAAATATAGAAATTAATACAAAACTGACTCTTTAGACTTGAATCCATTAGTGTAAGAGTCCTTCCAACTGCTCTCACCAGCCACACACATTTTCACCTAAGTGATGAAAATGTTGGTTTTAGCTGCTCTGTCTCTCTGTAATAGATGGAGCCGTCTGCCTGAGTGCCACTTTTAAAAAAGAAAGTCAGTTATTTCAGTGCTGTCGTATCAATGAGGTGAGAGCATGTAAAGCGTGGACTGTTCAGAAACTATTAGCTTTCACGTTCAAACAGCACAAACGGACAGTTCTCATTAAGCACAATGAACAAATGGTTTGCAGGTGGCTATATCTGTGTAGAACTTACATGCTGTAATGTTAGGGACACCAGCTGCTGTTAGTCTCATGATGCTTATTCTAATGTATATTGTGATGCAGCTTTCACACAGACTGTACTGATTTGTCTCGATGACAGCATGGATAGGTATGGAGGTATTTTCCAAAGCCACCAAATTATCCATCCACCCATTATCTCCAGGGTATCCACTTATCTTTGCAGGTTACTGGGGGGCGGCCTCAGCTGACATTGGCCGAGAGGCGAGGTAGACCCTCTACAGGTAATCACATGGCTGACACATAAAAACAACTCTCACATTTGCACCTGCATGTAATTTAGAGTCAGCTATTAACCTGCATGTATTTGGACTGCGGGAGAAAGCTGGAGCACCCAGAGGAAACCGAGGGAAATGTAGAGAACATGCAAACTCCTCACAGAAAAGCCTCAGCCAGTCTGTGTTTTCTTCTCCTGACCCTATTTAATGTTAGGGACTAAATTATATCAGAGGGAACACTGCTCACATATTACATACATGGAAGTGAAAATGTGTGCCATAAAAAAGTTTGTAGCAACTAGCATTTATATATGTGTGTGTGTGTGTGTGTGTGTGTGTGTGTGTGTGTGTGTGTGTGTGTGTGGACCACAGAGGACCAAGGTATTTGAGTAATAAAGGTGTCACAGTGAATGCAGGGTAAAAACAGTGAGGAGACAGACAGAAGAATGCAAAAACAAGCTTAACATTACATATCAACATGAGATGCATTGAATACACAATGTAGCAAAAGTATTGTAGTAGATAGTAATTGTGTTTTGTCCACATGCTGCAGTCATAAAGTATCACAGTGTGACAGTGGAGTGTATTTCATTGTTTTGGTTTTGTACTCCAGCACAATGGATTTGAAAATGAACAATGACTCTCAACTTTAAGCGTGTTTGAGGGTTTTTATGTTCATATCGGTAGAACGCTGTGGTCGTTCTTCACACACAGTACTGCAATTTTGGGAGAATGCAGATGCACAAGAAACATAATTGTGTACATATACACAAGGCAACAAGCTAAAGCATAAACTGTGTATACAAATATCTTTATATACATGCACATACACATATACATGACTTTAAATGCAACAGATTGCTTGCAGACAACCAGGCCGAGGGCAAAAACTCCTAAAAGACTGAAAGAAGCAAGTTGAGGACCACATGTTGGCAGTACAGTGCTAACAACAAGTAAGTAATTTTCTGAGGCTTAGAAAAAAATGTTGGATCATAAGCACATAGTTTATTTAGTCTTTTAGTTGAACCTATCATATAATTTTGACAATATTTATTGTTTATTTTATTGAGTTACTTGTCATGTTCAATGCCTGCCAATCACATTATTTTAAACATTTTGATAGAGGTCACATGTTTAAAATATTTCTACTTGTCAATCAAAAGGTACATGTTACATCCAACGTTACCCAGGTGTTCATCTGATGCTGGCGTAACACCCTCAGATTATTGGAGATTAACTAAGATATAAGTAGAGGTGCAGGAATAGGCCAATTTTAAAATTCTGGACAGAGCCAAGCTAGCCATTCCCCACTGCTGCCAGTCTCTATGCTAAGCTAAGCTAATTACCTCCTGGCTTTAGCTCCGTAGTTAAAACAGAGACATGACAGCGGCATAAATCATCTTTTCTAACGCTCAGTAAATTACTTAGACTAAGGGTATTCCCCAAAATGTTTTTGCCTCGACTCAAAATTTGTTTTCATTTCAGCTCGAATGTGGCTCGAAAGTATGAAGCCAAAACAATGAAAAATATTCACTGTACCATTGTATCCTGACAACAATTGCAGTTGCCTTTCTCTATAAATGCACAGATTCCTTGTGTCAAACCACAGATTAATGTAATCAGATGAAAACTCACTCATCAAAACCACACCATTACTGAAAATCCCGACAAGAAAAGTGGGTCTCTGAATTCAGTCCAAAGCAAACACAGGAACATTGACAATTACACACTGTCAACAAATTAATCTGTGGGATTAGCAATGTCAAAACACCAATTTTGTTTTATTAACCAATACACAAAGGCTAAACATTAGCTTCAGCTCCAACATGAACACACAGTGGGATTAGATGAAGATGATGTCAGCTGCTGGCACTGGTGTGGGCTGCAGCAGTCTATGTGTTTAGGTGGAAGCAGCAGTGAGTTTGCTTGTGACCCTCCTCCCGCTGCATCCCCTGGTCCTGCAATTTTCTTCTCAATTATCCTTCCATCTAAATGCTACTTCCAACTACCATCGCCTCTATTTAAAGATGGCTAAGACAAAAAAAAACATGCTGTTTTCTGGACAAAGACACTGAAGGTTAAAATACATCGCAAGTGTCTGCATAATGGACACTTCATTTAATCTGTCTCTATGGCAGCAAGTGTTTGGGGTATATGTTTTTAATGTGTGATAATGAGTAGTGTCCTTGTTTCATAGCGTGCTGGGTGTGATGTATGTGCACGGTATTTGTTTTTGTGCCTACACTGTGTATGCATTATAATATGATTATGTGTGTGTTGGAACTGTACCCACTGTGTGCCTCTGTTATGGGCACGAGTGGCCAAGCAAATAACCACTGTGTTAGTACACAGATGTTCAGCGGCAACATCGAGAAAACAAATCCAAATCTTTATCCTCTCTGTCCATCCTGTGGTGGCCAACTGCTAGTGATAAAGCACACGGATCCAGAAGGATAATTACCAACAGGCAGTGAGGCGCAGCGCCTACAGCAGGCTGTCAGAGTTGACAATACTTCCCACCCAAGGGTGGGTCTGGGGCGGGGAGAAGTGATGGCTTTTAATTGGTGTAATGAAACTTTTGTCATATAGGGTGCATTTATACACGCTCATCCAATTAGCCGCTGACATGTTGGAGGTATGGAAATTCTCTAGGGCTCTGGAAGAGAAGTAGGAGGAAGTGACAAGAGCTGGAGACATTGAAGCACTGTAGCTCGCAGTGCTCAGCGATCCAAGGAGAACGGCAGTTTCCGGCAGCTGGTTTAATAAGTCCTACATAGCAACCAGGATTTATATGCTCATTCATCAATCAATCAATCATTATAATATCATAATTTATATTACAATTTATAATAAAACATAATATACTGCATTTAAATGCAGCTTTATGAGATACATTTATGGTAAATGCAACATGGAAAATGTAAACAAATTAAGCTTTTTTGTTTCCCAGTTTGAGATTCGACGATATATGTTTTCTTATTTCATTGCCATTTTCAATTTCAATCTCACAATTTAAGCTTTGAGTTTGAGTGTTCACATTAAACATTTTGCATTTTAAATTTCACTTTTTTCTTTGTCACTTCCAGCGGCCAGTCAATCTTAAACTTTCAGCAGCATGTCAAAGCTTTTTTGATAAGTAGACAGTGACTCTCCATGTTTATTCAGACAACGGTCAAATCATATTTCTCCAAATGTTATGTCCCGTCCACTTAAGTTATGGACTCTTGCAATGTGGCTTCATCTAGACTTTAAGTGGCTTAACATCAGCATGTTTGCCTTGTCACTGTGAGCATGTTTGCAAGATGAGCCTTTGTACAGCCTCATAGAACTACTACCAAGGCTGTTGACTCGCAGTTTCCAAATATATGCCACCGTAGAGTTTATTTCAATGAAATATTGAAGATTTATCAATTTAAACCCTGTGGAAAACCAACACTACACTTGTTTTTGTACTTACAGATGGATCTGAACTCCTGATGTACAACTCTTGTGGTGTCAGTTTTTATGTAAAATCTAAAAGGATAACAGCAGAACTTAACACCTCTCGGCACAGTGTCAAAGACAATTACATCCTCTCTAGACTTCCCGCTCATGGCTGCTTGTATGGCACTGAGCCTGTGTGATTTTTAGCAGCTGGTTTGAAGAATACAAGGCGTTCTCTTCCTGCTGCTTATAATGACAGAGCCGTATCATCCATTTTTAGGTTACAAAGGTAATCACGGCTAATCACGCTCAGTGCTTAGAATCAATGTATTCTGTATCACAAATTGTGCTCACAATCACAGGCAATCATCACAGAGTGTTCGCAGTGTCGGTAGGTGAGATGTTCCTCTGGAGCTCTGGCTGCTGCGTGAGGCTCAAACTGGCTGCAAAAAACGAACACGAGAGATGCTTTAACATTTTAAATCACATACGCAGGATAACACAATCAGAGATAATAAAAAAAACAAACACAAATGTGATTCCCAAGCCTTGTTTGTCATCTCTCTCCCGCTCTCTCCCTTGGCCTCTTTCTCTGCTGCTTTCTGAAGTACTCTTGTGAAAATGAATCTGTGCTATGAGCCATTTACATCAGGCTCTCTCAGTCCATTTTCCACTCTTGTACTCCTCCCCATCTTTCTCTCTCTCTCTCTCTCTCTCACACACAGACACACACACACACACAGACACACACAGACACACACACTCAGCCTCTTGGCTTTCACTTTCCTATAACAGAAAATTACAGCTCTCCTAACATTATCCACCATTTCTATAATTTCTTTTTCTATACCTCTCTGTCCTCCACATGCGGTGCCTGTCTCATAAACTTGGTGCCATAAAATCAAAGAAATGTTCTGCTTACTTTTTAATGATGTTTTTTAATGGTATTCCCATGCACATATTTTTTTAGTTTCTTCCTGTTTCCTTCCTTTTGTTTGGTAATGTTAGCCTGGCAGTTTGTTGGGCCATGACTCTGATCCACATTGAAATAATTGCAAAATCTATTTGACTGATTGTTGCAAAATGTTTAAACCAACATTAATGTTGACTGACCAGGTACGAATGTGCTCTGAGCAGAACTCTAAGCTCTTTTTCATTCTGTGCACAATTGTTTGTCACTTTGGGCATAAAACTTAGACCATATCACGACAGACTGTCTGGAAATGTGCACCATTATCCACTCACTGCCTCCTGTAACTGTTGGCATTTTCACTCTGCCTGCAAATGTGGCCAGTGACAGAACAGCTGTGAACTGGTCGAACAACACACTGAATGTACTGGTTCTTTTCAATCACACTTTGCTCACATTATGATTGTCCTTGATTTCCCAAGTTTCACCGTGTTTGTCTGACAGCCAGTGTATTTCTCTTTCTGCTTTTTTTTCCCCTCAAATTAACCCTGAACACAAGTCTGTCATGGTGTCAGCCACGCTCCGTCTCTCACTGCCTCCCACCTAAGAGAAGAACAGCTCCCACTATCACACATTATATTTTCCCTCTCCTCCAGCTTTTCTCTTATTACCTCTCATTTCCTTTCAGTTTATGGCTTAATACTTTAGGTCTTTACCGCGCGCTGCTGTCCGCCCTTGTCCTCCACCTATTTTCAGAAAATTAAAATCCATTTTCCATCGTTCCGCTCTCGTCTCATTACAGCTTACTCTCCACCTCCTGTGGCTGCAGGATGAAAAGAGGAATCAGCGGCAGCTTTTCATGAACACTAATTCCATCCACGGCAAGAGGCCTTCAGCAGTCAGGAGGGGATTTCACTGCACCTCATGGGGGTCACTCAGGCCATAGCACAGACATATCACAGACACAAGGGGAAATTATTACCAACATATCACAGAGTTGGAAAATTATTACCATGTGGACGGATCTAAAATAGATTTCTGGATTTTCAGTGAATAACAGCAATACGGCTGTGGTTGATAATCCTCTTCTCGTCTTTATTCTCTCACCAATGAGTGATCATAATCCATTAATTTAATTTGCAAAGTAAATAAAAGCACTTTGGGAACATGGAGCACTAGTAGGACCCAAAATGCAGACACTGGACTCAGGGCTAACAGTTCAAAAAGGTTTTTTAAACAAAAGACACACAAGGCTTTCTGGAGGTGGAGGCAGGCAGAAATGCAGTCCAAAAAATACAAAGGAAATCCAAAAACATAAATCCAAAAAAATGCAGGAAACATGGGGAAGCACTGATCAATCCATATAGACATGAGGCACACATAAGGTAACAATCCAACACAGACGAACCATGACAAATGACACCTAAACAGTTCATTTAAAAAGCTCTATTTGTGACGTATGTGTATAGAAAGAGGTGGGCAGCGAAAAGCAAAGTGTACTCTACTGTATTTTTCATCTCTTGGGGTAAAGGCTCGTGAGTTCATTAAGACAACTGATCTCGTTAGACCGGGCTAATGATTCGTGATGAGGAGATATGGTCTTATTGGTGTGATCAGGTGAGCATAATAATATCACAGAACTCAAGTCACTGGGCAGAGGATCAATTTGCCACGGAAGATTAGATTAAGCCTCATTTGATGATTGTTTGATTTAATACGGATTAAAACCTTAAAATTAGACATGATGGAGCTGAAGGAGACTCTGGTCACTGTGTCTGAAATTACTTATACAGACCTGCCCACGTTAATAAATAAAAACAGCTACTGTACAAAACAAGTACAATGTACAATGAAATTATCAGACCCACATACTACGACACATTATGTGACTCTTGATTTGACCTGTGTTAATGTTTATAGTTGTTTGTTGACTTTGTCATCAGACACTTTTTATAGTCACCTTTATGCAGAGATCACTGAGTAGTGAATAAGAGGAGAGTTTCGTACACACACAGTAATTACATTTTTCAGAAAGAAATGGTAAACTTAGTAGTGTGCGCAAGTTTCCTTGTTTGTCTCCTTTTATAATTCCCAATGTTATCCTGAGACGTATGCACATGTTATGGTAGAAAACTGTCTATGTTCACACTGCAAGCTGTAAGTGCATCGTTTGAATATATTGCTCAGATCTGTTTTTGGTTTTTCACATTTTTTAAAAGTGCCCGGCATCGAATTCCAGTGTGAACTTCACCTGAGGAGCTAATTGATTTAATGAGCAGATATAATGAGATTGAGAATGAGGAGAAAGAGAGCCAAATGTTTCATTATGTCTTTTTGTAGAGCAAATGGTGCTATTTCTGTAAAGAGGTGTGTGTGTGTGTGTGTGTGTGTGTGTGTGTGTGTGTGTGTGTGTGTGTGTGTGGTTGCAGAGTTGGAGTCAGGAGTGGTGGGATCACGTGACTGCCTTCACAAAAAATAGATTCCAGTCAAAAGTTTCGGGATGTTGAGAGCTGCTTTTAATTACATCTGTCAGCACCTCCCCACAAGACTCTTACAGCAAGACAATCTGTTCAGGTGTGAGTGACATATTGCAAATATCTGGTTAGAGCCCTGCGCCGTAATAGGGTAGTAGAAGGTTTTGCACTGAAGCTGCAAGAAACTAACCACTGGTTTAACACCCAACAGCACACTGTTGCATGTTTGAGGCTTTTTACTTGATATTGTTAGTAACTTGTGCCCTATGACTGGCCAAGCTACTGTAGTTTACTAGTTGACTAATCAGTCAGACATGAACATGGAAGGTTTATTGTAACATTTATGATTAAACCTAATAAAGGTATATAAATGTTGTTTTGGGTTTCCTAACTCTTTATTAGGGTTGTTAGATCCCCTCCATCCTGCTGGAAAAATAGTTTTAGAGTTACTAGCAAGGGTTAACATCTGATTGTGTAAATACTGTAGAGAGTATAACCTGAAATCAGTAAAATACAACAAAAGCCTACAGCCTTATTACTCAATAATACAGCTAATTGTATTATTAATACAGCTTTATTTGAATATTTCCCTGATTAATTCAGATAAGTTTTAATATTATTCAGAGACAATGAGAGATACGCTGGCTTCACTGCATCTGTGTTTCATCACTGGTTCAACAGCTACGTCCTTGTTGGGTGAGTGACACTTTTCCATTGAGCTTCACGGGACACAGCTTGATTGACAACGGATGATAATATCGAGGCTCAGAGGGCCTGGTTTCTTTGTGCAGTTTCACATCGAGACATGCCTGCACATTCCTACACTGATAGAGGAACAGAGCTGCTGCTGTGAGATTAGCTACCTCTGGGATCCTGTCATTTTCCTGTCTGTTGTATTAAGATGCATTCATGGTTTCCAGATGATGAATTCCACTGACTTTAATGAACTACCTGACTTCACACTCAGCACTGCTGTGAGGTTTTAATGGAAATATTGGATGCATTGCCAGGAAACCTGGTGAATACATTCATGTTTACCTCAGGATGAATTGTAATAACTTTGGTGGTGTCTTATCTTTTCTTTAATGCCACTGTTTCTAATGTGTCAGACATTTTGTTTCATCAACCTGACTTTCACTTAACATTGATCACTGAGGGACTGACATATCTGTGAACCTTCCGTGTGAACAGCATGAGGAATACTGCAATTGGCAGAGAGCAACTATGTGTTGGCGTGAGGGAAAACATTTTTAAAAGTCATGGGGTAATTAGTGGGGCCCATGATTGACTAGTTATCTGGTTACTGGCTCAGTGTGATCCATTTAAAAACAGTAATGAATTAACATGCAGAAACATGCTCTGATCCTAAAACATATTTGATGTTCACTCCCGCTGGCACACACATAAAAAGGCAAACCAAACCAAAGCATAAGAGGCAGTCTTCACTGTGCTCGGTGTGTCTTCACCCCTCAGGCCGATATTTCACGACTCCCAACGACTGAACATCTTTTATCGTCCTCATTAGTCTACCTGCCTCTGCAGTGCCTCTGCCCGTAGCGCATGTGACCTCTGTGTGTGTGTATGTGTCACCATAAAGGCATGAGCCTGGGAAATATGGCCCTTCTGCTACCAGCATGCACACACAATCACCCATAAATCAACAACAACAAAAAAACCAACAAATAAACAACCAGAGTGTGAAATAAAAAAAGAGATGAGGAGATAACAGGAGAGTAAACACACGTCTAGATGTGAGTTTGATAAACTAAGGCTTATAATTTTTTATAACCCATTAGTAAACAATTAATTAAGCATATTCACAGAATGATTCGCAGAATGAATTTATTAACCATTATTAAAGCCAGAAGTTATGACTTGTAGACACTTCATGAGGCTGATCTGTTTGGTCAGCTGTTCGTCTCTGTGTTCTTAGTGCTGGTGTCACCACCTTGATCTCAGCCAATCAGGGGCAGCTCGAATCTCAGGTGTAACATTGGTCCTGACTGTATGTTGGAAGTGAAAAGGAGCACAGTTCTATGTCCTGCAGAAGACTGACAGCGTAACATGTTTGGTGTTAAGTATGAAGAGGGTTGCAGAAGTAGAAGTCTTTTATGTAGTCAAGTGATCCAGGTGGAGCAGAATACTAATGACAATGAGGAAGAACATGTCTAATAATAAAGGGGTGGAAATCTCATGGCAAACGATCGACCATACAGGACAAGTCCAATATCCATTCCTGATAGTAATATTTGTCACTTTAGCTGCTAAATGCACCACTGTGTTCACCAGCTAGTTTCTAGCTGGGAGTATCTGCTGCTTAATACAAAACAGGTAGTTCACCATTTGTTTTTTTTGTCTGGCACCAGCTTCCTGCCTACAGTCCAACACTATGAGAACAGCGTGAGTGAACCAAAACAGTAAAGTTGTGTAAAACCAAAAACAAGGAGGTGAAAAATGCTAATGATAATTCCCTGTTGATTTGTTGCTATGAATGACATGTATTGATGTAACAAACAGTCATTTGATCCACCACTGATTGGAAAAAAATGTTGCTTGGTGTAGATTCAATTTATTTTCATGCAAGTCTGCTACTTGGAGTGAAGCACTCATCTAATAAGGTTTGTATATCATTTCAGTATTATCTATTTTATGCAAAATCTATTTATACTAATGATACAACCACACGTGATTTTACAACAACATGCCTTCACAGCAGTTGTTTGTGTAGTGTATAACAACCCCCCAAAAACACAAAGGGAACTTAGTTTTCTTGGATTTTGAGATATCATGGGCCAGAAAAAGAAACTCTGCTGGAAAAAGTCTGCTGGAAAAAGAAAAGTCAAGGTTACACCTGATAATAGGGATAAAGGATGAGGTAAACTAAAATGAACAATGTTCTGTAATCAACAGAAGAAAGGAAATATAAATGAAAAATAAGCATTTTATCTTTTCCAAGATGTTACAAAGTAACCCATAATGTAGAGTAAAATGATATGTTGTAGGAAAATGTGCATATGTAAAACTTAACAGTTATTATACACGAGACAGAAACACATTCAGCAGTGAATTAAACCACAGTATGGTGTTGGCTAGTTCAGCACAATCAGCAATAGCTTGTGAATAAAACGCTGTGTATGAACTCTGACAGTGTAATAATATCTGAAGCTGTACCAGATTATGTGTGAAAATGAAAAGTGTAACATCCTACTGTCCTTTCAGCTCAGGGGGGTTTTAACCCTTCTGAGGATAAGACTTCAAACCTGTTTGATGCCAAAACTGTCAACTTTTCAAACTCAAGACGCACTCTGAATCACTTCCTCGTCTGCATCCTCACTTGACTGGAGCGCAGAGAGACCCTCCACTGCTGCACATACATTCTCAGCAGTAATGGTGTTTTGACATCTTCCAGCAGCGTACCTGCCACCCTTGCCACACACACACACACACACACACACACACACACACACAAAAACAGATACATACAGCATAAGCCTTAGAGAAATCTTCTGTAATGTGGTGCATGAGGCAAACTGAGAACACCCATAAATAAACCTGCTCTCTCTCTCTGCCATTTCCCTCTCAATGCACCGCGCTGGGAGCAGACTGAGACTCTTCAGTTTGCCCCCAGGGGCAGATGAAAGAGAAATACTGATGAAGAGGAAGCAGCTGACGGACGCCAGAGACAGGTGAAGCTGGAAATTGGGAATGAAGTTGAGAGGAGTGAAAGGTCAGATGAGAGGGAAGAACTGTACAGTATTAATCAAAACCAGCAGGAGGCCGTTAACATCCTGTAACCTGTTCAGTCCCATGAGCCTTGAAACATCTGGAGAAAACAATATTATCTACCACATCATCTTAAGGACACAACCGTCTTGAGACCAAGAAAGAAAATTGTCTAAAATGCAGAGACCCTGTAGTTGTGAGTCTTATTTTTTGGAAGCATGCTGGGGCTCAACAGTTTTGAGAGTCATTTCAAAAGGTGTCTGGAAGACATTGTGGTGTGCTGGGATTAAATATATTAAAAGTGTAAAAAAACAACATGGGATTGTTGTGGTCTGCAGCGAGTAATTACAAGCTGGACTTGCTTTGAGAAAAGGGTTTTTATTGAATATCTTCATGCCTACTCTCATCTTACTGACACTTTACAAACATAAATGACTACACAGTCTTAACCCAGGGTTGGAGTTTAGTCAGAGCTCACTTACAGCCTACAAGTAACTTATTTTCATAAGTTCAGCTGCAGAAAATTTTTCGGTTTAATTAATTCACAGAAAATACAAAACCAGCCACCAAATATTAGTTTGAACTACAGTTGATTTAATTTCAGACAATGTAGCTTAAAAACTGACTTTAACAATTGAACTAATAAGTAAACTAATAACCAGATCATCCACTAAATGGTTGTTTTTTCATCATTGATGACATTCACTTAGTTGTCATGGATACGGACTGTTAACTTGTAAATGCAGTAGCTGTAATGATTTTATTAGTAATAACTTCACTTTTTAAAAAAAGTTTACTCTTGACCTTGGAAATAGTTTTAGAAATCAGCTCAAGGTCTATTTATTAATTTCTTTATTTAGTGGTTAATTTAACAGGGACTGTGCACATTAATAAACTCTGGAAATTGCCACAGTTAGCCACAAAGCAATGTTTCCTCTGTCATCCCTGCAACATAAACTCTGTCTAAAAAGCATCATACATTTGTACAATTAAAATTACAAAAGTTGTTAAATCAAGCATGTGGATAATTTACATAGATGAGAATATCACGATCACACAACACTGTCACTAATTAAAACATGCAGCACAAAGCACATAATACAAAACATGTCAAGCAGTGAAATGGGGAATACAACCATGTAGCTGCACATGTAGCTCAGATACTAACTGAGACATGCAAAGCAGAGAAATACAGAGCACTAAATTAAACAGCACTGTTTAGCATTCAGCTAACGTATTACCTTAGTTTGTACACCAAAAATATTGAGAACTCCGTACCGTGTTATTTAGAGATCAGCTAGCACCACTTTAAAATGCTTTACAATAAATTTACTTTTGGGAAATGAATCAGATGAGTTAAGTTAAGTGTAACACAGTAGCTGCATAATCTGCAGGTGTACTGAGATCAGCTCCTGTCTGCTATTTGTCAGCCCTGCTTTGATATGTGTGACCCCACCACTGCCACACAAACTCAAGAACATGACATGACAGACAGGCTCATCTGACATTTAAACATAAACGGTTTCAATACATGCAAAGTTCAGACGACAAACTAAGAAGCTCTTTTTCCCTTATTGTAATTTTTATTCTTCGACCATCCATGAAATTGTAAGTGGTTCTGCTACGTAAAAGGTGACAGATTTTATGTCTGGTGACAGACTAGAGAGAGATTATAATTAAGACTATTTTCTTATCATTCTGAAGCAAAGCAAAGTTCCTCACTGCCTTGGGCAGAAATATAAGGATAGATATACTGCTGAGCACCTCTCATCCTTCCTCAGTCCTCCACCTGTCTGTTTATTGCTTCGGTCAGCACCAGAGCATCAACTCTATGTGTGTGTGTGTGTGTGTGTGTGTGTGTGTGTGTGTGTGTGTGTGTGTGTGTTTATAAGACAGGAAGACGTATGAGGGTTGCAGGACAGAAGCAATCAGAGGTTGAGCTGAAAGTGTGTGCTCAAATTCACACATATAACACACACACCTGCATAGACAAAGGAATGAGTCATTACATTAATTAAGTTAAAACACAATACATTATTTTTCAAAATAATAACAAATTAGATAAATACATTTTCTTATGATACTTTGTGAAAGACGTGTGAAAGACATTGCAGATTCTGTAAGTAAACTAGTGTGAGAGAAATGTCTCTGAAATGAGGTTTAATTGCTAATAAGCTTTGGACTATTTAGATTCTAGATGGATGTAAACTCAAGATAAAAGATGTTAATGTTTTATAGGATGTTATATGATTAAAACAGTGCCTCGGGGCAGATACTATTAATTTACTAAAAAGCAAATGCTGGTGCTGAAAAGCAACGCAGTTGCCTGATAAATTAGTTATACAGCTGAGTTATGATACACTAAACAAACAAACTGGATCAGGTGATGAAAAGCTGAGACACCAGCTAAAAACAGCTAACAGGATGCTTTCCTCACATTCGTCCCAGGTGATCATACACCACTTCACATGTTAATTCATGTGACTCTCACATGACGCCAACAAGTCACACATGACTCATGCGACATCATTATGGTGAATGGCACCTGGAAATCTCCAATCAATCCACTGCTGATTTAGCAGAGATTAGTGGAGATTTGTAGAAACACAATCAGCCAATCCTGCTGTCACTGACTTTGACTGTATGATTGGGAGCCTTCATAGTCATCAAGATTTGGTTGCCTCAACCAAATCAGTGAGAAAAGAGCTGAGCTGTGTGTCGAATGTCAAGCGTGATGCTTTCTGAACCCAACACCAAGTGCAGCCGGGTTCATAGCTAGCTTACTCAGGTACTTAATTAGTTCACTATCCAACACCTGTGCTGGCGAGTAAGCTGCTCAGCAGAGAAGATCCACGTGGTTGGGATCTTCTGCATTTATCTCTGTGTTTCCTCCAATGTTGAGATGGATGAGCAGGTGGTTTTGTTTGTTTGTGCGGTTGAAGATAACAGCCAGTAGTATATTTCACATGCTTTGCAGTAATGGTAAATTCTAAACTAGTACTAATACTACACTGTGTGTGCCGTAAGGCAGGGGAAGAATATCAAGCCACTTTGGTGCGTGAGTAAATGTTGCATCCTTTGGATTTACCCAGAAACAATGTCCTTTACGTAGAAATCAGTGCACAGGATGTTAAAGGCAACTGAAAAAGGAGGAAGATCTTCTTTTTTACGTAGTCCACTGAATTCCCACAGTGGCAAAACTAAGGTATTAAGTAAAAAGCTAGTATTATAAATTGCATAATATTCTTACATATAGCATCTTTGGGTAGCCATTTTCCCCAAAATGTTGAATTATTCGCTCAATATAAAAAAAAGGTAAAAATTGCAGGACAAGCAATTATTTTTTACTATATTTTTGACTACCAATTTTATTAAAGCAGTCTGTCACGTTCTGTTTTTCCATGATTGCTGGTGAAAAAATGCATTTCTATTGTGCAGTTCCTGGAGGAAAAATAAAAGTCAATCAACACAAACAAACTGAAAAACAAATCAATGTAATGACACCAGTGGAAACACTTCAGTCTGTTCCATTTCAGTAGTTTTTCTTTTCCAATGCAAAGCCCATTACGAACATAAATGCTGGGAAAAATGTGGCTTTAAGAGCACAAATACAAAATGACAAAGGAAACTGTGTCTGAAAACAGTCCCACCCACTGCTGAGCACTTTAGCACCCCCCCCCCAAACTACCAGCATAAGATTAGTAAAAGGGAAGAATGCATGAAGTCCCTGAAGGCTCACTCAAAACTGAGCAGATGTTTGAGTCTAACATACTAAAATGCAGCAGCATGGCTTCGATGGATGAATGAGCTGAATGATGAGAGAGGCTGTGAATCCTGATGAACTTTATTATTCCTCCACTCTAACCTGTTGCCATGAACACAGAACTCCTGTTGGGACCTTACCACATTTTAAGACAATGCAGACCTGTGTCAGAACAAAAGTATCTTAAGGAATCTGCTGCGGTGTTAAATACCAACAGGGAATTCAGGACTGGAGCTAATTTTCTGCATTGATGCAGTGACAACATGTCCTCTCTCTTTTCAGCTTATTTACACATCCAGCAGTAATGGATCAACATTAACATTGGCTTGTGTTTGTGTGAGTCTGATAAATGTGTAGTTCAATAGTCAGTCTCTCTTTGCTCTGTTTTTGGTCTTTACCAACTCCTGAGTGAAATATCTGACTCTTTATCTGCTTAATGCACCACTGTGTTCACCAGCCAGTCACTGGTGCTGAGCACATAGCAACGGCTGTTTTTAAGAACTATTTCACCAAAAAACAGCTGTCTGTCGCAGCTGGAAACTCTAAAGTTGTGGGCTGTGAATTCAAAACTATGAGTGGAAAAATGCTAAAACAGTGTGTAGAGCTGAGGGGGCACTGCTTCAGTTCTCTTGGAAGATGAAGGTCAGAAAGATACCATGAAATCGACATGAGGTACACCTGTCCACAGCTGGAACACAGCCCAATACAATCAGTTTTGTTAGACTCACAGTAGATTTTCACTTGATAAGTAAAAAACAACACAGTACTGTTTATAAGGCAACGTTTATTCAGATTCTTACAATTTCTTTAATAAGTAAGTATGAAACATTTCAGAACCACCTGAACCAAAAGTTACAATCAAAATGTCATGTCTTATATGTTGATGATGACTCATTTTTACCATTTTATCTGTCTGTTGGTTAACTCATATTTACTCCACCCATACACCCAGCAACTTGTGCATATCATTACTTCTGCTGTTTTATCCCTGTAGTTTTTCAGATTGTCAGAGTCCTGCCTGAGGCACCACTGATGTTATCAATCTGTTTTGCAGTCTTGTCCCGTTTTCTTGGTTTATGTTTTCTTTTGTTTGCTGATGTTTGGATTTGGACAGGGATGTTTGAAGGTGGTTTGTCTAAAAATGTTCTGCATGGAAAGGAGGAGAGAAGGGGAAGATTTGCTCCATACATACTCAACTGTAGTTCAACAAGATACACTGCAAAAGACAGACTATGTTAAAAGGCTAGTTTAGATTTTTTTTACACAAGGCAATCTGAGTATTTCACTGGTGGTGCCACTGCCTTACAGACATGAGCTCAGTCTGTAGATTCAGTGGCGGGACATTTACCAGCAGACTGCAGCTTTTCACACAGAGCATAAACAGCACCAATTTGAGCTGTTAATATAAGTAATTTAAGACCACATACAACACAGAACACAAATGTTTTGTTTTTCAAATACCCAGAGAAGGTTTTGACACCTGAGGAGTCTTTCTAATATGTAAACTTGAACCAGTCTGAACAAACTGATTTCATCAAGAGACAAATCAAAAGATGCTTAATTGTTACTCTGACAGCATACGGTCACAGCAGCTTTACAGGACGCTGGGGAATTAATATAATTTTACACCTGCTTTTAACCACAACTCATAAAAGGTGTAATGTTTCTAACAAAATGTCAGTGAGCCCTCAGACTCAGTGTCTAATTCATTGCCATCATCAGTTCTCTGATTTCTACAGTGAAGTCATGTAGTTAAATTTAAGTATTTACAAAACGTTATGGGGCTAATGTTTCTGATTTTTTAAGAACATTGAGAAAATAGCAACAAGATTAAGTCTGCAGTCACATTAAGCAGCTGTATCACGCTGCATGGTACAACAATGCTATGAGCTAACTGCTAACAAATGATCTGCAGGCTAACAAGCCCACAGTGACATCCTGTTAATGTTAAGCAGGTATAATGTTACCATGTTTCCTATGTAAGTAATGCTAATGTTCATAATTTAGTGCTAAACTCAACCGTACAACAGAGGCTGAGGGGAATGCTGTTTGTTTGGTCATGAAACAAATAATTGAACAAAGTGACATTTTAACCTAATGCTGGAGACAAAAAAATCAGGGATTCACCAGGGTGATAGAGGTTTCCCTGCGGGGAACATGAGAGCCGGAGGAGGTAATGTATTTAAGAAGCTGTTTTTTGTAATTTGTTGAAATTCTTCTTAAATCCAGACAGAAATCAATAAAACAAAAGCAACAATCCTGCCTCTCCCCAGACCAGAGCTCATCCCACAGCAGCAGCAGTCAGTCAATACGTGTTCATGAGAAGGGAGGAGATTTCTTCTTCTTTCTTTTTCTCTGTTCAGGCTTAAGTGTCAAAACCAAATTTTAGGGCAATCCATCCAATAGCCTACTTGCAAAGATATTTCACTCAAAACTACGTATATATAAACCTCTTGTTGGAACAAGATGAAAATAATAACTCATCCTCTGGGGACCATGAGTGTCTGCATAAAACATTAGCAGTTTTATGTTAGAGACAAATTAACAGGACAAGAAAAACGAAGGTGAAACATACCTCAGAGTCCTCAGAGAGGCCCTGAGAGTGCTCTGAGCACAGAGCAGTGATTAGCATGTCCGATAAAAAGACCGAGAGATCAAGTGAATCCTTCACTGCTCTGAAATGCTCTGATTAACTGATTGATCCCAGGTCACAGCAAGTCACTCATGCTGCTGCTGGAGCATGTTTCTTTTCTGTCAGTTCCTGTTCAATGCTGCAAACAAAGGGGAATCAGTACATGCATCTGTGGAGCCTCATGGTGACATATAGAGTGAAGCCATAATATTGACCTCACTGCTGTTTTAATGGCTGTATCAGAGTATTTCTCTGCAGTCTGCCAGAAAACAATGCAGACGTGTGGAGGACACAAACCTGGTTACAGGTGGAACAGTTGGTTATGTGCTGCTTTTTACAGTGCTTAATATCTGCCATGTGCTGCTGCTACACCTGCAGGGAGCTGATCGTTTTCCCCTTTAAGGTCAGTCTACTGGAGATTATAATGAAATGGTAAAATCCAGCAAAGAGTCAGCCCATCATTTAGAGCACTTTGTGAAGCTGAATGCACACTAATCTCTGTTGTTTTGAAGCCTGTGGGCTTCAATCAGCAGAACAGCTGATGAGAAATTTATAGTCTGAGCAGACTAAAAGCCGTATGATGCCTGGAGGGGAAGGTGTTGCGACATTAAGTGCTTCAACAACATCACAGTGTCTAGTTTGTGTGTTTTGATGATTGATCAATAGTGATTATCTATCTTTATTCCCACCATAAGTAGTCAATATTACAGCTCATTTTCAGAGATCATTCAGTGCCTTTTATTGTAGATTATAATCACATCTTCTGCCTTCCAGAAAGACATCAGTTTACGTCTATTTCGTTACGAAACATAGTGAGACAACTGATCATTGTCATCACCACAACTGAGATGCCTTACAACACTGAACAAAAAGATAAGCGTGTCAGAATGTTTCTGCCTTTTCCTCCCCCAGTATGAAATAGAAGTACCATGACATTAACCAATGGGAGCACAGGACACTTATGGCCGAGCGAAAGAGGAGTGATGTTGGTGCCAGAGGTGGAACTATGAAATGCATTTGTCTGTTTACAATCTTGTTTGAGGTCATCACACAGGCTGTGAAGGACAGCAAACTATGATTATGATGTCTTACATAGAAAAACATAGTGCAGTCTGAACTTGGAATGAAGAGTGTGTGAACATACTGGTCAGGTCTTTAGTTTTAGTTTTAACTGATTTATATATGTGTGTGTGTGTGTGTGTGTGTGTGTGTGTGTGTGTGTGTGTGTATGAAATTGTAATATCACTATCTATAATTTCACTATTGATAAAGAAACAAAGGCGTCATTTAAATGTGGATATTACCTCCACTGGAAACTGGGCTCGTGTTGCTGAACTTGTCCCATTACTGAAGAATGTGTGCTGCAGTATTTCATAACAGCATTGTGTGACTCCTGGACCAATCCACGGTGCAAACTTCCTGCAAAACAAAACACCATGCAGGTGACAAAAAGTCAATGTTGAGTAAGTGCCACTGACTGCTCACTAATGTGGCCATAAACAAACATTCAAACTTCACCCTGAAGATTAAAGACTGAGGATTAAACCAGAAAATAAATGAATGACATTTAACACTACTGTATTACTGGTTTATTGGTTTACGACCATTATTTTTGGTGTACCACCATATTCACTCTGTGGCTTTCAAGAAAGGTCATGGCAAAAGTTGTGCTTCATGCTGAGGCACGTGCAGATAAGTTTTTCTCGGCCTTGTTGACTCTGCTGCTCTTTTCCAAGCTAATTTTCCAGGTCTTGCGTCAAAGGAGAGCTACTTACTTCTGGCCTTGCTGCAGTTTTGACCCCTTTTGTCTCAGTTTTCTCTACCAGTGGACAGTGGTTACAGTAAACTGTCTCTCCTTCTCAACGTCCATCGCTCTATTTCCTGTATCCTTCTCCAAGAGTCCTGCATCGTTCTTCATAATGACTGTTGTAATACTTTTATCCAATTAGAAATGTGACTGGCGGACATTAAAGTCAATTATACGACTTCAGCTGCTCAATTAAGCCAAATCGCGTTAGAATCAGAAACCTGCCATCATCTGTTACTCTCGAGTCAGACAAATCAGCCTCCAGATGAATGGATGGATGAAATTCGAGTACACTGTCAAAGTAACTCATTGGCAAAATGCCCACAGCATTCGCATGCAGCCAGAACTGCATTCATGAAGTGCTTGTCCATGTTTTATGAGGCAGCTGAAGGTTAGTGCTCTCTAGACTGACACTGAAGAGTTTTATTTATTCCAGCAGCTCATCTCCTGACAAAGCTCTGAAACTGGTGAATATATTTGTCCTCTGTGTCAGCTTTTAAATGCAAAGATGTAGACGATGGAAGTCATTTCACACTTTGGACATTTAAATTGGATATAAATTGTATTTTGTTTGTGTGCTGAGGGGCTTTCTCTTTTCCATCACAATCTACAACACTATATATGCATCAATATCTAATTTGATAAATATGTTCCCTCTACTTGGCGAAAATGGGAAAAAATGTATTAAATTTCATCTCTGTGTTTCTTGCGTTCTCGTCTTTTCTTCTCTGTGGGTTCCTCCCCAGCTCCTCATCCTCTAAGACTTATTCTTGTATAGTCACATTTTCAGCCGTGCTACCAGCATAACACAAACACTTGTGGTACCCAGAAGATGAATCCTACTGATATCCTTGTTTTTTGTCTGCACTTACACAATCATCACCTGCACCTTCTGGCTCATACTGACATAGTTGCTTTCCTGCAACTACATGAGGACACGGTGTGCAAGTGATGTGATGCAAAGTCCCTTCACTGACCTGCAGGTACCTGTACTGTATTACTTGAAACCAAAGCATACTATGATGATTAATATGTAGTGCACAGTGTAACAAATAGCATATTGTATGGAATTAGGACACAAGCTTAGCCTTCATTTCTTCACAGCCCATTTCAAAAGCAAACTGTGTTTTCATACTTTCTCAAATTATGACTCTGGAGACGAAGGTGCAGGGGTGTATGACTGGGAGGCACTAGGGGTCTGGGTATACAGGAACCACCCTGTTTTAAATCTGTTAACAGTAATTAGCGATGTGCCGAAAAACATGTGCTTGTTTAACATCCTCATTTTGGAAAATCCATAAATGTCTGACAGAATTAGAGGCATACACAGTGTACATCATATGCACTGCACCCTGTGGAATGTAAATGCTATAAAATGTTCGCACACAACCCCCCTAAACGATCATCCATAAACATGCCTAAACTCACAAACACATGCACATATTATGCTCACATACGCATTTGTCCATGCAAACATGAAGAGAAATGTGCCTTTGCCAAACGTTTCTTCTTCCTGGGAAATTCCATCTTACCATCTTGCACAGGGGGCTGGTGATGCTGCAGGCCCGGGCACGCACCAGACAGCGGATGAGTTCGGAGACGGAAGGAAGGAAGGCTCCATCCTTATTAATCTGTCCTTTGAGTCAATGCCTCTAATCAATACCTGTAAGTGCTCTGTATATTGTGCTTTTACAAAGAAGACTTTTTTGTTCAAAGCTGTCCTTGAGGGCTTTCCTGCCACCAGCGTTGAACCTAAAGAAGCAAAGATGTCGCTCGTATGTTGACTCTTATTTTTGAAGGAGTGAACGTGTTCATGATGAAAGCATTCGGTCTTTAAGGGAATTAGGTTACCACTTAATTCCTGTCCTGTGTGGTCAATATTATTGTATCACTGCGCTGTTGTGATAACAAATCTTGTTAATTTGTGCAGCAGAGGCAGAGGGCTGACAGCACATTAATCTGGAAGTTAATCAGCAGGGCTCCTCGACAGAGGCAGAGCTCATCAACATGGTGTTAATAAAATGGCTTTTTAATAGCACATCTCCCTTCTGTGTGCACAACCAGGCCGTGAGTTTTTTACACTGTGAAGAATAAAGTGCTGCTAGTTTGTTAATCATGTACTTCTTCATGCAGCATGCACAGGAGGAATTTATAATAGTGCTTGCACAGTCTTCTTTAGATTAATTGGGTCAGTACCATGGACACACACACAGACACACATAAACACAAGCACTGTGGATTATTGTCTCATTATTATATGCATAAGTATAAAAATAAAATGAAATCAGTTTGTGGAAATAAAAGCTGCTCTCAAAGTACCACAGTGAGAGTTACGCCAGGATAATGCAACAGAGGGAAGAGGAAGCGCGTATGTGAAGCAGAAAGTCTCCTGTTGACTGGATCAGGTTCACCAGAAGTGTAAGAGTCTCAAATTTGTCTGTAGAGCTGAAAAGTGTTGTTGAAGTTATTGTCAAACACTTCTAACAAATGGTCATCAAATGGGTTTTACCCTCTGTCCCAATGTTTTTACAATTTAGACTTTCATTTAACAGATGCTTTTATCTAAAGTGACATATATTGTGGAGCCAGTACAACACGAGCAAAGATCTAGGTTGATGAAAACGATGCCGACAGAGTATGAACACAGAAAAACTGTAAATATTTTACGATAAACAACACATGACATCAAGTCTGTATATATTTTTGACTCAAACACTAAAGAACAGTCATTATTTGACATCTATCAGGGACGCCAAACTGCTACATTTGTGCCCATGACTTTACATTCTGATGAAAATGTGATGGAAATGTGTTGCTCTATGATTGTGTGTGTGTGTGTGTGTGAGATTTCTCAGTTTAATTATGGAGCGTCTCTCGAGTTCAGTGTAGAGTCAGGTTGGATTTAGAGCTTCGCACACTGTGGGCTCAGATATTGAACATTAACTGTCTGAGGAGGAAAGCCAGAGATGTTTTAATACAGTAACATATTACAAAGTGAATACCAGTGATGGGATGGAAACCTCCAAAGCTCTGATATAAGCGTGCAATGATTCGACTTTACAACAGACTTGTGAATACTCCTGAACAGCTGCTCGTGAGACAGATGTGTAAGTGGGGCATTTTATATGGTCGCCATGGATTAGTGAGGTGAATCTTTATTTTCCTTTATGAACTATTTTTCAATCGAGCTTTACTGTAATATTTGTGATGGTCAGTTTAAATCCTCCCTTATGTGTGAGTATAGATGGTCTGCTTCTGTTTGGTATCTAAATAATGAACTTACTGTGTCATGAACAACAGCAACAACAGCGAGTTTCAGATAAAGACGAATTGAACTAATAGGTCTCTCTATTTACCATTGGCCAAAGTTTTAATCACAAATACTCTATTTATTATGGGATTTAGGTGAGAGTGAAGATAAAGTCCTTTTTAATGTTTCAGAAATGCTAGCTTTCTGTCTGAAAGGAAACATTTTTGGTAGCATGTTTAGATGTCCAGTAGGTAACAGGAGACAGTGTTTCTTTTCATTTAATAATGGTAAATGTAAGTGGTTGTGTTTCACCATGAAGTATTATCCAATAAGTTTGTGTTGTCTGGGCACTATGCATGTGACACACTAAACGCAATTCATTACATTCACACCTGACTGACAATGTAAAAAAAAAAAAAGTGTGACATAATAATTGTGAATATGACATTGGAGCCAGCAGCCTGTTAGCTTAGCTCAGTCTAAAGACCAGAAACGGTCCATAACAACCTGGTTCTGTATGAATGCAACATAATCTTCCTACCAGTACTTCTATGGTTCAGTTATTATATGATATACTGTCTGTGTTTTATTCAAACCAATTCATACCATGTTTTGTGGCTTTACAAGGGACCATATGTGTCAGACTGTTTTGTGTTTGGACCAGGCCAGCTGTTTCCCTCTTTCCACTCTTTATGCTACGCTAAGTTAACCATCTGCTGGCAGTTGCTTCATATTTAGTATACAGAAATTAGAGTGGTATCAATCATTTAACCTCACTCCCAGTACGAAGGGAAAGTGTTTGTTCAGAAAGTCCAACTCACAAAATGTCTTCCATGCATCACCTGGAGAAAATCAGATGTGTTATAGAGATTAATCCATCTACAGCCAAAAGAGAGACGAGCATCCAGTCTTCAGGACTTCTGGACCTGCTGACAGACTCCATGTCTACGTGCACAGACAGAACTTCTGCTGAGATACCAGCCTGGTATGTGAGCAAAAAGGTTATGCATCATGTATCAAAAGGCAGAATCAAAGTATGTCCGTGTTAAAATATTCCATCCCACCCCCATCCCACCCTGCACCACACCCTGTCTGAAAGACCGGAAAGAAAAAGTGAAAACTAAACAACACACACACACACACACGCACACACACACACACAACAACAACAACACTGTCACACACAGTTCAAGCAAAATCTCATCATCCACACTATTTAAACTCTGTGTCTTGGCAGTGGGCTCATGCAGGTTGCTCCCATCTCAATGGGGGAACATTCAGTGAGTGCCCTCCATTTATTAAGTCTTTCATCTTTATCTGGTGGTACACATACACACACAAAGGGAAGCCAGAGTCGTGGGTCCTATTGTAGTCGACTGTAATAAATGCATGTGAATGGCCTGCACTTGATCCAAGTTATCTTCCAGATAAGTGGCAGCTGTGGTATTTACTGTAATCCCATTTAATGGACTGGCCGAATGTTTTTTTTTCCTTGCTGCTGCTTGATCCAAATGGGTGTCTTGCCCTGTTACTGTTTCCCAAAGTGGGGTCCAGTATTGTGGTCAGCCCGAGGGGCTTCAAGGGTGTCCCCAGAGAAAATAGAGGTCAGATCATTTTCGCTGTAATTCTTCTAGCACGAGATAATGTACAGGGAAATCTGATGAGATCACTCCTCTTGCAGCCGCAGCAGATATTTGATTCTTGCATTCCTGTGTTGAGATCTTCTTGTTTTCGACCGAAATACAGTCTTTCACAGTGTACAGTGATGTACGAATGGCTGTGGGGATGAATCTCTAACAGGAGAAATCCCCAGCATCGTTCAAATTTCCATCAAAGACCAAAATTCTGCAAAAGGCGAAAGTGATTTTAAATTCGGGCTCAGCTGCTGCTGGAGGAGGAGGAGTAATCTGGATGCAAATGAGAGACGACGAAGTTTCTTAATCTTACATGAAGGAAATGACTTCACTGTGCAAACAATACTGTACTGAATCAGGAGCATGACGCAGGTGTTTGCCGGAAAAGTTTGGATGTCCCGTGCAGTAACAAAACTCCGCTGAGGAGGCGACAGAGGTGCACAACCACACAGACTGGACCACCTGTGACAGTGATCTGTGCTATGGAAACCGGTGACGGAAAACCCGGTGCTGTTTTTTCACCTTGTTGTGCTGTTTCTGATCAGAGTCGTATGTTTTTTAATGTTGCTTAGAGAGGATGAGCTTTTTACTTCGCTGTGTTCTTCTCTGGGCGATGTTGCAGCGGAGCAACATGCAAATTGCTCTACCTGCTACAGGTGAGTTGATAACATAAGCTACAATATAGACATGGAATCTAAACAGGTACAGTTGTATCGCCGAATGAACCCTGAACACGACACAGACACATAAAAACTAAGTCGGCAGATTTCAATCCCCGTTTTCGGCAGTGTAGGGGTTGTTGTAAAAGAGTTTGGGCTGAAAGCTGAAAATTCTCCTTTATTGTAAAAGTTACCATTTTGTGGAAATACACTCAAACAGCATCCCATCAGCCAGTAATGTATTCAAACACTGCTGTTAATAAATGTTTGTTGAGTCAAAGCGCAGCACGCCACAGGGTGTCATAGAGAAATGCGGGTTAACGATTACTGACATCTTTAATATGCAGCAACAGGCCAGGATGATTTGTGCAGGCAGACTGGTTTAAACAAGTTGTCACTTGGACAGTGTTGTTGTGTGGTCTCACATTGCATAACACTATTTCATTACTTTTAATTCCCGAAATGTGATGGGCGTGTCTTCTCACATGGACACAGCTTATGATCTAATCAATACAATGGTCTGTAATAATCATCATGACTGTAAATAATCACTGTTACAGGCTACACCGAGGATAGTCACTGTGAAGAAACAGATTGTTTCATATCTCCTCATTGGAACATACACAATGCATTTCGTAAATCCCTCAATAGAGATGTTGTAACACACTGGGACTATATTTGAACATTTCATTTTAATGCAATTTAACACTTTCCCTCTAAAACATCTTTTAATACCACTCCACTATCTGCTAACTATAGCTGACTGACTAATCACCTGTCAGGTTGTAGCTGTACACACCAAATACATGATCCCTCTGTATGGATTAAACTAACCATCATCAAGTGGCTGAAATGAGCTTCAGTTCAACTAGCTAACGTTCATGTCTGTTTTAGTACTGATAATACATTGATATAATTTTTTAGAATACACTCACAGGGGGCATTTTTCTGCATAATGAGTAGTATTACTTGTCATTCTTTACGCTTTGACGATGATAGTTCAGAATTTGAATGCAGAACTTTACCTGCAGTAGATTAAAAAATGTGGTACTACTACTGTCACTTAATCATCAGATCTGGATACTTTGTCTGCCATCGCAGGTGATGTCAGGTTTCTTTCATAGCTTTAAAGTGGAAAAATAAGCCAGGTGGCTGAATGGGACTGGGGTTGTTTTTGTTGCTTCCTATGGAACAAATTATTAGGGTGTATTAACTGTGACAAGCTATGGAAAATGTCATCTTTTCCAAATTGTATGACCACATGGCATAACAGTTTGCAAATGTGCAAATAAACACTGCGTCCACCAGCAGAGTCTCATAAGAAACAGCTTTTTTAAAGAAGGGTCAGCAGAGGTTGAGGTATCCTAATATTAAGTCCCCTCATTCTCTCCACAGAATGAACACCCTTATCTCTGTCCATACCCACAGTCTCTAATGCAGGAAGCAGCTTTATGCTTCTCTCTGAAGAGATCTGAGATAGAAAACTGGAGCCAGTCGATGCAGGGCTAATCTAATGTTGAATTGTCTATATTAGCTCAGTAATGTGGGTGAACTGTTTATTGTTCATGTTTAATTCCCCTGGAGAGCAGCTCATTACCGTATTTCATGGACAGAATGAGCTTTGTTCTTTTTGCTGACAATGACGTAGAGAGAGCTGTGGTTCTTACAGGTGGCCGCAGCTAATTAAAAGTAAATATTTTCGACTTATTGGCGAAGTTAGAGATCCCCCCTGAAAGAAGCCCACGTGGAATGTGTGGAATTTTTAATTAATTTGTGGTTTCGCTTTTTCTGCAGGAAATCTGTAAATGTTTAAAAGGCAGCAGAGCCGCGCACAGTTTATGTGTAAAATGTTTTAGATGATCAAGAGTTTTGAAGTAGCCTGCATGGATTTTGATCCAACACAGACTGGATAGTCTACCATCTGTCTGTTTGATGTCCGCGCATGTTGATAGCGCACTCAGTAAACTTCACAGACAGTATTAACATATTTTTCATTCATCTGCGCTGCTCCGCAGTACAACATATGGCCTTGGCACAGCTTGAAACCAGTTAAATGACAGATGACATGCTCAAATCTCTGCCTCTCTCTCTGTCTCACATGCATTTACATATTTGCATGCACTTTTCCTGTGAGGAATGCAGAGATAGAGCAACTCCTCTACATCTCCATCAACAACTCTAATCCATCCATCTGCCCTCATCTTTCTGTCTCATCTCTGTGATCTCTGCTGCTTCATTTTCTCTATTCAGGTTCTCCCTTTTGCCACCATATCTATATATCTATATGCGTAATTAAATATATATTTATACATTTCCACAAAGTCCCCACCATCACCCCCTGCCCACCCCCTCCTTAGGATCTCTTGTAATCTTTGTAAGTTATCTGTGTTTCATTAAGATGTTGGCTGACACCTCCTTGTCTGATTGTGCTGTTCTCCCTCATTTCCTCTCCTCTTGTTTATTTTCCTGCTGCCTTTATTTTCTGCCTCCCCGTAAAAGTTTAATGATTATGGACCATTGCTGCAATAAAAAAAAGGGTGTGATCGGCGAAGAAGCTGCAAATGGAAAAGACAGAGAAGTGTGAGCGATATGGAAGAAGTGAAGCAATAAAGCAGATGTGTACGTTATGTAGGACACACAATTATTCTAAGCCTCAGGCCAAATTATTATAAAAACTAATGTCATTATATCAGTTTTTGTAATAGGTGGCATTATAAGAACATTTTTTATGACCAGCAGGCCTCAGAAGTAAGAAAAGCCAGATGCAGTGAGCAGGATTATGACACACAGTGGGTTCCAGGAGGAACAGATGAGTGAGTCACCAAATGTGCTGGACACCGATCTTATCATGGAGGATGGTGCTCCTGTTGGTAAAATTGATTTTTTTCAATGGAAATTCAAGACAGATGGCCGTCCACCTAGAGCCAGGATCTGTCCAAGGTTTCTGCCTGTTAAAAGGAAGTTTTTCCTTGCCACTGTTGCCAAGTGCTTGCTCATGGTGGAACTGTTGGGTGTAACTAACAGTAATGAGTGTGGTCTAGACCTGCTCTGTTTGTAAAGTGCCCTGAGATGACTTTTTGTTGTGAATTGGCGCTATATAAATAAAATTGAACTGAATTGAATTGAATTGAAATTATTCCGTAAGACGACTTCTTGATGACAAACTGGAGCACAATTGCTTTTGGGAAAGGAGGAAAGGTGAAGATGGAGAAAAAAAGATTGTGTTCATTGTATTAGAGAGGTCCCCAGAGGTGGCATGTGCTTTCTCTCTCTCACTCTTTGTTTTATCACCAAGGTAAATCTCACTCAGGTTTTATATGATAAATCCACTCCTGTGACCAATTCTCCTGATTCCTCACTATCATAAATCCACTGCTGTGGCTCCATTTAAAGTATTCTCAGCGCAATATTTTCTGACATGTTGTGATACAGTGTGAGCAGCACAGCAGATTGTTCTGGGGATTTCCTTATTAAGCATGAAACAAGATACCTAATATACCTGTTATTGCCTTTCATTCTTTTTATTAATACTTCCCCAAGGACAGTAATGGCATCTGTGACATTAATAAGATCAGTCTTGCCTAAGAAACCTGAAATCACTGTCCCTTTTTTCATGTGACTGAGATGTTAATGTAGTCACGACAGGATGATTCATCACTGCCAACATTTTCTAGTATCTTTGAGGCTGTGGTGTAAAGACCTCACATGTACCCACATTTTATGGAAATACCATATTAATCATTAATTAAAAACCTGCCTGTCTCTATGTTGATTCACTGTCTAAAAAGGGGACAATTAAAACTCTACCTTAAAGCTTCTGTTAAAAATGTATTTATGGACCAAATTAACTATTAATATCCACAAAACTGTATTAGAATAGCCACAGAGGTTTTATAACCCGAGTCTGTGGATCCTCTCACTTTTGTGGAACATTTCAGCATCTTTCAGCTGCTTGCTTTGGTTTTTCAAAACATGACTGTTTTGATTTACTCTTGTTGTTCTCATCAGGACTGTTTTCAGTCTCTGTAAGCTGCAATACCAAGCTCTAATAGCTCACTGTAGGCTACCTCCTCAGCAGTACACAGCAGACAATGTTAGCAACACGGGGGTTTATTTAACTGCTGAAGAGCTAAAATGGAGTCAAAGTGAGTACTGGATTTAAATTCACAAGCCAAACAGAAACAGGATTTCACTCTGTGTCTAAATTTGTGAAATCTGTAAATCTGTCAATCAAAACGAAAATGATGTGAGTTTTGCTCCAACATACTGAAATTACCTTGTTTTTCCTCCTGTCATGCACAGTGTTGAACTGCTGTGAAGGGATTATTCTCCTACTGCTCGACTCTTCAGGAAGTGTGGCAAACTACGAGTTCTCACGCCTGTTGCTTTTCACTGCTGAGCTGCTTCGCCCCTTCTCGCTGGGTCGCGGGCATGTAAGAGTCGGGCTGCTGCAGGTGGGCACAAACCCCGAGTTGGAGTTTGGCCTTGATGTCCACACCAACCAGGAAAGCCTGCAGAAAGCGCTGCGGAGTGTCAACCATTTGCAGGGAGACACCAACACCGAGGCAGCGCTCAGGGTGGCCCAGCGGCTTCTGTCAGAGACAGAGGAGACCATGCCAAAGATACTGCTGTGGCTGACTGATGGCACGCAGCCTGGGGACGTGGACAAACTGATGTCTGAGCTGAAGGCGCAGGGAGTTTCTGTGTTAGCAGTTTCTACAGTACATGGCAACTTCCATGTGTTACAACGTGCAGTAACACCACCTCTGGAGTCTCATCTCTACTCTGTGGACATAGATAACATTGAAATCATCACAGAGGACCTGAGAGAGGCCATTATTGGTGTGTGTCTGTGTGCGTGTTTGAAATTTGAGGCTTAGAACAGGAGAAGAAGATGTAATCCTGATGCTGTAATCACTCCAATCCCAAAATATAATCTCATTTGCTGCACTCTCTCTCTCTCTCACTTTCCCTCTTGCCTTATCTATAGAAATTATTCGAGCAGAACGGCTGCGCGTCATTCACTTGACTTCCCACAGTGCCATGCTGCAGTGGCGTCCTGTTCTGAGAGCAGGCAGTGGTTACTATGAACTCCTCTATAGCCCTGTGTGGAAAACAGGCCCTGAGACCAGACGCATTCTCCCAGGTGACTCAAGCTTGGCAGAGCTGACCAACCTGCAGCCTGACACCAGCTACACCGCTTCCCTCCGCCCAGAGTCCAATGAAAGGCTGTTTAACACACTCTCTGTTGAATTCACCACACTTTCTGGTGAGAGGATTTAAAGAGGTTCTTCCCATTTAAATACATGTGTTTTTGTAATCAAGTGTTTGATACACGACAAAAAAGGACTTGATAGAAATAGAGACATAACAATATCAGAACAAGAGTTTGCTATAACTTTTACACTTTTCATCACCAGATGGTGTTTTTTTAGTCATCATGGAGTTACAAATGTTTTACTTTCCATTTTTCTAATAGAAATATGTGCTACATATATACAAAACTGGGGACCCAATCAATCATCACCAGACTGGGGGTTGATGGTTCATTTCTAGACAGGTATCCATGCTATTTGGGAGCCTTTTAATGTTTCCTGTTTGCACCTTTAAAGTTTGTAGTAAGTGTATTTCGTTTGCAACAACACACAGCCACTGTACATCAGGTGCTGTGCAGTGATCTTTGGGACATGAGACTTAGTCCTGAATCCACTGTAATGGTGGTCATTACCTCACCTGTCTCCCTCCTCAGATGTTGTAAGCCCGGCAAAGGTGTCTGTGTCAGACTCTGGCCCTCATCAGATCCGCGTTAGCTGGGGTCCTCTGCAGCCAGCTCGAGTCCAGAGATACACAGTGGAGTATGGAGCTATTCCAAATGGACGTGTCCACACCGTGACGTTAGGCAGTCAGCAGAACTCGACCTTACTGACCAACCTGGAGCCGGGCACTCAGTACCTGGTCACAGTCAGCGGTCTGGATGTGAATGGAAAAGAAAGAGCCATGTCTGTGAGGGCATGCACTCAAGAGGGTATGTTTTCTGTTTGTTGTGTTGTGTTTTTGTGTCTTGTTGTTGCAGTGATTCAGATAATTTAGGTGTCTTGGGTTAAAACATTGCATTTGTTCTGTTCACTTCTCTTTATTGAAAGCTGACCTTTGCAGTACTTTTGTGCATCATTAATTCGATGCTGTGTCAAGTTCACTTCGTCGGGGTGTTTAAATCTTTCCTCCGTGCTTCTCTTCTTGTGGCTGCAGCAGCTCTGCCTGTCCTGGCTGACCTTCAGCTGACCCCTGTACAGCATCAGGAGGTGCAGGTGGCATGGCGGGCCCATCATCAGGAAGACCTGCAAGGCTACTGGCTGAGCTGGGAGAGAGAAAACTCACTCAGCCCCTCCTCGAAGCCCTCCATCTCCTCCATCTACCTGCCTCCCACCTCTCATTCAACTCGGCTCACACATCTTGCACCAGGCAGCCGTGTCTGTGTCTCTCCAGTGTATAGCTCTGGCCAAGGAGATGGGATATGCTGCACTGCAGAGAGTCTCACAGGTTGTCTGAACTGATTGTTATTATCTGTTGTTTTTTTTTTTTCAATTTCTGCAGTTATGTTCATACGTAGCAGGTTTGGTTCATTAGAGGAAGTGTAATTTCCCATTTATCTGTCTCTTCTCTCTGATAGATTCCAGCCAGTGGGGTTAACAACCAGAGGCTGCAGCAATCAGGCAACTGAAGCAAGAAAAATGGGTGTAATCGAGCATTTTAAGTGCTGCATGCACTAGATACCTTGTGCAAGACTGAATATTATTTCTTAAGTTAAAATGTTCATCTTGAAATGACAGATTAGGCTTTATCACATAAGCACAGACCTCTGTTGTCACAATGACTGAACACATCTGGCATCTATTTTCAGCTTTTCTTTCCTGCAAATGAAAAGATTCACCAACTTTGCAGGAAGTCTGTCTGACACAGCACCTCACATATGTTCAAACATATCAGTTAGTCAGAGTATGCACGTTGGCAGCATTCAGACATTGTGTGAACAAGTGACAATCACTATTTATTGTTATGATTAAGTCATAATGTCAGCCTCCTCTTGAGTTGTACTGTTACACATTAACAGGCATATTTACTTGAGATTATGTGAAAAAGTTTTATTCTCTTTGCGAGTATATATTAACTTCTTAAAAAATGTTGTGACTGTTAAATGTTCTCACTGATATCACCTGTCTCTAGTTTTACATTAATCTTTGTACTTGTGAATGCACAAACATTTACAGGTGAGCCTTTGCTAACCTGAGATGTCACTTTAGTTTGAACTTAATCATGGTCACAATGTGTTAAATAAGATTAACATGAGAAAATTGTATAGTTAAGGTCTTTGAAATACTCTAAACGACACAACATCTTCATGATGCATCATAGAGATCAAGTTAAAGTTGTCACAAATTGGTTGTTAGGTGACATTTTGGGCTGTTCTGGGTTGTTTGTTATATCGAAAGTTTCAAATGTCTTGATTTTGAAGCTGGCAATGAATGAGTCAGAGGTCGGGCTTGGTTTTTGTTGCCTGAACAGACAGACTTAATCAATTTTTCTCTTGGTTTCACTCAGCGATGATGGACATTTAGCCGCTGCGTCAGATGACACACCAGCAGCATGCAGTAAAATCACAGACAATCACAGTCTGCCCTGCTGTCAGTGATAAAAGGCAGAAAGGATGTGGTGCTTGTAAAGCATAAAGATGATTGTTAGATTTTATGTTATCAGCTCTTCAGACCAGATCAGACTCCACACTGGGTCAGCTTCCTTTGAGTTTCTGTACTGTGCTCACAAGTATTCAGTTCTTATAAATGAATATACAATGTAGATATACAAACATATTTGAACCTCACTGTATGGTCTTCAAATGCTACTGAATTTATAGCCAGGTTTGTCTGTCTCTTTGGCCAAATTAAAGGACAAGAGAAAGAAGATGTTTGCACAATATTATAAATACATTTTGAAAAATACTATTAAAATGGGTTTTTCTTGCTGGTGTTGTGGCATTTGGTTATTTATAGGGCCATCTAGTGGCTGTTGGTAGTAATCATATGTAGCAAACTGAGTAAACCTAATGCCATAGTTTTATGTTTCATAATAATAATAATGTGTGAGTGCATGCAGTTTTATTAATGGAGCACTCGCCCAGTTTTAAAGGAGACATGTATGTTATCTTGAGTATTGAAATGCTGTTTAATCATCCCAGATCCAATATAATAAAAAGGACTGCAAAGTACTTGTTTAGATGAAAATGTATTATATTTTAAATAATCATACATTTATTCAGAGTGATTCTGAAGCAATGATTTCATCTGTTTTAATAAGTATACTTGTTCTTAAAGATCTCACTGTGTTCACATGCAAGCAGTACTTACTGCAAAAACGCTGCATATCATGAGTCATTATGATGGTTGATGTTTTTTATCTCCATACCCCCTTTTTAGCTTAAATGTTTCATGTTTTTAAATATCTCTTGTGTAATCTACT
The DNA here is from genome assembly GCA_008933995.1 of Datnioides undecimradiatus. NCBI lineage: Eukaryota > Metazoa > Chordata > Actinopteri > Lobotiformes > Datnioididae > Datnioides > Datnioides undecimradiatus. Next base: position 9,009,773 of record WARS01000013.1, on the reverse strand, counting down.
TGTCAAATGGGGGCTCCTATGAAATCTCACTCCAACCAACATCATAGTAGAAGTTTCATTGGTATACATGCCACCTCCTGTGCTGATTTATGACAATTTGAGGTTTGTGAAAACTAATTGAGAAGGGAAAGGACACCACAACTCTACAAAAGTGATGTAAAGGAAAATGAACATTTCACCACCACCTCTGGCCTGATGACATAAAGTTAAAACCAAAAATTAAAGCACTGGGTTTTTTTTGTTTTTCATTTGTTCAATCAGGCACATAATGGAAACAAACAAAAAGGCTCCTACTTCCCCTAGGATGATGGCCTAATGAATGAAATTGCAGAGGAAGCACATTTCATTCAGGGATGCTGATTAATCTCCTGTGTTTCATTAACCTGCACCTGGGGCTCCCCAGGGCACAAAACATAGTGTTGCTTTTTGGCTTTCTGTGGGCCTGACAGGGTTTATTTTACTAGATCATAGCACAAAGGCACCTCTGCTATCACTTTGTTGCTGTGATGACACATGAAGCATCTCCTTCTTCCAAGGGGCCCGAGAAAGAGTGTCTAAAGTTATCTGACTGCACCTGCAAAGCGGAGTGAGTACATTTTGGCAGCATGCTGGAGAATAACAACTAAACTGCATACACATTAACCTGAAGATGGACCGTGCTTTTAGACTTCATATCAGCTGTTAAAACCCTGCTTCAAAGACAAGATCGTCTAGACAATGGCGGCAATGAACAGCCCCATGGAGGAAGCCAGGGACACAGAGCTTGTGGGGATGGGACTTGGTGTCTCTGTCTCCCCTGCACAAACTACTTTCTACTTCATCCTGGTTTTGCTGGGCATCATGGGTAACGCCACCGTGGTTGGGGTGATTGGCAAGAGTGTGCTAAGGGACCGTGGTGGTGGACGCAACTCAGATATCATTATCATTAACATGGCACTGTCTAACCTACTGGTGTCTGTGGCGAGGAACACACTGCTTGTCATCTCAGACATGGGATTCCAGGTATGATTTCTTCAAGATCAATACATTTAGCAACATTCAACCAATCATAGCTGCTTCATGAAGATGTGTTGCTTTGACTTTTGTCATCATTTGGGAACTTTCTCTCAGGTTTGTCATAACAAACCTGAAAATTTCAGTAGACACTAGGTGGATTACAGCAAATAGGCTGCTTGTATCTGTAAGTGTGAGTAAAGGATAAGAGTCACTAAATTATGTCTATAAATATTCAATAATCTCTTTATTTTACAGCTGTACTCATCCAAACAGTGGTGTCAGTTTCTCATGGGTGTCTGGGTGTGGCTGCGATCAGTCAACGTGTGGTCAACACTCTTCCTCAGTGCATTTCACTTCCAGACACTGAGGCGCGTGGCTCCCTCTATTGGGAACTTTCACACATCCAGGGGCACCCCTAAGACCCTGCTGCTGAGCCTGGGCCTCATCTGGCTTCTCAACTTTATTTACTCCATTCCTGCTCACATCTTTTCCACCAATGGGAACAAGAACAGCACAGAAGTGAGAGCCTGCAGCAGCAGAAGGCTGCATTAGCCTAAGTAAAGGTGCAGTGTGTAGGATTTAAGGGGAATCTATTGGCAGAAATACAGAATAATATTCAGAATTATGTTTTCATTAGTGAATAATCACATGTAATGATGAATCATTGTTTATGAATGAGCCTTTTAGATCCACATAAAGACTGACCTGCTCCCACACAGTCTGTCATGTTTCTACAGTTGCCCAGAGGGGACAAACCAAACAGGGGCTTTTGGGAGGGAATTTTGTATTTGTTCCTGCCACCCTAAGTTCTCCTACATGCTTAAGGGGGAGGGGGAGTGTAGGGGTATACAGCTGGTTGAAATATGCAACCACTAGATGCAAACATCCTACACACTGCTCCTTTGAATGAATAATTATATATATATATAGATATTGTATTACTGTTATTAGATTTAAAAAAAATTATATTGACTTAGACAATTCAAGAAAACTTAAAGAGTCAAAATCAAAATTACATCCAAAACAAGCAAAGCTGTGCAGCATCTTTTCTGAAAATGGTCAGTAAAAATATAACATTTATGTTTAAAGGGGAACTTCTGTATTTTTCAACCTGGAATCAATTTTCTCATGTTTCTGTATGTAAGTGATCAAAGAGATCAACAATTTTTGAAGCTAGTTTAGTACTGAACAAGAACACTGCAGCCAGCAGCTGTGAAACAGGCTGCAATATCCTTCAGGGCAATGGTGTTTGTTGCCCCATTTTGTGGGTGCTGGCTGCAGGCGCTGTCGCTCAATACTAGACCAGTTTAGTCACATGCACAGACAACCATGTGTGAATGGGATCCATATTTTAAAACAAACAAACAAAAACATTTCATAAATATTGGCACAATCTTTTAGGTTTGAGGACATTTTCTGTTCTTTTTCAGTTTGAATAAATATTTTTAAGTGTCTAAACTACCTTTCCCTAAAGTCCTATATGTTCCACCTTTTTCCCACCATGTCCTGACTCCACTTCTCCATCCTTCTCCTCCTCTCTCAGACCCTGATGCTGGTGAGCAGCACTACTCGCCCCCTGCTGGGCTGCATGTGGAACTTCCCCACCAGCTACAGAGGCCTGGCCTATGCCGCCACATCCATGGTCATCCACGAGACGATTCCCATAATCCTAATGGCCTTTACCAACCTGGGCTCCCTTTACACACTCTACACCCATGGTAGGATACGGAGTTCGGCGCAAGATGCACCTGTCATAAGGCGTGTGCCTGCTGAGAAACGAGCAGCCAAGGTGAGGAAGAGTAGGGTGACTCTGGCATTGCTGGTCATCATGTAAATGTGTGGTGATTGGGTAGATTAAATTGTTTGATTAACAGCAGACAGGAAAATTAATTTATAAAACAAATTAACATGTTTTAATGTTTTTATTGAAGTCATGGTGAATATATTAAATCTAAATATCTGATCAGAGCTTCTCGCCCCTAACTCTTCACATGGTGTGTTTTCCCAGGTGATTCTCGCTCTCATAATGCTCTTCATTGCATCCTGGGGAACAAACATCATCTCTGTCAACTATTTCAACTACAACCGCGGCCCCTCCTCTGAATTCCTGCTGGTCATTGCTCGTTTTTCCAACATTATCTTCATTGCCATGTCACCTGCTGTTCTGGCAGTTGGCCACCGGCGACTACGCTCTTGCATCAAGTCTACGCTTGCTCACTGACAGATGCCCAAGCTCAGGTGCTGCTCACACAATACTGTTCATCAAAAAACCACTAAAGCTGCATCAAATTCCCTCAAACAAGATTTAGAGGAAGATCATGGTTACAGGTATGAATATATGACATCTCTATCTGTGGGCTGATGGACTCAGTAAAACTAACTATGCTAAAAGATCATTTACATTACATGAATTTGTGCCACACAAACCAATGAATTCAGATCTTTAGGTAGACAGGGCTGATAAAGCATGTTATGTCTTTATTTTAAAATCCAAACAAATGGCCCAAAGAAAAGATAAATCAAATAAAAATCTACAAAAATGAACAAAACTGGTTCATTTAATAATAAAGCAATATGGTTTTTTTAAGTTTGCCTGAAAAAAATTGCCCTTTAAAATCAAAGGGATGAAACTATGGTATCACTACTACTGTTTATAAATTTAAAGTTATTAGTTACTATGATGGCTTCTGACTAAGCATCTCATAATTTGTTGATCATTGTTTAACTAATACTTAATATCTCAACTAAATCATAAAGAAATATTGCAGTTCAGGTCAGCTTTGGCCAACACTTTGAGATATTTGGGTTTCAGGATCTTTAGAAGAGTTTTTAGAAATAAAACACAGAATGAAAGTAGTTATATATAATATGTAATATAATAAAGACACATTAAAGGACATCTTATGATAACTTATATTACTGGGTCTAAATCGAAACTCTTGATGTTTTCTTTGGGATATTTGAGACAGACTGGGTCTGAGCTATTTGAAAGTGTTTATCAGGGGCTTGTGAACAATTTCTTGAGACATTATATGTGATGCTGACGGTTGATTCAAAGGATTATTGGAAATACATGTTCATATGAAACAACAAATAAACAGCAAACAAAATAATTTCAGTGATAATGATGTTGATGTTTTCCGATTCAGCCAACATTTGAGGTTTGAAATATCTCAAAACATGTTAAAATAATACTTTTTTCCTGGATAGTTTTGTCCAGGGCAAATATGAGCAGGCCTCTGGATTCAAATGGATCATGCATCTGCAGCTTATCTGGGTATGAATTTCAGTATCTTTCAGCATTAATGCTGTCACATTTTCCCTCCATTATTTGTTTACTTTGACTTTTTCTTCCACTCTTAGGACATTCCTGTCTTTCTGAACAACAAAAATGGTTTGTTTTCCCTTCTTTCCTTTGGTCCTTGGGGACTTACCCTCTTCAGTGTCCTCACTGTTAGCTTTAAAAGATGTAGACCACCCCAGTATCATACTCATGATTCTTCTCCTCAGCTTCCCATGTCCCAGAGCCACCACCATGGGACTGAATCCTACAAACAGCGAGGCAGAGAAGTGGGCCACAGTCAGCAGGCCCTCAGCGTGGTGTCCCCGGTCATGGTTGTAATAAGTCACAGCAGCAACCTGTAGTGCCCAGCACACCACGAAGAGCGACACTAGTGACATGATTACGTGAGCTGCTTTGCGTTCGCTGGACACATGTTTGTCGAGCTCCCCATGGGCTCCTCCTGACTCTCCTCCTGAGGTAACAGCTCGAATGTGTTTTGCCAGAGCATGTAGCGTGGCCAGGTTGGTGCAAACCATCAACACCAATGGCAACACCTCATTAAGCGCCAGTGAGGTGGAGGCGAATGCTGTGCCCTGCTGGTTGGAGGGGAACTCCCAGACACAGCCCAGCAGAGGCCTGGTGGTGCAGCTGATCACCATTAGCTCCACAGTGGCGTTGCCGTGAACATGGGTGCTGTAGACAAGGGCTGGAATTGAGAAAACCAGGTTTGCCCCCCACACCAGCCCCAGAACGATCCAAACTCTCCTCCTCTCCCTCTGCTGCGCCAGAGGTCCAAAGGTCACATGCTGTCGCCTCAAGGTGGTGCAGTGAAAGATGCTAAGCGCCAGAGTCGCCCAACAGCCCACAGCACGCCACCACACCCACACCAGCATGAAGACTCTGCACCAGCCCGAAGACAGAGACACATCCAAGCCGAGGTCTGACACAAAGATGGGTACTGTACGGAAAAGGGAGGTCAGCAGGTTGGCCAGTGACAGGTGCACCAGAATGGTGTCAGATGGAGGGAGTCTTCGAGATGGACTCTCAACGGCTGACTGAAACACCTGAGAGCATTAATAAGACCGACTGAGAACAATACTAATAAAAACATTCAGGCTCAATTAATAAAAACCATACACGCCTTATCATCTCACCACATGGATGACCAAGATGTTTCCCAGAATGCCAGAGAAGACCAAGAGCCCAAACAAGATAGCATCTACAGTGAGGACCTCTGACATGGCATCATCCTCTGCATGGCGACATAGTTTGCTTTGTCTTTGCGACACTTCACACACATACACAACAGCCTCTGCTGCTGGTCTGCTTGGTGTTTTATAGATGCACAAGCCAACAAACCAAAAGATTTGTCACACCAACGGTTTGACATTTGCTGACCAGGATCAAGGTCAATTTAACCCAATATGTTGATGCTTTGGGTGCATATGCAAGGTTGGCATTTTCCACATTTTGCTCCTGCGTCACAGACCAACTGCAACGATGTCCCTTAACAGTCACATCAACAGGTGTTTGTTGTGTTTGTTACAGCTTGTTACCATTAGATTATCAACATTAATCATCACTTAACTCTGCTATGGAAATGCTTGTTAAGAGGGACCAGGAATCAACTTGTTTATTTGTTAGTACTTTTTCTAAACATCCTGTAGCTAAATAACAATAACTAGTATCAGACCATCAAACATACCATTGACTACAGATCATACACATTTAACCAATTATCCTGTTTGACCTCAGTGGGACAGGTGGTGCTAAGTCAGTCCCACTGATGCAGCATTTTTCCCCCATTAGTCAGCCAGTTCTGCTCTCCCTTGGTACTAATTGTTTACTGGGTTGCCAAGTTTCTCCCATGGGATGAGACAATTATTGCTTAGAATAATCTCAAATAAGTACTGTCTAATTAAGTGTATTGTGGAGAACAGTGATGCATCTTGACCATATTGTTCCACTGAGTTTGAGACTATTTATTGCCATGGGAGACCATCATGTCACAAAAACAAATAAAACCCTAAACAAAACAAACATAATAAACCTGACAAAAAGGGCAAGGATTGATGGACTAAAGTCCATTCAAGTTGTTTCAACTGGATCCCAAACAATTTTATCTCAACAAAACATTTTCTAAAATAGGTTTTAGCCAGGACAAATCAGCAACAACTTTTTGTCTTGCAGCAATACATGATGCGCAAGTTGTGAGGAAAGAAATTAGGATCCGTTTTTTGTTCTTTTCTACCATTTGTTAAAAGCAACATTTAAACACTAGATGTGTAAAATCTAACAATATGTAAATGCAGGTTTTATATGTCTAACACTTTGTGTGGTGTATCTTCCTGCAAGACTCACTGAATGAAATGCATCTAAAAGTAAGAAGAGAGAGGCATCAGATGAAACCATCAATGGCAGATTATGCAGAAAGCATAGAGCACTGTGACTAAATCTAGTTCATGGAGGTCATGTCACAAATGCCATGTGACCAGAGGACCATATTTTTAGTTCCTCTGTATTATTTTATATATCCAAAATTAATTTTGTGTCAGTTTCAATCACAATTTATAATAATGGCCAAACAATAATAGCCCAATTATTAAATGAATATTGGCTTAACATTTTGATAGCCTAAATCCAAGCAACTTTTTTTCTACAGTTTTTTCTGTATTTGGGATTGGGTCATAAATATCATACTAACACAAGATTATGAAAAAAATAACTTTTTTAAAAATAGAAAACATATTATAATTTTATTGCAGTTGTTGTTTACACCGTTAGAACTACCATCCGCTCTGATGTGGTGTGGATTCTGCCTGGTTATGTGGGGGACTTGCAGGTGAGCAGCACAGGTGGGATGCAGGTCGGTTAAATCTCTCCGTACGTCGGTGTTGTCAGAACTCCGGTTGTTGTCTCCGTTATTGACAGACACCTGAAGCACTGTGTGGGATGATGACTCACAAACCGACCGCTGATGACTACAAATATTTTGTGCACGCACCCACGCTCCCAAGCACTCCGCGGCGCGCGCTTCTCCACGTGCACTCTCGCACAGCGGGCATCAAAGCCTCTACGTCAAGCCAGACAGGAAGAAGAAACGCATCTGATGGCACGATAGCACGGTCCTCACGTCTCACCGAAACAAGTGAGTGATTTCATGAAAATGCCAGTGAGTCGGGAGAGACTCTGATGTGATTTGTATCACTGCTTAGGCGTTATTAACTTCATCTTGCAAGCTCATCCCGTGCAAGGTCACACACTGACCGCATGCCAGCATGATTTAATGTTGTTTCTGTCGCAGATGCATCCCCGCACTTCTCACCCATGGACGCGCTATCCTGTTTCACACGGATTTCGTCTGTGTGCACTGAGGCAGAGCTGATCTTATGGCAGACACCCGCCGGCCGTGTACCGTCGCCCATCTGATCCACTGTGAGAGAAAATAATTCGACGAGAGGAAGTGAGATGAAAAGCCAACAACGACCATCACTGCTCGCCTTGTCGGCACTCCTGTTCTGCACATTACAGACAGCCGGGTCCAGCAGATCTCATCGCAGCAGCTCAGCATCAACATCATCACCATCAACAACAACATCCCCACCGGAGGTGAGGGGCAAGAATAATCTGGGGACACCCCAGAACTGGCTCGCACAGACTAATGTTAGTTCACACCATGGCAATCACAGCCATGAAAGTAGGCCATCGCCAAAGATAAAAGAACTAACAGGCCAAGCGAATAGCTCCTTTTTTAACACCAGCAGAGGCAATATTTCTACTGTGATATCTGAAAGGTCTGGCAGGGCACCAAACTGGAGCCCAGAGGAAGGGGTGTCACCGCTGTGTGCCTACCGAGTTATTGAGGGAGGCATTGGAGGGCAGCTGTGTTTCCGACACACGCTCCCTGGGTACAAGTGTCGTAAGGGGGACTGCAGGACAGTCGTGTCTTTGGGAAACCTCGTGGCAAATATTCTTATTAATGGCAGCGTACTGTTACAGTGGACCCATGAGGGAGAATCCACAACGTCCGGCCGTGACATGAAGACAAAAGAGACCGCAGCTGGTCAGAAAAGCAGCGGGGATCGTGGGACAAATTCAACAAGAGAGGAAACTCTGAGATCAGACCCAGGGTTTGGTGGCCGGCGCCACAGACGGGGAGGCTACGAGTTGAGTTGCTGGTGGAACGGAAGCTATACTCAGTTTGAGTGTGCTGGTGTCCATCTTGGATCCGGCTGCAGGGACTTTCTCCTGACCGAGCTGCATGAGAACATCCCGTACCGCATCTGCCTGCGCTCACTGGCCCGCTCCAGCCCTGCTCCAAGAGCAGACCAGCGGGACTGTGTGGAGTTTACCCTGCCGCCGTCTGGGATGCAGGACATAGTGATTGCCATGACAACGGTGGGGGGAGCTATTTGCGTGATGCTGGTCATCATCTGCTTGCTGGTGGCATATATCACAGAAAACATCATGAGCCCCACGACGCAGCACACGTACTCTTACCGCACTCACTCACGTCACTGATGCTAAACTGAATCCGAGATGCCCTTCAAAATTATTAAAATAGCCAAAATTTAACATTCATGATGACCAGTCTAACAATCATAGTCACCCATTGTCAATAATAATTGTTTTTCAATCAGCCACATAATATGACAGACATCCTGTTATGACTGAATTGAAGCACAATCAACTGTGGCTGCGCAAATAACATGCCTTGTCAACCTCTGCGAGGATGCACTGAACCAAAAGTACTGATGACCTACATTTACTATTATACAGTAGTTTACTGTGTTCCGTTTGTGTTCAAGGCTGTCTGTGATTGAGTCTGTCACTCTGTATGCTGGCAGCATTTATACAGCAATACAATAAATGAAATGGCTTTGAGTTCATCAGAAACAGCAGTTTGTTTTGCTAAATGTGCAGCTCGTAAAGTGTCCAGACATGTCCTGTCTTTTTTGATAGGGACACAGGAAAATAAAACTTAATTGGATGAACATTTTCCTCTTGATTAAATCATCCCACCATCTAGTTTTGCTTTGAGGTCTGCATACAGTATGTATTTGTACCACTTTGTGAAGGGCAATCCAATCTGGTGTACAATCTCCAAATACTGTGCCAAACATCTTGAGTTAGAATGCCTTTATGTCCTGCTGTGAGTGAATAAAGTACCATGAGGTCATTTGTAATACCTTACAGCTGTCCTTATTCCTGGCCCTGGTGTGTGTGAGAGACTGTGTGCATGTGTTATGTTTTCATATCCCAGGACAACTGATCATAAACAGACATGAATTCAAAATATTTGTAGAAGTACAAATGGGTTTTTTAGATGCCCAATGAAAGTCCAATGCAAAACAGAGAATGGAGCAGGATCCCATTAATTACCTCTTTTTTTTGTTAATGTCTTTCTGGATGGTTAGACTGGATACAAATCTATCCTTAAATATGATCAGACCCAGAGCGGGAGATATGTGTATTCTGTTTGTGCTACGTGCAACTTAAAACATGAGTAAGATTCCTTGTATGTGTAACGGGCCAATTAAGATGTTTCTGATATTATGACTTTGACAGAAATGACAATGCTTGGCAAATCAGGCACACTGTTGCCTGGTGAATCAAGAAAGGTCATCACATGAGTGCAAACATCATATAAAAAAAATCAATATTGCAAACGAGCTTGCTCACTGATTTGCAGCATAGAGCCACCGCATGTAAATGATATGCAACAGTCTATGATGGATAATAAATACATGTTACCATCACATGGCAAACTTCTAGATCAGATATATAAAACCAGATAGGGTACTTGGCACTGCAAAGCACATATTATTTCCAGATGCCGTAACATCCACAGCAACGTGGTGTAAAGTATACGGCCTAATCAAAAACGTGGAAGTAGAATATATGCAAAGGAAAAGTGAGAACATTCGCTCAGAACTGATGAATTAGGATATATAAGAGGATCCTAAGCAGGTTGACCATGAAAATATTAGCACTGAATACAAATCAAAGGGAAAGATTTATAATTTATGTTTGGCATACCAGTACTTACTTTTTCTGCTAATGTCTACGCCACTGTTAGCATAATTTCTGCTTGACTTTGATGTTGTGTCTATGTGTGTTCAATTTTAGGTTTGTTTGTTTGTTTGTTTGCTTGTTTCAGCTGACGCAAATTGGCCTGTGACAACAGATTTGAATCGCAAGTGTGAGCCGAAGTTTGTTAAATAAATCTCCTACGTGTTTTCGTGGACACTTTTACTGTAGTAAAACATAAGACTTTCAAAGAAAATGGAATTTTTCACAACGTGTTTGTTTACTTACGTCATGCTTACGTCGATGGGGGTTTTTTCCAGCCTAATAAGTGGGAGGCCCTGCCCCCATATGACATCAGTCGCTGAAGCCGTATTCAACCAGAACAGAAGCTCTCCGCCATTTTGACTTCCTGCTTCAGCTGACGAGGAGCCAATCGCACAGTTTTTGTACTCGAACCGTCTTGTTGTTTAGCTCCATATAGGGTTTTGTCTTGTTTCTCATCCTCGCAGGGATCAAACTAACTAGCTTTATTGGTGTCTGACAGCGTGTTTAGGTCAGTTTCAGCCGGAGAGTCGCGATGCCGAGCCACCCGCTGCGTGTAGCGGTTGTGTGCTCGAGCAACCAGAACCGCAGTATGGAAGCGCACAATATCCTCAGGTAAAGACGAGTCGCCGGGAAGACAGGAAAAAGGGAAAAGGACCATGAAGTGAACGAAACATGTGCGGTATCGAGCCGTTTTGTGAGTCGGTCACGAGCCATGCCAACACGGTGACTGACAGCCCGTCGGGCCTGAGCACAGTTAACAATGGACTCGCTCGTCAGGAGTGTTTTCACCAGCGCCGTGGCGCAGTTTAAAAGCTGGTTTCTGACTGGGGTGATGTTTGCGGCTGCTTAAAAAAGTGCCCGCACAGATTGCCTCGCTTTCTTACAGATTCAGAGCTTTCTAAATACCGGCCCGCTTGAGTAGGTCGTTTTTTTCCTTATCCCCCCCACATGTTGACAAGAGCGCCCCCTTCCCGGGAATATTCCGGAAGGGAGCAACTGCAGCTGTGCAACACCGGGTGCTTTACTGCTGTGATCAGTCCCCTTATTTACACAGTTTACAAATATTGTGTCTAGATCTATTTTTTTGTTGTTGTTTTGTTGTTGTTTTTTTAAACCAAAGGTGTGCGCTGCTTTGGGATTGCCCAGACATTTCACACGCTCATTTACTTGCCACAGCCCTGTGTGGTCAGCAGAAATTGAATACCAAAATATTTTCTTGAAGGAATTTATCTAAAGAAAAGTCCAGCTTTTTGTATGTAGTGTGTTTTAGACTGATCTGATTCTGACATGACATAAGAGACAACTTGGGTGTTTTAGTGTGCAAGTCATCCCATGCCAGAACAGGACCATATCAACCATTCGGTTTAGATGTTGTGAAAGTCTGCCTTCACTGGGTACCTTGCACTTATAAGATGCTGATTTCTCCATTCTGCTTGAATGTGATGTTTTCTGTTATCCAATGTTGTCACTCAGAAATGGTATGTAATTGACTATCTTGTCCTTTTTCATCTCTACAGCAAACGTGGATTTGATGTGCGTTCATTTGGGACGGGGTCTCATGTGAAGCTACCCGGTCCTGCCCCGGATAAGCCAAATGTGTATGACTTCAAAACGACTTATGTACAGATGTACAACGACTTGGTCCGCAAGGACAAGGAACTGTATCCCCTTCGCACTCACTTTTCCAGACACACACACACACACACACACATACATGCATACATGCAGTATAACGGAAGCCAGATAAGTAAACATGACCCATGTCTACATGCCTTGTTTAGATATACACACATATACTGAATTCCTGTAAGTGTGATGGCATTTCAGCACCACAGCAGGTGGGATGGCACCGATGGGTAAATAGCATGCAGGGCTTTTTGAGTGTGTTACAGATACTTGCTCCATTACACCTGTAAAATACAGGGGGTGAAAACACACCTTGCAGTACCCAGCCATGAAGCAGTAAGTGCAATTTGGTGAAGTTTTTGTTCTGAAGATAAGATTTGAATTCATAGTAACTTCTAAAACTCTTAAATAATCTAAAACTTTGTATTGATATAGGAGGATATGAGTGTCTTCATGGTACCACTGTTCCTTGCAGTGACGTTAGCCTGTGTTATCAACTTGTATAGACTGAGTATCACCAGCAAAATAGACAGAATGTCTTTTTTCTGGTATTCAACTTGGATCACTTGTCCCCTGTAGATATTAATGGATATAACTGTTAAGCGAATTGCTGGTGTGTCAGTTATACTGTACAAGTTGTTAAGGGAGAAAATATAAATAAAACAACCATTGAAAAAAATGCTAGGAAAGAACGACCGACTGAATCGACTGAAGCAAGTCAACAAAAAACCCCATCACGGGTCATTTTCCCAAAACAGTTTATCCTGTTTTGAAACTGACGTTCTGAGACAGATAATAAATTTTGATTAGGACATTAGCTGTAGTACCTGAGAGGATTAATTTGAAACACTTGTGTCATTCCTCACTCATGAGAGCATATAGGACCTATACATGCTGCCAAACTGACAGTGCTCAAAAACCTGTGGTCGCATTACAAAAACCTTGTACTCTAAGAGTGCTACTCTGTAGGAGCCAGAGAAGTCAAAACTGTGTGATTTCCACCACATTGTTTTAGTACATAGACTGTCTCAGACACCTGTCATTAAAGTTATTATTGTTATTGCTCCTGACCGTAAGTGCTTACTGTTGGTACTTTTTGGACTTCTATTGATATAACTACATCTAATATAATGTAATCCTTGACTCTGCCATCAGTTGTCATCGTAATGTCAAACTTTTAAGACTGCATTACAGGTCAGACTGTTCCTGCAGCATGTCTAAAAATAGTCCTCCTTAGATAAATTGTTTAAGTAGGTCTCTTCAGTGAAAATCTCCACTTCTACACCCCAAGTAGCAGAGATGTGCTTCACCAAATTCTAACTTGCTCCTGTGCTTTTGCTAATGATATCACTGTATTGCAGGTGTAAATTTTGCCAACCTACGGTAGGTTAAAAGGTTACATCTGGTTTTTTTTCTGCCTGTCATATACATATAAAGGTGCTATGTTACAAATTATTATCTAGCTGTCCCATAAATGCTGATGTATGCATGAGTAGAAGATGTACATACTGCCTCATGAAATGCAGTTGTTTTTTTTTTTTACTGTAATCTTTGCATGGATTTCTTGAAAATATAGTCCACTATTGCAGACGTTTCACTATAGTGGGTGGTCTTTTCTTATTAATATGAGTTTGACAATGTATTGTAGGAGAACCTTATAGTGATAAAGCAACATAGACTTGTTTTAAGAAACTTGGGATCATTGGTCAGAATTATGACATCCAGTTTAAGGGAAAAAAGGGGGCATGCCACCAACAGAATGTCTTATTAGTAACATTAATGTTAAAACTTTAAGTCAAAACAGTTTTACATTTAACTAGCCTTGCTCTGAATTGTTATTTTTATATTTACCCAGTGCATTTTGTCAAGAGCACTAACGAATAGTGTGCTTCTTAGACACCACTAGAGGGTGCTGCAGTCTACTACAAAGACTTCCTGACACCAGGCCAGTGTATACTCCACAGTGCAAACACAATCTCATTCATTCATTAGTCAGCATATTGTTTCACTCAGGCTTACAGGGTGGTGATAGTGTGATGAGTGTGTCGTATTACCTCGAACTGCTTCTGTCACTTCTGCTGGGTTTCCTTGACCTCTTCAATAACCAGATACACACAGAATGGCATCCTGCATATGCTGGACCGCAACAAGCGCATCAAATCCAAGCCTGAGCGGTTTCAGAACTGCAAGGATAAGTTTGACCTGGTCATCACCTGTGAAGAGAGAGTCTATGACCAAGTGCTGGAGGGTGAGGCTTCTCATAACAAATGTCTAACCAATGTCTTATAGTCTGGTTGATCCAGAGTACTTTGCAAAAACACTGCTGTACCGCAACGACTGTGCTGGAGTCTGGCTTTCGATTGTGTGGCTCTCTCTTTCTGATGTGTTGTTGCTCCACAGATCTGAATTCAAGAGAGCAGGAGACTCTACAGCCTGTACACGTCATCAATGTAGACATTCAGGATAACCATGAGGAAGCCACGCTGGGCGCCTTCCTCATCTGTGAGCTGTGTCAATGTGTGAGTGTCTCCTACCAGGATTCTTTAATTAATGTGGTGCTGGCAGACTGAGGACAGAGTGCAGCAACCACTCTGTTTAGTCATTCATGGTATTATCGTTTAATAATGAAACTTGAATTTTGCATCAATCTATGTACTTTATATGTTTAAAATGCTCTGTAAGTGCAGATAATCTGCCATCAGTTATATACCTAAAAGGGGAGATTTAGTAGTCACCTAACGAAAGAGCTACCAATGCTACAACAAGGTGCTTAAGGTTCACAAATGGTGCACAGAGATTGTTTTAAGTTCATTGGTCCAAGTGAGTTGTGTGTGTGAGCACAGGCTGTGTGTAATGTGCTTCCTCCACCACCCCTGCAGATCCAGCACACGGACGACATGGAGAATGAAATTGATGAGCTCCTTCAAGAGTTTGAGGAGAAGAGCAACAGGCCTTTTCTTCACACTGTCTGTTTCTACTGATACACAATGGAAATTTGCAATAAACAAGAGACCCAGATCACAAGCAATCAAACAGTAACATACAGACACACACCCTTCATACGACTCAATTACAATACACAGTACATACACGCTGCGTGCCTACACAGCCATATACACACATACACACAAACCTTTGGGTCAGGACCTGACAAATGGCTGCTGTCGGACATATGGTGGTGGTGATGATGGGGTTATTTTTTTCCTCTGTGCGGAGGATGGACTCGCTGCTCTCGCTCTGCCTTTCTTTCTCCAGGTCAAGGTGACGCCAAGGTCCTCTCTCCACCCCAGCCCAGTGAAATCACTCAACCATGTCTCCTCAGGGAGAACCATAACACTCACACCTGCTGATTCAACGTCTGTACAAGTCCCTCTGATTTGGTTAGGTACAGCATGTTGATGCTGATTTCCCCCCTCCAGATGATAAATATATATATATATATCTATACATACATATATAATTGTGATTCATTGAAGCATATGTCGGATTTTTATTCCTTATCTGGGTCCGCGTAAATATGGAGGAGAGCTAAATGAACTGAATGCGTGTGTTTGTGCGACCATGTGTTGTAGATTAGGATTAAGTTAAAAGTGGGTGGGCTAGTAATGAATAACCAAACTTAGATCTCTCCAAGGATCTCCTCCAATCTGTTTCCAATATAATGTGTTGATTCATATTTAAACTTGGATATGCTATTTTTCAGGGCATAGTATTTTTTTTCTTTTGTAAATGTTAAAGAATTGAAGCATTGTAATTATTTGCAAACTGCGAGCAAAGCTCAGAGTGCCTGATTTTTCTGTATGTACATATGAATCCACTAAAGAAAGAAACATCTCTAAGAAACACATTGTGAGCGTTTTCCTTTGTTTTGTGTTATTTAGTTCATGATGGTCTTATGTAAGAGCAAAATGCATTTTGTTACACCAAAATATTAACATTCAGTCAATGATCACAATTGAACTGCTCATAGAAGTACCTCCTTATTTCACTGTTTCAGACCATCAGTGTCTCTGAAATTATGTAGAAAATTATGTAACAAAGACACCAGACTGTTAACAGAGCTAAATGTTACTTATTTGGCTATTTTCACAATTAAGTGCACAGGGATGAGTTGACTTTAATACTGTTAGATAGAATACTAGGAACAGTCATCTGTACGATGTATTTGATAACCTTAAACCTAACCTAATAATAAAATCTACCACAGATCATACATGAGGAAACTGGGTAATGCATTATGTTCATAAATGAACACAGAAGAACAGTTAAGAAAACACATCTGTGTGTCTTACTGGACCATCTTGGCTATCTTTGCTGCAATTTGACCATACAACACTTAACAACACTCCACGGCCACTTTTTCAAGCATAATCAGCTACAGGCTATTTAAACAGCCCAAGGTTTAAGATGACTTCTCAACATGAACCCTGGGTGTCTATCTGTCAGCTCTCAGGTCAAAATAAAACATCATTCATTCAGAGTTTTTGTGGCAAAATGGTGAACAAACCATTAATTAGAGATCCACCAACATATCAGTAACAACTGCTGTTAACTTTAAGGAACAGTTTGTACATTTGTTTTGTATGATCAATATTTGTCATTTTCAGGTCATTGTCAGTACTGTTAAATTATCAACTGAATTAAATGTGGTGTTAATTGCTGTATAGCAGAGATGGGCCACGATTTAATTGATCACGAGATGCGATTTGTCAGGACCCGGTTAGCTTACACCTCTGCTAATCAATTTCCAATTTCATGTGGGATACCCTGAATAATTGAAGATTAAGCACTTCATTATGAGTCACGACAGTCTTTCCACTTCTTATAGGAGGCCAATTAGACACGGATAGACACGTTAGGCATATCTGATTATAAAATGTGCATTGTTGTACAACAATTGCTGTTTTTCATTCATAATTCACCCGTCAGTCATAAAACATGTTGTCAATCAGGGCTATTATACAAATGCATATCAGTAGCAATGTACATTAGGTGTGGAATATATCAGAATCATGTATGAGCATGACAAATATCTATATCCTGATCTTATTTTTTTCCACTGACACATTTGTCTCTTTACTTTTGTATGTATGCAAATCTCCCACCACTGGCTGCTGTTCTGTTAGCATTTGTCTCATAATCAGAATAGATAAAAATATAGGACACCAGTAAGATGTTACAAATACATTATTAGCGTATAACAGAAATAATGAAAATGTAAAAGACAAAAAAACAAAAAAACAAAATGCCAAACCATGTGTCTTAAGAACATATAGACCATGCCACCATCCAACTGTGAGTGTGTAGATGATACAGAATGGGACTGCTGGACTGCGAGCACTGCACTCCGACTCAAATATTAAAAAGCATATCAAACCGATAACAGGCATAAATTAAAGGGTACATCCCAGTATTTTAAAAACTTGCGTACATGTTAGGTTTGTTGCGTCATATCCGGCTTCTGACACGCGCGTGTGTGCCTTCGCCATATTGCAGCGAGGACCTGGCCAGTTTAAAGAAGATGCCAGACTTTTGTGCTGCTGTTGGATGCTCTAATCAAAGAAGTGCTAAAACCAAAGAACAGGGAATAACTTTTCACAGGTGAGAAGTTATTCAACAATATTTTACTGCTGAGAATGCGTTGAAGATGATACATTACATAAAGTAACCCATCATCTCAGCTAACGTAAAGTGAAATATAGAGTCAACACAACGTACGGCTCGTGAGATGCGTCTCCGCCGCCGCCATCTTGCTGCGGGGTCACAACTCGTTCAATCAGGAAAAAAAGTAAAAAACGCCACATTTGCAAAAGCCCTCTTCACTTTTATGCAGCTGTTAGATACCCCAAAGCAAGAAATCCCGAGCCAAAGAAGCATGGAATAACATGTCTTAGTTGCAAGGTTATTTTTCAATATTTTATTTCACATTATAAACGTGTTGAATTTGATATTACATAAATGTCAGTAACCCAACATTAGGTTAAGGCTCAATATTTTATCTGGTGTCCAGTTACGATAGTAAAAGCTGATCATTCTTATTTAAGCAAGCTGATATATCAGTAATATGTTGATAATGTTGATAATCAGCTTTAGCACTCTGTTATTTTGTGAAGTAATCCTACACTGACAGCTATAGAGTGCTTGTTTACATCTGTTACAGTAAGATTAAAGATCAATAAAACATTTTTTTATATTAAACTATGGAACTATTGCTGTTACTGTTGCTTTTTAGTGTTTTTAATTTATCCAAATATCCTGTGTTACAAGCTCTGCTGGCACAAGATACTAAGTTATGTCAAGACCAAATAGTAAAGCTGAGCATTTCATTTAAGTAAGTTAATTTAAGTTAGTTAATAATATTGGCAGGATATTACTGATATATTAACAGCTGCGACATAGTCCTACATTATCTGCTTCAAAGTGGTTTATCTTTAAAACTGGTACATGGGTCTAAAAAGACATACAGTATCTTATGTACCTGAATTGTAGCTACAACAAGTGAGATCGTAATGTTTCACATATCGACTTGTTTTGTGTGCAGGTTCCCCAAAGACAAAGTCAAAAGAAAGGCATGGACAGCGGCACTGAGGAGATGGAAGTTTGAGCCCAATGACCGGTCAGTCATCTGCAGCTGTCACTTCAATCTGGAGGACTTTGACATGACTGGACAGACAATTCGTTTAAAGGAAGGGGTGATCCCGTCAATTTTCATATTTTCAGACCGTCTTTCCAAAGTAAGTGTTCTCGCCAAGTTGTTTTTACATAAATAATGACAAATAATCACATAATATTGATCTCCCACAAGTCTCTAATTGACATAACTAAACTAAATTAACTGTTAAATGCACAAAATGATATAATTTTACCTCTAGGTGCCCTGTACACCCAGGTCAAGCAGGACCTCACAAAAAGCTGTTGCACCAAGTCCTGAAGTTCATGTTCAGCAGCCAGCAGACCCTAACGAGTCGATATCAGTGAGTGGAAAGTATTTGTTTCAGTTGCCTTGCAGGATGTTGGGCTTCTATTATAGCGTCATTTTTAAAGTGAAGAGAATCGTGTTAAGTTAAAATTGTTTTGTTTCAGGATCATCAGTATGCCCTTGATCCAGCTAAAGTAAAGAAGAAGTTAACTGAGGCTCAGGTAAGGGTGGAGGAGTTGCAACGGGACTTAAGAAATGCCAAGGATCGGGAAAGAAGGCGAAAGAAGACATTGAAAGCCTTGCTCAAGGATTTAAAAATCAAAAATATGCTGACAGAGGAGCTACAGCAGGAGCTCGATTTCTACTCTGGTTGGTGTACTTTCACACTCCTTTTAACTTTAAATAAATGAATAGTTTTGTCACATGATCACAGTTTTAGTTTGCCATCTCAAATTGGCGATTGTTATTGTTGAATCATTTTTTCAAATATTGATTTAGAAATTACTGTAATTAAGCTTCCACCTACATCATTTCATTTAATGTTTTCTAATTAAAGTAGATGCTCAAAATTTCATTTTGTAGCATCCATACAGTTATACCAAATACATTAAAATACACACATTTGTGATCTAATGTTTATTCAACACTTTAACAGATCAAGGTTTCTATGCTGGTATCATAATTAATATTTAACTTGTTTTCCCAAACTTTTCAGATCATCCGGTTTGAGTTTGTACCGTATCCTCATTACTTCTCAAAGGGAATTTGCTGTAACATGTCATGGACCTGGAGTGCACAAATACTACATACGCACAATACCATCACTCTTCAAAACTAAATAATGTACATGTGTTGTCTTGTTTGTGTATTTGGTATTTTCTGTTGTTTTACCTGTAGCAGGTGGTTGCAGACTGTGTATGCCAAGCCTGACTTAAACTTTTATATTGTTTTTCTATTGGTTTCTGTTGGTTTATCTGACATCGGCACATCCAGGCTCATATGAGTATTTGTCTGTATAGCAGGAATGGACGTGTGCGCAAGCAGCTACTTTATGTCTTTCCAGCAAACAACTGTACTATCCTGATGTATATTTATGCATATTCAAATGTAAATAGATATTTCACTAAAAATGTAATTATTGTAATGTCTTTGTTGTAATGTGTTTATTTCCAAAACTATAAATATTTTTTAGATTAAAGCAATGATTTTATAGTGCAGTGAGAAAAAGGAATGTACTTCAAGAGTAATTAAATAGATTAAGTTTGTCCTAAATATTATAAAACTATGACAGGACATTAAAAAAAACGTAATTTTTAATTTCATATCCTGTACCATAAATACATGTCTGGCATTTGGGACAATCCAAACTACTGGGAAATCTGTTGAATTCAGAGACTTTAATATAATTTTGGTTTGATGCACATACATAAGGAGGCGTTTCTGCTTCATACTGTTAGAGCAGAGATATTGCTGCAATGGCAGCAGCTGCCAGTGTGATATCTATGTCTACGTATCCCTGAGTAATCACTTATTGACATCGCTTAAAGCAATTTTGAGCAGTTCCCCCCAGACCCTGCAAACTGACTCTTGAATCTTGTTTAAGATCAGCTCCTCTTTGAGCAAACACTGATGATCATTTTCCTGCATTTTTGTAAACGCACTTGAAAGCTTCTCACAAAAACAGGCATACGGTATTTTGGTAGTACCATCAGTTGAATAGTTCACAGTCACAAAAAGTAACTGGAATTACCAGACTGTTTAATTATTAACCTTACTATACTGACTTTTATTGGCCTTATCATTGTCAAGGAGTTTTATCATGTGGCCTCACGCAAACCAGGAACAACTTCATGCCCTCAACTTTCCATGGCAGAAGAAGCTTCCTCAAGCCCTCAGCCATTACTGTGAAAAACTGATAAATCCAGCATATAACTGATATCCCATGTGAATATCAGTCATATGCTACCTTTCATATGATTTCATGAAGCAAAATTTGCCACTAAAAGTTTGTAATAACCAACAGAAGTTACATTTTTACTGTTCATAAAAAAACAGATGCATTTAATCATTTCAACAGACACTCCACTGTGCACAACATTTATATACTGTTATTACAGACGGTCTGGTTTCCATGTAAAGTACACTTGTACGGTCTATACATTATATATTAGAATGAAAGAGTCTCAGGCGTCATTTGTGTCTTGAATTGTTAGTCGATTATCTTCCACAACCTGCTGGATTCATCCTCTGTCACAGACAGTCCAACAGACTTTCAGACATAAACTGACTGACTACGTAAAAGGGGCAGGACACTAATCTTTATAATCCTCATCACCCCACTGAACAGATCTACTAATCAAACTGGAGTTCCGTCCTTTGAAGGAGGAGAAGATACACTTTTGTCTTCCTTTTCCACTGTTCCCTCACTGTCAGTGGTGGTGGCAGGCTTTGCTAAACTTTCCACTGTCGTCACAGCTTCTGCTTTGACAGCATCCTCACAATCCTGTCCATCCTTGGATGCACTTTTGCCTTCTGATTGGTGGACATCTGAAGGAGGTGCTACACTTTCACCTTTTTGCTCCGTGTTAATCTCAAGGACCGGAGCAATCACGTCCTCAGCCTGAGGCGCCTCACTGAGGGGCAGGGTGAAACCCATTTTGCCTCCACCTGCTGATGCACCAGTGGAGGGAGGCGTGAGGGTCTGAGCCTCCTCCTCTCCATGCAGCCAGTCCATCTTCTGAAGGTGTTGTTTGACGGCGTCGTCAACTCGAGCATCAATCATGGCCTCTGTCAGGACGCCGTCTTCAGAGGAATATGCTGCTGCCTGCATGACAACATGAGACATGTTAATTTACCTTATGAAAGGTAAAACATTGTAGCACTGTAAAGTAAGACGACTGTGAAATTAAGATTTATGAAGATTACAAAGGGCGTACCTGCCAGGCCACGCCCAGCTTAGAGATCTCTCTTCCGGACATGCCTTCGGTCCGCTTCGCTATCTCAGAGCACTTTTTACCGTAGTCAAAATGTGCTAGCTTCATCCTCCTGAATAACGCGACACACACAAACAAACAGACGAGCACAAAATAAATGGTTCTTCTATTGTTATGCTGTCCTGGACACAGTTTCTTTCTGACTGTTGTGTTTTAGGAGCTCATGGACTGTGTGCAGTCTCCATCACACATATGATTTTCCTGTGATTAACTAAATGGCTTGGATGGTTTTCTTGGCCTGTTTTTAATCCTCATCATGGATTAAAATCAGTCAAGGATCACTCCATAAAATATTACATGCCTCCCCAGAATCACTCAGAATAGTTACATCTACATGTGAGTAGACATGGTGGACGGAGTGTAATGGCTTGTTTCATAATGTATCCCTGCTGTGTGGCGGCTTGGGTTCCTGCCCTGTTTAAACAGCTGTGCTGTTGTATGGGGATTGTACTCACTGCCTCCCTCCAGTGGCCGGCTCCAGCACATATCTGTCAAAGTACAATCGCACCAGCCTCTCCCTCTCCTCAGGACCCGGCAGAGCAAAATTCACTATTTCATCTATACGGTCGTTTATGGCCCAGTCAAATTGCTCCGGCTGGTTACTGGCCAGGACCAACATGAACCTGCGGGAAAACAACAAAACAAAAAAAGCAGTCAAAAAGATTAGAGACATGCCGCCGAGTACCCATGTTTGTATAGACGAGGCAAAATGCAATGAAGAGTACAACACATTTAAGGTTTATTGCAATTAATTACTTGTTACTCTGTTCTCCAGTGCGATACAAGAATGCATTCAAAGTGGCTCTGAGGTCTTCACTGATTTTCTCCTGCAAAAACACATGTAAAGATTTCTTGTAATGTAGTTTATGTTGTAACACCAACATCCAAAGTTTCAAAGAAATGAAATCCATACAGACTTACAGTGGATCTCTTGCGAAGGAATGCGTCAGCTTCATCAACAAAAAGCAGGAGTCTGTAACGGGATAAACACACACAATAACCTTCAGCTGCTGAATTTCTATATGTACAGTATTGCTGTTTGTATGTTGGCCTCAGTTAACATAACATCAAATAGCCTACCCGCGTCGACTTGTGTTAGCCCAATCAAACACTTTGTGCATAGCTGTCACACCATCACGGCCCATTGGTGCAACGTCACCACCAGTCATGATTGCATAGTCCATCCCAGAATGCATTGCCAGCTTCTGCTCAATACAGGATGAGGTGCCTCACAGTTAGATAAGGCATCGCTATACATATGAATGTAAATGTTAGCGTACGTCTTCGAGGGTACCTTAGCAAACAGAGTTTTGCCCGTGCCTGGAGGACCGTACATGAGGATGTTCCTGTACAGGCCGTGGTTCTGCCTTGTGTTTCTTGTTGCTATGGCGATGTCACGCACACGCTCTTCCAGAGAAGGCTGAGAGATGGAGACATAAATTTATATCAAATCCATACAAAACTTTAAAACACATGCTGGTTGGGTCATTTGTACATATTTTTGTGTTTATTTACACTGAGCACAACTCCCTCGAGGGCATCCTGCGGTTTGCTCTTCAGCCGCTTGACCGTCTACAGAGTTGAGGAGTGACAGGAACAGGTTAGCCAGCATAAAATAAGCAACAGTTAATAAAATGAGCAAAGGATCAATTAGCTAATTAGCTACCTTGACCGGATGCTTAATTGCCTCTCCCACAGTGAATCGGGATGTTTCTCGCACCAGTGATGGCTTTCCCAGCCTGGCCTCGATGTAACGCCCCGCCACGCCTGTTGCATTTCGGGCTGAATAAACTCCTACAGCCAAAAGGGTCAGACCTGCCACCTGGTGACACAAAGCAGTTACACAACATTCAAACATTGTTTACTCAAAAAAAGGACACATTTAAACAGATTTCAGGTTTTACTCAGCACACAGGTCAAACCTTTGAATGGACGCTTGTGGTTATTCTTGTCTATTAGTAGTGTAACACCAGCAAACACAGATAACTGAGATAGAAGCAAATTTAAGAGCTGTATGAAGAAAACACTGTTTTGGCCAGTCTGCTTGCAACAAACACTACAGATAAACACTGTTTATCTGTAAACATATTTCTTTGTTGGTACTTTTACACATTAAAAAAACTTTATTTTGTGGAAAAGATTGTGTTCCAGACAACCTGTTGGTTCTCTGCCTTTCTGTCAGTGAAATTCAGCTCCATATTCAGCTCTTATTGTGTAATATTTAGTGGAATCACTCAGTGAACTGATTGTGCATGTCTCACCGTGGCTGTGACTTTGTCCCAGTCTGACACAAAGGCCCTGAATCCTTCTCCAAACACAGCACCTGCAGTCCTAACGAAAGCAAATACCAGGTTAACTGCTGCTTTTTGGGTGTTTCCACGATGCAGGTGTTGATCAACAAGTTATTTGCCTATTACTGTGTTAAGTACACAAGTACACTGGAGACTGTGTTTTAAATACATCTCTTCCTAACACTTTGTCTAACCCTCCACTATCAGCTACAGCATTAAATCTTACTTTATGGACTCCAGGACTGTCTGTCTGTGCTCTGCAGCCTTCAGACGAATCTGCTCGCGGATGATGTCGGCGTTCTCTCTCTCGACGCGGGCTCGTGCTTTAGACTCAGCTTCTATACGCAGAAGCTCATTCTTGTGCCTCAGCTCCATCTCGTGCTCTATCGTTGCTGTAAAAACCCATGACGCAACAAAAACATAAACCACCAGTTAACATCATCAAAGGCTTTGGCATTAGTGTTAACGTGGTTCAATGTACCTTTCCTCATGGCTTCCTGTTTCTGTACAGACTCCTCCTGTTTACGTAGGTTCTCTTCATTCAGGGCTTGCTGTTGAGAGAAAAGATGTGTTGGTACTACACCTCATTTTATAATGCTACATAGAAATATGTAGGAGATGACCTCACCTGTTGCCGTAGTTGGTCCTCATATCGCTGTCTGGCCAGTTTATCTTGATACTGAGCTCTCTGTATTGCGACAGAAGAACAACAGACTGTACCTATGCCACTTAAATTGGTCTGGTTCACTGCTGCAATGCGATTATATTTACAATTATAAAAAAACATCTCTGTTCTCACCGCTTGATGCTGTTTCGTTTCCTCATTCAGAGTTTTCCTCCGCTCCTCTGCCTGGATCCGAATCTGGTCGCCTTTGAGCTGCTCAACCGCTGCTTCGTACTCCTGTTACAGGGACACAGAAAAGGATAGCAAAGATCTGTGAAACCCAAGCAACATTTAAATTCACTGGAAACACATGATCACAGGTTTGTACCATCAAAGTCCTCAAAAAGACACAGATGTCAGAGCACAATTTACCCTTTGCAAACTGTGACAGTGAAAACAAACACACGCTGTTATCCACCCTCTGCAACATTATACACTTTCCAGTAATTCATTGATTATCAACATATCCTTCTGTTGTAACTCAGCAGCGTCAGTGTCCTGCAGCAGATCAAGCGAGAGGCAGCAGCTTCATGTGTACCTTCATTTTGCTCTGATGCTCCATCTGAGTGGTCTGCTCCTGCATCCGAGCCAAGTCCAGAGCTTCTTTGGCATGTCCTGGGTGGAGGTGAGAAGTGAATTGTGTGATGGCTCCAAACATGTAAATTATGTAAATCTTCAGCGATCAATGTAGCATAATGATCTGCCTCTGACTCCTGAGTGATATGACACTCTACCTTTCTACATCACTTAATTTTAACTAAAATCATGAGCGCAGAAAATGACAGAAACAACTAGTAAAGCATTACATGTAATGTTGTGTGCAACAGGGGGAATTTGGGTGTTGGGTGCAAGCCAGATTACAAGGTGATGACCTTTGAACCGTGGCTGGTCGTTTGAATGAAGGTGAGAGCAGCACAGCTTTGTTCTCATGAGCAATTGATCAACCGAAAAACACTATCTATCTATCTATATATATCTATATATATAATTTTATATATATAGATATATAAAAATGCTGGCCGTGAGCGTGGGCCTCGTTATCTAACCTGCTGCATGACTGAGGCGACCACCACCATGAAGCAGAGAGGCGCTGAGCGCTGGTGCATCATGACTCTCAGTGTGTGGTAATGCTGTAATAAACCTACGCCTCGGTCCAAGCCACCGGGCTAGGAGCTCCGCCGGAACACTTACGGGATTTGTCGAGCTCCTTGGCCGCCTGAGCTGCCCGCTCCAGCCCGGTGGGATCGAAGTTGCTCCATTTGTCCTTGGGTTTATCTCCGCCGCCGCTGGAGCCTCCGGCCGGCGGCGGTGGTGGTGGAGGCTGAGCCGGGAGACCGGGAGGCACCTCGGGCTGCCCCTTGTTCAGGCCGAACAGCCACGACATTGTTTAAAGAGAGTAATTAAAGCACAGTTTGGCCGGTTCTGCGTGGACTGAGAGGCTCAGACCTGTCACTGCACTTCCTCCACACGCGTGTCACGCCGCAATCTCGTGCGCACGCGTATTAGATAGTCTGAATAACAGGAACGACGATTGGTTGGAAACAAGTAGTTCTTCTTCTAATTGGCTGTCCCGACAGCCGTCTCCAGTTAGAGGTCATCCATGAAGTCCCACCCAAAAGCGATACAGTAGCTGCAGAGGGTCAAAATAAGTGCGATTCACGGGAAAGTATTTGGTTTTTGTTGAGTTGCATCAGGCTGTTTCTGGCTTTGTAAGTCAAAGGTCATTGACATTGCTCCGATGTGTCCTTTGTGTCTACGTTTTGTACAAGAAGTAAACGTCACAATTGAATGCTGGGCTGAGTGTTTATACATCAATTCTCGGCCAACCATCTGCATTACTTTCATGTCTGTACATAGGTTGCACATAGGACTGTACATCTGTACATAGGACTGTATATAGGATTGCGTACTGTACATAGGTTTGTGTTATTTGTGTTGTCTTAGGCTATACGGCTTAGTTTTTGCACAAGGCGAGAGAGAAACGGAATTTCGATTCACCTGTATGTCCTGCACACACGGCGAATTGACAAAAAAAACTTTGAACTTGAAACTACTGGTTTATTATATTCATTTTCACCTTCATTTCTCAAATATTGCCAAACTGCATATCGTGGACGATCATGACTATAAGAGGAAAAGTAGCCAACATGAAAGCGACAGATGACATATTTAAATTAAAACATGTCATCAACACTATGTCATCCTTAAAAGAACAATGTTTTTCTACGAAGAGATTCAAGACAGGACGACAAAATACTTATCAAAATGTTTAATGAACTGAATTTTCAGAGGAAAACCTCACCACAATAAATGGTAATATATATATTTACACAGAGACAAAAGTCATTGCATGATAAAAGCTAGAGGTCACTCTTCTCCAAAAAAACTCAGTCTGACAGCATCAAATCATAAGTTAACAACAGCTGCATGTGAGACGATCAGAGAGGTTTTGGAAATTGATCACATCCTCGATCATGATACATGAGCTAGTCAGGAGGGCAGATGTTCACTGAAAACAGTGAATAGAACAGAAGCAGGTGAGATGACTCACAATTGCTATTCTGTTGCCATCTTGGGTTATGATTACAGCCTTATGATGTATTAAGAGTGCAAAACACTCTTCAATTATTCTGAACATTAAATGGGTCACCTGAAAACAGTTTTACAGAGATATCTATGGCCAAATTCCTCAGCAAGGGCCTTAAAAGTCATACAAATTTGTTGAAGAGGCAGCATGGGTGCAGGCTGGCATGGTGAGTAGAGAAATGGTCCTTCAAGGTCAGGAATCAAGGCCTTGCAACAGAAATCACCTGTCCTGCTGGAGAGTCCTTGAGCAAGATACTATATCTCTTCCCACCTCTCAAACATAGCTCTGTTTAATGTATCCCTAACAAGGAGTATTTACATCAAAGACCATTTTGGGGTTTTGCCATGTGTATTGGTTTATGTCCATCTGTTTAGATGTAGTGCAGGCAAAAAATGATTCCTTGCCTTGAGTCCACATTTTTTCACCAAGCTCCCCACTATAATATTTTGACAAAATGGGTCATTTTGGGGGGTCATTTAGCACGAGGCAACCCTGGTGTACTGATCAATAAAGAAGCACAAAATTAAGAAAATGAACACAATCGTTAATATTTGCTTTTGTGAAAAATACCAAGATGACAACTGTAAAGCAAGGAAATGCCTGTATGTGATTGAATCTCCATTGCTAAATCCAGGAACACTGTGGTTTAAACTGCATAACAATGGGAAATCTGCAACTGTATCAACTCCTTTACTGTAGCATAACAACACGGGAGAGGACACCAGCAGGCTCTTTGCCATCACCCAGCGCTGCCCTGAAGCCTTCCCGTTGCCGAGCCTGTGCCAGCTTTGCGAGTGAGAGGAATGTCCGGGGTTCTGTAATGGCCAGCTCACTGATAACACGTCGGTTGAGCTGAACGCTGCTCTGTATGGAGGAAAAGAGGAAATATGTTGACAGTGACTGAACCAACTGCATAATGAGCGAAGAAGTACCATACTGCTTCATTTAACACAACTGACCTTAGTGAGATTGTGCATAAGAGCAGGATACCTCATGCCGTGTTCCCGTGATGCTGCTGCAATGCGCGTGATCCAGAGCTGAAATAATAAGAGCACAATAAATTCACTATTGAAGCTTTTTTTTTTGGCACAGAAGAGATGTAAATATGTTGAGTTAAGCCAAGATAAAGCAAAAACTGGAGAGAAGTCAGATAAACCAACAATGTTGTGAAAGAAATTCAGTGTTGATCAGCCTTTTAATCATCTTTGTATGACCTACATAACATAACACAACACACTCATTGTGTTTTACAGGTAAATTACAATGCCTCCATCATTCCCAAAGACCCTGACTTTGTACTGATTAAGACACGAGCCATACATGAACCGTGCACCACAGAGTAAATCCCAGATTGTAACATTGGCCTATGCAGCATTCAGGTGCGTGTTGTCATGTAGGACATTTGTATTTCCAGAGGAGTTTTGATATCTTACCGTCCTCATGTTACGCCGCTTGAGCCTCCGACCTTTAGTGGCGTAGACAAAAGCTCTTGTCACGGCCCGCACAGCCAGACTGTAGCAGCGGTTCTTCCTGCCTCTGAAGTGCTGTTGGAGGAACCGACGGGAAGGATGACTTTAAAACAAAGCGACCATCGTCCCTGCTATTAATATTAGATTAGGATGATGAGGCAGCAATAATCTGCAAATGGCTCACTGATTATTTTTTTTTCCGATTAAACTTCCACGCAGACCTCGACATGAGAAATATCATAATGTTTGTCGTGCAGGGAATAGTCGTGGCCTTACCCTTGCATGTTTGAGCAGTTCTTGAACTTTCCAGTATCTGTCAGGTCCACGGCTCCGAATCAAACAAGACAACGTCAGGAACACCATGTCTAATACTCAAAGAACCTCAGTCTCCTTTTAACAAAGTCAAAACAACAGATTTAAGTGACCCCGGCGCAGCTCCAACTGTAGCGTTGTTATGTGAGATCAATCCCACATGCCGAACCACCACTGACAGAGGAGCGTTCGATTTAAAGACCCGCATATCTGTTGTACGTGTGTGCGTTTTGTCCCGCCCTGGTTTACTGACATTAAAAAAAAAGTTCGCATCATGGTCGGGAAAAACGAATGCAACCACTACCCAGGTATTCTAACAAAACAAACAAACAACAAAGCCGGACAAAATTGCCAAAATAACGTCAAAATTATTAAAAATTCAATCCCTTCTTCGGGAGACGCCGGTTCTCAAAGCGCGCGCCCCACTAAAGCCGTGACGCAGCCACGGTGGATGCTGGGATAGCAGGCGGTGGAGGTCAGAGAAACTCCAAAATGTCGGTTGCTGGTCTCACGTCCTTGGGCCGCTGTGGTGTTCTTACGTTCCGCTCCCCCGCTGGACTGGTGGTACGTTAAAAACCATGAGTGTATGTTAGGCGGATAGTTACGGTCAGCCGTTATTTTCAGTTACAGGTTCTGTCGTCGCCTCGGTTAACGTTTCCACGCAGGAGTCAGACCGTTTTGACAGCGGAGGGGGCTCCGTCTATTTACTGAAGTGTATATTACCTTGTCCAGCTGCTAACGAGCTAGCTCTCACTGTCAACTGCAGTAACACTGGCTCAATAATGACCTTTAAAACGTAATAATTTATTCTTTGTCGGGTTGTAATAATGATGATGTAAACACCCAGTGTTTCTTTCTAACTTGTGCAATGACAATAAAGGCTTTCGATTTCAATTTCAATTCAATTCAATTTCAAAGTTAGAGATACTTGTAGACACTGAGCTAATTATAGCACAACAAAGCAATCTGACACCTTGACGTGTAAAATTCAGTAAAACACACAGCAAGACAAGAGTCATGGATTTATACGTTAACCCAATAGTAGAGCCATGTTTATCAAATCATATCACGGCAATGTTTCGAAAGATCATAAGTGAATGCTATTATCAATAAATCATATTTTGTTTGTTTGATGTAATATTGTATATTTATACTCTATCTTAGTTATTTGTGCTCTAGGTTATGGATTTTATAGGTATGTTCAGATTTTACAGAGCACAGTTATTCAAATTAAAATCAAAATAATGATACATAATGCCATAAAATGAAGATTCAAAGAAATGTTTCCTCTTTCCTTGTGCTGACAGGCGGTGCGTTATGCTCAGACAGCAGCGGCTCCGGCAGCACAGCCCAGAATAAAGAAGTTCCAGGTGTACAGATGGGACCCAGACACTGCAGGAGACAAACCCCGAATGCAGACCTACGACATCGACCTCAACACGTAGGTGTTACAGCTTTTCCCTCTGACATAAGGGAGCTCATTGTGTGCTGCAGAGCATTGATCTGTGTTCTCATTTATTACCTGCTTTGATAATGTAAATTTGTACTGTACTGTACTTTAATCCAAGTGATAAAGTACAACAAGTTGTTGTAATGTTTAATAACGATAGGTAAGTGAATCCTCCTTTTATTTCATGGTGTCGTATTAAACAAAAAGGGAGGTTGAATTTAAAATAAACTGACACCAGGCATCCAAGCAGAAAGGACATCTGTGGTGATTATGTATAGTAAGTTATAGTTGTTATAGGTTGGTCAGAGGTGCAGTGAAGAGGACTTTGTCAGGTAAAGCAGGCAAATCCCTGCTTATCTATTTGCAATGCGCATTGGAGAATATGGGCTGTTTTAATAGCAGTGCCATTAGATGATCATGCTCACTTGCTCTGGTGGAGGCTTATTGCTCAGCTGTACCCGAGCACGTGTAAACACTTGGCATTATTAACAAACTGAGAGCAGCCCTCAGGTAGATTTATCTCAGGTGAATCTGACAGCCTGGCATATCGCCTGTCCTCTTCCTTCAACTGATCCTCTAATCAGCTTTGGGGTGCTCAGTTCACTTTTGTCAACATGATACTTCAAACAAAACACTAGGTTTTGACCAGGTTTTTGGAGGTCAATAATCATGTTCTCTATCATGACACTGAAGGTAATCAGGAGGACTGTTGTGGAGGATTGTGCAGGTGACAAAGAGGTCAGAAATCTCTGGCACACATGACAGAGATGTTGGATTGAAAACAGTGAGTTGAGCAGAAGCAGGTGTGGGGACTAACAATTGCTATGCTGCTGCCATCTTGATGAATTAAGAGTGCAAAACACTCACACTTATTCTTAACATGAAATCAGTCACCTGAAAAGAATTTAGATCAGCATTACAGAGATGTTTTCCCAGTATCTTCCACAAGCCCTTAATAGTAGGAAAAGACATAGAAATTTGTTGAAATGGCAGCATGGGTGCAGCGTGGCATGTTGAGTAGAAACAGTCCTTCAAGGACAGGAACCCAGGCTTTGCAGTCATCTGTCCTGCTGGAGAGTCCTTGAGCAAAATATCTCTTCCCATTTCTCCCCATTTTACGCCTACAAGGATGCTCTTCAGCAATAAATCTGTCACGATTTTCTTTGGTCAAGTCAAACAAATCAGAGATGCCCCTTGACACATTCATGTCTTTTGCTTCTGGACTCACAGTCTGGTTTTGTTTATTTCCATATAGTTGTGGTCCAATGGTCCTTGATGCCCTGATTAAGATCAAAAATGAGATGGACTCAACTCTGACTTTCCGCCGCTCCTGCAGAGAAGGTCAGTAACAAGTTTTGGAAGTTTACTCTTAAGATTTATTTTCTGTTTAAGTGATTATTTGTTCAACCCGATGACAGATCATTTAACCACAAAACATGATGCTGTACAATCCCCTCTGTCTTCACCTTTATCCTGGACATAAACTACTCATGTCCAGTATTATGATTAAACTGTGTTTGCCTTCAGTTTGCTTTGTCTCAGGAATGAGCTTAAAAACTTTTATTATTTTTGTTTATATGCAGGTATTTGTGGATCCTGTGCAATGAACATTAATGGAGGAAACACTCTTGCCTGTCTCAACAAGATTGACACCAACCTTAGCAAGCCAACTAAGATTTACCCTCTGCCTCATATGTATGTGGTGAAGGACCTGGTACCTGTGAGTAAATATCCACCACACCCAGGACTGTTAGGATAGCTCTCATTCACTCCACCATTAGTCAGTCAGTCCAGCATTACTCAGTGAAGTCACAATATTGTACTGAATTGTAAAGACTCCTGTATCTGCAAAATATTTGTATGACAAATTTGATGCAAGTGTTTTTGTGACTGCTGTGTTTGCTCTTTGCATTTAAAGACTTATGGTTAAAATGTCACACTCAGTGCAGGTGTCTAAATGTAACATTCTAAAATGTAACAATGATATCAGCACAGCATTTCTCACAACACGCCCACTTCTGTGTTGATATATTCCTAGTCTTTGGTGGCCTAAGATCAGTCAGTCAGACGCCCAGATGAAAAATCCAGTTTTCCTTTTTTGCATTTTCAGATACATTCAAAAATTATGATATTTATTCAGAAGCTAGATTGATCATTTTTTGTGCTTTTGTGTTTGCAGGACATGAGTAACTTCTACGCCCAATACAAATCCATTGAACCCTACCTGAAGAAGAAGGATGAGTCAAAGGAAGGGAAGGAGCAGTACCTGCAGTCTGTGGAGGACAGACAGAAACTGGTACACCACTGCTTTTGTTTCGCTGAAGCACTCCAGTGCTCAAAGTCCCATGAAAGTAAATGCAGTCTCTCGCCTTTCTCCTGTAGGATGGGCTGTACGAGTGTATCCTGTGCGCCTGCTGCAGTACGAGCTGCCCCAGCTACTGGTGGAACGGTGACAAATACCTTGGGCCTGCCGTGCTGATGCAGGTATGTGCCCGAGCTCAAAAACCTTCACGCATCACTGATGAAATACTGAATCTGCATTAAAGAAGTAACTGCACAGATGAAGAGTTTATGCGTTACGACCTGCTATCTTTCAGGCATATCGATGGATGATCGACTCTAGAGACGAGTTCACAGAGGAGCGTCTGTCCAAGCTGCAAGATCCGTTTTCCCTCTACCGCTGCCACACTATCATGAACTGCACAAAGACCTGCCCCAAGGTAATACACGCACACCACAGCTCATGCTAATTTCTGTATATTGTGCCTTGATTTCATCTTCTCCATTCATAATACATTTTAAAAAAAATTCTCACCACTGTTTCCTTGTCTGTTTCTTCTTCTTAGGGACTGAACCCAGGAAAAGCAATAGCTGAGATCAAAAAGATGATGGCTACGTACAAAGAGAAGAAGGTTGCTGCTGTCTGAAACTTCAGTTGTCCTGTTGTACTACTTTTCCCTCCATGATTAAATGATACATTGATTTAAAAATGCTTATTGAGGTCTGAAGGGCCAGTACACCTGTCAGCTCACCACCACCACACACTGTGGACTGCGTACAGTCAACTGTAATGAGTGTGTGTGTGTGTGGTTGAAAGACTTGGTGTTACACAAACGCACATGTACAGTATGAATGCAGGAGAGAGAGTGTGTGTCTGAGTCTTACATGTACCATAGCAGAAGTATTTATCTCCAACTCTTCTGTGTGTCTGTTTGTGCACAGGATGCTGCATATGAAGTAAAAAAAGTTTTCTTGTGTGTAAACATTTTTATAGCTTGTTGCTTTTCAGATTAGCAGCTGCTTCACAGTTTCCGTGTCCCCTCAGATCTTCCAACCTACCAACAACCGTCTTTGTTTTATTGGAAATTAAATATCTGAAATGCCTGCACTTCTTTTCATTGGTTATTATTTGCTTTTACTAATGTTGCTTTGATCAGAACCACAGCGATTGGTGTCCTGTAGGTGTCGCTGTTGTACAGAGCATGGGATGTAAATCAGGTTAATTGTCAGCAACTTCATCACAGTGTTACAGGAAATATATGTGAAGACAGATATACCTCTTGACTAGCTGCAACTCCTCTACAGTCTAATGCAAAACCTTGTAACACATACTTAATCCCATATTGAGTATTAGTTGTGATAATGCATTGCAAGAATTATGTTGTAAAGAGTTGTGGGTTGTAATATTTTGGTTTAAGTTTACAATAGTCTGCAGTAACGGGTAAACATCAGGTATGTCAACAATGAAAGAATATTAATGACATTGGATGTGATCACTTTTTGCTGTGTAAATTTTGTTTAACTGGAGTCCACTGCAGACAGATCTTAGTGAGCCGCTCAGTTGTGTTGCTGCATCGCTGTTAAATACTCATAACTTTCACAAAAAATGAGAGCTGTCAAAAATAAATTAAAAGTCAATCAGCAGCAATGTTTTAACATGCTCTCTGCGACTGGAAGGAATTATACAGAGAGGAGGGGTTTAAAATTCAGGATCCTTACCTCTGTCTAACTCTATTTGAAATCTGAGTATATGTTACATTCGAACAGCACGTGGACATGCGTGATTTGCTACTGATAGGACATAGAAATACTACAAAAAAAAGGAGAGAGAAGGCCACTGTTAACAAAATTCAAGCAGTTTGGTTCATACACTCCAAATGTGTTAAAGAAAGATCGCCTTTAAACATAATACTTATATGACAGGAAGGATTCAATTCGTGAGTCTAGTGTTTCATGTTTAAATGGTTGAATTTCTTAGAGAAAATCAATTTCATGATATAGGCAAATCGATCAAATAAAGCTAACCACTTACTATTTAGTTTTCACATGTAACACCACAACAGTGACATGTTTGTGTTCACATAGATCAATTGGCAGAGGTGAAAGAAGTATTCAAGTCATTTACTCAAGTAAAAGCAGCAATACCACAGTGTGAGATTACTCCATTACAAGAAAGCTCTTACTGTAAAAACTGGAGAATTGGCCAAAAAAAGTAAACAAAGTATCAAAAGTAAAAGTGATACCATTATGATATCAGTGTGTACGACTAGATATGTTTTGAGTGAGTTTAACAGCGGACCATAGACTATAAAATGTTAAATACACTGAGCGAAGTAAGAAGTACAATTCTCTCTGAAAGTATAATTATAAAGGGGCATGAACAGAAAGGTGTAGTTTTGAGTATCAGTAATGGATTACTTGAGGTAAAGGTGGTTACTTTCCGCCATTGTCACTTGGTCACCTAGCAACGGTGATACCAGTGATAGGGCAGCCCGCACCTACATATGTTAGGTTCTGTAGCGTCACGTGATCAGACGGGTGAGCCCGCTGTTGTTGCGGGTCGGTGTCGGTGCTGGGGCCGGGGGCTGGAGGCTGGAGGCTGGGACTGGACGGGGAGGAGACTACAGATGCGGGGTGGTACAATGTGGCGCTGCGAGGTCCTCCTGCACTCAGAGGACGCATGAGAGCTGAGGAAAGCCGGAGCAAGCTGAAGCAAAGTTAGGTGAGAAACTCGGAAAAAGTCGTTTGATTGCATTTATAGTTGTTGTTTAAATTGCATGTACGTTTACTGTTTTTATTTTACGCACACGTGGGCTCAGATTGTAGAGAAACTGAACATGAATTGCATTTGTGCTGAGAACTGTGGAGGAAAAAAATCAGGACATGTGAGGTGATTGTGCGCAGTCTGCATGCATCCTAGCACTTGTTTCAAAGGCACGAAAGCATCCTGAGCTCTTATCAGACTGCTTAATGTAGACCGAATAATTGTGGATAATTTGCGTTTATGTTAATGGCTGTTGAGAGCTGACATGTGGTCCTGTGTTTTCACTGGAGAGAAGAAGGAGGAGGGACTTCACAGCACAGCCTGCAGTAATGGCACTACAATGGAGAGAGGGTGCCAAGAGGGAAAACGAAACACACACACACACACTCAAAGAGAGATGGGGGTCGATGAGGGCACATGGAAAGATGGTTTTGAATTCTTATTTATTTATTTGTCATAGTTGCGTAAAAGCAAAAGGCGTAAAATAGATGACAGCAGTGGATCTCCTGTTGCTGTCCTCAGAAACTCTTATTAGTGTGTGTGTCTGTGTGTGTGTGTGTGTGTGTGGGGGGGGGTCCTCTAACTGGGAAGGGAAGGACTCAATTGTGGAGGGGGGGCTAATCGCTCCCAGATGTGCGCTGTGAAAACATATGGTTTCCGATAGCCACTGTGATGCACAAGAAGAATGTGTGTGTATGTGTGCGTGTATGAGTGTTTGAGTGTGTATTACACTGGTACACAAACAAACACACAGATTTATTGCTACATATGCAGAACTTATGCACAAGCAGTGTTGAATCATGTTTTGTGTCTGGTGTGGCTTCACTAAAGTCTGCATGCAGTCACACAGAGAGCTCAGAGGTCCAGTGTCCAAACGAACTGCTGCATGTTGTGTGTATGAAGTAGCCTACAGTGCTGCAGCAGAGGAGGAGCTTTCATACTTTCCACAAAGTGGAAAAGTAGTTTAGCCGCTGGTACAGGAAGCTAAGGTAATAGGTTTTACTGTATGCACTACTGTCACACTGTGATGTCTACAGTTTCATTCAAATCTTAACAAAGCACAGTAATCTGATTTACTGGCCGGTGATGCTGACAGTGTCCATGTTTTTCTGTCCACATGTCATTTTTGCTTAACCTGAGAGGCTCTTTTGCTTGGTGGAGTGAAGAAGAAAGAAGGGGGGGGGTTCGAGGAAATGACCAGTGAGGGCGACAGAAGGGAAATGAAGGATGTGGAGACGGCGAGAGGGAGGGAGGGATGAAGAAAACTCAGAGAGAGGGGTGGGGTTGAGGGGTCCTCTGTTTCTTTTCCTGGAATGCAGCCGCGAGACTGTCTGCTGCAGCAAGGAAAAGTAGGAAAACAGAGAGATTGTTCTTAGGAAGACAGACGCACCACATTCTTGCTGTCAGAGTTTCTCTCCCCCTCTTTCTCTTGCTGTGGCCGTTTGGGGCCGTGGGGGGGGGCAGAGTGAGGGGAGAGCAGTGGGGGTTGGAGAGGTGACAGAGGGCAGGGGGAAGGAGAGGAGAAGCGAGTTCAGGAGACCAGAGGAATATGCAACACTTAAGCACTTTATTCCCCCTCATGCTGTTGTGTTTTCATTGCTGATACTCTCCTCACCTCCCCTCCAGTGTTCAAGTCAGTCTACCTCCCAGAGTGACCATGAGAGTCCTCCTACTAATCTGCATGCCAGGTAACTGCACCATATTCCTCCAAGAGTCCAACAAAGTCCCAGTAAACTTGGTTTCAAATCTTAAATTTCTCTTTTTTTCCAACTATCAGAGTTAAAGGTATAGTTTGACGCTAGGGAAAATACTTTTCCTTGTTTTTGTACCCAAAGTGGGATGAGAAGATGGATTGTTATGACTCTCAAATGACAATAAATGTAAGTTTACAACAAGCAGCCAGTTAGCTTAGCGTAGCATTAAGGCTGGAAACCATCGGAAACACCTAGCCTGGCTCTGCTCGAAAGGTAACAATATCTCCGTACCAGCAGCTTTAAATGTCACAGAGTAACATTTTATATTTTTTAAATTCCACTGGTACAAAAAAAGTAGGAAAACAACACACTGGTGTTTTACGGGCAGTTGTGTGACAAACTGTTTCTTGGTCAGGTGAAGAAAAGGCTTGACATCAAATTTACTTACATGTAACCTAACTAACTGAGGCCAAAAGTGGTAGTAGTGGTAGTGACAATAGCACATGATGTCAGTAAAATGACTAGATAAGTATTAGCTACACAATATTTAGCTCAAGTATGCTAACATTAGCAGCAAAACCCCAGAGTGTATGGGTCTGTGTAAGGGTGCAGTTTATTTCATATAAATGTAATGTTTTATTACAGAGAAAAAAATGTATTTCTTTTCTCATTAGACTGCGCAGACTGACTGGTCTGCATCTTGCTGTGTGTCCATTCTGAAAAATTAAAATTGTAGTAATTATCTTAAAAAATGAAAAATTGAATCTGAAAGTAAAACAGTACAATGACAGATTTTGGAAAATACCTGAAAAATCATAATAATGGTGCTCAGTATTCAGATTTTTTGTCATTATCAACCCCCCTCATCGCACTCATCCCGCCATGTTTGTGATTACTTTATTGTTCTGAAATGTCAACAGTGCTGCTGCTCGCCCAGGCCCAGTACCAGGAATCATTTCCCTTTTTGGGTGAGTTCATAAAGAGAATATTGGCCTTGATTGTTCCTGCTCAGCATCAGTTTATATCAGAGCTCTCTGCACATCTGTTCCTAATTGCACGTTGTCCTCTGATGTGTCACCTAGCCTGGAGGAGTTCTCGCTCCTCCTCCAATCGTTATTTACCACCCGCATAGCAACTGTTGTCACAGTGTAAATAGCGCTTTGACTGTTCTGCATGTTATTATTTGTAAACATCTTGCATATGAAGTCATACACTACACCCTCCCAAACTGCTCATTTTGTTCAGTTTTGGCATGCAGGTGGTTCATTTTATATGTTGCAGTGCTTTGTGATTGTGTGTGTGTGTTTGTCGCTGTGTTTGGGGAGTAACTGACTGTAATTGGTCTTACAATGCTGATGTAATGAAACATGTTTCTCTTCTTTTTTATGGCTTTTCAGAAGACTATGATTACTTCCAAGGTAAAGCAGTTTGGAGAAATATTCCTTGATGGTACTTTCATATTTTAACACCAGTGTAAAAACTGTTGAAACCTCTGTTTCATGTTTCCAGGCCCTGAAAATCAGGACTCTCTTCCTGGAACCTACCAGCAGCAGGTTCGGCTCGAGCCAGTGGTCCGTCCAGAAAAATCTGGTATATCTGCTGAATTCTTCTTGGGTCCGAGTAATGATATCCAGTTGTAGCTTGCAATGTGTAAACTGTGCTCGTTTGTAAATCTGTTTTCATGTGGATATCAGAGACCGATTTGGAGACGGAGCCCACAGAGCCTGGCCCTCTTGGTAAGAAACGTCTGGAGATAAGAGGACAGATAATCAGCTGTTTACTTTAAATGGAGAAATTATTATTTTTTGTTTGTGTTTGACTCAAAGATTGCAGAGAGGAGCAGTATCCCTGCACCAGACTCTACTCTGTTCACAAGCCATGCAAGCAGTGCCTGAACAGCCTCTGCTTCTACAGGTACACACAGACCTGAAATGACTTTTAAATGAGCACCCCACAGTGAAAAACACAGTCATTATCTCAAAGTCAGAACCTCTCTGAAGTTTGTTTGACAACCATCAACAACTCATCTTAGCCTTTCTCCAAAAACCACAAATTGTCTATCAAATCTTCTCCAAACAGCTTGTGCCACATATTACAAGGTTGCAGACTTACATTACCTTCATGTGACAATTTCTCTACCCTGTCTGTGGCTCTCAGCCCAAAACCCATCAGGTCCTACTGATGATGGAGAGTTTTACTGTCTTTCTTTCTTTCTTTCTTGAATTCCTTAAAAAAACTCAAATGTGATTAAATAGGGCTTTTGTTGGGGATTATACCATCATTATCAGATTAATCCATTTTTGGTGTTCTTGTGACTATAGTGCTGGTACGAAGAACAGGTCTGGCAATGCATCGGTTTTGCTGGTTAATGTGTCTCTAATAGTTTTTGGACACCAGTGGGGCTCTGTGGCACAGAGGAATAAACTCTATCAGGCTTTGGCTACACAGACAACACTTGTTGTTCATCTCGTTGATTTTAATTTTCTTTTCACTGGATTTGTTGACGGCTGGAAAAATACTGAATGTTTATGTTGCCTTTAACTTTTGACTGATGTGACAGATGTGGAGACTGTAGGAATTTGTTTTTTGGTGTGAAATACCCCTTTAACTGGCACCTCAGCATTTCAGCCTCATTTGTGACCCCTGCACATGTTTTTCATTAAGTTTGCGACGGGTTTACGTCATCAACAAGGAGGTCTGTGTGAGGACTGTGTGTGCGCATGAAGAACTGCTTAGAGGTGGGTTCACTGTGCTCTGTCTGTCTGAGTGTAATTTCTGTGCATTTGTGCATTAAGGCTTGTAACTGAACTCCTCTGCCTCTGTGTGTTTAGCGGACCTGTGTCGCGATCAGTTCTCTCGCTGTGGAGTGGCAGCACTGAGTGGCCAGTGTTCATCACTAGGAGGAAGCTGCGGAAAGAGTTGTGGTGGCTGCTGATTGAGCACAAAGATCAGGGACGCTACCTGCCCAGATACTGCCGCTTCTCCTCCCACTTGTCCACATCCTCTCACTCTGTCCTCTTCTTCTTTCCGCCCAGTTTCTCCTCACGCTGCCTCTTTGACTCTTCCTGTACAAGTCATTACTCTCGTGCCAAAAGGCACTTCTGACATTTCTTGTTCTGTCTTTTCACATGTATGTCTGCCTAGTAGATGCTGTGTGTATGGACAAATATACTCCAAAGAACATTGATGATTGTATAAATCACTGGTGCTATAAAATCATCACACTGGTGCTATAAAAACTATTAGAGATGCACATAAAACTGCAGATCATCTTTTTTTGGCATATTGTACCGTATTAATCTCATGCTTTGTGTTTGTTGATATGTTACTGTACTTGTGTTAAAAAGCAGTCATTGTCTTGATGTCATGACTCATCAGCGGTGGCCACCATGCACTGACGTCAGACAAAACCAATCAATATCCAGCCGCCAACAGTCTCACTGTTAAAATCGTGAGATGTGTGAAGAAACAGGTGGTGAGTGACCTCAGTTTTTGTACTACTGCCACCTGGACCTGTGCTTAGCAACCAAGCAGCAAGCTTACATAAATATATTCCAGTGGCAACAAGTGCTTTAAAAAGGCATCTCACAAACGGCCTCTGTACTACTGCTTTGTAAAACTGTCACTATAAAGACTGAGAAAAAAAAATAAACTTTTTTTTTTTACTACAGCTGTTCAGTGTGTGATTGAGTCAAACATGAGTCATGGATGTAATGTAATATGAGGCTGCAGCTCAGTGTGCTGAAAGGTATTTATGAAAAAGATGAATTATGGCTCACACAGTGGGTTTATTCTCCTGCAAACACATGGGCTCCATGCGTACTGTCCATACAAGTCATATTGCTGCTATTAAACATCAGACTGTCTGCGTTTGTACAGTAGGTAAAAAGTATGTACAACTAGTAAAACTAATATTAACTAATAAAAAACAGTAAGTATTCATCCTACTGCAGTATTCCACTGTTAAAAAACTGTGTCTATATGCCACATAATCAGAGAAAATACAGTGAACCTCCTTCATTTA
Organism: Datnioides undecimradiatus; assembly: GCA_008933995.1. Taxonomy (NCBI): domain Eukaryota; kingdom Metazoa; phylum Chordata; class Actinopteri; order Lobotiformes; family Datnioididae; genus Datnioides; species Datnioides undecimradiatus. Next base: position 8,968,346 of record WARS01000013.1, on the reverse strand, counting down.
GCTCAGTTCGTTTGTTTCCTGGCACTTGCACATCGTACACAGGCCTTCTTTTCTTCCTTTTAGTGTCTTCGACTGTTAAGTTAAATGTGGAGAATCGACGCCAAACTGCACAACTGGCAGATTTTCATTCCTGCGCTGCATCCAGATTCTGTCTAGAGGGGAATCCTGCGGTGATTTGGGTTTCTTCTTGAATAGGAGCAGGAAGTTTGAGGAGATGTTGAGCAAGGATCAAGTACAGATGGTTGCCAGTAATCTGCAGGCTGCTGGCGTCGTCACCCAGCTGCCGAATCACATCGCTCGCCTGTCACTTAGCTGCAGGTCGTGCGAAACGTTCCTCGCCATGCAAAATATCAATAAAACATCATCAAAGTGACAGTGGTGTTCACTTTAGAGCCACAAAGTAAAACAAACGAGACTTTAAACATTAGAGTTTGACTGTGGACACTTTCAGGAATGTTTCTAAGAGGAAATATTGCTTTTATGATAGGTGGATTTTCCCTGGATCAGAACGAGTGCTGTATGCTGGTGCTTCTGCTTTTAAGCCGCCTCTCATTTCCCTGCCGGCAATAAGGAGGACGGAAGAGACGGTTGCCGCCGTTTGATCTCTTGTTGCAGCTGCTCCTTCAGGGTGGACACCTGCAGTAATACAGTGGGCGACAAAACATATTTTTAACATTTGAGATCTGTAATCCGTAAATTAGGTGACATGATTACAGATCAAAGGCCCGAGGCTGTGTGCAGGGCTCTTCCTCAGGTGCATGCAGGTAACAAAGAGATGAGGATCAGGTTTTTGTGGTTGTAATATTGTTTTTTTCTTTTGCAGAATTTACAGATGTGCGCATGCCTCCTGCACAGGGAGCAGGTGGTATGTTCTGACTTGATACTGGATGTCTCCCTCAATCTAAACAACGTTACTGTGACGTATTTTCATTCTCAGTGGTCTCTTTGTTGCTTTTCTGGCAAAGGTATTTTCTGTTGATTTACATTCTTTTGTATCATTTGAGCCAAAATGAAATTGGATACAGTCACATAGTGTGTTCTTTTATTGTTTGCTACGGGCTGAAGCAAAACATAAATAAAACAGTGGAGCTGACTGATTCAGGCTGAGTGAAAATAAAAAAACAAAGGGAAATTCTTCCATTCCCCGATTTTTATCCAGAATATTGTTGATATGTCCATGACTGAGTGCACAAGGAGCGTAGTTTACAAACTGTTTATGGTCTGTGGGCTTCTCTCTGTGCTCTCCTGCTGAAAGCCAAAACTCCCATTTTATTCCTACAGTGGTGTTTAAAACATAATGTGGACTCAGATGATCCATTTTTCATATTCTAAATATTTAATTACACCTTAAACCAGCTAATTATTGTAGCAGGGACTTTAAAACATTGCAGTGTGTGTACCTGCTCCTCCAGGCCTTTGACCCGGTGTCGATGAGCTCGCTCTCGGGTTCCCAGCGTTCGCTCTATATCCCTGAAGCTGGTCCTCAGTCTCTCTGACTCCCGCTGGGCCTCGTCACGCTGCCTCACCAGACTCTCGCACAGACTGTGCGACTGCTCCATCTCAGCCAACTGAGTCTACTCAAAGCACACAGACATGGACGAGACCAAAATGTGAACATTAAAGAAAAGGACAGAGAGTCATCATTAAATGTCTTAATGATGCTGGCTCAAGAGCAGACATCAAACAACACAGACAGTATGTCGGAGGCTTTGCGGTTGCAGCGATTTAACACCTTTCTGAAACAATGTGAATGTAACTATAACAGACATTATGGGACAAGCCTGTGTTGTAATATACGTATATGAAACTGATCCTTCAGGAGAAAAGCAGTAATTTAGTGTTCTACAGGAGATGTATTTAATGGGGAAATGTACAGATCGTAAACAGAAATTGTGAACATTGTGAAATTGTGAACTGGGGTCATGAGGTGTACATGAGATCCACACAAAGACCTAATAAATGGGTAGTTAGTCGCAGCATTTACAGATGAGTAAACATCACAAATCTGTTGTTCACATTTCTGAGACACCAAACATCTGTGGTTTTTATTGGTCTGGAGGAGGTCGTCTAACAAATGGCTGATGGCCTCTTGTAGAGAAGCCTACTACATGCTTGTAGGTTCTTGTTAAGTGACACAACGTTTACATTCTCCACTTCTCTCTAAGTACTTCCAGCTTGAGTTCAGGGGTTTCAACTTTTCTTTTTCTTTTTTCTTTTGCAAAGTGATGACACACTTTAGTTTAGGCTCTTTTTGCATGACAGGGAGCAGGAAAAGAAGAAAGATGCACCACAAATCAAGTAATTACAAAAATATCCCGTGAAGTTGTATAATTATTATGCAGCCTTAAGAGCCATTAGTAAATGCTTAAGAGGCTGGAAATGAGGTTGGTGAGCACTTCCGCAGCCTGGGAAAAGTTTGCCAAAATTAGGAGAAATGAACAGTGGTCTGAGACGTAAAACAGCCTGAAATAAACAACTTTAATGACTCCTTCTGAATTCTTTCTCTTTATGAAACCCACCATAGCTTTATTTATTTTACTTGTTTATAGCATAACTGTGGTAAATTAAAAAACATAGTTATGAACCTTGTTCAGCATCAAAACAGAAAAATGAAGCTTCCCCAGAAAAATGTATGGGGTTTGGCCTGAGCTTTTGTTTATGAAGTCAACTATGGCAGAATTCAACAGATGTTGTCTCATGCAGGAGCAAAGTCTGGTCTTGACTGTCCTGTGAAAACGTAATTTATTTAATTTATAAATTTAAATGAATGTACCTCCTGTAGCCAAAACTAAAGAAAATGTAGTCTTTTTCTAATAAAACCACTTCCTTGTATAAACGGTATCCCTCCTTAGTCAAGTTAGTGAAGTGAGAGGAAAATTATTTATACACAAAAACATTTTAATTTGTCATGTTAAAGACTTGTTTGTCTCGCTGTTAAAGGTGAGAACAGCTCATCTAAGCATGTGTTTGGCTTTGTCCTTCAGTGATACATGATGGACTCCAGGCTGCTCAGTCCACTCACTCTGCAGCAGAGCTCTAAAGCAGCTAAGAAAACAACTTGTGTGGCGAATCGTGTTGCCAGCAGTCCTCTGCTAACAGCAGTTTGGTGTTGCTTCTCAAAGTTTTTTACTTTATCGACACTAAAATGGAGAGTTTCTGTGTGCTTTCTGAGGAATGCTTCAAGGAAGGTTTGAGCAGTTTCTTCTCCCCACCTGCAGTGTCAGTATCTGCTGCTGTGCCTCCTGCAGCTCCTGCTCAGCTGTGTTCAGAGAGCGATCCAAGCGGCCTTTCTCTGCAGACAACCGCATGCTGCCTTCCTCAGTCTTCAGCTTCTGACGTTCAACCTGATGAAAGGTACATTTATTGAAATGTGATCTATAGAAAGCAAGTCACAAATCATGCAAAAAAACATTTGTTTTAAGATGTGAAAATGTTTTCTTTCTTTCCACATTGAGTTTACCACTGATAATGACCATTAATAATATAAAGTTTAATTTCAATTCATTATAACTTTAACTATAACTAATTTATACACTGCAGGCTGTTTCCCTGAATTAGTGACAGATTCATATAAAAACACATTATAGATTAACATTTCTCTGTTGTGTTTTGGGCTGACTCACTGTGATCGCTCTTAAAGAGGCACTGCACAACACTGGTGAAACCCAACATGTGTCCGTGCAGCATAAGAATTTTGAATCTTGGCTTCACAAATGGCTCTTTGTAAAGAAATGACTTAATGAAACAAGTGAGACACAGTGCTGACCTTATCCAGTGTATTCCTCAGTGCATTCTTGTCCTTCTCCAGCCTCACAGCCTGTCTCTCAGCATCTTTTTTCTCCGTCTCAAGCATGGCAACAGCTCGCTGCAACCCACGCAGTCTCTCTTCTACAGCAGCCCGCTCTGTGTGAGCTGCCTGGGCGCTGCGTTGAGCCTCTGCAAGACTGGCCGAGCGCTGACGCAGGGCCTGGCGACGGGATGACACAGATCACATATGAGGACATGATGTTAATGTCTGTGCGCAGTCACAACTCTGCAGATGGTGTAAAGCCAGTTGGGCAGATGTTTGTCAACACACAGATGAATTATCTCCCTTACCTCTTGAGTTTTGGTGAGCTCAGCCTCCAGCTCCTCTCGTCTCAACTCACTCTGGCTCAGCTCACTCTCCAAGCTTTGCACGCGCTCGGTCAGGATGGCCACGTTCCTCTTACCCTCCACTAAAGATGCCCTGGCCTCATCCATCCGTTCCTTGTTGGTGCAGCGTAATCATCACATCACCAGTTTTCATCCACATTGTCTATGACCTTTTTTCCCTTTTGACCCACTCACCTGTAGGAGCCTTTTGTCCTGTTCAGTCACAGTCAGTGTCTTCTGCAGAGCAGCCAGACGGCCCTGGGTGCTGCTGTGAGAAGCTGCTGCCTCCTGGAGGGACTTTTTGAGGGAAGACGTCTTCTCTTGGAGTAGAGATTCACCTTCCTGTGCTTTGAGCAGAGCCTGGCTCAGCCTCTCCGCCTCCCTCTGGAGCTGAGATGCACGGGCTTCTCCCTCTGCCACCTGCAGGTAGTACAAATCAAATCTGTAAAGTTTTTTCAAAAGAAATTCTCCAGAAAACAACTTAAATGATTTGCCATAAATCAAAGCTACAGTGCTACAGCTACAACTTCTGCCTCCCCCTTCTGGCAGCAAGAGTTACTACATGGACACTGTTGACATGTTTATGACACTACAGGCTCCGTCATTCTTCAAGTTGCTGCAGCCTAACACATAGCTATGGTTTCTCCACCCTCCAGCGCTGGTGAACCAGTCATTGATGAATGACACCAAATTTAAAAACCCTGTATATTGTGAAAAACATAGATTTTCCTGTCAGCATTGTTTGGCTGAAATGTAACAGAGTCATTTATTTAAGTTCTGCACTAAAGCTTTGCAGGAGAAGTAGGTTTGAAGCTACTCATGGTAATGGTCACTTTGGTCCAGACAGAAATATCTCAACAACTACTGAATGGTCTGCCATGGAATTTACATTCATGATCCCCAGAGGATGAAGTCTAGTGACATTCTTGATCCTGACTTTTCATCCAGCACCACCATGAGGTTCACATTAGTGGGTTTTAGTAAAAATATCTCAATAATGATTATATAGATTGTCATGAACTTTGATGCACATCATTTATGATGAACTGTAATAATTTTGGTGACTTTTACTTTGTCTTATGGCCAAATATCTAAGAAGCCACTGACTTTCTCCATAACCTTAGCTGTACTTTGGGTTTAGTGCTAATTAGCTAATGTTAGCATGCTAATGTTCTACCTGACCTGTTGCTCATTGAGTAATTGAAATTAATATCTCTGTCCCCCCATAACTGAGACCAAAATGTTAGGAAAAGATGAATTATGAGTTACATCAAATTTATTATTTTACTTCCGAACCAAAGCAATAAATGATATGAATGACATGAAGCTCTCGAAGACATAAAATGACTCTGTATCAGCCAGTTGAACCTGTTTCAGCAAAGAGTCATGGCGCTCCTGGGTAGTCTGGCTCTCAGCCTCCCGGTCTCCAAGACTCAGTTTGAGTCTCAGCAGCTCCCCCTCCAGACTGCGCCTCCCCAGCTCCACCCTGGTGGCCCGGGCTTCAGCAGCCTCCAGCCCCTCCCGCAGACGCCTCCTCTCAGCTTCTAGACGCATCTCAGCAGCCCGCTGTTTATTTAACAGATCCTGCAGAGATGGAGGGGGGACAGAGACCTTTGCTGACACTAGCTGGTGTCTTGTTGGTGTTGGTGTTGGTGTTCATGAGACTTGAGTGTTCAACCCAGGTTACAGAGGCATGCACAGACGGTCCAACACACTGTTACAGACAGACACAACACACACACAGATGATCCACAGCTGCATCTAAGATCATACGTTACTCATCTCTTCATAAATCCTCCTGAGACGTTTCAAAAATGTTATAAAAACGTCTCAATCCAACAAATTCTCTCAAATCCTTTTTCCACCAAGAGCCTCCCTTCCACTCTGTGTACTGCTCCTGTAGTCCAGATGGTGAGTTATTGTAAAAGGTATTGGTATTAAAAACAGACATATGGAGAGCTGACATGCGACACCACACGAGGTGTAACACTGAATGTGTGGAGCATCTGTTGTTATTATGCTCCCTGACGGCTTCTGGTTTTGGACGTGCCTCCACTGTTCAGCGCTGCCATATGGCGATCAGGCAAACCGCAGGTCACTGTTGTGCAACTCACAATAGAAATACATGCTGTGCGTACATATGTGTGAGTACCTGTGTGTGTTTTTTATCCGTCTCGGACGCCTGCAGTGCTCGCTCTAAATCTTTCACCCTGTCGGACAGAGCCCTCCTCTCTCTGTCTCCTCTCCTCACCGCCTCCTCCTGCTGCTGGAGCAAAATCTGAGTGGTGGTCAGACGCTCGCCCAGTCCTCGCTTCTCTACACACGTTAACACAGATTACAGATTGAGATCATGTTGTCCTTTGATAAGGGTTAATTGTGTAATTCTGAAACTGCAGGGACAAATAAGAAGAAATACCTTCTTGGTATTCTTGTAAGGTGTTCTGTAGCTGAGTGAGACGACTCTGAGCAGAGTCTCGTTCCCCCATCAGCTCCTCCGCCTCCCGCTGCAGGACCCCCTGTCGGCATCTGGCATCATCCTTTACAATCCCCAATAAACAAGGGCTTGAGCCAAACAAAACCAGAAACATCCCTAAATCATAGCATATTAACTTTGTGAGTTTTATTTCTGTCTTTTACCCGCTCTCTCTGTGCCTCACGCAGCTCCTGGAGGAAGTCTCTCAGGTCACTGCGCAGTGTGTCGGGGTCCAGCTCTGGCTGAGGTAGTGGCAGCAGTGTGTCCCCTCTCTCAGGAGACACAGCCCCGGAGCCTAGAGTATTGTCAGGGGTGCTTACTCGAAATTCTGTGAAAATGAAAAACAAAGAACAGGCAAGCAGCTTGACATTGTTTTATATGTTGGTTCGTCTCAAAGAGGGGAGGAGGGATCACATCAAACTATCAAGCCAAAGACTAAAGCAGTGAAGGAGACAGAGTCACTCTGTGACTGATGTTGCTGCAGATTCAATAAATGTGGGGTTTTTGCCAAATAATTCTTTATTTTTCTATACGTTTCCCTGTTTTATTTCTATATGTTTTTTGTTTGTTTCTCTCTTTTTTCTTGATCTTCATTTGATTAAACCTAATCACACATTTTTTTTCCCTCTTTGATTTCATTTAATTTTGTAAACTCTCTTTTATTTTGATACTTGTCCACTGCTCAGTTGTATATTTTTCTTTGTGGCCCACTGCACATAAGCCTTATAAAAGATCCGAGTTTCAGTTTTAATAAATGATCCTATCTGAATAAATGTTCTCTATTGATGTGAACAAACCTGTGCTGCTGAGGTAAACCGATGTGTTTCGTTCTTACCTTTGGGAGGCGACAGAGACGAGCGCAGGGGTGAGACGCTGTGGTGGCGTGACGTGGTGCCTGGTGATGTGGAGCTGCCCCCTGGGCTCCTTCCACGGCCTCCTCTACCACCTGCTCCAATGCCCAGTGTTCGTGTCAGTGCCGACTGAACGCTGCTCAGACGAAACTCCAAGTCTCTCCTCGCAGCCTCCGCCCGGGTCAGCTCTGCTTCGGTGGCGGCCAGGCGTCCCTGGGCCTCGCTCAGCTGCAGGCTGGACTGAGCAGCAGAGTCCTGAGCTGCCTGAGCACGCAGGGCCAGATTCTTCGCTTCATCCTGCAGCTTCTTCTCGCAGCCTCGGGCCTCCTGCAGCTGAGCCGTGAGTTCTCTCTCACAACCTCGCCAGCCCGACTCTGACTCCACCAGGCGCTTCTGAGTCATCAAGAGCTACAGTAAAAAATATTGGAATGAAAAGTTGAGACACAGTGAAGATGGAAACGAGACAGCAAAATCAGTCTCTTCCACTCCCATCCACCCTCACCTCTTTTTTGAGGGAGTCTCGAGCTGTTTCAGCTTCAGTTAGCTTCTGTTTGAGGCTGAAAACCTCCTTCCCCTTCTCCTCCTCTCTTTGCTCCTCCAGAGCCAGTCGAGTCTGTAGCTCTGCCACCTCCCTTCCTTTCTGCTCCTTCTCTCCATCCAGAACTTTCAGCTGGAGCCAGGAGAAGCACAAACACCACAGTCTAGACTAATGAAACAATATGTCTCTGAATGTCACCCGGGTGTGAAGGAGGAGTGACAGCGTGTCTGACCTGTCTGCGCAGTTCCTGCAGTTCTCGTCGGGCTTCGAGTCGTGACCTTTCAACTTCTCTCAGGCAGCTCCGCAGCTCTGCCACCTCCTTCTGGTTGGATGCAAAGTTCTCCTCCAGCACGGCCAGCCTCTGCTCCTTTTCCTCACACTGTCGTTTCACACTGAACAAAGACACACAGAGTGACTATGAAAACTTTGTGTCCTGAATGTTGCAATTCTCTCATTTCTTGTCACCAGATTCTCTCCCAGTCAATAAACCTTTACCTGATTCTCTCAGTTTCTGCACTTCGCAGAGTTTCTCTCAGCTGACTGTTGGACTGGCTCATTGTGTCTCTCTCCTTGGTGACATCACCGAGGCTGCGTCGCAGCTCTGTCACCTCTCGTCTGTAGCTTTCCGCCATCTCCTGAGTTTGGTTGTGACGTCGCTCAATGTCCAATATGTCCCGTCTCATCTGGTCTCGGCTCTCTTCGTTCGCTGAGAGAGAAGCTCGGCACTGGTCCAGCTGAACAGATTCGAAATGTGGTGAATAATCTCATAACATCAGTCAGAAGGGTCTGTTCTCCATTTGTTCCTCCACAGCATCTCTCATCATTTTTAATTAAAATGTGTTAGGCTGGGTCGTGTTGCCTATGGGCCACAGTTTGGTCGAGATCCAGAAAGTTTATTGTCCAAACTTTCTTAGGCAGGCAAGACAGAACATGTTTTTTACTGCTACACATATTCATACTGTATATACTGTATATACTGTAGTGTATCTACACCTTACTGTTAGTACCATTACATCTATACATGTATACTACTCTGTACTTCGCTGCTTTTTGCCCTTCTGCTTAAACGAAACTGCATTTCATTATCTCAATACTTGTTGTCTGTGTGGAGACAATATGGATGATCCTAATCTTAAAAAAATAACATTTTAATAATGTTATGATCATCTATGTATCTATTAATACATGCATCTTAATCCACACACATTACTGTGTAACGTAAACACCATATTTCTGGTGTGCAGCTCATGATCTGCAGGGTTTTGATGTCTGTTAAGTCTTTAAACGTATTGATACTATATAACAGTATAATACTGCACTACGTTACTTTTTGGATCATATTTCATGCAGGACTGTTTTCAGTCTGCTAAATCTGTGTTAAAACTCAATTCAAGGCTCCCACTTCAACTGACAAGTCAGCTCCTTTCAACCTTTGAACTGCTTATAACGTTTACAGGTGAAGAGCTATTTCAACATCTTTCAGTATTTGTGCTTCAACTGTTTCTTTAATTGAACTATTTTGTATGTTTGGACTGTAATTTTTTTGCAGTCAGTACGAACACATTTCATTGACCTTTTCTAGTTTTGACAAGATGAACTACACTTATAATCAATGGATCAATATGTTGTTGTAGTTCTGTATATAAACGCATACAAAAATATGTTTTCCGTAATTTAAATGTCAAATTAAGAGGAGTGTGCAGCCTCAGTGCTCTCTGATTTGTACAGCATCATATTCTCACTTGTGCAGCGTCATCTACCTCTTTGAGAGCAATATCAGCACGTGACTGAAGATCGGCACAAGTCTCTCGCAGACTGGTGAGTTCCCTTTCATGAGCCGCAGCTGCATCCTCAAGCTGAGAGCGCAGCTCTAGCAGCTCGCTGGTCAGAGCCCCAACTCTGATCTGTGCAAAAGCAAAGCAGAAAATGAATTTAGTAAACTTTCCCTCAGTGTTTGTTTTCAATAAGACAAGAAGATAATTTAACAGCAGCAGAAGATGGACTCAGACAGGAAGTCACCTCACCTGCTCCTGCTCCTTGTAATGGGCTGCTTCTCTCGACATCCGCTCGGCCTCCAGGGCTGCAGCTGACAGCTCAGCCTGCAGGGAGGACACCCTGTCAGACAAAACTGTTTTCTCTGCCTCCTTCAGAGAAAGGGCCTGGGAAAAGACAAAAGGTCTGATTAACAAAGAGTAGAACCAGAGACAAGCCACACTGTCTCTATACTGAACTGATGGCTGAAACCCATCATTGTTACTATTACAACAATGTTTTTAAGGGTGTGATAAATCCGGGTCTGCAATATTATGTTCAATTATTCAAAATCAGATCTCACCTGTTGTTTCTCAGTCTCAGCCTGCAGAAGACGCTGATCTCTGTCATGCTGCAGACTCCTCAGCTCCTCTTGAAGCTCTTCTCTTTCCCTCTCTGCTCTCTGGAGCTGATCCTCTGCCTCCTGCCTGAGCTTCCTCACAGTGCCCTCATGCTCCATCAGCAGGCTGTGCCGCAAGACTTCCTGTGAGATGAAGCAGCCAAAAGCACAAATGTGGATCAAAACAGTCATCGGCACCTTGTCCAAAAAGTAAAAGTGGGGCAGTGTTTTAATGCAACGCTGAACCTTCTGACCTTTTCTGAGACCAGTCTCTCCACCTCCTCCTGATGTTCGGAGATGGTCTTGCGTAAAGCCTGCTGGGCCTCCAGCTGTGCAGCATTTAGAGTCTGAGTCAGAGCCTGTTTCTCCCTCTCAGCCTGGGCCAACACATTCTCCCCATCTGAGCGTAGACGCCTCAGTTCAGCTGGAAATCCCATCCAGGAAAACATCAAGGAGAGGGAAACACAGGACTCAACTGTTGTGTTCTTATTCTGTCTTTCCCTTGATAGCAAACATCTTAAGTTCAGCTCTTAATGGGGCACATTTGTGGGAGGCTTTTATCTTTGGCTTTGCTCATCTAAATCTTTTTCTTCTCTCTCTTTGTTTTTCTATGTTTTCGTCTACTTGTCCATGTCACTCACCTGCTGCCGTCTCACAGCGCACTCGTAGGTTTTGGTTCTCAGTCTCCAGCTGTTCTCTACGAGACTCCACCTGAACAAGCTGCTGCTGCACCTCAAACAAACTGGTTTCCAGAGACTCCCTCTCCGACCTGTGGGGTCAAAAACAGATTTCACACACACTCGCAGGCTTACAAACGCCTGTCACTGACAAACTATAATGGCACGCACCTGGAAGCAGCCAGTTCCTCGGACAGCACCGTGTTTTCTCTCTCAGACGCCGTCAGCTGGACCACAAGCGCTGCTTTGTCTCGCACCAGCTCTGCCCGACTGCGACCGGCTTCCTCCAAGGCCACCTCGTTCCTCTGGCCCTCTCCTCTGGCAAGACTCAGCTCTGATCCAAGAGAGGTCACCTCACCACAAAGCTGTCAACAAAAGCCAAAACAGACAACATGAGTGAAAACAAAGTTGAAAGAAAAGTAAGAAACCACACATTAACTAGAAAACTTCACTTCATGTGATGTTTTCCTGGAAATAACTTTCCATAAATGACTCTTTATCATTTCATTATGTTTCATTATGAAATTAGTATGACTGCATATGTTACTGACAGTTCCTGTTTTAGCTGAGTATCTCTAAACATTCCTTTAACACCCCTAAACCTTTAAACGATGATGTAATATAATCTGCGATATACCTGGGTGACTCTCTCCTGCAGCTTAAGTCTCTCAGCCCTGAGACTCTGGAGCTCTGCCTCCATCCCCACCCGGCTTAGCTCAACGTCCTGCAGTGAATGGTGCAGTGTGAGGCGGGCGGAGTCCAGCTCCAACCGGTCCTGTTCCAGCCGGACCAGCTCATCTCTGATGGTCAGCTTCTCCTGCTCTGCCTCCCGTTTCTGAGCCTGCAGGATGGCCCTCTCTTCCTCTAGCTTAGAGAGTACATATACATATATAATATACACTGTACATATGTATATGCACATACACAACTCAATCAATCAGAATAAATGCGTAACTATAAATCTATATAATTAATTTTCCTTTTTAATTTTTATTTCCTTTAGTGCTAGTTATAAACTTTGTTCTTTTTTTTTTTACGTTTTATTATTCAATTTTCAAGTGAGGTATCCACCCATCTAACTAACTCAGATGGTGTGTGTTACTTCTGTTGTGAGTGTTTGAAACATCCTTACAACACTGATCTTCATAATCATATTTCCTTTTGTGTGCACAGGTGTGGATGTGTCACATTATATTACTACAGGGTATTCATAACACACCCGTGCACACAAAAAAGGTCGAACATTATCTGTTTTAGACTGGTGTTGTGACAATTGTTTAAAACACTCTTGACAAAGGTGCAGACAAACTGTAACATTAGCGTGGTCAGAGATGCTTTGTGCGGACACCTGAGCAGAACTGTGTGCAGGATATTTTATTCCTTTTCTCCAATTCTATTGTAATTTTAAATGGCTACATATTTGTTTATATAATTTCTTAATTTAAATGTGTATTGAATAAAATAAAACTATAATACTGGCCCTGAATTCACTTGTTCAACACTGATCTGGAGGGAATAATTTTAATTATTTTTCTAAATTTGAACTTCTCGAACTTCTCGCAACATCGTGAATGCCATCGATGATAGTCTGACCAAAACCGCAACTCCATTTGTGCAGTTTATTGCACAGAGACAGGCAAAAAAAATTGATGAAGAGAGATGCTTCATATGGACTCATTCATTTTAAGCATACTGAACCTATTAGGAAGTCAACCACATTCCTGAAATGACCATACCTGGAGAATGTAGGTGTTGAGGTCAGCCTTGTCCTGAACCAGACCCTCATTCAAACTGCCCATCTTGGCCAGAGAGTCCCTGAGAGCTGCATCCTCAGACTGGAGCTTGTTGAGCAGCAGAGAGAGCTCTGCATTACGACTCTCGGCCTGCATGGACAATGTGCATTACAGAGTCAGATACAACATGACCGCACAGGATACTAAAAGTGAAAGAGTTTAAGTCTTACCCGAGCGAGTGCCTCAGAGAGTTGGGCTCTCTCTCCCTCTAGCAGATGCCTCTCAACCTCCCCCTGCTGGTGAGTCTCCCTCACTGCAGACAGCTCTTCACGCTGAGCAGAGGCTCGACTCTCACTCTGATCCCACTGCTTTTGTCTGTAGCAAAACAATGTGATGTAGTACAATAAATATTAAGGCTACTAAAGACAGAGTCAGGCTTATTAGCCTTATTGTCATATGCAGATTATGGTAGACACTGTTTCCTACAGGTGAGAGTTAATTTCTGCTTGAAGATCAGACATTGCAATGGCATCAGAGAGCCGCTAAAACTGTTGGCAATATACACATACATGTACAGAAATACTGTAGCTCAATGATTTCTCAACTGCTACATTTAAAATTTTTAAATGTAAAAAACTGTATTCACATTTACATTTTGCCAGGTGGCCAAAAAGTCCACAAAGTAATGCCAATGTCAGTGATCTGACAAAGACACAGAGTGGTTTGTCTGATATGTGGAAAACAAATATAATGGTGTAAAGGTGACAGAGCAGCAGAGTGATGCTGCTTTGGTTAAAGATTTTACATCAGATCTGTTCATCTATGTTTTGGGTTGTATTGTTGAGGAGGTCAGAGAGCTGCAGTGGTAGAAGGAGGCAGACTGAGTGTGTGTTTGAAGTTAATACAGATCTTCTGAATGGCTTCCTGTAAGCATTTTCACAGAGTGGATTACCATCCACATCGCATTCACTTAATCACTATCAATTAGCCTACTTACATCCTCTGAGTCTCAGCCCTCGCCCGGTCTCTCTCCTGAATGGTGGCCTCCTTCTCGTCCCGCTCGTGATCTCGCTCTCGCTGCATGGATGTCACAGTCAGCTGAAGCTTCTCGCAGTCCATCTGCAGGATCTGGTTGGTGCTCTGTGCTGCCTGCACTGACTTCTCCAAGTTCGCCTTCTCACTGCAAAATTCATGATAAGGTGAAACAGTTAATTAGTGGAGTTACGGTTACATTCACTTACAGGATTCAAGGATTAGAAGCAGATTGTAAAAGGTGATGTAACTGCATGTCTACCTGGCCAGCGTGTCTCTCTCCTGCTTCAGCCGGTCCTTTTCTTTCTGCGTGGTCTCCCTCTCTCTCTGAGCGGCATCCCTCTCTCTCTGCAGAGCTTGGTTTCGCTGTTCTGCATCTCTTTTAGCCAAATCAGTCTCTGAAAGCTGCTTCCTCAGCTGTTGTAACGAGGACTGGGCAGAGAGCAGACGTCCTCGGACATCCTGCAAACACAAAGGGAGTCACTTACCTCTGCTTGAACCACTTCCATGCTGATAGTGTGAGTTTCATTTGGCCAGATTTTAAAAAATTAAATCTCTGAGGTTTCTCCCCCCACCCTGACACAGACAACTAATAGATCCAGTGAAAAGTCAGGGACAAACTTTTCAATTTTACCTCTCTGGACGAACAAAACCCCAACTATTAGCATATAAGCATGATAACACTGTAAGTGAGATAATGTGTTTCTGGTTTGTTGGTTAAGTAACAGCTGATCTCACTGTGACTGTGGAAACTTAAAGGTGAAAGAAATGCTCCCAGTTTAAATTGTGACTGGAAATCAAAGAGAGTCCCATCTCTCTCTGTTGTTACTGCCTAAAATATGTGAATATTTAAAACCAGATCTTCCCACGTACATGTGCGTGATTATAAACTGTGATAGTATGTGCATGAACACACATAGATCTCAAAACTACTAGTTTTATTTTCAGTGGCCCCTGTGTTTTGCACAACATCACCATTGTGCTGTGCTCCTGAAACATTTACTAGAATTTAATGAAAACAGTGTGCAACATGAGCAGCGTGTTTGTGTGTGTGTGTGTTCACATAGAGGGTGTAAAGATTGACATGTCACCTGCAGCTGGAGTGTTTTGTTTGTAACTGCAGAGCGCAGAGCAGACAATGCTGAGTCAGGAAGAGGAGCCAGTGAGGAGGGCCGTGAGGGGGAGGTCGACCTGCGAGGAGAAGAGCAGTGGCGAGGGGAGGAGTCACGGATCAAGACCAGCAGCGGAGCCCCAGAGTTGTCCTGGTCTGCCTCCGATGACGACTCTCCGTCTGACAAAACCGTCTGATAAAAGAAAATAAAAATAAAGCACTCCCTCATTCAAGACAACAAATTGGGCACACATGAGTGTTTTTTTTACCTGAGCGATGTCCCGCAGGGTCTCCAGCAGGGTCTCTGTGTGAGTTCTCATCACCTGCATGTCGGTCTCGTCATTGCCACTCTGCTCCTGAAGGAAAATGAGCAAAATGCAGCCCTGAGGAGAAGGACTAACGACTGCTAACAAACTCTTCTCTTCAAACAACTGCACTGCAGTTTATTTTGTCATATGATACTCAAACAAAGGTGTATTTTGCTGTGGATTGATACATGTTTCAAGGTATAGTGAGGGTGTGCATGAACTCAAAATGATCTAGTGCCTGTGTGTGTTAAAAGAAATGTAGGAACACAGACACCGTTCAAAACAGTGGCTCATGTGAAATAACATGTTACCTCGAGCCTCCTCGTCAGTACGACAATCTCTCTGTGCTTCTCTTCAATCTGCCCCTTTAGTCTCTCACCGTCTCGCACTGAGTCTGACAACCTGAAGGTCGACACAATAAGAACCATTAACAGGAAAAATGTTTAATCAATAACAGCTTATCCAATCAGAGAGCTGACAGAGTGACTGACCTGACGTTGAGCTCACTTCTCTCTGCTTCTGTTCTGGTTTGAAGATTCATCATCTCTGACACTCGCTCTCTCAGCTGTTGCTCCAGCTGCACCCGCAGGACCTTCTCCCGCTCCAGGGCCATAGCTGCTCCGCCCTCCCGGCTGTGCAGCGTGGCTGAGAGACCTGAACAGGACACCTGAGCAGAGTGGGACACCCGAGCCAGCTCATTGCGCATATCTGACAAGTCCCTGAGATTGGAGGGAAGTCGATAGGACAAAATGTTAGTACAGTCAGAGCAAATCGGATCACCAGGAAATAACATCATGTGACAAACAGTTAATATTAATTTTAACCTTTCAGTGGCACTCTTCATTTCACACACGTGTCTCCTAAACCCGACCACTTGGCGCCAAAGCATCAGCAGCCGACCATGCTCACTGCTAAAGTAACTGTGGAAAGACTGAGAGAGGCCAGAGACACAGAAATAACAAGTAAATCATCTTTTCCTCATTTCAAATGCTTTACTGCTTTGTAAGCATCCCTCTCTCCCACCTCTTCTTCTCTCCTCCAGTCAGACTCCTTTTGCTCCAGCTCCTCCCTGGCCTTTGTCCAATCAGCAGTGAGCCTGCGGATGTCCTGGCTGAGCGCCTCATTGGCCAAACCAGCCTGCTCGAGCTGCTCCCTCAGCATGGCATTCACCGCAGACAAACTGCTGCTCCTGAAAACACAACAAGAAAACAAAATAAACGGTGCTGACAGTGCTAGTCAGGTCAAAAAACTGCATTGTCTGCATCGTCTCTCATGTGATCACCTCTGCTGCTCTTCCTCCAGGCGGATTAAAGCATCCTCCAGGTTGCTGCTGCATTCATCTTGATGGCGGCCATTGGATGTTTCACTGTGATCCTGCATGAGAAGATTTCATAGTTAAAGTTGCAAAAAGTCAATGTTGCTGTGATAACTTAGTCCCTAAACTTTACTCACACTCAGCCGGTGTTTCTCCACCTCTGAGGACTTCTCCTGCACCATCTGCTCAAGATCACCACACCTCTTTTTGTACTGAAGTACCTGAAGGAGCAGGAGAAACTATCACTAAAGACTTGAAACACCCACTTGACAGCATCTGAGCTAAAGATTAGAATAAAACAAACATACCTTAGCCTGTAACTTCTGCACGAGCTGCGCCTGCCGCTGCTGACCCTCCTGGTAGGCAGTCAGTTTACGCTTGTAAGCCGCCTGCTCCTCATCCAGACGCCGGCGCAAGTCCACGTTCTGCTGCGCCAGGCTGCGTGACTCTGGTGAGTCATGGTCCCCCTCTCCTGTCTCAAAGCGTAGTGCCTGCTCCAGCTGTGGGTGTAATTAAAAGTAAGAGGTGGGGGGGGTTGATGTTTAATTTTACAGCAACATATTTCACAGATGGTCATGGATCTACTCAGTGCTGCCATGCTGTGAATTTAGCCAAATACCTACCTACGCAACTGTTAATCCAAACACACTTGGCAATTGAGTGATTAGCTGTTCTGGAGCTTTCCATGATATCACACAGACTTCCTCCTCACATGGATTTTGCCAAGTTGTCATTGACTTAAATACTTTAAGGACTTCTCAGCCATTAAGGCCTCACATGTGAGACTGAAAGTTTATAACCTCCAAAAGAGCAAAACAATCTCACTACAAGGTCCATTTAGTAGATGTTCTGGAGCCTAAGAATCAAACTTAGTTGTGTAGACCCTGCAGGTAATGCAAGGTTATTCATGCAGGAACTTGTTGTTGAGTGAAGAATGTGTATTGATATCTATGAGACTGGCAGATGACGAGATCTCACACTTCACACAACAGTAGACAACATTTTTCTGTGTTTTTATGCAAATTGAACCACTTACTCCAGGTATGTGACCAGCATCTAAACAAACAAGTATTTCTACTCGCATTACTGTAGTTGTTCCACTACGGCAGTTACAGCGTCTCAGTAACTTTGTGTACATGACATTAAATTACTTGATTACAGATTTAAGTCCATGTCTTGTAAGTCCAACACCTGTTACTGAGAACTTTCCACAGGTGATTAAAACAAACACTGCTCTGTTTGAGCATTTCAGGGACAAAGACCAGTCATCTCAACAGCCTAATTGTTTAATATTAGTTTTTAGGAAATAATAGATTTTTATTAACAGACCTCGTGTCTTTAAATCAAAACAGAACATCATCTGAGTTTTCTCTTGTTGCTGAATGCAGAGCTGCATGTTTCCTTCAGTAATGTTCAACCCAAAACGAGGTGCGATGCCCACCCACCACTGCACCTCCTCTCATCTCCACTGAAGCCCCTGTTTACAGTCGCCCAGGGTGACAGACGCCATGGCAACATTCCACTTCAGTTCATTCCAGCCCCCATCACCTGGGAGACCAGCAAATCTCAGACAAAGACAGACCAAGAAAATACTGAAATGGGACAAGGGGAAAGTACCGCAGCATTGCCTTTAGGCGAATATAACCCTGAGGAAGTCTCTCCTACTTTTTATACAAAGAGTGCAGATTATAGGCACTGGTCAGTCATGTCAAAAAACCATAATACTTTATGGGGATGGTCTTCACAGTCATATCGAGTACATGTCTCTGTTTTACCTTTATCTGTTTCCCAACTCACTTAGTCTACTCTGTCTATTCAACCTTGTTACCAGCTGTTGCTCTGTTGTTGTTTCGTCTTACCCTCTCACTGATTGCACCGTATTTGATGGCGAGCTCATCGCGGTCCGCTCGGCTGTGCGCCAGCAGGTCCTCCAGCCTTGCCAGCTCTCCCTGTAGCACTCGGTTCTCCTCCTGGAGGGACATGACTGAGGACATGGCTCCGGCTGCTGAGAGTCAACAGACAAGATTAGGCAAAGAAAATACTTGAAGCACACATTTGACATGACAGGAGAGAATATCGTGGCAACTCACAGTTTTCACTGAGGTTCTTTGTGACAATCTCTCGTACTCGTGCTGGCAGACATGTAGGGGGGGCATCTGGTGAAGGGCCCCGGACAGTCAGCCTCTTCTCCTCAGACAAAACACTCTCCTCCAGCCTCTGATGTACAAAACACAGACATTAGGTGCTTATAGAGAAAATGACAACAATAAAAATGCCAACAGAAAAAAGCTCAGGTATATATAAAGAAGAACAGGCACATGTAAAGCTATACAGGCATATACATAAAGCAATACACATATATAAAAAGATATACAGGCAATGACAACAATGCACAAGGATGATGATGATGACATGATTTAGGACCAGGTGCCACAACAGTTACATCAGTCCAAGTGAATAAAAACAATAATATTCTTCTCCAACACAATCAAGCGCTTACATAAGACAGCAGCTTTATTTGGCACATTACACACCAGCGCAGTAAATGGACATGGCCCGGTGCGGCTCACCTGTATCACAGACTCCAGTTTGTTGGAGTCTGAGTCTGAGTTTTCCGCAGCGCTCATCGCGGCGCCAGCTTTTATTTAAAACCCTCCGGTGAGTAGGATTAACTCCAGGAAAAGACAGCGCCTTCACGATATGAACTGATCGTCTTTTGTTTTCCCATCCAAAGGTAAAAAGGGATAAAAGTTGGCAACCTGGAGCTGAGTACGAGCTGCTGCGTGAGCCGACAAACTTTGGTCGCAGAGGAGCAGAGTGCGTCCGTCCTGTTGCCTCCTCCGGTGCAGGCAGGCGGAGATTGAGGACAGCAGGATTAGTGGGGTTTAAAGATGCACAGCCTCCACCTCCACTACTCCACTCTCACTGCTCTCATTCAAAACCCTTCAGACCACAACAAAGAGCCAACAAACACAAGCCGAGATAAAACTTTAGCCGTCCTGCAAGGACTGAAGTTGTTTTAGTAGAATTTATTTACTCGACTTTGAGAATTAGATTTAGAGTTGGGAAGGTGTCGTTTGATTTTTTTATGGAGAATTTCCAGGACAAAGATCATATTTTTGTTGTATGCACGTTGGATTTCTAGTTCTGCCAGTCTCAATGCAGGTTTATCTGCTGGGCTGGATCAACATGCTGACCTGCCCCCAGGCCTCACAGGCTCCACAATTTAGTTTAGATTAAATTAACATGGCTGTTAATAATAATTTTATAATAATATTATGAAAGGAGTTACTCCAAGTGATAAGCCAACAAGCTGCTTTCACACTGCACAAAAAACCCCACTAACACCTGCTAACATCTGGCTGTAGTCCTCAATGAGAAAGCATTCAATCCTGTTTCAAAGGACTCTGTGACACAAGGGTATTTATTGGCTCCATCTATGAACAGCAATGACAAAAACACAGCACCCAGGCTGTAATGCAAATTTTTGACCATTTGCTGGTGTGATGCAATGATGTGCATGGATGTTGGCATGGAGACAGCTAAACAGCTAGAACCATTACTTCTGTTTTCAGTCTCTGGGAACTAAGTGTGACTTTTGTACTTTTTATCCTACAAGACGCTACACTACATACCTCCATATTGCTTTCCTCTGTAACCCCTTTTTCTGGTATGTTTGTGACATCAATCATGATGTCAGGGACACCAGACAAAACACAAAAAGGCAAAAGCATCTACTAGCAATATAAAAGGACCGCCTCTCTGGCTCTAATTTGGAGTTGCAAAACATTTTTGAAGTTTTTTTTTTAAAGAGTCTCATAGTTGCAAAAGACAATAAATATATTCCCACCATATGTCAAACAAGAATGTCTTTAGTACAAACCCTGTGTGTGTATACACATGTTAATATATATAGGGTTTTTTTTCCAATTTTCTTTTATTTTAATTATTTTATTTACTTAGTTCCTTATCTATTTTTCTACCTCTTTGCCTGCCATTTGCCTCTTTCCTTGAGGGTATGGATTAAGGCCCATCTTATCTTCTTTGCAGCAAATTATTATTTTGACACAGTTTAATCTGGCCCACATCACAGGCACAAGCAAAGTGGACAGGCTCTCACACAAAGTTATCATTAGCTGTTGATTTGCACATGATAGTAAAAAAAAAAAGTTTTCCAAGTAAACAAAATACTGTTGTGATCTGTGTCGAGACGTGAGACCTGAGACAGTGGAGTATTATTCATGTGGATGCAAAACCATGAGGGGGTCTGCACTGCTACACTTAATGTTTGGATTGTCATGGTTACAGACAAGAGGATCATTGTGTTAATACCAGACCCCCCAGCCCACTCAAACACACACATGCTCACTCTTGGAGTTGTATACTTGACGAGCCTCACTGACAAAATGCATCCCCTATCCACTGACCTAAACCACCCAGCTCCCTCAGGGTGTAAAACTTTAAGTACACAAGTAAACTGTATCTAGGACACCACAACAATCATAATCCATATAGATCACAATGAATTAGAGAGATGTCCGTATCTGGTTTTGTCATTTGTCTGTGTCATGTGACATCAATAACGACCATTACACCAATGAGTTTTAGTTTTTGGGGTTTTGTTTTGTTTTTTTTACACCTGCAGCGCCTCCAAGCGGCCTATTTGTAGACGACTGGCTCTGATTTAAATGAGCGAGAGGTGCGCTTTACATCTGAGCAACACACCTGTTGATCTTTCATCTCCACAACCAAACCACATTTGTGTTCAGCCCAGACCCACGACTTTTCAAAGCCGCTGGGATTTAACCGCCTTTGTGTTTCACAGCTACTGACGAAGGCACACATGAACTACAGGACAAACAAATATAATCTGGTCATTCATCATCTGCTTCCCCTTTCGTACCTGAACATCATTTGGTATGCACATAAAGAGGAACGGTGGCTACTCCAACATCCTCTTTATCCTGACAAACTAGACTACATTATTAAAAATACATCCAAAAGGACACGCCCAAGTTTTCAAAAGTCTGTCAGGAGTTGGAGGCTGCAGGCGGAGAAGGAGGAGGGTTGTACATGAAACTGTGCAGCATCCGAGCGAATTTAACTGATCATGAATTAAGACTTCGTTTACCAGCAGCAGACGGAGACCCAAACACAAACGCGCTGCTGTAGAAACAGCAACCTGGATATAAAACGCCTCATGAAGCGAGATCCACAGTGTACAGTGCGTGCAGAGAAAACGTCCTCCTCCTCCTCGTGTGATTTATGGTCTCACCTCGACAGATTAGTCTGATGAGCCTCATCCGGCCGTCCGTCCATTCTCCTGAGCGGGCTTTACGGTCACGGATACAGAAACAAAACACGTCCTCAGCGGTTAAACATGTATGACCAGCCTCTCGCAGGCAGCGCTGCCTTGTTCCGATATCTCCTCCATGCTTTTTCCGGGGAGGGACTTCCAGTTCACTCCCCGGCAGCAGCCTGCAGCCTCTCTGTGCACGATGGTCTGCTGCCATCATGCTGCATGATCACACACAGATCATGTCCTTCACAGCTATTTGTAGGAAATCCATCTCTAAACATCGTGTCCAGATAATAACAAAAACTATAGTTAGTCTCATTTTCAGTAATTTATAAATATTTCCAGGTCAGTTTGGTAATGATTGTATTTTTGGGATCCCAGAATTCCTGTAGATACACGCATCAAATGCGGCTAAACGATATTTATTTAGATGATTTCTGACTTCTGTCAGTTCTGTCTCCAAAAACGTTCAGCACGCAGACTTTTCAAAATTGTACATCAAATGTTTTTAAAGTAATAAAAACGACGAGAGAGAAACTGTCTGAATTTACTGTTTCAATAGGATTTTTTTTTTTTAAACAACTTTTATGCGTTTCATGGATACGATGCAAAGTATAGGGAAGTCTTTATTGTGGACATACCATCAACCTGTAAAACAGAAAGCCACGACTTAATTTCAGGAATACTATTTTGTTTCATACGAGTTAAAAACAATGTCGAATGCAATGCACAAGCATTTTTGGTTATTTTCTTCCATGCTTAAATAGTCAGTATCAGTATCAATATCAGAGGATTATTTTGCTGAAGCAAAGAGGCTGAATGTGCAGAATATGTGGAGATCCCTTTTTACAATCTCACAAGCAGACCAGGCAAAAATCAAAACAAGAGTTAATGAAATATATTGTTTATTTACAAGAAGACAAACATTTAAACATTTTAGAGTTCTTCAGAAAGGCACTTAATGAAATTCAAGAGAAAATGAAATTTAGCAAGAAGCCAAGGAAATTTCAATCTGGTAAAGGCACATTTTAAAAAGCAGCGACACACAAGGCAAAGACGTACATGAAGAGCGTACACAAAGACAAAAGTGAACATACCAACAAAGGTTGTTGGTATTTTGAACGGCAGACAAAATGGCAATCATAAATTTTTTTCCCCCATTGCTGTGATTTTAAAAACCTTGGTATTATTTTAAATGAAGGCTTAAGAGGTTCAAAGTAAAACTAAATCAAATATCAATATGGTTTTTCAAGATCTTCTAAAAAATATTAGGAAACAAAAAAACAATACACATATACTGGTACACAGAAGCATAGATACTTCAACAGGCAAACCATTTCACTTTCCCAAATGGTACGAACAACCTTGAGATGAGTGGTGCTGGTGCAATGACATGTTTTCCTGACAAGTGCAGGAAAACATGTGCATGGTGTTGTGAAGATGAAGAACAGAGAGACACAATCAAATCTGATTTCTGGACAGTGAAGAGGAAAGAAGAGCAGAGTGCACAGCAGAGGGTGAAAAAAAGATTACGATTGTAAAAAATATGTACATTTTACTCTTTGTTCCTCCAGACTGTGTTGGTCAGCAGACTATAGCTACATGAGCTGATTCTTTAGAGGGCCGGTGCATTGAATGTGCCGGTCAGGTTTGCTAACAGTTCCTCACTTTTAGTTTCTTTTAGCCACAATCGTTCCTGTCCGTGGAATGTATGGAACCTGAGTGTGTGCACGGTTTTCTCACAACTCAACTAAACTGCACCCATCCCGATTTGACGGCATCTTTACTGGAGCTGTGGAGGAGAGGGAGGGGGTGGAAGACGAGAGTGGTGATCGAAAGAATGATCGAAATCAAAAACAATCGCAAACATAAATATGGCATGACGGACAAGGTGGATTACTACACAGACAAAAAAAAGGAAAAAAATAATGCAGGTGATGTTTTCTGAAGAAAACTTACTTGGAGCCTGCAGATGTGAAATCACCCCACAGGTCAGTGCTGGATTGGGCTGCAGGGGCAGGGGAGCCAAAATCTAAAAGAGGGGCTGAATATGGAGATAGAATACACAATGCTTGATTAACGTTTAAATCATGTGAAGATGTTTTAAACAGATTGGAAGGAAAAGTAAGATGATCACCAGTGTTTGTCTGTACAGCAGGGACTGTCTGCTGCCCCCCAGGGGGCGGTATTAAGCCTCCGGCCTTTGCACCTGGTGGAGGTGGGAGTAGACCCCCACCCATGGGCCGTGCTTTGGCACCACCTGCCTCCTTCTTCTTGATGTTCTGTGTGAACAGTCGTGACAGTTTCTAAATGTCTTTATTTTCAAATTAATCATTCTTCAGAAGTTATATCACTGTTTATTTTAATATGTCCTTTGCGCCTATTGTTGAGGTTGAATGCTCACCCCAATGCTGATCTTGATAGTTTGTCCCTCTTTGAAACTGAGGTCCAGCTTTGGTGTTGTGCTCTCAGAAGCTTCCAGTTTTGCGAGCTCACCTTCCTGCTTCACCCATCTTTAGAAATAAAGATAGAGTTTAAAAGCACAATAACTAACCATAGAGCATCAAGCTAAACAGAAACAATGCAACACCTGAAAGTAGTCCAACAAACTTTATCAAAGAAGGTTTCATTCCTGTAAGAATAGGTGTGCATCTCTTTCACACTAGTTCAGAACTAAAGCAAATGGAATAACAGCACGAAGCACAAATGTGCAAGTATGAATGTTGTTCACAATATCACATATAAACATATCGGTGGAAATGTACAAATAGGTGCATAAAAATATGTACCAGGTAATATGAACTGTTAAACAGATCAGAGGGTAAAATGGGCTGAAACTAACTTACTTAAAATGATCTTGCAATGCTACATTGAAGTCGAAGGAGTCTCCACGATCAGCAAAGCCCAGACCGATAAAAGCATGACGTCCTTTAGAAAAGACAAACATATCAGGGTACCTTCTAAAAAATAAACCAAAAAAAATCTTGTTATGTTTAGTAAAGGACTGAAGTTAAATGACAATTGGCTTACTCATGTGTCATTCTTCCACTATATTAACTTGAATACTAGAAAATCACAAAAGTGTCACGCAGCCATAGAAGCCTGCCTGTAAAAATGCCGTTCTTTTAACTCATTTGATTTATGTTTATATAAATAGTCTTTATAGTCTTTCCCATGAAATGGCAGAAAATAGTTATTTATTCATTTAATTCTACTTAATTCTCCAACTTCTTTTGTGTTTACTCACAAACTACTTTTGTCTGCTTACCAGGCACGTACGTGTACACACACACACACGCTCTCATTTCAGCAGGCTTTTATCACAGAAGCATAATAAACACGTACATGGCATCATTCCCTCAGATGGATAACTTTTCTTAAATAAATAAATAGCAAAAATGGCTGACAAATACACTTTGGCAGTTGTTGATATTCCTTAGCAGCCCTGCGTAATTAAAGCCTATGTCTGTGAACGTCTCAAATGCAACATCATACTTATGATTTCTTTAGTACGGTAATCTGCCTGCTTTCTTTTAAACTAAGTGTTTCTTTTTTGCAAAATGAAGAGCAACAGAGTCTCTGATCAAAGTGTCTTACCATTTCCATCCTCTATCCGGATCACAAAATACCTGCTGGAGTCTGTGACTGCTTCGACTACACACCCAGGATACTGTTCAACTGGAGCTTGGGCAAACAACTCTCCTGCAAAGAACAAATTGATACCCAACAGTGCCTTAGGGTTATTTTTGCTCTGCAAATAATCAACTTGAAAGGCTGGTTGAGAAGGAAAAAACACATATAGCAAAGTTGTTGTCAGGCAAATCATAAGCTTTCGCCATGGTAAATGTCACTGGAACTGTATGATTCGCAGGTTTTCTAGGGATTATTAATAGCAGACTCTAAAGATATAATCTGATGACGTTCTTGGTAACTGCTTAGTTAAAAGATTGCTCATGTTTTGTCTCAAATCAATGAAACTTGAAATGCCAGCAACACACTTGCAGCGTCTAGAACTATCCTGTGTTGGCCATCATAACAAAATGATACAAACATTACATTATATAGATTAATGTTCAGGAAAGAATGTATAACAAGATACTTCAATGTAATCTATCATATTAGTAGGATAAGATTCTCCATTTCTATGGAATAAATCATTATTAAACATGGCAACTGGGACCTGCAGGACCTTCTGTATATTCACTGTCTATTCAGCCTTTTGAAAGAGTGCTGTGCTGCTGAGGATTTCTTCTTTGCAATACTGACTTTGTTTATCGGGTCCACTTTACATTCAAATACATTGATTTCTCTTTTTAAACAGTGCTAATTTAATACTCTTGTGCGTATGGACAATTATTAAAGTGTCCTCTAGCACAATTACTTGCAATAACTGTAACAAAATGTATCATTTTGACATTAGTGAAGAGACACACACAGAATTGTTGTGAATTAGGCACTAACGTGCAGTATGTACATCGTCACATTTGGTTGCAAGGAGATGTCAGTTTGATTACCTGTGTTTTTGTCCTCTAACTTAATGAAGGCCATCTTGCCTTTAGCTGTGATTTTCATCCTACCGCTCCATGCAGGTTCATCCAGCTTCCAGTCAGCGGCACTAGAAAAACAGGAAACACATATCTGTACATGAAAGTGGTTTATCTAATCCTCATTTTCTGGAATGGCTGACTGAAGCACTGTTTTTACACAAGCAGCTGCAGCTATTTGCAAAAGGAGGAAGTGAAATTTAAAGTTTTCTGGGGGACTGACACAAGATACTTGTGTTAACGGTGGTGATCTTTCTTGTTCAGCTTCCAACTGACGAAATTAAATCCTGTAAGAATCTGTACTACTACATAATATCATTAGGTCCTGGGCTAAAAAACAATTCACACAGCTTATATACAGAACAAATCTCTTTATCATATTTTAAAAAATAAAATGTTTTTTCTCTTGAAAACACAATAATGTATTACCACTGTTTGTGGCGTTATCAACCATGTCACAGAGGAAGCCCTTGAGACACACTGGAAAGCTCATATAGGACAGTAAGTGGACCTTGGGTGGAGTGTTTTGTAGTATTTTAAGTAATTTTAAGGATTGTAACTGCCGTTTCTAAAGTGAAGACTGAACCTTTATGACCATTCCTTCCGTCAACAGGATGCTCATAATTTGATCTGTCCATCCAGTCCAGTCGAGCTAACGACAGATCATGTCTTCATACATTTCTCCTGCAGATTTTTTCTGCAAAATAAGGCACGCGTGCTCCAGTTTAACAACAGCTCTTGCATTTGAAGACTGGAGGAATCACCGGGACATGTTCACCGTGCTGACTCCTCGTGTTTATTTAGCTAGTTCACCGCTAGCCTCAACTCTGATCCCGTGCACCCATTATCGGACAGGCATGAGTCCTGACATTTTAAAACTTTCCAGGCTGACTCAAGGATGTCGTCATATCGCACGTCTTTCAAAACCAAACCTTGCTTGTTAAATGACGACTGGTGTAGTCAGCAAGCCACAGCTAAAGACATGTTCAGCGAATAATTCTGGAGGTCGGTGTCATATTTCTGCGAGCAGATACAGCGACGAAGTAGCGTTTCTTAACAGCGTCGTTTGCGCGTCTGTTCACGAGCAGTAGTATCATTTAGCTCGTGTCTGTCTGTCGAGCTAAAGGCTCAGCAGTCAGCGGTGTGGACGGTAATCGACGACTACATTTAGCAGAGACGCAGAAAACAGAGACAAAGATTCAAACTATCAGCCGGCTGTCCGATACTGGATGGGTGGTGAATGTCAGATTAGCTAGGTGGTCAACACTTGCCTCGCGCTCAGTTACGACTTAATGTTAACGTCACTTTTCTCTGAGGTCGTCTTACCGATATCCACGGTTAGAGGCTCGCGGTGGGATCCGGTAAACATGAACCTCGGGTTTGACACAAAGCATTGACTCATAGCTGTTGTCTTCTGCCATTTTGTCAAGTTTCACCAACTATCAAACACTAACTTCCGACTTTCTGCGGCCACCGCGGCCAGAGCTGAAGCGGAGTCACGAGCAGCCGAACAGCGCCGCGTCTGGTCAGGATGGTCAGAGCACCCGAGCTGCGCACAGGGAGGTAGGCTGATGATATCAACACCTGGCTGCAGTGAGGTAGCGAAGGATATCGCACACTTTCTCTACAGTGAAGAAAGAACAAGAAGCATTCAGACCCTTTGGTTAAGTAAAACTATTAATACTCCACTATAACTAAGTGTACATCAAACTGTCAATGGTGCAATACCTGGACATAGGCAACCACTAAAATGTAGGAATTAAATATACTGTAAAGTATCCATTTGTTGTTCGATGTTTATGTATAATTAATTTGCAATCATGAGACTCATAATAGGGAATAGTTATTTTTCAAACATCCACAATCAGTTTATTCCTGTCTCACATTAAATAATTCAAGAAGCTAATAGACCTGCAGGTTTCAAAACAGATAAACAAAATAAAACAAACACCAAGCCCTCTTTTAGACACGTTTATTAAAGGGTATTCAAATGTCATTTGTGTTTTTCAAGTTTTAAAATAACACTGACATCAAAACTAAACAGGTGGCTGTGAATGACTCAAACAAAGCTCAAAGGTAGGTCACATAGGTATGGGATGGTTATTAGCTTTAAATGATCAACTTGAAATAATGACACACCCTTTTATTTCAAGCACTGAACTTGATCACTGGGAGCGGTGTATTAAGAGCACACAGCCTTGATGTTGTAGGTCCCAATCCAGGTCTTAATTTTCAATCAGTGGTTTTGCTGACACCAGAAACTTTCTGGACACGTCCTGGTCAACGCACAGAATTGGAACACTTATGGAAGAAAAGCATTATTGCGGTTTTGAATTTGCCTAAAAAACCTGCTGAGTGCAGCTGTAAGATGTGGATTTATTCAATCAAATAATTAATCATAATTGCACAGATAAAGCACAAGATTAAGAAGCCCTACGTGCTGGAAGATGTATGTATAAGTAGCCAGGAATCATCTGTCATTTAAGGCATACAAGTGTCAAAAGCTTCAAAAATATCACCGCAGTTTTATTTTCTGTGAAGCCTTCAGCAATTATGAGTAATGAATGATTCACGGGCATTTGATGAGGTTCACTGATTTCTTTTATCTTCAATTTGGTGGCATTTAAACAATGTTGTAAAATACTTGTGTGTGGAAAAACAACAGGAAAGACATTCATCAATACCAGACATTTGAATTTGGCTTTGTTCTTCTCATTAAAAAACTGATTTTAACATTTTTAGACCATTACTGTGGTTTTTACCACAAATTTCCCTGACATATTATTTATCAAAATAAAGCAGGTGTCGTGTGTGTCTTCCTTAACACTGGGCATATCATAGTTGTTTCGGAAGAGGCTGTAAACTATTTAATGGCACAATCAGGCAGTTTACTGCAACTGGTGCAAGTCCTCTTTTGTAGATGAATACAGTGCAGCTAGCTGTGAGAGAAGATCAAAATTTGCTATTCTGATTAAAAGCAGCGAGGCAACACACAACAGGGACCTTCATGCACAGTAACTTTGGATTTTAAATTCACAAATAGGTCTGACTTTTCTTATTAGATAAAATTTAACGACACTACCCATACAGTTTACTATGCAGGCTACATCGTCTAATCTCTGATATACCACTGATCTCCTGACCTATACATATTATGTCTCAGAAAGAAAAATACAAACATGAAGACACAATGTAAACAGATTAAAACAAAAGAGATTTTGAAACAAAACACAGCACAGATAATTAGGCAATATGTAAAAATAATCCAGGGAGTAAATTTACTATTATTGCTTGAACAAGCCTAGATTTTGTGACATTCTGTCCCTCTTATCTATACTCTTTGGCCACAGGCTGTGTGCCCACCGGGCATTTCTTTCATAGCCACCAATGCCAAACACGGCCTGTGGTCTATGGAAAGTGCTGGCCTGGGCCTCTGCCTCTGCAATCCAACTACAGTAATAAATTGCACTTTAGTGTATTTTCTACCCAAAGTGTTGGATCACTTCGACTTTGTAACACTTTGAACCCAAGCTGCTGAGCACCAAGTCACGTCTCGGCACTATTCAGCATTTCATTTCCACTGAAACTGCTAAAAGGCCAAGGCCAGATTCCCGGTGGACACCCAGCCATGATCCACACTCCATCAGTGGAAAGGCCAGCTTGTTCAACTGCACATCTCTGGGAAGATTCCCAAAGATTCCTATGCTCTCCTTATTCTCCCTGAAGAAACAAACACCTGATGCCCCGGTGCTTGGCCGACCAATCATACTTAAAATCATAGGGCACCTCATGGTACATCAAAGTATCACAGTGTGTAGGGATGTGAGGCTAAAGCCTGTTCACAGTGTGGAACAGAAAGGGTTTCAGATCTCTGGCTGATCTCTGCCAGCCCCTTGCAACGTTCCACAGGAGGAAAAGACAAGGTGAAAGGCAAAGACCATGCCAGCAAACAGAGCAGAGAGGGTGGAGAAGTTCATTTCAATCCATGCTACGTCTTCATATTTCTAATGTCTGTCAAACGTTTGTGTCATCCCACCACTCTGCTCTTCATACCACACACATCCCCCTTGAACTGCCAGCCTGCATGCCCCCTCAGGGAGACAGCGGAATCTTTGCAGCAAGTAGCTTCTGTTTATCTGCAGAGTCGAAAGCCTGAGGTGCCATCTGGGCCAGTGGGCTGGCGGATCACATGATTGTTTGGACGAACTTGTTCTGATGGTTGCTGCGCGTTCATACGGGTTGGCCTAATGATATAGGGAGAAATAAGAATAAATTACATTACAGATGTTGTTTTGTTTTGGTTTTTACTTTTAGTGGTTTTGTTCTAAATTTGACTGTTGTATTGTTGTTGTAATGTCTTACCGGTCCTGGCATGGATTGTCCTGAGGCATATCTTCTGAAGAAGCACTACCCAAAATCCTTTTTCGAGCTTCAGCATACTCTGCCTCCCGCTGGGCCAATGACTTCATCTGCTGAGATGGACGAGAGGAGGATGCAGGGTTCCCTGCAGTACCGTTGTTTGTAGGACGTTTCAAAATACGTATCTGTGGTGGAGGTGCTGCAGGTAGAGAGTCATCCTGGATTACAATAGCAGTCCGAACTGGTGAACCACCTGAACCCAAGTTGGATTTTCTGTACAAGTTAAAACATGCGAGAAGAATTAAAATACTAGACAAAACCTGCATTACCACTATGTTTTGAGCACTTCAGAAAACTTTTCTCCTTGCTTACTTTGCCTCTTGGTTTATTTTCAGCTTAGCCTCAAGCCTTCGTTCGATTTCCTGAGGGAAAAGACATATTTAGATCATCTGCCTTATTGACCTTGACCTTAAATAAGCCAATGAAGTCTTAATTTCTTGTGACCGGTTTCAAGAATCCAGAAAAATGCTTATGAAAGGTACTGTGACATAATTCAATCGTTGCAAAGTCATAATACCCTTTAGGTATTATGACTTTATGCACATTTTGTGCAGAAGAAGACTAAAATTATAGTTCAAATGTCCTTCCTAATGAAAACAGACCAACACAACACAAAGAAACCTATTCTGCTCATAATCAGAATAATATAATATAATATAATATAATATAACAACAGTGACGTGGACATGTTTTTGAAGCCACTTAAGATGAAACTGCAGAGAATAGAACATTTGATTTTTAGACAGTTGTCAATAATATCAGACTGATAAACACTAGAAAAATCTTAACAAAAATCTTAAAATTATGTAGCTACAATCTAAATATTCAATTTGAGATCCTGAACTAACAACACTGTTATGGTATTGTAATGAATCACCTCAGTGCAGCCTGTCATTTCCGCAATGGGCGGGTCTAAACAATGTGGGAATTGCATGGAAAAAGTGGACTTTTTCATTTTAAGTTTTCTGTGTGAATGCGACTCTGGTTTTACACACATACGAATACACACATACAATGTGTTAGGCATATACAGTGACCTAAAGCTAAGATCAGCCCGTTATCGTTATGGGACGGTGAGGCCTGCAGGACTCAGCCAGGAAGCCAGTCTGCTTTCTTTGATGAGAAAACACACTGAATTAAAAATAACACGTGTATGTATTCTAGGGGCAGACACATCAAACGTATCGCAGATCATTACTACGTGACAGGATCTGGTTATAACCGTGTTTAGAAACGTATTTGTACAACATTAGTGTCTCTCACCCCGCTGTCCGCCGCCTCTTCCCAGCTCTCTGCAACCTCTTCATCCTCCATGTTTAACAGAGCTGTGGCTGGTTATCTCTTCGGCTTTGCTGACTAGCTAACTGTCTCCCATCCACGCACAGAGCATGGGACGGCGGGCAGCGTTCACGCAGAACCGCAGAGGACTCTAACACAGGAGTTTTGATGATCAAGTGAAGGCTTAATTAAGAGATAAAGAAACCTTTCCGTGGCCGCGTGTTATCCCGCTAATGCTCAACTGATGGCAATACCCCCCCCCCGGCTGCCTGCGACTTTAAATCTGGCGTCACGTCCCCCTCGGTGAATCAACCGGCTGCTGGCTTCGTCCACGCGCCGCTCAGATGATGAATAAATAAGTACTGGTTTTAACACAAACAGTTTAGGCTGCTGTCAGTAATGTGAGCTGAAGTTTATCAGCCAAGCAACGCCTCTCAAGTTTAGCCGTTGAAGCGACAAAAGGAAATGACGTTTTATCAACGTTAGCTTAGGTAGCGTCACCTTGTTAGCTTCCCTAACAACTAACCGGCTGGCTAGTTAAAATTGTTTAAATGTGGACTCAGACATGACTCATTTAACTACTTTATGTTTGTCTCTGAGCAGCGAAAGAGACTCTGAGTACTCCACCACACAGTGATGTTTTTAGTGGTGGCACTGAGAAATTTAGTTCATGTGGTCCTGAACGCAACTGCTGCATTCATGGCTTGTGTCGTAACTGAAACCACCACGTCGTCTAAAGAGTCGCTCTTGGGGTATAAATTAATTTAAGGATTAATGAAAGGTTGATTTAATTCAGTGTCTGCATTATTTCCAAATAACAGCGGGTAACTGTTATTAATATTGTGGTAATATAGGCCTAGATATTTTATTTAGACTCATACCCGTCTGTATGGTCATACTGGCAAAATACCAAACTTTTTAGTTTTAGTACCTAAGAGCGTACATTCATTGTAACATTTATTCCGTGTATTGTATGTTTGGCCTTTTTAATGTTTCCCATTCCAGATAACTATGACCAACAGGTAGGCTACTTCTTTATACAAGTTAGCATTAGTCTTGTTTGTCTTTAGAAACAAGACTAAAGTGACTTGTTCTAAAAAAAAGAATCTGCATTTTTGGTTCAAATATTCAGCACTAAAGGTCATCTTACACTGCAGATTTTCTTGTGTTGTGTCAGGTCCCCCTTGTTTTCATTACCATATTTCCCACTTCCCTTATTAACCAAGAGGACATTGGCTACATGATGGTACTCAGAGCTGAAAAAACTCTCCATATCATTCAGCACCAGATTTATCAGATAACAAAACTCTTTCTTTTGTGGGTTTAAATGAATACATATCATACACAAAATTGAATTGCATGTAATTAATTTTATTTGGCTATTTGGTTGTTGGTTATTTTGTTATTGTCTGTTGTTGTTTTTTTTATCATGCAAGAGCTATAAGTTAAACATGTGCTTAACTTTTGATTTTAACATCATGTATATTGCATGAGAACCGTTAGCTGAAGCATGGCAGTATAGTTCCATAACCCACCAATAACTGGTGTACTAAGTCATTTCATTCTAGGATGAAACCTATGGAGGCATCATGTCACCACCAAGAACCTGATCAAAAAAGAAAGATTAAGACAGTCTTTTTTGATCAGACAGTCTGCAGGTTCTTGGTGGTGACATGATGCCTCCTTAGGTTTCAGAAAATAATAGTATTATTATTATTATTTTTTTTTTTACCAGTTTTCATATTGTTGCAAAGTACATGACATGTTGCAAGAAGTAGATCAATGACATTTCTGCCTTAATCTTTCTTTTTTGATCAGACAGTCTTAGTAAAAGCATCCATTTACATTCTCAGCTGCAATGCCACTGCACATTTTACTAGAGCCAAAATGAGTCTAATGAGGAACATTTATACCGTATGTAATTAATTATGGGAAACTAATGTTTATTTTAGGTGAATTCAAACTCCACCAGCCAGGACAACGCATTTGCCCACAGCAGCTGGGGGCGCAGTGTTTGATACATCGGACCCACCCAGATACCACAGACAGTCAGCGGCTGCTACAGCGTCGCTGAGCTGCGGAGGACGCTGTTCACAGAGCGGAAGATGGCGACTATTTGGAGGCTGCAGAGGAACCTCCGGAGCTGATACCGGGGGAAGGAGAGGAGAGACACACACATCAGAGCCCATAAACGACCACATCTAAAACAACGGTATTAATAATACTGCAGCAGTAACAGACCTAAGTTGGTATCATTTAAGGGGGAAGCCCTGACAAAGTAACTGACATCAGAGAAGCTAACGCTAGTCAATTACAGTTCACAGCCTCTGCTCAAGCTACCGCTAGCAAAGATTATCAGCAGTAGACTGAAGATGTCAGCTAGCTTGCTAGCTGGCAGTGTGTAATGTTAGCTGAGACTGCTGTTCTGCAATGATGCCGTGTCATTTAGATAATTTAGAAGCGGGCGATTCCTTGCTATGTCAAGCAGAACTATTTAAACATCTGATCTTTGTCTATGTGTCGCTAGCTAAAGATTCGGAGGTCCTGGCTGGCGGTAGCCTTGATGCTCGTGATTAGTTAGCTAGCATTAGCCAGTGCTAGCTTCGATTCTCGCAGGATCAAACGTTAAATTCAAGAACATGAAGCTGTTAGACGCCGGTCACGCAGTGAAATAGTCGTGTTTAGCATAACCAATTCTCGGTGTAGCTGTGTGACATCTCACGTTCCCAAATTTGCTAATGTGGTTTGCCTTCATGTGGTAATTAGCTTTAGCAGTCTAACATTCCATTTATTATATGACGGCTAGCGACAGCTAGTTCGATGTAGCTAACGATGTAAGGGGTGCATGTTATGTGGAGGGGCCAGCTGCTCAGTCTGAAGAAAGGGCACCACCCGTTTCAGACAATGGATGTGACACTAAAGATTGCTGAGCACTAAATGCCACAAAAATGGTATGGTGGTTGCAGCTTTGCAGTGTCATTGGGTTTCCTGGGAAGGACCAACCTACTTCAGCTTTGATCAAGGCTTCATCCTCATTAAAACTGAGTTGTGGGACCCAATAAAAACGTTAAAGTCAGGTGTAAAATGTACACGTTTGCTTGGAATAATGACCGATTTTAATTGCTTTTACAGAGTAGCTAATTGCAGCTGATGTTAAATAAATATGCTCCTGAATATCATGAACATTATTGCATGCATCACTAGCATGTCTCCCCTGGTCTCAGCAGACAATAATGTCCCGCTCCCCTGACAATGAGGATGGATGCTTTGTTGCCATGGATACAGAGGACGATGGTGCAGAGCCTGCTGGGATAACAGAGGAAGTAGAGACAAAGATGGGGTCCTGTCGACAAGAAGGGAACATGGACAGCGGTGCCAAAGGAGGGGGGAGAACAATGGTGGAGTTGCCAGAGGAAGTTCTTGAGTATATTCTGTCCTTTCTGTCCCCTTACCAGGAGCACAAGACTGCTGCACTTGTCTGTAAGCAGTGGTACCGTCTCATTAAAGGTATGCTTCTCATATATTTACACAGTCCTATATAAAACTGAATCTGAAGGTGGACTGATTGCAGTTGGTGGGAGTGGGTGTTACGCTGAGAGCAGTAAAAATATCTTTAACCACCCAAGAGAGAAAGTAATATCCATGATCAGATCATTGTTAACTTGACATTTTCGGTTCTTTTTGTAAATAATATTTCATCCATACTAGGTGTTGCTTATCAGTGCTACCACGGTTTCTTGAGAGCTGTCCAGGAGGGAAATATTCAGTGGGAAAGTCGCACATACCCATATCCAGGAACCCCTATCACTCAGCGCTTCTCACACAGTCAGTATATGATGCTTTACCCACTCAATGTAAAAATAAGTAACATGTCATGTATACAGTGGTGAATAAGTATTTTTACCAGGAGTCATGAACGTAGAACTCAAGGTTGTGTATCTGACATCTCAACAAGTACCAGTACAATTTGAGCTTTTCAACTGTCAGATTTTTAAGTTCAGTGTGCAGCAGATAAAATAGCTTCTGCCATCTGCAAGATTAGTGGTTTATGAAAAGAGCAACATCTGACACTTAATCCATTTTGTTATCTGATGGACTTGCACAACACTTAAAATAGATTTAGTAGTATGAATGCAGCCCATATTCATGTTTTTAGTTTCAACCTGATGGAAGCTGTGAACATTTTAAAACAAGCAATGACCAAAGTGCTTTCATAGAGAAATTAAATTATGGGATTAATCAATTAATGATCACAGTCAAACATAAGTTATGAAGCTAAAACACAGATTAAAAAAAAATACACACACACACACACATTTATATATATATATATATATACACACACTCACACATTTATATATATATATACACACACACGGCCTAATCAAGTAAAATACAAAGTAAAAATCCCACAGTTTTGTCAGACATGTTCTTCAGAGTGATAATTAACAGGTTAAAGAAAAAACATGGGCCTTCAGACAGTCTATGTGCCAAAGACTGAGATGATTTTGTTTTTAATAATCAGTTTAACATTTTTAACATGACATTTTTAAGCTTTTAAAATGCAATGATTTGTTATAAACACTGAATTTTTCACAAGTACAAATGCCAAATGCTGTAGCTATATTCACTGAAATAAGGGCCATTTACCTTAATTCTTATCTGTTTGTTGATGTGGCATAATTTGCAATTTTAATGATGCATGTAAAATGATTGTAGTGTTAGACTGTAAGCTTAACTGTGGATTTTTGAGGTCATCTGATGGAGAAAACTAGGCCATCTTAAAAGATTGTTATTTTAAATCATGAAGTAATCTCTTAATGCAGCTGCAACACTCACCATTTTGTTGGAAACACTAGGCACAAAGTATATAAAAATATATAAAAAGTTCACTGTTTACTGCAGTTGCTATGAATTCATGGCAATTCTTCTCTTTTTAAATTGCAGGTGCATGTTATTATGACTCAAACCAGTCCATGTATGTGTTTGGAGGTTGCACACAAAGTAGCTGCAATGCTGCCTTCAATGATCTATGGAGACTTGACCTCAACAGCAAGGAGTGGATCCGCCCTTTAGCCTCAGGTATGAGTAGGTTACAAGCAGTACAGGCCGACAGGAATCAGAGCTCTTTTACAACCTGTAGCTCTGGTAAAAAGGTTACTTCACATGGGGCTTATATAAGAGGAACTGTGGGAGGGTGAACTACATTAGTGAATTTAGTACTCAGATGCTCAGCAGCTGAGGATGCAATGTTTGAGGAGGTGGTGTTATAAAAATAAAGAAGCGCTGATGAAATCATAGTGTAGTGAAATAATTTTACTTGTGCACTTACAGTTTATTGCTGTAAACCTTAGAGCTAGACCTATTGTGCCTTTTATGAAATTGCTTGTCAAGGATTAAGGGGCAGAGCTCTGTGCATGTCACCTGTGTAAAGAGCATTTGCTGAGAGATTTGTTCTACTGTGTCACACAGTTAGTACTCATGTGTTTTGAAATACTTTTTGACACATGGATGTTAGTTGAGGTTGAAAAAGAATCGTGCAGTCTTACTGTGTGATTTATTCAGCCACTTCACTGCAGGCTTTAACGAGGAGTCAACTTGAAAGTAATTTAGAGTGTTGATTTCACAAACATGCAACATCATACATTTTTTTTCCCAAAATTTGTGGTATATCTTTGCAATTTGTTTTTGCAGGCTCTTATCCATCTCCTAAAGCTGGAGCTACGCTAGTGATGCACAAAGATCTATTAGTTCTGTTTGGGGGGTGGACTCGCCCCAGCCCGTATCCACTGCACCAACCAGAAAGGTTTTTTGATGAAATCCACACATACTCCCCTTCAAAGAACTGGTGAGAGACACTTCAGTTCAAGGAGTTGTGATTGTAAACGGTTGAAACTTTGTACAGTTGAACTTGTCATCATCAGTATTCTTTTTTCCATTTCTGTGATTCCTGTTGTCTCAGGTGGAACTGTATAGTAACAACACATGGACCTCCACCTATGGCTGGCCACTCCTCCTCTGTGATTGGAAACACCATGGTGGTGTTTGGAGGATCACTAGGAGCGCGTCAAATGTATGAATGTATTTAAATACACATTATCCAAAATTGAACTGCAAAAATATAATCCTGAACGCTTTTTAAAAGACAGCAAACATGATGGAACATCCCGTGGTTTGTATGCTACGGTGTTCCACGTCATTGTCTTTAGACAGTAAAAATGTTACTGACTTCTCAGGTGTCAGGTGATTGTGAGTATATGATTTACCAAGATGGCTTAAGTTACATCACACACAGCCTGAAATGCAGTCGCCATAGTCATGCGCATAAAAGCGCACAGCCTGTGCACCTTTTTTAAACCCACTACCATATAAATTGATGTAACTCTCAAACTTTGTTAATTAAAGTGTCTCAGTGAAACAAACCTTTGGTTGTCGCACCTCACTATGTTGTGTCTCATGGTTCTGATCAGGAGTAACGAAGTCTGGGTTCTGGATCTGGAGCAGTGGTCCTGGTCCAAACCACCCATATCTGGCCCGTCACCTCACCCGCGAGGAGGCCAGTCACAAGTAAGAAGGATTCAGCATTCAAGCAAGACAAAGTCATCTGTTTGTTTTTTGCTCATGCCACCTTTTTTACAAGGCCCTACCCAAGTCTGGCAGCAAAGTTATTTAGACAAAGTTTTACAACAACTGTCTCCTTTCCGTGCAATTGTGGGTGCTGAAACCCACCATTTAACTCTTTCATGTGAAACTAAATGTCAACCTGTAAATGTTTTCCTACCAGATTGTGATTGATGATCAGACGTTGCTCATCTTGGGAGGCTGTGGTGGCCCTAATGCAGTAAGTTTATTTACCTCTATCTCTCTGCTGGTTAGTAAATGTGATTATAAGTGCACACTTTAGATTCATCCTGTTGTTTTGTGTGTTAAAGCTCCTTAAAGATGCCTGGCTGCTCCACATGGATGCACCACCGTGGAGGTGGCAGCAGCTGCAGGTGGAGAATGAGGACCATGGTGCCCCGGAGCTGTGGTGTCACCCAGCTTGTAGAGTGAGTGTCTGTCTCAGCTGTCTGTCTTGTTCAGCAGTAATCAATAGATTGATCATGAATGCATTTTTTTTTTTTTCCTCACCTTGTTCATTTTCCACTAGGTAGGACAGTGTGTGGTGGTTTTCTCACAGGCTCCATCTGGCCGTGCACCACTCAGCCCAAGTCTTAACTCTCGGCCCTCCCCCATAAGTGCCACACCTGCCCCTCTGGGCCCTGAACCACCTTCTCTGCGCTCTCAGTCTCCTGTTCGGAGTGGCGCTGCTGGTGTTGTTCTGGGAGCTGTTGAAGAGGCCCCGTGCGTAAATGGCCGTTGGGGCACGCTGAGACCTCGTCCCTCAGTGAGAGGAAGTGCGAGAGATGGGAGCCCATCTTCATCCCAGCAGCCCTCTCCTTCACAAGGCCCAGACAGCCCCCCTCTTCCACCACTCCCCCCTTTATTAAATGGATCCTCCCCTTCGCCCCGGACCAGCCCAGCCCAGGCTGCATCTCCTCCCTCTCGCCCTCACCTGCCTGCCTCTACAGACTATGACTGGGAGTCTCCCCCCTCTGCCGCTCATCACTCCGAGGTACCCAGCACCAACGGCCTCCATACACCTCCTTCAGGCTCCCCACGCACTCCCCCAGGAGCAGTGTCCCCTGCTGCCTTACGACGAGGTCTGGAAGCAGTGAAAAACAAATCTTCTTCATCTTTACCATCTTCATCATCATCGTCCTCCCTTCAGACTCAGGGGGCTTCACCTGGAGGAAGTGGTGGTGGAGGAGGAGCAGGTCCTCCTGGTACCCCTCCATCATCATCCTCCAGCCCCCCACAGGCTGCTGGAGCTGATGGACATGCTATCCCACCTATTGCACGGCGTCTTGGCCATCACCCACCTCAGAGCCTGAACGTGGGGAAACCTCTGTACCAGTCTCTCAACTGCAAGCCCATGCAGATGTACGTGTTGGATGTGTCCCGGGCTAAATCTGCTGGGGTGGTGTCCTGGAGAGTTTATGGGAATGGAACTCCCGCTGCGGTTACAGGGCCACCTGAGACCAGCCTTCATACAGTGGTACAGGGAAGGGGAGAGCTCATCATTTTTGGGGGCCTCATGGACAAAAAACAGAATGTGAAGTACTACCCGAAAACCAACGCCTTGTACTTTGTACGCGCTAAAAGGTAATGCAGCCTCAGGCGGGATTGGGAAGACAGATGCTCCACCCTGTGACCACACAAGGGAATTGACACACAAGGCCTTTTTCCTATAGAGAGGATTATGGGAAAAGAACATAATCATTGTTAGATGTTCCACTTCAAATTCACTATTCTCCCTTCTGCCTACTGCAAGCGTTCAAAATAAAACACTTTAACTACACTTTGATAAAAATGTTTGAATGAGAATCCTGACTGTGCGTGTGTGTTTGTGACTGCAGTGATTAGAGTGAACAGGACATTTTTTGTTGTTCTTCAAAAGATGATCAACCAAACTATAACATTTCTGTTCTGTGTCAACCTCTGAACTCTTTGGCCAAGAGGAACCCTGGAAGAACTGATGCTTTGAACTGAAACAGTGGACGACTTGATCTTTTTGTATCACTCTTAGAGCCTGCGATGTTTACATTGAAAACAATGAGAGTGTGTGTATCTGTGTGTGTGTGTGTGTGTGTGTGTGTGTGTGTGTGTGTGTGTGCGCGTGTGCGTGCGTGCGTGCACGGTGGTGGTTAAAAGCTGTTGACTTATGTGTGTCGGGCGCCATGGTGGATGAGAGATGTGGCACTGTACTATAACATAGTTAAACAATAAAGACCTCCATGTGTGCTCTGAGTCCCCTCCTGTGTGTGTGTGTATTTTATCAAACATCACTGCTTTGACAAGATCTGACAGTATGGTTCATAAGAAATCTCTCTGCAGTGTGTGATCACATTGTTGATATGATTGATATTTTTTAATTTTAGCTTTTAACTGTAAATAAGATGCATGGAGGCAATAAACAGTGACCATGAGAATTTCTAAGCAGCTGAAATAATAAAGCTGATATTGAGTCACTACTCAATACATCATGAAGCTAATTGCTGCATTAAAATATCCTAATTATTTTGGAAGAAAAATTGACATTTTAATTAGGTTATCAAATATTCAAATAACCATATTAAAGTTTAAATTCAGTGAGTCTGATCAAAAACTTAAATCTAATGGATATGCAGAGTCCTTTAATCTTCAAATGAACACTTCTGTTATACAACTAATAGCAACATGAACAATAGCAAGTTGTTAATCTCAATGTATTCTGAGCAGGGCATTTCAGTGGCTGCTCTGAGCTCTTACCTGGATCGTTGACTGAACATAAGCTGATAGGACAGAAGTCTTATCAATTTATTATCCTTGGTTGCCATGGTTTTCAAGTTTTCCATAAGATGGAATACTGAACACATTTACAACTTTACAAGACAGGTGGGAAACATCATCTGCCAAAGATCCAGTGAAACCATTGGCATCTTTGGAACCTTTGTTTCTGTGCTGTAGTGTTTGTTTTATCCAGCCACAGGCCTTGGAGGTCAGCAGAAGGTGTTAGAGGTTGTAGCTCATCATGGATCTGTAGATTAGCGTCCTCTAGTGGCGTGTGATTTGCATACAACACAAAAGTCACCCCATCTGCAAGTAGCACCATTTGTTTAAAATGTAATTTACAGTCAACAAATGCTCCAGAGAATTCATGAATATGAACAGATACACCATATTATTATCCCTGTACCCTGAACTAATTTTTATTCTGGTAAAACAAACCACTTTAGTTTAATTGTATAATGCAAAAGAAAAAGACAGCATGGGTTTGTTTGTTTGTTTTGTTTCTAAGATTATCCCTACTGTCTTTGGCAGATTAACCTGGTTTCAGACACCTAACTCAGTCACTTGGCTCCTTGCGCTCCCTTCCCTCAGACACCCCCCACCCCCCTCTTTGACCAACAATAACCTTTTACCCAGAGAGCTGCTATAGGAGCAGAGCTGGGGCCGTTTAGAGCAGGATCATTTGATTGGTGCAGACTCAGGGAAGTGGTGATGTGGCAGACAGGACTGAAAGGCTATTGGCTCTGACCTGAGGCAGTGGGAGGAAACTCTGACAATGAATGTGCTGAGGACACATGTTTACAATGATGAGGGAGAGAGGAAGAATGGAGCTGCACAGGAGCACTAAACACTGTGAGTTTCTGAATGAAGTCACCAAATCTAAGAGATACTTTGATAACTTTGCATGTCAGAGGAGTTTTGATTATTAGTGTGTTTGCCTCTGGTGCTTGCGCTGGCCATGGTAGTGTATTTGTATGTTGGTTTGAATGAATTCAGCTGGAGTCCTGTGTGACTTGCTCATGTCAGGTGATATGCACTGAGTGATGCATCCTTTAATGTTTGATTTAGTGTTAAATGAAGTGGTTCTTGCATTTTCAGGTGTAGTCTTGATGAATTTCATGCTGCATGTTTAAAGAGTTAAAGAGAACCGTCCTGACAGGTCTTATGTCATGTCATGTGAGGAGTTAATTGTTTCCATTCCAGCAGGACTCCTCATTATTTCTCTTCTGTTCACGCACATGCACTCCCTGTCCTGATATATAGAGCTCAGCCTTTGTAAACATACCTGAACCTCTCAGTTCAACATGAATACATTTTGTTGCAGATGGTGCCTCCTTCAAACGGCCTAGCAGACAAGGAAGCTAACAAAAGTCACCAGAGAAGGACACTGAAGGGACACGCTGGCCTGCAGTGTCACAGGAGAAACCAATATTAAATGCGTCATCACAGAAACTGATAGCATTTGTTTCTGACTTCACTGTTCTCTCTGCTCCTGGACAAACTGAGACCAGGGGGACAACCTCTCTGACTTCTCAGGGATCACCAGTGCTTGCCTGCTGAAGATTTCACCAAAAGAGTCTGCTTTAGATGCCCAACCTTCACACAGGATGGCATCCACTGTGTCCACTCTACCTCATGGCGTCTTTGGCACCTCACCCCCCCCTCCAGCTGTCTGGCCCCCTCTTGACTTTGCCCTGGGCGCTCTTGCATGCTGTGCGGCCTGTGTGTTCACCAATCCCCTGGAGGTCATCAAGACGCGCCTGCAGCTTCAGGGAGAGCTACGTGCACGGGGGTCCTACAAGAGACACTACCGTGGTGTCCTGCAGGCACTCTGGGTTGTAGGCCGCACAGATGGGCTTCGGGGCCTGCAGAAGGGGCTCTCAGTTGGGCTGATTTACCAGGGTGTGATGAATGGTGTGAGGCTGGGGTCCTACTCCTATTGTGAAGCTCTGGGTATCACCTCGCTCCATGGTGGGAGTCTGCTGTCAGGGGCGGGAGCCGGAGCACTGGGTGCCTTCATTGCCTCTCCTGCCTATCTGGTAAGTTTACTTTCTAGTTTATGATCCCTTCATAACATTTAGTTTCTAGTTG
Source organism: Datnioides undecimradiatus (assembly GCA_008933995.1). Classification (NCBI taxonomy): domain Eukaryota; kingdom Metazoa; phylum Chordata; class Actinopteri; order Lobotiformes; family Datnioididae; genus Datnioides; species Datnioides undecimradiatus. The sequence continues at coordinate 8,924,800 of WARS01000013.1, read as the reverse complement.
CAACCCTTCAGCGCTCAGGGTAAATTTATAACTTGTGAGCAGTTAATTTAAAAAGTGATTAATTTCACTTTCAGACAGAAAATGTCATTAGTTTTAGTGGCCTAAAGAGGTGAAACGATACAGTATTTGTCAAGAAAAAAGCAAATACTTGAAAAAACATTAAAATAATAAACATTTTTGTGTGGTGGTCTGTTTTGGTTTTTTTTTATAATTCCTACTCTGGTAATCATCTTGCATGGGTTGTGACAAGAACCATAGCTCTACATGTAATTATAGGTAAGCTCTTTAGTTTTTTTTTTAATGAATCAACAGGTGGTACAAACAGTTTGTTGGTAAATTTAGATTGTATTCAGTTACTGTCTACGAAACGATTACAGTTACTGTGATTGTTGTGCTTTATGTCACAACTTAATGTTAAAATCATATACACTGGTGCTACTGTGCATACTGTTGAATGAGAGTCTTGTGCTTGTTTTTTGAGGGAACATTGAAACAAATCCTTCAAATGTTGGGCGAGATGTCTGCAATTATGTAAATATGTTGGTATCTGTTTTGTGTGAGGTCAAAAATTAAGCTTAATAGGAAACTGAAACCGCATGGCCCATTGAGAGCTGATCACCTGATTAGGTTACACTCTACACACTCAACCTCATGTGCACATGTTAAAAAAACCCAAATAAGTTAATTAACAGCAAACAACTGACACAAGCTACAAGAAGACAAGAGAGCTAATGTGGAAAGGCGATAATGGGGGTTGTCTTTCTATTGCAACACATCAGGTTTTTAAATAGATCAGCAGCCAGTAGTATTTCAATGTTACGATTACACTGTTAACACACCACAAAGCTTGAGCAATGTTGCAGAGAAAGAGGTGTTCATAGTTTATTCATATCAGTGACAACTAGGCGCACTCTCCTACCCATACTGTGTAAATGGCCTTTAAAAGTTTAACCACAGTCAGTATGAAGCTTCAGCGGTCTGAGGATCTTCCAAAGTTATGATCTTTTTAATGAGCCATTATTCTTTTTTCACATCTCAAGACCTTGTGTTTGCTTGGTGAGCTAAACAAAAAGAGGAAATATTTTTTCTAAAAACACTGCAAATATGCAAGATGCACACTTGATATGTAAACAGGAAAGCATTATGGACAGCTAGTAGTAACTATTTCAACAAGCAAAGGGCATGTGGGTATTGTTTGAGGGCACAAAATTGTGAATCTATTGTTTTTTTAACACTAACTGGTTTGAGCCTCTAAAGGCAAAGATAAAGGGTGAGGTTACTAAAGGGAGCTTCAGGGGGAAAAGATGAGAAACAACAGCATCTTTCTAACTGGGTGAAACAAATGTGGGTTGTCACCCTTCTATTGAAACATGACATTGTGGACGATCATCGTGTGGCATGAGCAACAGTATCGTAATTCATTTAAAACAGGCATGAAAGGACACCAGCTCAGTTTCAAAGGTGCCTCAAATGTCCTGAATCTATTTTTATCCAGTGAGTGCCTGTGAGGCAAAGTAACATCACACAGACATGAGTGTATATTAGAGTCAGATTAGTCATGGATCACATTTAATTTGATTACATCTAGTTTGACAAGTCAAACAATATCATCTCATCCTATTTTATCCAGATGGATGAGTAATCAAGTTATCTGTCCAGGCCCATCTTTGTTTGTCAAAGTAGATACAGATTTAATGTGCATCAGTAAAACCAGGGGAGAATCAAAACACTCATAAATGTTTATTTTTTTCAACATGTGTTTGTATGTTCACACCGGTCTCAGATGTCTCCTGATTTACAGCACAGTTTAAAACGTCCTCTGCATGTGCAGGAGTAGTGTTGTTTTTGTTTTTTTGCACCAGCTGTCAGTCAATACATTTGAAAACCATCTAACCCTCTGCACCGTCATGGAAAGACAATATCTTTGGATGACGTGTTTGTCGATATCTTGGTCACTAAATATACTCTTCACTTTGCTTTAACCAACCCACTGCTGCCAAAAATATACAGTATCTTGTGGCTCCTTGCTGTGTGCATTTGGCAGTGAAAGAAGCCAAGCAAGGTCAAGGTTATTTTACTGAGGCTCTGTAAAAGATAGAGTGAAGAGGCGGCTTGGTTTTGTGCTATAAGTCATGCATCAGTTTGTTTGTTAAGGTTTGGTGCAACGCAATCACTGATTTGTTTGTCAGACAGGTTCTGGTGATGTGTGTGTTACGAAACTCATATCTGATAGCCATTGGTTACCTGTAATTGTTATCCTGGCATCTGACTCAGACATTATCCAACTTAGAGACAAGTCCGGTTTTGTTTGTACTTCGATTCATTCGAGTCTGAATGCGCCTTAACACTGTATGCTGCATTTCCTTCACAGGTGAAAACCCATCTACAAGCTCAGACTGTGGAAACCATAGCTGTGGGCCACCAGCATAACCATCTGGTAAGACATATTAAATGTAAGACACCTGAACATGTTATAAGTTGTTATATCTGGAATTGTTTTTTATCACCCACAGTGGCAGTCAGTATTCATCAAAAAAGACAGAGATACAGCATTGATTATCAGAACTGGTTTATTCACATACTGTTTAATAGCTGTTATTGGTGGACTGCTTCTGTGAGTAAAAAATTTTAATGGATCCGACAGTTGCTCCTAAAAAGGAACAAAAACACATTTTTGTCAGTATATATTATCACCCCATGACAGAATAACATTCACAGTGTCATAAGTTATTATTTGCTACTTCCAACACACCTTTGTTTTCTTCCATTTCAGGGAGTGTCTGATGCCTTTGTTACCATCTATAGAAGAGAAGGTTTAATTGGCTTGTGGAGGGGCGTGAACGGGGCTGTGCCTCGTGTCATGGTGGGATCAGCTGCTCAACTGGCAACCTTCACCTCAGCCAAAGACTGGGTGTCACATTCCCAGGTAGCTGTGCGAAACAGCTGATAGCTTTTCCAAGGCCTTGCGCCAGAACAGCTGCTGTCACGGCCAAAAGTCAGACATCAGTTAATAATCAATTTCTTTCTTTCCCTGCAGTGGTTCAGTCCAAACAGCTGGCTCACAGCTTTGATTGCCGCAATGATCAGTGGAGTTGCCGTGGCGATCACCATGACACCATTTGACGTCATCAGTACACGTCTGTACAACCAGCCTGTGGATGAATCTAATAGGGTGAGTTTAAGTGACCTCTTTTCATCAAATTTGTTCTTACAAGCAGTATATGCACAAAAACTATTGTCAGATCAAGTGCACTAAGTGCACACAAAGACAAAGGCTCTGGAGACCTATTGTTTTTCTTGTTTGTCTTTTAGGGCCGTCTGTACCACGGGTTTTCAGATTGTATGCTGAAGGTGTGCCAAGCTGAGGGTCTGCTGGGGTTGTATAAAGGCATGGGCCCTGTCTTTCTGCGTCTGGCTCCACACACAGTGCTCAGCATGCTGTTCTGGGATCTGATGAGGCAACAGACAGTAAAGAACCAGAGCCAGGGAAGAAGCTGAAACATGAAAGATGATTGACTGGATTGTCAGGGTCTATCAGTTCATGAAACACTGAAATTAAAGCAAAAGTTTGGCATTTTGGTAAATGGGCAAGCTGGATGAGAAGACTGACCCCACTTGCATGTCTGTACAATAAATATGAAGCCAGTAGCCAGTTAGCTAGCTTAGCATAAAGACTTGAAACAGGGGGAAACAGTGAGCCTGGTTCTGTTTAACTGTATCAAAATCTACCCATAAGAATCTAACAAGCTCAGTAATCAACACATTATATCTGGTTTAATTGACTATATTTAATTTGCCGATTTCTTGGCCACGACCATAACCTCCTGAAGTCTCCTCTGGTTGCCTAGCAACTGCTCAGTGCCGAAAGTCTGGCACATAAAAACCCCAGAAAATGGCAGGCTGTCAGCTTCACACTTTGGTTTATGATCACATTAAAGAAAACATAACATGTTCATTAGTGAGCTTTAGAGATGCTGTGTTTTGTTTAGAATGACCAAGAATAGCTGTTTCTCCCAGTCCCATTCTTTGTGATAAACTAAGCTTAGTTAAAGGTTGCTGGCCAAAATGTTGAACTGTTCCTGACGCAAGGAGGATGGCTGAACATTTAAGTACTTGATAAAGACGGACAAATATTGCACAGACTCATAACAAACATTTTCCTGTCAAATTTCTCAGTATGCAAAGCTGCTGATGAACTGCGAATTTACAAACTCGCAGCAAAGCTGAAATGAGAGAAGTGAGACCTGCACGGTTTGCAGACATATCAATGGAGTGACAATGAACAGTCTGAGGAACCAGTTTGAGTTATTAAAACTTAAACTTGTACTTGTATTCCATGTTTGTAATTTGTCACAGTTTAATGAATAACTCTAGTTGGCTTGCCTCGTTTAATGTAATAAAAGAACATCGGACAGGAGTGTTTTTATTTACTGACATTTGAGCTACTTGTACCTAAATCACAAAATGCCATTTGATTTGAGGTTTATTTACAGAAATGTAATCTATTGGTACTTCAAGCCTTTGAACAGTAGTTAATAATAAATACATTTTTGTATGAAATGTGTCAAATATATGTTGTTTTTGTATCCACTTAAACACAATCATTGCATCATTGAAATGTATGATATCTAATACGGATTGTAAGCTAAGTGTGATGTTTATTTTGACCCACTGAGACGGCGCCTGATTGCTCTGTGAGCCTAATCAACTTTTTGAGAGGATGTTCAGCCTCTTTCATCACAAACTGATTAAAAACTGTCAAACATGCTCAAATCACATTTGACCTTTGGAACTGAGTATTGAAGTGCACTCAGGCCTGATTAGCAGAAAGAAATAAGGGCATGGCAACAGTTTGGCTCAGAGGAGTTCTGGCTTGTAGTTTCTGATCAGGTTCTTTTAAGCAGCATGGGTGAGAAATCATAGTGCCCTTGTTAAGACGAGGAAAACGTAGAAATGTTTCTTTTCTTCAGCTGGATCCTGGGAAGTTCTGAATGGATGCCTTTTCCATCAAGTCCAACAGACAGTTTTTTTCAAGGTGAGTTGACTTTTCTTCTTCTTCAGGGGAATAAAATACTAAAGTACGTCTGTGTTAAGTTCTTTCTTTACACACATAATTGCATAACATTACATAATTGTTGTTTGTGTTGTTAAACATGTTTTAAAGGTGTTGTGGGTGCATGCGGAATATCTTTGCTCTGCAATTTGCTGAGAGTTTACCACTTCATTCAAACACACAGGTGAGCTGATTCTGTGAAAAAGAAATAAAATATTTCACATATGTTTTTGGGTTCATAGGTTTTTTTATGTGCAGTTTATTCATTGTCTTATTTTCTCTCTACGCAGTGATTCTGAATCTGAAACTGAAAGCAAACAGAGGTCATCTTCTCCCAGCAAGCCTCTTGGAGGGAACTGGAGAACATCTCTCCAGTTCTGGTCCTTGGTAGTCCTCTTGTCTCTGGTGGGCTCGAGAGTTTCCTCTCTGATAGTGCTGGAGTTTTCTCTCAGAGCTGTTTCTACCTGGGCATCAGCAGGTCTGGTGAGTTCCTCAAATTAAGATTGATTCAAGTTTGTTGCTTTCAGTGTTTGTTCTTGTGTTCAACATGTAATACTTTCTAATACCGATGTGACTTGTTTTCATCCTTATTTCTTTATCTATCTGAACTCAGAATGCCAGTGGCAGAGGCCTAGGCTTGCTCCTGATCCAGTGCCAGTTCTCTCTGGGTTGCGGCCTCACCAGTACTCTAGCCTTCCTCCATCAGGGGGCTCCACACAGCTCCCTCAGCTTGATTCTGGCAGCTGCTCTCAGCTGGGCACTTGCAAGTGTTGGCCACAGGCTGTGGAGCCATGTGGCCAGACTCTACCCACTACATAGCACAAATCGTTACTGTGGGAAGTGCATCACCCTCCTGACCTCTGGACATGCCATACTGGCTTCACTGCAAAGAGCGGTTATCTTGGCCTTTGCTCTAGGAACTGTGGCTTCCACCGCTATGGTTTATAACCACTTCCTGTCCCAGAACGATGCTCTGAAGTTTTGGACTCCATTGACACTCTGCTACACTATATTGGTCTTCTATATTCAAGGTGATTATATGAAAAACAATAAATAAACACATGCTCCAAGCTAGCCACTAAGTCAAAGTACGATGTGTGTGCTAATAGATTAGTACATAAGTGATGCACCTGAAAATAGAACTGATATAAAAGGCAATGGATATGAAATGAGACATTAGAAAAAAATGATGTCATTTCAAGAACAATACATACGAAACACAACCATACAAATTAAGTACAACCCATATCTCAGAAAATAAGCAGGTATCACATCAAAAGCTACAAAGATGTTAATATTACTATTTTAATGCTTTTGTGTAACTTTTTAATTTTGTACAGAGGACCAGAATCAGCAGACTGGTACAGAGGCCCTTTTACACACTGTTGTTCTGCGACTGGGAGCTCTACTGGTACTCATGCTGACTGTGGGTGACTGGCCTGATGTCCTCCATGTCCTTATCACTTTCCTGGGTGAAGTAGTCTGCCTGCTGCCCTGTCAGGACCTGCTGCAAGCCGCTTTAAAGGTCTGCGTGAATCCTCCTTCCTTCTTAATGTACTGTATTTCAACTCTCACTTCTGCAGCATGACTGTTGTTTATTCTTTGTAGAACTGTTACTTATTGGTACTGTTAAAAAGTGTGAAAATGACAGGTGACATTTACTTCTCATGTTTCATTTTTAGGAAGAAGAAGAAACAAGCTTGAACAAAACCAGTCACAAAACAAGGGAACGCACATGGAAAACATCATCAGATGACGGTTAATAGTGAAATTACCAGTGACTACCTCCAATGACAGGATTTGCTAATACTTGAGATTAATAATGTATAATAAAGGGATAATGTGCACAAACTGTTTTGAGTCTTGCTTGAAGCACACAGAAAGAATGAGGAGTTTGTAATTTTGCCCCATATCTAAATCATGATCTTTGGCAAATCTAATTATTGTGGGGAATTTCCTCACTGTACTGTTGTACTGTTTCTATACTACTCTAAATACTAAGTCCAAGTGATTCAGTGAGGTCTTTGAGTGGAATAGAGATAAGCAGATAAGCTGCACAGCATAAACTTTCACCAGCAGTAGATGTAGGTTTGTTGAAAAACACAAGTGCTCATATGTGTATGTAAAATGTAGACTACTGGTTAGTTAAGTTCAGCTCCAGTAGGTCGAACACACTCTACACAAGTTATCTTTGAGAAATGCTTAATTTACTTGAAAAGAGCACTGATAAATGTTAGAAGAACTGGTCTGACATTCATTTATTTGGGGTGTGTACACATCAAGATGGTAATCATCTGGATACCACATTGCCATCCATGGCCATCTGAAGGTGACCAGTACTGATTAAAGGGACACTTCCCAAAATTCACACACAAAGATTAGTTCATTTCACATGAGAGGTTCCCCTCAGCCTGTACAAACATTTCTGTAATGTATTATTATATCATTTTACATTATATAATTTGAATCTGCGTTTTGAAAATTGTAGGAATCAGTGTTTGAGTTTGACTCTTACAAGGGACTAAAAGTCAGAGTAACTCTGCCTTTGTTGGCTCAACTGGCACCCTTTACTTTCCAATCTGCCACACATTTCTCCCATTTTTAATGCTGAATTATTTTTTTACTCAAAACAAGTCAGGTAATCTTACTCGCACTTGAAGAACATTTGTGTAAAGTAACAGCAGTTCTCCCCTGGGAGGCAGTTTTTTTTCCACCCCTGTAGATGTTTACAGTTAGGAAGTCAACATCAGCTGTATTTGTGAACATGTAATTGTCACTGTTTTTCCTATCTGCCGTGTCTCTTCCTGCCTCTTTCCCTCCATTTCCCTTCATTCATTTTCAATTGTTGCCCTGCCATGCTCCAAACTGAAAGTCACAGTAAAAAAAAAAAGTTCTACTGTGAAGTTGGTGGGTAAAATCATGCCACAGAAGCAGTGAAAAGGTTCAGAGGGTTTAATGAGGATTTTGGCTGTTTCGGGGGGGCGGAGCATGGAGGTCTGGGGATTGTGTCATCAGTAGGCATGCTCCCTCCTGCAACTGTGACATCACTGCAGCATTCCTTTCCACAGAGCTGGAACAACAGAGACCCCCATCACTCTCCTCATCGCCGTATCCTATGCACACTCTCACTCACAATCCCGCCTGACTTCTCTCTCACACTGACCCACATTGATCAGGAAAGTTTTAACTCAAACATTTAGCCTCCTTTGCTCCATCCTCACTTTTGAGGAGGGGATTGGACCTCACAAGGTTTGGCTCTAAGAACTAACCACAATATTTTTGCTGATCAGCAGACCTGATTGGTGGCTCAGACTGGCTCTCTGGTACAGAGCAGAAAACACAACAAAGCAGCTTTTTCATAGTTCTCTCAGACATCACTCACTGTTGACCCCCCCCCCCCCAATACACCAATATATCCTGTTGCACAATGCCCCGATTCATTGCTCTGTAATGCTGCTGTTCCTTTTGCAGTCACTTTCAATACAAAAGCTCCGTCAGGAGAGTCTGGTGAAGTTTACCACATTATCGAACACTGGCAAGGCAACAAATGGAAGCAATGCTTTCTGACACTGATAGTGAGTCAATGCTAAAGTGATATAATGTAGTGGGGGAAGGGAAGAAGGAAAGAGGGAGAAGAAAAAGGAGGCAGACTCAATGAGGGAGGTAGGGAAAATAAAGCTGACAGAACAATAAGGCAGAGCTGCACAGGAGAGAGAAAGGATAGTTTGAGATAGAGGGTTGCTGGAAAGGCAGGTACAGTCACATCCTGCTGGCATGCAAAAAGATAAAGAAGTGGGAGGTGGCTGTAAGTCTCTGTGTATTTATGGGTGAAAACCTTATGAGAGACTTTATAATACCGTATATTGACTTTGTAAAAAGTCTGACTGTGTGCTTTTGGTTAGATTGCTCAACTGTTGCATGCCTTTCTTTGTGTCTACGTGCACACATGCCAGTATGTGAGTGTGTGTGTGCATGTGTGTGTATGTGTGTGTGTGTGTGTGTGTGTGTGTGTGTGTGTGTGTGTGTGTGTGCGCTTGCCAAGTTTTCATAGTGGATGAATGTGTCATGTTTTTTACTGCACTTTGCCCGAGATTAACTGTTCACCTTTTACGGTTAGGAGGGAGGTGGTATTGTCATTCAGCCAGAGGAGGAGGAGGGGTCGGCCGACAAGAGAGTCAGGGAGGGAGGTACAGAAGGAAAAGGAGTGGCCTGGTGCTGATAGTCGTCTTCTCTCTACCGGAGTGAAGTCTTCTCTCAGTGGCAGCCTACAGGAGGGAAAACAAACCAGAAGTTTTGTGATACAGCACAGGGAGAAGGAGAAGGAAGAAAAGACAGAGCTGTCTTCAAACAAGAGTTACTTCCAGGTATGTAATGGCAGCTCACAGCCAGAGTGAGTGGGTTTAAAGGAAACAGATGATTCAGACTTGTGCTTTCTTCCTCTAAAACCACTCATTATGGATAATGAGAGCTGTGAGTGTGTGAATTTACCTCTCTGAAGTGAGAGTAAGCACTCCCACAAAGTTGACTGAGAGGGTGTATACACTTAGATTAAATATTATTGATATGACAGGGACATAATATCATGTTCACCATTCTGTTTTTTTTTATTTTAGGCCTCCTTAATAGGATAATGTAAGATGTTGAGCATGTTACGCGTTTCTATATTGTTGTTCTAGGATTAAATAGTGCTTTAATACATTAAATACATTGGTCAGTCCTAGATATTAATTGTTCTGTCCTCCTGTTAGGCTGCATGTGGGTTTCGTACAATCATGGCATCAGCAGCTCCACCAAAAAGGATGGTGTCCTCTTTCTTCATCACTCTGGCATCTCCTCACAGAGCCACTGTGACACAGCAGCAGCCCGCCTTCCAAGCCCACTGTGCCCCAGCCAGAGACAAACAGCACACAGCTGTACGAGTCAGCCCAAGTGGCAACATACCCTCTCTTAGACATAAGAAAGAGGACCACTCGCAGTCTGAGACTTTAGGTGGTGTAAACAGCCGGATTCAAGCGGGGACCTCAGCCTGTGCTTCAGGCCCTCAGACCCCGAAACCTGCCCAGGCTGGACCCAGCAGAGGACAGCTGCGAGAAGACAACAGAGGTGCTGCAGATATTCAAGGCATGTATACGTTTCATCTTGAATTTAGTTTTAGTTATGTAAACATATTCAGAAATTGACATGAAATGTAACTACTGCCATTGAGGCCTGGCTGTTCTTTATCATGGATGTTGGAAATGTCCCTCCATAATATTGTTTTAAAAGTATGTATCATATTACTTTTTCAGGTGACCCAAGCCATACCGTATCGTATCGTATTTTCCTCTGCAGGCACAAAGTGAATATAATTTCCTGACACTATTGCAGGGTGTCTGATAATCTTTAAAAAAGAACTTAATTTATTTTACACATTCAAAGTGTCTTGGTGAGCACCACAGAAGATGTGATCAAAGCCTTTTGTGGCTCCCCAGTTAGTTGTGTAAAGCCTGATAAATATCCTCAAGTGATGTCACTTGAGTCACTGTCGTCAGATCTGAAGAATACAAGTTTGAAAATGAAAGAAAAAAAATTCTTCAAGTCACCTTTGTAGTCATTGCTGCTACCAGCATAAAATCAATAAAACTTGTGAGTAATCTTCATGTATCATCTTCTGAGAAGTTTACTTGGAATAAAAATATATCTCTCATTCTGCTGCATTGAATTTGATATATTTTAGATTATCCGTTGTGTGCCCGACATTATTGTAAGAGTGTGATGCTAAATAGATGGAGGACTCTTTAAAGTGGAAAAAACCCTACAACCCTTCTTTCACACTTGGTAGATTCAGGATGTACACTATCATGTTGAAACAGCAGGTACAACTGAAATGACTCACTTTTGTTTGACTGTAGATAGAAAGGACAACACATTCTTACAAGACATAACCCCATAAACTTACATTTCTACATCTATTTTATTCTATTTTTCTTCCTCATTTACGTATTATAAAAAGTAAAATAAAAAAGTAAAAAATAAAAAATAAAGTCTTTTTGCCAAACAGAGCTCTTCCCTCCTCCTCCTCCTCCGCCCCCTCCTGGTGCTGCACTTCCCTCACCTCTGGGATCATCGTTCTCTGAAGAACCAGCACTTCCACCACCTCCTCCTGCCCAGACGCCTCTCTCCCACCCTCTGACCCCAGCTCACCAGGCAGTTTACAACAGAGAGGTAGGCAGACCTCTCATGTTGTTGTCACATTTTGCATTCTACAGATCTTCACAGTTGTCACTCTCATTTATTCTTTTTAACACTTGATCCACATTTTCCTCAGTAAATTTCTCTTGAAGTCATTTTTCCCACAGTTAGGGATTACAACTTTCCACAATTTTTACAGATACATTATTAGGTTGTGCAAAGGTTCATCATCTGCAAAACACATTATGGAGGAAGAAACAGCTGCTTTTTAGATATGTCTAAATGATCAAAAACACTTTATGAACTGTACACAATTTTCCTTCTCAAACTGTTGATGTCTTTTTCTTTTAGTTCCAATTATTACAGCTCTGTGCCTCTGTGCAGAAACAATGAGAGTGCAGATGCAGGATGCAAGTGCAGGACTTTCCCTGTCTTGCACCTATCTTGTTCTACTGAGCGCCTACACAGTTTATCTAATGATATATACATGTCCTGTTTGTGTTTTCATTGTGTTCAATAGGGAATTAAATACAAAATTACTGGTATGCTCTGAATATGTTAGTTATTTAATTGTTTAAGTGGCATCTTGTGTTTTTATTTTTGCAAAGTTTTATTTTAGGCTTAAAATAGTTTGGGGAAATGTGTGGTAATGACACTGCTTCTGCCTTAAAAATGCCTTTAGAGTTAGAAGAGCTTGTAATAACAAACACGCTCTTACTTCCATGACTGATGTGAGACACAAGTCCATTTTAGTTGCTAAGTTACTGAAATAAAAGCAATTACAATGTTTTGGTGTGTAAGTGAGATATTTAGAAGTGAAAACAGTGACAAAAGTAGCAACAGTTTTAAACAAAACTTCTATGCCCCGTGAAATTGTGCCCCATCCATAATTTTGCTGAATGACTGTGACATTTACTCAATTCACAGTCACTGTTTACTCTTACTCTAAACTTAAAATTAAACCAAACTGAAATTAAACAAAAATTACAAATATGCTTTACATTTAAGGAGGAAACAAGAACACCATCTAGTGGGTTAAAACATGATGAACAATCCCATGGGAGCCATAAAAACGACCAAGACACTAACAGAGAGAGTAAAGGTAAGGTGATCTCTATTAACACAATTGCCACTCTCTTTAAACAGTTCCACTTTGACAATAGACATATTATTACAACCTGCCTTGACATTTGATGCTTGTGTACAATGCAGAGGTGTGTGGCTTCTGTCGGAAACCCGTGGCTCTTTCTGAACCTGCAATAGAGGCCTTAAACAGGACGTACCATGGTGGGTGCTTCCAATGTCGATCTTGTCACATTCCCCTGGCTGGTAAACAGTACTACAACAAGGCAGGGATCCCACTCTGTGAAGACTGCTACCAGGTAAAGACAATACAGACTCCACCACAGGATGATATCAAAGCAGCACATCCAAATGCAAATCTTTGTAAAGGACCATAAAAAGTATTTCAGCATGCTCATTTACTGCAAGTCATATATGTTTAAGATTAAATACTGCTGTAATGTTTCACATTTACCTTCTACATGTCAGTGTTATATTATCTTTGCATGGTGTAGTTACAGCTGGGGTTTGAATTTTAGTCTTTCCATGATGTAAAAAAAGGTACCAATGTTGTTCATCATGATGGATTACCTATCTCAACCAAGGTTCAGATCGCTGCAAACTGATTTTTAATTCTTTACAAATATGAAAAGAACTTGCAAAGCAGAAAAAAACGTAATAAATATAAACACAATTCTATGTTATGGAAAATAGTTGAGGTATAAATGTGACATATTGTTGCTATTGTCCTTTACTACAGAAATGTATTACCATTGATCATGTATCTCTGTCTCTTAGGCCAGTCTGGAACTTTGCTGGGCATGTGGGGAGGCAATCACAGATCATGTGATCCGTGCACTGGAGCGAGCATACCATCTTTCCTGTTTCACCTGTGAAACATGTAAACAGCAAATTGGAGAGCAAGCTTTTGCTCAAGGAGAAGTTGGAGAAGTTTATTGCCTCCAAGACTATTACAAGTATGAGAGTTAAACATTTAGCAAGTGTTGTAACAGAGTTATACTTTATATACTTTTTTTACTTATTTTATTTACTCTTTTATTGTACTTTTCAATGTCTTTGCAATGTATGTCTTCATCTGGTATGAAGCAGCTTGAATGGCAAATGTTTGAAAGGTGCTATACAAAAATTGTTCTCTCACCTTGTCTAATATTTCTTTCCCGGCCATAAAGGAAGTATGCTCCAATGTGTAACGCCTGCAACCAGCTAATCATTCCAAAAGAAGATGGTACTGACAGCTATAACATTGAATGCTTGGGTCGCTCCTATCATGAGAATTGCTACAGATGTGAGGTAGGCATTCTGTGAGCAAACAATGTCCTGTATGTACACACTGACAAGCATACATACACATTGAGCCTTTCATATTGTTTGCAGGTCTGTGTCATCCAGCTCTCTCCTGAACCAAATGAGCATGGCTGCTATCCTTTGGATGGAAAGATGCTTTGCAAATCTTGCCATCTGAGCCTGGTTTCTGGCCAGCACTAACAGTGGCCTTATAGCCCTGGATGAACCACATGATGGAAAAATGCCATGAGTCCAACTTCAAAGAGATGGGAGACTTTGTGTGTGGATTTGAGACTCTGAAACACAAACATCACACATCTTTTTCCAATAGAACAATGTTGAAATATGACCTTTTTTTCTTTCTTTCTTTTTTTTAACAATATATCGTTTTCTATTCTTCTTTTATACTTGATAATTTTGCACTCCTTACACTCTTCTAAATGCACCAAATATATTTATGGACAGACTTTGCAAACACGTACAGTAAACATAATTCGTAAATCTCACTAAGTATACTGTTTCTCAATCACACCAGCCCTTTATATAAAAATAAAACTCTATAAAATATATATAAAAAAAACTTTATATAAAAGTAAACTAATATATTTTATCTCAAGGCAGGCTACACACGTAAAGGCAACCAGCTAAAATTAAAGACAAATTTGCTCTGCTCTTTCATTAAATCCCCACAGTGTAATACAAAATTTGTAGCAAAAACTTATAAGCACCAATATAATACAGACAGTATAGCGTAAAGTAGTGTGTAACAGAGCACAGTAGAATACACTATAAAGCTCTCACTACAGTCCAAAACTTGAAGGTGCTTTTGATGTGAATGTGAATATCCACAAGACTTTCTCTGCACCATGGGCCTATGTTTTGCCTCAAGAAATAAGGTCTTCACATCAATTTGGTATAACATCCGCATTCCAGTTGTACTATTTTGTAATTTATGTTTTGTATGTTCCGTAAAATGACATGTTTGTTGAATTGCATTCATTTTTATCAATTTATATATTGATTGTTATTAAAACATTTTTAGCTGATTATTATTTTGTGTTTTATTTTGTCAGGTAAACATTGCAATGGTTGTTTACTAGCCTGCTGTCTGTTCTGTCAGGTCTTTTTAATTTTGAGAAAAATTAAAGTTAAATTGTAGGGATCAGTCCTTAAATCAGCTTTAATGCTCATGTCCAAATGGTTTTAAGTCAATGGTTTAAATCACCTTACAGACAACACCGCGGTTACTGCACAGACAAATTCTGTTGGCGGGCTACAATTTTGATCCTGGTAAAATCGCGTACTCGCTGTGCCTGCTCACTCGCTACTGTCGAGTACGCGCAGCTCGCGCCCAAGACGACCGGGAGCGAGGACCACGCGCGTTCATGTGCATGGATCGAGGACGCAGCAGCTAAAGCTAAACGGGCAGCAGGCTATCAGGCCCAGATTATTCACGGAATCCACCGTCGTTCATTTTGTTCAGGCGGACCTCCGACCGGCAGAGATTAGAAACGCGTGCGATCATATGTGTGTGAAGGGGAAAAGGATAGCGCAAGATGGTTCGGGAGACCAGACACCTTTGGGTGGGAAATTTACCCGAACATGTCAGAGAGGAGAAGATTGTGGAGCATTTTAAACGGTAGGTTACGCAAGAGGGACCCTCTGTTAAGGAAACAGCGCGCGCTAAGTGCAGTACTAACGTTAGCTAGTTGCGCTGGGCAACGTTAGCCTGCGACCAGTGCTAACGCAGCTAACATTAGCATTTTTTAAGTTTTACAAGTCAGGCGTTTTCACTTGTGCTGCGTGTGCTGTATTGATGTATACTGGTATTTGTTGAACCAGAATGTCGAGGTTGTAACCACTTAAGTCTTGAAGTTTAGAATTTATAAGGTTTGGCTAACTTTTGCTAATGCCAGGAAGCAAGTCGCTAGGTTTGTTAGCTACCGAGCTACCACCCAACCAACCAGCCAGCCAACCATTTTGTGGGAAGTCAAGACGTTTTCATATTAGCCAAAAAGCAGCTAACGCTGGCTGGACAGCAGGTCAAATATCAATAGATGACTCGTATTATTTTTCAACGGAGACATCTTACACGCAATTCTATTTCTCTAGACTTAAGTGTCGTATGAGAAATATTGAAATGTAGTGTTAGAGAATCCAAAATCTACCACCGATCAGGTACTCCTCCGACTCCCCCTGGGCTGATTATCAAATGTTAGCAAGTTGTTGACGTCGGGAGCTATCACTATACTTAAACTCGGCTAAGATATTAACTGTTTGCTTTCTCATTTGACAAAAATACAAGTAACGATAAATTGCAGGAAGGATTCACTCTCGTTAGTAAGCAAGAAAGCCAATGCGATGTAATATAAATGTATGCAACATTCGCTACGTAAGTCTACCCGAGTGTCTCGTCAACAAACCCATCTGTAACACAACAACCACTACATCCAGTCAGTTAATGAGGGCTATTGCGGTTACTATTCAGTGTCAGCTATGTGTTTAAGAATTATTATAGTTGTTAGACACTATCATTTGTAATGCGTTATGTCCTAGAGGTTTGAATAACGTTAAGACGAAGTTGACTGGAAACCGCAACACTCGCAGTATTTCTGACATCAGGCACAATCATCCAGTATAGAGATTGGAGACACTGTTTAAGATTCTTCGTTTTGTTCATTTAGATAATTTCTGACTAGTAGCCTAAAAGGAAACTTACGTCTGTTTATGTTAGGCCAGTCATTACTGTTTGATTGTAGTATCAGTGCCTTTACTGTTCTTTATTTGCATCGCTGTTGCTGACAGAGACACAGCTGCCCTTACCCTGTAGTTAGCTGGTGTATATGTAATTTCCTCTTTGTTTTCATTGTAATTCCCTTTCAGGTATGGGCGTGTGGAAAGTGTTAAAGTGCTGCGGAAGCGAGGGTCAGAGGGTGGTGTTGCAGCCTTTGTGGATTTTGTGGATATCAAAAGTGCACAGAAGGCTCACAATGCTGTCAACAAGATGGGAGACAGGGACCTTCGAACTGACTACAATGAGCCTGGGTCAGTGCCTAGCGCTGTTCGGGGCCTTGAAGACAGCTCCCCCTCGAGCAGTCGAGACGTTACAGGATTCTCTAGGGGAACAGTTGGTCCAGTGTTTGGCCCACCTGTGTCCCTTCACACCAGAGAGGGACGTTATGAACGGAGAATAGATGGGTAAGTGGACACGGCCTCCCCTCAAAATCCAGGGGAATCTAGATATTGGATAGGTGTACAACCTAAACATGTAGTGGGGTTATTCATGAGGGATATATGCCTCAAGGGGGCTACACACAGGTAATTAGGGATTGTCCCACTTTTCACCATAATTGACTCGCCTGTCCCACGGGATCTAAGTAAATTAACTACATATTATCATTTGGTAAGGTAACTATAAATCAAGGTTTGACATCTGGTTTGGATATTACATCTGAGGAATATCCTGGTGAGTTTTGGATTTATTACATTTTGTGGGAAACTGCCATGGGGAGCACATGGATATTTTTAAACCATTTTCTTCTAAATATGGGATCTAACCGTGATTTTTTTTTTTTCCACTTGGAATTGCTCAAAACTGGAAGTAAGTCCCTATTATGACGGAAATAAGTCCCTCTTAATGAAGGATGTACTTTTTCTTTTGAAGAATCTATTCAGGCAGTCTATCATTACTGAAAGGATCTTCCAACTCGGGTTGTCAATTGCTTTTTCCTCTTGGCAACAGCTGATGGTTGGACTACTTTTACAGTTTTGCATCTGTGGAGATACAGCCTGTTTTGGATTAAAGTTTTGAACAAGTGGATGGAAGAATTTCACATTTGTTACACATCACAAGAAAGACCAAATGTAGTGCATAAATCTAAGGCTATCTCTGTCATTTTTAGAATCAGATTAACTTTATATAATAAACACATTATGTACCAAATATGGAAGCTATACCAAGAAGACTTTGCAAGAAAACTGAGGATCCAAACAACCAACCAACCAGCTTAAACTGTGGAGCTACTCTTCTTTTGAATTGATGGCCACGAAGACACATGAAGACTGCATACTTGGGATGTACCCTCCTGGATGTACACAGCACTGATACCCCATATTGGATCTACTGATGTGGACCCTAGTTTGGAAAGGTGTAGCTGCCATTCATTTGGATTAATCAAGTGTGGATGTAGCTGTGTGAGGCCTCAGTGAGAAGTACTCCAAGTATATTACAGAGAGCTAAAGACAACTTTTTTTTGTAACTTGAAATGTTGCTACAAACCCATTAAGCCCTTCAGTCCGTACACCTAATCAGATCTGTCGATTGTGGAATTATTTTTTAATTATGAGCCCGTGAGGATTGTATGTGCTGCAATGATAATACAAGTTTTTGTGATATTTAACTACTTTACATTCACCGGTGGAGTACATCTTTGACTTTTTGTTTTGTTTTGGTTTTTTTAAATTAACTTCAAGCCTAACTTTTGGAGCATATTACTTCTACGTACTACAAGACAAGACTGATCCAGTTGGATGTACTTTCCATTCCGGCATCAGTTTACTTGTATAGTCAACCTGGAATGCACTGAATTAACCTGAAGTTCATCATCATTTTTTAAAATATCCATATTTATTTATTAAGGTCTTATGTTCCTATAGTTTTTTTCCACATGTGCCGAAATCCATAAAGAGGTCCATTTCTGTGATTGTTTTGTTTTTCCCTTTTTCCATCCAGTGAAGGGAATTAAGTAGCCTAACTGTGGATTATACATCAACAATCTACTGGCCTGGTGCTCCACAGTATTTGAAGATAACGTGCAGTGCGATTCAAGAGAACCGTTTTTGCCTAATTAGATCAATTGATTTTTTTCCCCTTGGTTTTTCATTCGGGCTCTCACATTCTGACCACCTAGATTTTATTTGGATTAGTTTCGGTAACTTCTTTTCCAAAAGGTTGGTATTGCTCTGCCCTCTGCATATTTTCTTTCTCTAACCTTCCTTTAGTGCTTTGTCTAATATTAGGTTTTGCACTGCTTTTAGGAAAGCAATTTGATGAGTGGAAAAATATATATTTTATAAATTACACACACACACACACACATACTTTATGTAATTGGTTATTTTGCAGCATCACATAAGTAATATTAAGTATTGTTTTCACATTAAATACACTGATCTGAACTCTGCATGGCATTTAAAATTTCACTACCACAGAGCTCCTGAACAGGAGACTTGTCCAACTGAATATTTACGAGTAATGTTTTATTTTATGGTTTGTTGTTTTTGTTTTTTTTTTTCTTACCCGCAATAGTTCATGAACAGTCAGCCTCTGAAAACAGCTCCCCTGGACACCCAGAGGAGCCAGAAGTGCTCAGTGTTTTGTTTGTGCAAATATAAATCACTGAATTTTATGAACAGAATTTCAGCAGTTGATCTACAAAATGAAACCAAGAAAGCTGTAGTCACTATCAAAGTCTGAGGTGGCTTTGTTTCATGTGACTGTTTATGAAAAATATGCTTGCTAGCTTGTTGCTCTGAGAAACTTAAATATCTCAGCAGTTGACTGACAGTGTAGTGACCAAAACAATGTCCATATTAGCATATACGGACAGTGCCAGCAATTAATAGGTTGACTCCATTGAGTCATTTCCTGAAAAGCCAAATTGTTTGGCTTATTTCTTAGGAATTTGGTATTGTTTTTTCAGTCATTATTAAAATGCACC
This sequence comes from Datnioides undecimradiatus, assembly GCA_008933995.1. Lineage (NCBI taxonomy): Eukaryota > Metazoa > Chordata > Actinopteri > Lobotiformes > Datnioididae > Datnioides > Datnioides undecimradiatus. The sequence continues at coordinate 8,905,489 of WARS01000013.1, read as the reverse complement.
TATTGTGCCTGAAAACTTGGGAACACTAAAATGTACATTTGAATGAAAATATCATACAACTTTTGCTATGAAATTTGTTGCTGATTTTAAAAAAAGGACTTCTTTAAGATACGTTAGAGTTGGCACTTGTTAATTCTAAGTCAACAAAATCAAACATTATCAGACAGTTATTTTTTAAAGGCAAGAATGATGAGATTTTTACATTTAAAAAAAATTCTCAATTTCAGCACTACCTGTCAACACCTTGGTCTACTGGAGTTAAAACATTTCTTAGCACTTGTCTGCGTTGTTTTTCCAACTAGAACTTTGCTTGTGTTTGTACCTATTCTGTATGTACATAGACCAACAAAGCGTCTGCCAACTGACATTGTAGAATTGTAAAATACTGGCACTGCTCTTTATACCAGTATTAAGCCACTTAAATAGACCCTACATCTTATTTGGCCTCATCTCAGTTGTGTGTCTCAGATATGTGTGTCTTTGCTGTACCAGCCATTTGGATTTTCACTGTTGTGTATTATAATGCTAAAATAGCATTAAAAACATTGGTTTTTAGTTTATTTTTTGTATGGTTTACAATCACAATAATTCTTTCTTCCTCTCTATCCTGTTTTTGTTTTACAGTACCTCAGAAAGCCGTGAACGTGCATATGATCACAGCCCATATGGACACCATGAACGCAGTGGCACTTTTGACAGACAGCGTCACTACAATGCTGATTATTACAGAGATCGTTCTATGTTTGCTGCTGCTGGCCCAGGGAGCAGTGCTATTGGGGGAAGCTTTGAAGCATCAGACCCACATTTTGACTCTAGAATTCGAGACCCCTTCACTCTTACTAACTCTACACGACGTGACCTATACAGAGATGACCGAGGGCGACGTGTTGATAGAACCTACCACCACCGTCGGAGCCGATCATCTCATTCCTCACAGTCAAGGCACCCTTCCCCACAAAGGACCACAGGACAAACGGCCAAAACTCCTCATTCCCCTAAAAGAGCCCCTTTGTCCCCTGGGAGAGGCCCACGATCTCGATCTCGGAGCAGATCTTCAAGCTCTGATTCTGTCAGCAGCACCAGCAGCACAGGCAGTGGCAGGTGTGGCATTCGTTTCATTATATTAATGGTTCATGTTACACATGTTTCTTGACTGGATCAATACATTTTGTCAGTGCAAAAACCATCAACAGGTATTAGCAAATGCTTTGGCTCATACTGACAAATGTCTAATCATTGCTCTCTAGATTTCTGACTTTATCTCTATCTTTCTTTTGAAAACAGCGATTCAAATAGTAGCTCAAGTGATGGATCTCGGCCACGTTCTGTTCAGTCATCCGCTGCACATGCGCCTGCTCAGTCTAATATGGGTCTTGACACAGATGAGCCACGCAGGAGCTTTGGAATCAAAGTGCAAAACCTGCCAGTGCGCTCCACAGGTAAGTGTCTACATGACGAACAATTTTAAGCCAACCTTGTAAAGCCTAGTTGCCAAAATTAAGATAGATTCATCACCTGGACTACTGTTAAGTGCAGCAATAGCCTCAAATCATGATGATTTTTTTGTTTTTGTTTATTATACTGTTTGATACACTATCAACACTGTAAACAGCCCCAACAAAAATTGTATTTTGCTGATTCAAGCTTGACACTTGTGTTGACAATCCACAACAAAAACATGTTCAGTTTAAATAAGAAATGTGTAATCAATAAAAGTAAGCAATTGCTTTCAAAGGAAGCTGTGAGGAATCAACAAAGAGTTAGCAATATGGAAAGCACAGCTCCCTTGACCAAATGTGTGAAAGAAATGTTAAAAGAAAAGTCAAAGATAATGTAGACATGATTTTAGGAAATCTTTTTGCAGTACTTTTTAAATTAACTTATTTTCTTGAAGATTGGATCCTTTTTGTTTTTTCTCTCCACAGACACAAGTTTAAAAGATGGACTTTTCCATGAATTCAAGAAACATGGGAAAGTGACTTCAGTGCAGATCCATGGAGCATCAGAGGACCGCTATGGTTTGGTGTTCTTTAGACAGCAAGAGGATCAAGAGAAAGCCCTCACTGTCTCCAAAGGAAAGCTGTTCTTTGGCATGCTTATTGAAGTGACTGCCTGGAATGGTCCTGGTAAGTTGACAAAGATACACACCAGTATTGTTATGAATACTTTGTGTCAACATATCTATTCAGTAAACATTATTTAAAGCCATACGTTTTTGTGTTGGAGGAGAATATGACCTTGACGTTAAGCAGAATGTCCTTGATATGCGCAATAAAGTATTTGCCTCCCTTGTTTCAGAAACTGAGAGTGAAAATGAGTTCAGGCCCTTGGATGGACGGATAGATGAGTTCCATCCAAAGGCTACAAGGACATTGTTTATTGGAAACCTTGAGAAGACCACTAGTTACCAACAACTCCTTGACATTTTTCAACGCTTTGGAGAAATTGTGGTATGCTACTATTTAACAACAGTGCAAATTGGTACATTTTACATTTGAGTCTCTAATTCTTCATGTTTCATATGGGTCTTTAATTTTTCTTTCTTTCCACGACAAGGATATTGACATCAAGAAAGTAAATGGAGTTCCCCAGTATGCCTTTGTGCAGTATTCTGACATTGCCAGTGTCTGCAAGGCCATTAAGAAGATGGATGGGGAATATCTGGGGAGCAACAGACTGAAGGTAGTGTTTTTACTGTGTATAGCAACAGTATGGCCTGTGTGGGTTTGTTTAGTGGTTATTGATAGTTGTATTATATTCTGTGTTTATAACGTACTTGTTTACTTTCTCCTTGAAGCTTGGATTTGGGAAAAGTATGCCCACAACGTGTGTTTGGCTAGATGGTTTGGCGACCAGTATTACAGAGCAATACCTCACTAGGCATTTCTGCCGCTATGGACATGTAGTTAAGGTAAAGGTGATATATTCTCATATTTGATTTGCAGCTTTATGTTTTAATTTTGTGTTAGTCAGAAATCTAAACATATTTTTTTGTCCTATTTAGGTTGTGTTTGATAGATTGAAAGGGATGGCTCTCATCTTGTACAACAACACAGATTTTGCTCAGGCAGCTGTGAGGGAGACCAAAGGTTGGAAGATTGGTGGCAATAAAATAAAGGTGACGATGACAATAATTGGGCTATTTAGTGAAAAATAATTTTTGATTTGTGCATGTTTTTGTAATTATGTGTCTTAACAACTTTTTTTACATGAAAGGTGGATTTTGCTAGTCAGGAGAGTCAGATGGCATTCTACCGATCTATGCAGGCATCTGGTCAAGACATTAGGGACTTCTATGAAATTCCTCCTGAACGACGGTAAATGACCCATATTGTTAATTCCATGCAAGTGATGATGTGTACAACTAAATGTTTTTAACAAATTTGTCAGTTCATTGAATTTCTAAGATTTTTGAAAAGAAATTATTTGGGTTAATTTGGGTTTCTTTTCTTTCTTTTTTTTTCCTTTCTCTATTTACTTTACAGAGAGGATCGCAGGCCTCCATACCATGAATTTACTGCAGAAAGAGCTTACTATGAGAATATACGAACCCCTGGCCTCTATCCAGAAGATGCTCGAAGAGACTATGCTGCTCGCAGCAGAGACCGCTTTCCTGAACTGGAACACTATCAGGGGGATCACTTTGACCCACGTTATCATGAAGACCCTAGAGACTACAGGGACTACAGAGACCCCTTTGAGCAAGACATTCGAAAATACACATATATTCAAAGGGAGCGAGAAAGGGAGCGCGAACGTTTTGAGGCTGACCGCAGCAGGTGGAGTCCTTCCCATCCAAGGCGACCTGTAACTCCTACAGTATCACCCTCACCATCAGAACGTGCTCCCAGAGACTCAGAACGACGGGTCTACAGCCAGTCCTCTGAACGAAGTGGTAGTGTAAGCTCAATGTCACCACCACACTTTGACAAGTCTGAGAAGTCCCTCCTTGAACATTCTTCAAAGAGTGAGAAGAGCAGTCAGCCAGATCGTGTGGCAGGTGCTGAGAAAACTAAACGTGCAAAACGAAAAGAGAAAGGTGAGAAAGACAAAGCTGAGAAGATTAAATCAAGAAAAGCAAAGGGGCAGTCTCCATCCAACCCACTACCTGAATCAGAGCTAGAAACTGGTTTTGATGGAGGGTCTGGAAGAGGAAGGGGATCAGACCTGGATGCTCATGAGAGGCAGAAATGTAAGGGAGATGTTGACTCTCTTACTGGAAATCAGTTGTCAACTGCTCATCATGATGCTGTAAAAAGTGAAAGATCTGAAATGAGTAAAGGTGAGAATTCAGACTTGGATGGAAAAAATAGAACCAAGAAACATCTCAAGTCGGACAGTGGAAATGATGGCAAAGAGTCATCAGTGGATTCTGATCGTCTTGCTGCAAGAAAAAGGCGTTTTGCTGATTCCAGTGGAAGGACTATTCGTCAGAAAAGAAGCAGACATGAGGAGGAAGATGGTATTCAATCCTCTGACTTTGGTGCGGGTGCCACATATTTGAAAGAGTCAGACACCGAAAAACACAAAGATTCACAACGGAGAGAATCAAGACTCAAAGCTGACAAAAGTGGCACTCAGAAGGACAGTCAAGAGGACCTTAGAGGACAAAAAGAGAAATCGGAGGCGTCTTTAGAACCCGAGTCAAAACGTCATCCAGGGCACACTTCATCCAGAAGGTTTTCTCATGAGGGGATTACAGATCAAAGCAGTAGCAGAGAACAAGAGCACCACAGTGCTTTCAAATGTGGAGCTCAGAATGCTGATACTGACAAAAGTGCTAAAAGTAAAGAAGACCATGTTGACATTGACCTTTCTCAGAGTTATCGCAAGCAAATGGAGCAAAATAGACGGTTGCACCAACAGCAACTGCAGCGTGAGTCTGACAAACCTGACAAACCAGGGAGTCCCCAAGGGAGTGAAACAGAGGACCTGGAACATCGCAGTCTTGTGCATGAGGTTGGTAAACCACCCGAGGATGTTACTGATAATTTCCCATCTCACAAACTAAAGAAACTAGATCAATTTGACACTGAATCTGGGGTTAAGAGGGAACGTGTCTACAGGAGCTTCAGACAAAAAAGTGAAGATCCTGACTGGAATAATCCTGCCTCTCCAGGACATCAGCACTTCTCTCACCATGCAGATGAGGACTTTGTGGATCCTTCTCAGAAAGAGTTAAGTAGAAATGAGGAAAAAATTCACCCAGATCTGGAACTGTTAGTCAAAAGGACACATAACACACAGGTAAACAAGCCAAACACACCATTACTCAGTGTGGAAGAAGAACAACAAAAGAGATGGGAGAACAGAGTTAAACAAGACCTGTTGCCCGACTTGAATTTTTCTAGAAGTCTTGGTAAAAACATTCATAATCGCAAGCGTTTGGAATATGGTATTTGGCATGACTTGGAGCCTGGAGAAGTACGATCTGATACTGAGGAAGAAAGAGAGTCCAAACCACACTCTCCTGTGCCCTCAACCTCTATGCCTTTTTCTGAGAGGCCAAGGGTTGACAGGTTTTCAGACCCCAAACTAGCACATCTCGAAAGGAACAAATTCTACTCCTTTGCACTTGACCAGACCATCACACCTGATACAAAGGCTCTGCTTGAACGTGCAAAATCTCTCTCATCTTCCAGAGAAGATAACTGGTCATTTTTAGATTATGATTCTCACTTTGCAAGTTTCCGCAACAGAAAGGATACTGAGAAGGTAGAATCTACACCACGACCTACACCCTCGTGGTACATGAAGAAGAAAAAGATAAGAATAGGATCTGAAGACAAACTTGATGACAGAAAGGAGGAGCCTAAGCCGGAGGAACAGGAACGCAGGGAACTTTTTGCCTCCCGCTTCCTTCACAGCCCCGTTTTTGAGCTGGACTCTAGACGACTTCAACATTTGGAACGCAAACATGAAGAACCTGAGCATACACAAAACCAGCAACCTGGTCACCAAGGGACCATAGATGGTGAACCTGACTCCGGGCCAGTTGTTCTTTTCCATAGTCGTTTTTTGGAACTTACAAGACTACAACAGAAGAATAAAAGCGAACAGCTGCAAGAGACAAAAGGAGACACAATACTAATGGATGACAATAAAATGGAAAAAGCACCTGTTCAAGAGCAACAAGCTTTGCAGTCACCTGAAACTACAGAATCTACCGTGGAGCCAGAGATTAAACCAATCAGTCCCGCTGAAGAGCTGATTTCTGAACCCAGACTCACACCCACTTTTGTCAACCAGCCTGTGGTAAAGGACTTTCCTCCAGCAGAAGAAAAGTGTGTTACGTTAAATCCAGCACCTGATCCATGTCCCTCGGTGTCCTTCATAAAGGAAGAGATAAAGGAAGAGGCAAAGGAAAATGAACCTGTTGTACCTTTGCACCACCCACCTGAGACTACATCTGATTCTGAGGCTGCTCCAATAGCTGTACCTGAACTCAGTTACCCAGATGATAGATGTAAACTTTCTCCACCTAAAGGGAAATTGGATATTGTTACTGAGGATTTAAAACCTCCCTCTACAGAAAGACCTTGTCGTTGTGACTCTACTGATGAGTTTGTTAGTAGTTCAGAAGCAGAGCTAGATCCCGAGACCACACAACAAGAAGTGTCTGATGCCACGAGTCCAATGCCGCCCAACCTGGCACAGGAAACAGATATAGTCAAGAAAGAGACCCATTCTACATGCAAAGCAGTAGCAGAACCTGAGGGTGAGAAGAAACTTCAAGTTAGTAAAGTTCCTGTTGATAATGATGCCAGTAATGAGCCAGTGTCACCTCAGAAAGACCATAAAACAAAAGAAATAAAAAATAAAAAGTGCAAACAATCACCTGCTCATGTTGCCACAGTTCCTGTTATGTCTGCTTCTGGTTCTGAGAAACAAGCGACACGCAAGAGTGAGCGCATTGACAAAGAAAAGCTGAAACGTGGATCGTCCCCAAGAGCTGAATCAAAGTCCACTAGCAAATCTCCTATTCATGGATCAGATCCTGATATATTGGAGCAGAGCATACCATTAGGCAGAGCAAGGCGAAGAAATGTTAAATCTGTATATGCCACCCCTGTTGAAGATGATGCTCCGGTTCGTTCTGGAAAGGAAGTCACAGAGTCACCACGTTCTGCACGAAAGCGAGGTACAGACAAAGATGCCACGCAACAACAAAGTTTGGAACAGGAATTACCTGCTCCAACCCCTACTAAGAGGGGCCGCCCTCCTAAGAATCGCAGACAAGGTGATGAGACATTAACTGTTAAAGCAGAAAAATCAAAAATAGATAATAAAGATACTGACTCTAATGAATCAGAAAGTGGTGAACGAATGCCAAGAGTGTCAAAAGGGAAAACCTCCCCTCATGGTACAAAGAGCTCATCGAATCAGATGTCCACAGTCATTGGGTCTGGATCAACGAGGAAGGGTGAAAAAACTGAGGTTGCTGAAGATGATGATCAGGAAATGGATTTCACAGATGAGGATTCCTTGGCCTTACAGGATTCATCAAGTTCATGTAAGGAAGATCCACTAAGTAAAGTTGACCAAAAGAAAGAAGACAGAGACAAACAAGGAAGAGAATTGGTCAGAGATAAAGATGTTCTCCATGAAAAATCAAACGGGAAAGACGAGACAGATTCCCCAATCTTAGATGAGAAACCCACCTTGGAAAAAGACAGGATTGTTAGAGGGAAAACCAAGTTGACAAGGACTCCAAAATCACCTGTTCTCAAAAATCTTAAAATCAGATTAAATGTCACGGAGGTGAAAGATCTTCTTCAGCTAGGGGAGGAAGAGCTTGGCAATCAGGAGGATTCCTCAAAAAAGATGGAATCCCCTGAGCCCAGTGATCATGTTTCAAAGTGCACTAATGCTAACAGAGGAGGTGCTAACAGTGAAGAAAAAGAAAATGCCACTTCAGCAAAGGAGCTCTTGGATACACCAAAAAGCTTGATATCACAGGAGCTGGAATTGGAACAGGCTGTGGAGAACATTGCTAAACTCACAGATCCAGCTTTTCCAACAGAACCATCAACACCGCCTGTTCCCTCAGCTGAAGTAAAAAGTGACCCAGAGGAAGAAAAAACAGCCAATCCTGCCAGTGAGACAGAACTCATGGCTGCTATTGACTCAATAACTGCTGAAGAAGCATCTGTATCCTTAACCCAAGCACCTCTACCAACTGCAGATGTAGGTTCAGAAACTGAGATGCAAGATTTTATTCAGCCTACAAAGGAAGAGGACCTTGAAACAAATGCACCCAGTATACAGGAAGAGTCTGTCTTCCCAACCACACCTAAAAAGGGCACCAAGGGAAGACCTAAAACACCAAAACGTTCTAAAGCCCAAAAGCAAGTAAGAAAAGATGTAAAGGAAGGACATCCGATAAGCGAGGAATTAGCAATTCCTTTAACAGACAGCACAGCCTCAAGTGTAAAGATTGTTCCTGAAACACCACCACCACCAGCTGCTGCTGCTGCTGCGGTTATTACTCCTACTACTTGGAAGTCAGAACCTGAGCCTTCATCTGTCAAGGCTGCAGATATAAATGAGTCAGAGTCATCTTCTGAAGAGCACCATCAACATCTTAAATCTGTCAATCCTCGGTCTAAGAGTCCAATATGCCCAAAAACTCAACAGCCCCCTGAATGCAGCTCCCCTTCCCTGTCTCCACTAGCTAACAGGCCAAATATCAGACCCATCCAACCAACTCATCAAACTGTTAGAATTCCTGTTTCTCCCCCAGATTGGCGTCACCAGTCTAAAGAAACAGGACTCTCCTCCTCACCTGTCATGCCATTGGCATCCAAGGAAAACCAACCTTTACCACCAGACACTGAAAACATGGATATTGATCATGGCACAAGTGACCTGAGACAGATCCTTATGAAACACAAAAATATGTCCCTGCCGGGCAGTAGTTCTGTTCCAACTAATCTGCTTAACCTGCGAGATCAGAACCCATCTGAAAGTAATACCATGTCAGCAGTTGTGCCAAATAAGTCACCACTACCTGATGGTAGGATGTCCGCTCACCCAGCTTCATCTATTGTTCGACCTCCAGCCTCATTACCATCTCCTGAGACAAAGTCTGTGATTTCTGTTATTGCATCCACTGCAACCTCTGTTATCAGTCGTGTGTGCAATCCTCCTGAGCCTGAGGACAAAGTAAACATGAACATTGCAAATCCCAGTATGGACAAGGCTTTACCGAAATCAACCTATAGGCCCAGTAAAGACGATACTGGATCATACCATGGGCCCTCTGTTGGTGATGAGGGAGGAAGTGCTGCACGCTTCATTGTTGAGAGCCCCACTCTTGGTACAGGATCATGCCCAGGTCTGAGAGTAAACACGTCTGAAGGAGTTGTTGTTTTGAGCCACTCAGGCCAGAAAACAGAGGGACCACAGAGAATTAGTGCAAAAATAAGTCAGATTCCACAAGCAACAGCAGGTGATATGGAATCTCAGCAGTTGGTATCCATGCCCCAAATTAAACAGGAGATGTATGGTCATTCTCAGTCAGGACTTCAAAAGGGGCCATCTTCACAGACAGATCATGGGCATCCTGGTAAGATGCAGTCTACTTTGTCTTCTATTAAGCAAGAAAACACCAGTTTGGAAAAGATGGACTCTGCTTACCAATCCGGACCTCAAGGAGTGGTGAAGCGTCTCACGCAGGGTAACCAGCAAGTAATGAGTTACCATCAAGAGTACATGCCAATGAAACATCAAAAGAAGATTGAAAGTGCAGAATCTCACAGTGTAGATGGCACTAAACCAACATGGACTTCTGCTATAAGTCCTGCAATAAGCCCCCATTTGCCCTCTCCATCTGGCAACCATGTAGGTTTTGTTACTGCAGCCGGTGACAGAACACCCTCACATATCACTGGGGTCAAACAAGAACCACGGTCTCCTCGCAAGTCAGGTCATCCACACTCTCCGTTTACTAAAGTGTCGTCTCCCATAGGCTCCTCATCACCCAAGGGCATACCAGTGATGTTGTCCACTGGTCTTCCTGCCATGCAACAGTATGTTGCTGGTGTACATCATGCAGAACAATCTGTTATCATGCCACCTCACAGTGTGCCTGGAGGCTTGGGACGGATGTCTCCTCATCGTGTTACCCAGTCAATTCCAGTGGGACATCTTGTCCAAGGAGATGTTCGGGTCAATACTCCACCTCTATCGGTGATGAGCTATGGGATGCATAGTGAGCCTCTTGCGTCTCCCTGGTCTGGTCCCATGCAACCACGGCCCACCTCACCCCAGGCTGTTGGCAGAGACAAGGTTCTCAAGGTAAACCCCAGTTCTTTAAGGAGTCATGAGGGGGAACAGGAAGAGGCCAGACGCTACCACCAGGCTCCAGGAAGACAATCTGCCACACAGCTAAAACCAGAGACTATGCAGTCAGATCCTCGTGGGCCATTGCGGGGTAGTGTCCAGTTAGAAACATACATGACACAAAGAGATATGCGTGTGCTCTTGCACCAACAGGGAGAGCGTTTGACCACAGACCCTCATTCTGGGCACATTCAAGAGACTCTTCCCCCTTCTTCAGCACCTTCCAGCCTACCGTTATCCTTGTCTCCAAGAGCACATGTTTTGCCCAAAGGTGTGTCTGAGAAGGATATAACAAAGCCACTGGAAGCAAAGAGGCCGCACTCACCTCTTCCTAAAGATGGAATGATGGGGATCCGACAACCTGGACAAGCAATGGCATCTCCCCAGAGAGTTCAGTTAATAACACCAGGACCTAGTGGTACATTCCCAGAATATTCAGGGATGTACTCAAACCCAAGAGGTATCCATTCTCAGATGCCAGAGACATCTGCTGTTGGACTTAACCAGCCACCATTGAGTGTTACACCGACCATGGTGAGTTCTCAGCACCTTATGTTCTAGTTTCTGAAGTACACTTGGCTGAAAACTAATGTAGTATATTACAACAGTTCTGAAGTAAATGTCACCTTCATGTAAATTAAAATGTTCAGAATTTGTTGAGACTGCTTAAGAGAGGTTTTGATTTAAATTTCTGTCCCTAATGAAAGGTGTGGCCTTCATTGATATAGGTAATGCAGACATAAATAAACTGGCAACTAAACTGTTGTTTGATATCTTCATGTTACGGAAAGTGTTTATGAAACACTATTTATTTCTTGAATTCCCAGGGTGCAGACCTCCAGGCAAAACCAGATGGCAAGATGACACAGCCCGTTAATATGGTGCAGTTGCTTACGGTAAAACAATCTCAACAATTCACAGTTGTTGGTCTTAACAAGAACTGGCTTTGTCTGACATGCTTATCTTTGTTTTGTGTTACAACAGAAATACCCAATTGTGTGGCAAGGGCTGCTGGCACTGAAAAATGACACAGCTGCAGTCCAGTTGCATTTTGTGTGTGGCAACAAGGCTTTGGCTCATCGATCACTGCCCCTACAAGAAGGAGGCGCATTGCTTAGGATTGTCCAGAGAATGAGACTGGAAGCTTCACAACTGGAGAGTGTAGCTCGAAGAATGACTGTATGTGTCCTTTGTCTTAGCCTCAGTGAATTTTCTTTCATTAAATGGGGTCTGGTAAGAAGATTATCCTTTTTCCCTTTACAGGGTGACAGTGACTTCTGCCTTCTCCTTGCTCTGCCATGTGGACGAGATCAAGATGATGTCCTAAACCAAACTCAAGCCCTTAAAGCCGCTTTCATTAACTACTTGCAGACAAAGTTAGCTGCTGGTATCATCAATATACCCAACCCCGGTTCCAATCAGGTAAGGCATTTTCACATATTTGTTCACATGTGTAAAGATTTTTGTACATATTTTTCTCTTTTTAAAGTTTGATGATTAGATTTTTTTTAAACCAGTACAACTAGTATGTATCATTTGCAAGATGTAATAGTCTCCTTTAAAATTTGTGCCTGAATTAGTCAAACTGAACTAGGATTAACTTTTTTCAAAAAGCCAACTTTGTTGGCATATACTGTAGACTAGACCTCATGTTTTGACAGAAGTACAGATGACAGACCTAGCAGTCCCTTTTTCTGACAGATCTGTTTAGACAACTTTCTATCTGCAACTCATTTCAGAGTTTCTGATTTATTTAAGAGTGATTACATGATCAAAATATGTTTTAAATGAAAGGGAAATGAGGAGACACCTGTGAAAATCAGGAACATTGGCAGGTAGGCAGGTTTGACCTGAGGTAACACTAAACCTAAAAACTGACCTGATTACTGCCAAGCTGGTCTGGAGGAGTGCCTTTCTGTGGTAACCAAATAAGACAGATTTCTTGAAGTCAGATAACTCTGGTTTAACTTGTAATCTTGTTGAATGATGATGAAACACTCATCTGGTATCTAATCTGTTTGTTCTCTGAAACATCATTTGTGAAATTAATATTTTTATTTATCTTTCTTCCAGCCTGCCTATGTGCTACAGATTTTCCCGCCATGCGAGTTTTCAGAGAGCCACTTATCCCAGCTTGCCCCTGACCTTCTCAACAGGATCTCCAGCATCTCACCACACCTCATGATTGTGATCACCTCTGTGTGACCTTCACTGCCGGGAACTGTCACATCAATGGATGTTCTCGCTGATGAGCCTCAGGACACCAGAGGAATATGAGACATTTTTTTTCCTGGAAACAATGGGAATGTGTAGGATATACCCTTTCAACTTTTTGCCCCCCCAATCAGTCTTTTTTCTTTTGTCACTCTGGTATTTTTGTCCTTCTCAAAAGAACTCAGGGATGGACCAAACCAGAATCAGTCTTATTTGACCATTTCTCTGCTGTATTTCTATTTATTGGAGTTTTATTTTAATGTCCGGAGATGCTCTGAAGAAAAAATATCAGGATGTTTGATGAGCAAGAATGAGTGACTATCTGGGTGGCCTTCTTCTTTCAACTGTCTTTTATTGATTGTCGTGTTCAGTTCTTCACAAGAAAGAATCATAGAAGCTGTTGTACCGCTGTACAGCTAAAAAGACATTTCAACATATAATTTTAAATAATTATGTACAGACTTCCTCACCCAGTCTTTCTTTAGAGGAGGAGGAATTTAACTTGTAAAACTATGGAGACCCTGTAGAGGACCACGTTTGTTTAACTGCTCCTTTAATTCCACCAGCTCTGCTCATTTTCTCACACTACTGAAGCAGTCACATCTGCCTTTGCGTTGAACAAGCTACAGTATGATTTGGGAGTTTTTGAATACAGGACTTTGTAAATATTTTAAATATTTAAACTTTGACAGTGGAACTTGGGCAACTTGACAGAGCTCTGGGACATACCAGAATGCAGAGTGTGGAAGTTTAGATGGATATCCTTGATTTTTGGGTGTAAATACTTGTAACACAAGAAGGTTGGCAAACTCTCCTGTGGAGTCTGCTGCTGGCACTTCATATTTTGTAACTCAAATAAAACAAACTCCAAACTTGAATATTTAAGATATAATCCTTTATTTTTATATCATGTGTCTTATTTGACAAGACTCTTTATTTTTGATGAGCTGAACTTTGATGTGTAGATTCACTCACTTCAGTACTGGAGACAAACTATTATAAACAAGTTTACGCTTACATTTTATAACTTACAAAAAAGGGTTAAGTAAATAACAGAAGGGGTTGTTGACTGTTTTGCATAGGGAAACAGTACAGCACTTTGTATTAAGTCACTGAGTTGGGGTTAATGCACATTAACATGATCTGTGTGTATGTGAACAATTATAAAACATTTTCATATAATTTAAATACTGGAGTGGGAAAAGATTTAATGCCTCAGTTGCCTAACAGTTGTTGATTTATAAAACCAACTATCTTTAAGTCTGGCTGTTTAGTTCCACTGTGTCTGAGTTTGATGATCAGTAACCTTGATTATAAGATCCTACAATAAAAAATTAATGAAACCACAGGGGAACTTAAAATTTCATATATCAAAGTGTAATTACAGGTCTTGGGAAGGGCTACTGTGAAAAATGGTTTAGAGTCATTTGTGGCTCCAGAGGGAGCTGCATGACATCTGACGTTTTCCTCAAGGGACATCACTTGAGTCTGTTGGCCCCAAAGCCTACAAGTCTGAAAAGAAAAAGTAATCTGTGTGCGGGGAGCAACACACCTGAATCTACTGTTAGCTGTCATGCTAACTCGTGTGTAAAGTTTGTGTTGGGTTTGAGGAAGAACGAATGGACTACCTGGAATACATCAGGATTCTCTCAAAAGAAACATATCTTTCTCACAATGTGAACATGTATACTCTTGCGGAGATGTCCAAGGAAGAGTTTAACTCACTAAATATAAAACACAGGGCTGTATGTTACACTTACATGAGATAATTATCTGTTACATATGCTGTCACAAAGTTTAACTGAAATACTACTTTCCTTTCAAATTACATGCCTTAGTGTTTTAAATCCACACTGGAGCCAAACAGTGCGACCAGCTGCTCTTCATACTGGGAAATGTTCCTCTTCATGATGTCCATACAGGGCCCCAGCAAACGCTCAAAAGCCTGGATGTCAATTACTGAAAGAAATTCAAAGTAAATTAACTCAGCAGACAGGATGTGTGTCTGCACCTTTGTTGCAGGAGATCAAAAAGGTGGTTTAAAGAAAAACAAACTGTATATTAGGAATGAATTCAAACAATGAGGATCAGCTGATGGCATTTTTTCACAGTGAAACAGCAGACATACAGATTAATTGTATCAGGCTCTGTCAAAACTAATCCTCTACAAAGTCCACAGCTTCAGTCTTTGAAGACTCTCGTGTTCTTATTCCAGAAAAAATGACCTGCCTAATTAATACTTAGAAGAACCCATTCTTAAATGTACGGAAACAGCATGCTAACTTAACAGCATGATGTTGCTCTGACAGATTATTTGCCAAGCGTTCATGCTATATACTTTCTCCACCTCCTTGCATGTATGTGGCCTGTACGGTTAATGTCTGGGAACTGTGCGGGCTACTTAAAACTGACTGAAATTGTTGTCTAATTCCTAAATGTTGCTCAATTTAGGAAAACATGGTTACAAAGAAAGGATGGATCCTTAAGTTAAATGTTAATGCCAAATTCTGACTTTAACAAATTTTGGACTTTGGTGTGTAAAATATGTGTCAGTTTGTGAAACTGTGCTGAAACTTGTGCGATACCAACTATCACACCACATTTGTAGTTACACACTAGGGTTAAAGTGAGCTGTGTCAGGAGGAGGGAGGAGACACTGCTGACTGTTTTCACAGGGACAATGTCTTGAGTAAAAAGAAGATCCAATGAAAGCTGCAGGCACTGTACTCTGTGGATGTGGATTGTCCAGAATAATATCTGGACAACAAAAGGTCCCAAAACACAATAATAAAATATAACATCCTGTGTGTGTGTGTGTGTGTGTGTGTGTGTGTGTGTGTGTGTGTGTGTGTGTGTAAATACTACAAGAGGGAGAGAGAGGTTATTAGGCCTGTATACTATTTGTTGCCTTATTCCAAAAACAATATTGTGGTTTATTGATGATACTTGGACTATGAAAATAAAAATGCTGGACTCATCCTGAGCCTTTGCTGTTCAGTGAAGCATCTAGGTACTGTACTGACTGCTGTATTGCATGATGAGCCAGCAGGTTTGTGTTGTTAACAGGTAGGATTACAAACATTTTAACATGAATGTAGATCACGCATTACTGTGACACAGGCCTACAGCACCACCAACCTACATCCAATAGCCCAAACAGAGTCACTGAAAATGAGTTGCAGAAAGATAAAATGACTGTGCTGTTAGTCCAGACACAAAGAGAGCCATAAACCAGTGTCTTTAACATACCCAAACATTTGGTTTCTCCCACAGCATAAACTGAGGCTGCTCGAGGTTTGTTGGTGACCAGTGCCAACTCCCCAAAATACTGCCCTCTGGTACAACGAGCCACCTCCACCTCTGTGTTATCCTGCTGCCCCGCCTTCGTCTGTAACAGATACAAAAGATCCTGTGAGTCCTGCAGTCATTTAGTACATCAACATCACACACAACCAGACATGAGAGACTTGAGACTTGGACACTTACTTTGCTTTTTATCATTATCTTCACCTCTCCGGACTCTACAATGTAGAAACAGTCAGCCTCCTCCCCCTGTAAGCACAGAGACCAGCAGGAACACCATCTTCAAAAGTCTTACTTGTTCTAGAAATAACACAAAGGCAGCCAAAGATTCAAACGCCCCAGCTGTGTACCTGTGTTATTAAGCGCTCTCCATCTTTGAACACTCGGGCTCCTAAAACATCCACAATCTTCATTCTCTCAGAGACCTTGGGACAAGAAAAGAAAGAATGATGATACAAGTAATGCAATAAGAGGACTAAATAATTATCTGTTCTATGGTTACTTTGAACAGAGCTTTGTTTCTAAAACAAACCTCAAGAGAATTGAGAAGTGGGACGCACTCAATGAAGGCCTCATACATCCTTCTCTTCTTCGCATTATTTTTAACAATCAGTCTGTGAAATGTGGCTCGATCCTGAAAAAAAAGGATTTAAATACAAAAGTTAACACCATATTTCATAAAGACTCAGAAACTGTTGCTATACTGCTGCAGTATAGCACTGAAGATCACCATCCTCTGTCAGACTCACCAGACCCCACAGGGCACCTTCCTGTGTTGCAATGATTGTGGCAGCTCGTGGCGTGTTGTACATGAGAGCCAGCTCACCAAAACTACCCTTGTTGTCGTACTTTCCAACACACACACTCGTTCCGTCCTTCTCCACAAAGATATCGTACACACCCCTGGAAACAACAGGATAAATGGACAGGGAGGAGATGTCATTACAAAACTGACACTTCATCTAGTTTATGAACAAAACAATCTGAAATCTGTCACTCACTTCTCTATCACGTAGAAGTTGTCTCCGTCATCTCCTTGGTCTATGATGTGCTCCTGAGGTTTGACCAGCACCTCGAACATGGCATCCAAAACCTCTGAGAACTGCTCCTGGTAAGGCAGGTTTATTTGTAAAGTACAGAGCAACAAAGCAACAAAACAAGACCAGATATGATGGAGACGCAAGGCAACAGGACAACACCCATTAAATAAAAAAAAAAACTTACTGAAACAGAACATAAAAATAATCTTGGCATGAAGCTGAATAAATAGGAGCGTAAACGTTATAACGCAGCTGCAGTCAAGTATAAATTTAAATGAATAAAAACAGAAAAGTCTTCAGCCCCAACATTTATTTTACTTCTAAATCAGGTGGTCAATCATCACCAACAGGACAACCATTTGCCTCCATCCTTCCTGTAGAAGCTCATTGTACCTGCTCAAGTGTTTTAAACAGTAAAATGTCTCTGCAGGCATCCTGGAGTCTGCGACGCTGCTCGTCTGTTTTGGGATGCACGACCCGAGGCTCTGCGTCATCATCCTCGTCGTCATCTGGGTTGTATGCCTCTGCGCAAACTGCAGCAGGACAAATACGTTCAAATACTGAGCTGTGGTGAACATGTGTTAATATTCATGACACATGTTGATCCAGTTACTGACCTGAAACCCTGCGGTTGTATTTACCAGTGGTAGACTCTGCACAGAGACACAGAGGCAGTAGTAAATATAAATAAAAAGATTTCACAAGTGTTTTAAAGCACAAGGATGGAAGGATGTTGTTGTTCCTGTGTCCACACTGTGCTCATTTTTCTTTCTTGCCTTTCTTATAAGCATGCAAAAACACTGATTCTGATTCATAGTAAGCTGTTTTGGTTAATGGTTATTTTTTATCATTTGACCTGCTGTTTGTATGCAGAACTGACCTCTTTTTGGTCTGTTTACAGGATTGAGCCTGTTGGTTTTGATCACATGGATGTTATTCTGGCTATGACTGTAGCTTTGCATCGATAAACCATTTTCTGGGAGATCTGTGCATAATTGCGTTAATGAATTTGACGTTGACACTATGAAGCTTTGAGGTTTAAAGTATCTGTAAATGTGACATTTTTCATTTGCAGCAGAAAACAAAGTAATGTGATAACACTCACTGACATCGTCCTCTTCTTCCTCTTGGTTGTCCTTGTTGAGCTTATTTGACTTTGTTTCAAAGGTCACTCCTTTCCGTGCAGCTTTGGGGCTGCGTTTCTTGCTTCTCTGATCTTTTCTTTTGCCCTCCAGAAGTCGTGTAAAATGCTGCACTGCAAACTCGATCAGGTCTGGTGGCCTGTGGCGAAGCACCTCCACTGTGTATCCCTGCAGCAGCTCTTTCAAACCAGCAGGTATCTCAACAGTACTCATCATACAGGTTCAAGGGTCACCAGGTGGAGTTTGATTGTTTCTAATTAACCAAAAAAACGAAAATGTAAAAATCTGATATTTGGCTTTGAAATGTCAAATTTCAGCTTTCACTTGTCTCAGATTTCATGAACATGGTTCTGCTCAGGCCATCATCACAGAAGCAATTTGACTCCTCCCCCTCTCGTCCCACTCTCTGTAACATTCAGCAGCTTATTGATTTCTTTATTTAGCACGACCGGTTGGAAAGTATTGACCAGGACTTTTCACATCAGATGTAATTAGAGGCTGTCCAGTGGATTAGGCCTCAGAACTTGATGATTTGACAAAGCAACAACACAGAGAGACAGAGGAGTGGAGTCAGACTGGTGCACAAATGAACTGAACCAAAAAAAAATCATCTTAAAACTGTGGAGCAGTCTAATGAATCTAATCTGACTCACTGTATATAAAGTTGCAATGGGAAAGGGATAGTAAACTAAATTTGTCTGAGTTAAGATCTGTTTTTTGTGTTTTCTTCATGCATGTTAATTCTTATACTTGGTTGTGTATTATTACCCACCTCGTTATTATTCCTTGTTGCAGTTCTTTAAATTTGCATGGGTGGTCAAAGCCTGTTTTATTTGTATATTGTAAAATACCCAAGTAATCCAAATATATAGAAAACTTAGAAAAAAAGAGCACAAGTCAAACTTTTAAATATGTATTCTGTTTTTTTTTTTTATTTCTATACATACTGACATACGCATACTGTTTGATCATTCTCATGACGACTACGCTCATAATTTCACATTTCAACAGACAGAAAGTGTAGTTAGTGTGACCACAAAGAAAGCAACAGACAGTTTGAAAGGCTTGTATTGCTGAGAGACTGAACACACACAGTCAAACAAAATGCACCTTTTCCCTGATATGTGCACCTGCTTGCAGGTAACAAAAGGTAAGGCACGGCATGTTCAGGTCACTCCTTTTTTTTATATAAAAAAGACAAGAGCTAAACAAATTTAAAAAAAAAAATCAAGTAAAACAAAAAGGAGTGAGAACATTCGACTGTCTGTCTGCGTGTGAGTGTGTGTACTGGCTACAGAGTCATCACAACATCTCTGCTCTGAACCCTCAGCAGGTCTGAATGAACCACATGCTCTCAAGTATCTCTCAAGGTTTCAAAGATGATCATTTACACTGTTGAAAACAAACTGCTAAAATCTCTTGGTACTGGTTGATCCACTGTGTGTGTTTGCGCTGCTCAAAACTCAGGTGTGTTCAAGAGTTTTGTTCCTGGGATTCAAACACGTGGTGGCGCTGAGCCTTCATCACAGGTTTGGTGCGAGCCAGTTCAGGAACTTCATCGCACACTCAAATCCTAAGAAGCAAGCCTGAAAAAAAGCAAAATACACAAAGACAAAACAGTTCAGTTTGTGTCTTCAGTTTCTCTCATGCTGTGTTGTGTATTTTTTTATTTAGTTCATATTACGGGTTTGTCTTTGCCATCCAACGGTTTATTAACTGTTAGCTGACAGTGGCTTCAGAGGCGTCCTTGTGTCTTTCTGGTGTAAGATGCAGATGGATTAACTGGAACATCCCCAGGCTGATATGAGAGATCTTTCCTGTGTGACATCCCCCTCCTGTCCTCTCACAACTCTACTGTCCACTCAGACTGCAGCTGATAATTATCTTCATTGGTAAAATCGTTAAAAATTGTCTCAAGCGGCTACAACCCATGATGATTTCCAACATATTTAGTAAACAGGTTTTGGTCTTTTGTCAAGTTTAAATACACTGGTTGCTGGCTTCAGTTTTGTTTTTGGTCTTAATCTTTAGACATGTAAATCTGATTTTAACGCATACATTTTCTGTTGAAACACAGATAGTGACCTGTCATTTTTATACAGTTGTCCATTAGCAGTTCCTTCAACTGATGATGATGATGTTTATTAACAACAAAAATATTTTATCTGAGTTAAGGAGACTCTGTGACTCAATCTTGATGTCCCAATGTACCACATGCTCCCCTGAGACCTTCACAGCATTACTGAGCTGAAGAATAGGTGGCGTGCACTCACTGCGTTGGCAGGGAAAGCTCTCAGCATGACAGCATTGAAGCCCTTATAGAGAGAGGCCACACCCTCCTCCCGGATCAGCTCCCGCAAAACGTCCCGGAAGCCATTGGGATACTTTCCCTCGGGAGCTGAGGAAGAAAAAGGACAGAAAACTCAGGCACTTCTTAAAGACAAATCAGCTTGTAAAAGAACATGTTTTTAATATTTAGTAAGTCAAAGGCAACTATATTTGTGTTATTCTCAGAGCAAGCAAAGACACTTCTTCAGTTCCCCTGGCTGGGGCAGACGACCAGAGGCTTTGACTCAGCACTTATATATTTAAAGTCTTCCTGGATTATGATGGAGAGTCTCTGCAAACACTTTTGTGTTTCAGTAATCAACATTTGGGTGAAATCTTTTTATAACCATTTTCTTGAAAAATGAATAAAACACTTAATCAAAATAGTTGCAGATTATTTTTTTATCTACAGGCTAATCGATCAATTGTTGCAGCTTTGCTATAAAGTAGTAGCATTAAGCCACAGAGGATGAATCGAGGGGAACGATCTCCAACAAGTCAAGCAGACAGACTTGCAGGCTGAACACAAAGTTCTCATGACTTAAACAAATATGTCATGCTCATTAATTTGTGCAATTTAAGAGCAAACCTGTTTGGAAACGAGACTTGAGTACGTCGGCTGGAATTGCAACAGCCCAGTTAAAGATCCCAGCCATGCCTCCGGCAAACAGCACGCTGGGTACACTGAGCTCATTATGGCTGCAGGGAAAAGAAAACAGGTTCCACGACTCAGATGTCTTTTAGCAAAGTAAGACACAGCTGCACATACTGACAGGGAAGAGCAAATGTTCACCTTTTTCCTGGTGGTGTGAGGAGATTCTTCAGCCATTCATAGGATGTGAAGTACATCCCACTCGCTGGAACATCTGAGTTACAAAACAAAAAAATAAAAAGTCATTTCAGCTCAAAAAGATTCAGCCTTAACTTTCATAATTTGTGAAATATGTAGATACATTCAACTGATCAGTAACTAAATAGATAAATGCAGATGATTCTAAGCAAACACTCAGCACTTAACCTTTAAATGCACAAGTGATTTAGTTGTAGCTGAAAACATGACAGAGTGAATCCAATCATATGCAGACACACCAACAGAGGCACAGTGATGGACAGCTGCAGGAGGGTGGACAAAATAATGAAAACGTGCTCAAACTGAGGAGTGGCTGAAGCATTGTAACAGAGGAGGGCGGTATCAGCGGGTCAAGCAGCTGATGCTATCAGTAAAGTAGTCTGACGTGTCTTTAAAGCCCCTGAGAACAATGACTAAGTTTAAAGTCCAGATCATCTGAGTTTTAGCAGCATTACGTGTCAGCAACTAAGACACTGCTGCTGTTTTAGATGCTTTTTCCCCCTTTTTTAATCACGATTTGGTGTCATATATCAGGATTGTAACTTTTCCTTCTGGGTTTATTTTAAAGCCATACTGAAATGAAACTGATTTCAGCAAGGAAAATACTCACATATTACCAATAAATACAAGCTGAAATGCAAGATAGAGCTCTCTGATGTTGATTGTTCACTGATGTGATCATGCAAATGTACTCAAAAGGTGTCTTTCGTAAAGAAACGACTTCCATCCATCCATTTTCTGTTTATCCCACTTTGGGGTCGCCAGAAAGAAATAACTCACAGAATATATTTCATATAATTAACTTTGTAGTGACACCAATGTATTACCACTGTCTTTTTTAGCATTATATACGGGAAAAACTAGAGAGATATTGGCACACATCGGGTTTTATGTCAGTTATATTTATGTTACTTCACTGTCTCCTGGAACAACTTGCAACAAACTCTTAATTTAAAAATGATGTTTGATAGACCTCAAGCATACACACTAGGTGTAGGTAGAGAATGTAACAGTAACAGTACAGAACAGTAACTCTGTTAACAGTAAAACCTTTATGGGAACTTTTATTTTTAAGTTTAAGTCTTTTTCCATGAAGACCTCTCATTATTTTATATGCCCATTGTAAAAGCTGAACAGGAAGTTGTCAAAGTAAAGAAGCACCTCGCATAAGTGTCAGGGCGGTGCCTTTATAGATTCCTCTGATCCCAGACTCTCTGTACAGCTGTTTGACACAGTCCATGGGTCCAGCATACTTCACCTCTCCAGATGATGCCTGGATCTACACGGAAGCAATCAAACTTGTGTGACACAGTGGAGGGTCATCAAACACCAGCTCTATTTTAGCACATCGAGTCTATGAGTCAGCACATAACCTCTGACCTGTAGGAGGCATTTGATGCGCTCTCCAGGAGCCATGATAGCTGTGGTGAACACTCCAGACAACATGCCTGCAGCAAACAGCTGTGGATACCTGCAGGAGACAATGTATAAACATATTATTGCCCACAGAGTGTTTGGAACAATTGGGGGAACAGCACCACCACACACGACAGAGCAGTCACCTACGTAAGGATATCATCGGGGCTTTTCTGTTGTAGCTTCTTGCCTAGTCCAAATCCAAAGAAGCAGACAGCAAACATGGGTGTGACTCCAATGATGGGGGCTGCCATGCCTTTATAGAGTCCTTTCACACCCTGTGAAGGAAAAAGATGGCGGATAAGCATCAGCACAAGGTTGGAAAGCCATTTTGGACAATATTCTATCAAGTATAAATATATCCCAGCGATGCAGTCAGCATGCATCCTCACCTCTTTGGCTAAGGTCTTTTTAAAACAATCAATGGTTCCACTGTACAGTAGGCTCTCTCCAGGTTTGGGTTTAGGCTGAGTCTGTAAACGCACCTGAAACGAGACGAAGATGCACTTTGTAGACAACTCAAACACAAAGAATCATGCATCACAGTGGGGTCACAAAGTGCGGTCCATACAGAAATGTTTTTTAATTTGATGTGACCAGTGCACAATCCTGAAACCTCTGACGATGACTACAAGCCAAATAGTAAATAAGTCCAACACTCAGTGAGTCAACATTGGACCTACACTGGTGACCAGGAACACAACACCAGACAAAATGCTGAAGCTGCAATAACAACATTGTAAGGTGTTAATAGACCTTGTTGTATTTACAACTTGACTGTTGCTTGCAGGTTTCCAAAAAAAAAAAAAATCAGGTTTAAATTAGGCGCTAGAGTACTAATTACTTTTGGTCTAGTGCAGTGATAATGAATGACAGCATCCCTGCATTCAGGTGAGATCTGTGTGTTTGTTGCGTGTGTGTGCAGGAGGCCACAATTGCAGCAGTGAACTGAGTCATACAACAGAGTGAATGTGGGTCAAAGGGCTGCAGCAGCCTGGTCTGACACCGCTGAGCCCTGCAAATACTGGAGTTTGTTACATTCACGCAGCTGACTGTGACTCGCCGGTTCTGTTGTCACCGGATGTACTCGGGTTGTTTCCTAACGCAGTGGTGTAAGTGAGACACTCGAGCAGAGCAGTATTTACTTTAATGGTGTCGAGCGGGTGTCCGGCGAAAACGAGGCAAACACCTCCAAATCCTCCAGCGAAGAAGTTCTTCAGCGGACTGATCGGCTGCGGCTGTTTCGACATTTTTACTTTCTGCTCTGCCTGGAAGGAAAAACACACACAACAACAGCGGAGACTGAATTAAACCGACACCGAAAATACGCACGGAGAAACGTAACAACAAAGAAATAACATCTTACCTGGTCGACTGTGGCTCTGAGAGATGTGTTAGGCTGCTGCTACTGCTTGTGCCTGTTGGACCTTTCACCCACTTATTGACCCGGACCGCTCTGACTGCCGCACAGCTTTACTGTGGTACGTCTCTGTTTGGTATCCGACTGGAAACGTTCAACTTTTGTTTGAAACGTGAACAAACAAATAAATAAAAATACATCAATATATACAAATGTAGAGATAAAGAAGAAAAATAAGAGGAAAAGACATCCATTGTTATATAATATAAATTACTAGTATAATTAACAACTTATTACATGGATAAAATATAGGTGCTTAGGAAATAAGATACTGTATGAGCTGCTTACTGTTTATATCTGACTCTACACTGTGTATTTACGAAAGAGACTATAAATATATATTATCAAGCTTCTGCAGATTGTGTGTGTTTTTTTCAATTTTACTAACAGTGTTTTAATATTCAATCTTCAGTCCTCAAGTGTTTTTGTGATGTTTACAACTTAAATGACATATAGGACATTAAGTAAAATTAATCAGTTTTGTTCTATGTTAAACTTTCGACTTATTGGACACACATGGCTACTTTCATGTCCCACCTATAGTCTGTCTAACTCCTATCTGGATTAAATCCCACTCCAGTTTGTTTTGTTGTGCCCTGACTGTCACAATGTGACTTATAACCTTTTCTCAAAACTTTAAGTGTCTTATTATCTCAAAAACGTCAACCAAATGCAATGCCACACAACCATCATCTTCAAAACCAATCAGACCCCTTTCAATGTTAAAATATAGCTTTATTAGTTTTATTATAACACAGTCGTAGCACTTCTGCAGACAATGTTAATCATGGATAGAAGAGACGCTCATCTCTCTCACACACACACTGTAAACAGACACACAAATAATCAATGAACAACAACTGGACGTTAACTAAAACTGATATCACTTCTGGATTGTGTCCACCCTCTCAGAAGCAAGTTTCCAGTCAGGAAAGTCATGCCAGGGACAAAAACAGTCAGGTCAAAATTTAAGATGAGAGAACATCGCTTACTAAATCATGGGGAAGAAACAAGGAAATGTACATGTCGCTGATAAAATATTAAAACTAAGAGATAAAAGCAATGCCCTGTCCTTCCTCTCCATTGTCCAAAATGCACTGATTTTCAGTGGGAGCATCAGATAATGGAAATCAACAACACTGACTAATGTATTATTATCTCAGATAATAAGTGCAGAACATGTTTACCCTCCATGAAGCCACGTATTAGCCAAGACTCAGTATTTTACAAAGTTGCTATAAAGCCTTATTGCAGCACAGTTAGTCTGAAAGTGAATGCAGCATACGGGCAAAAACCCCTCATTCCTACTGACATTAAACAGTCTGGTGCTTGAGGACTTTTGCATATGTAAGTAGAGGGTGATCTGATCATCCTGATGTGTTGGGAAAGCGGTAAAGAGACAAGGCTAAGGCTGAGAAAACTGCAGACAGAGCTACGGGAGAGTGTCAACATGTAGCAGCAAAGGTTACCCAGCTAAAAGCTCAGTAATGATGACAGGAGTTGTACTCACTAGAATAGTAAACATACTCAATTTGACATTAATTTAATTTTTACGAATGAACAGTTGAGTGTGAGAGGAAGTCAGTTTTATAGGGTGTTTATACTCTATCAAGAAAATAAGGATCTCAGTAACACGCAGTAGTTTGGTCCCACTGACAGGGAAGCACATAAAGGGCCAAAGTATTCTCACAACAGTTCAAATAATGGCACCATCACCTTTAACATTAACTTCAAATCTGCACTTTTTAATTAATATATGATTGAATTTGTTCTGGTTAAAGTTATTTTAATCAGACTAAAGATTAGTCCTGACTGTTGACACTTAAATTTCAAAATACTGTGTTCATACAGTTAGTTTGCGTATGATTTTTAAGGGAATTATTGCTAGGAATTCACTGTGAAACAGCTTCAAGGTTTGGCCTATATTTCTAAACTTCATGTATGACTAAACCTCAGAGGGTTTTCTTTTGTGCATTTGTCATATTTCTCCCTTCTTGAGAACGCCAAAGAAGCAAACTTCCTTTTTAAATTAGGTTCATTTGAGAAGAAAACAAGGTGTGAAAATCATCACATGCGCATGCTGCAGCCTCGGACTGTGAGTCCAAGAAAAAATTGGCAAAACTGTTTAACTTCTCTCGTCACAGGCTGGCGCAAAGCACACGAGTTCTTCTTCTTTCAAGCTTTATTGTACCTCCCTGTAGTCGACGGGAGCAGACTACAGTGTGTGAACACAATACTGATATGGTTAGTCCTGGTTCTCACTGATCTGTGGGAACTCTTTGTAGATCTGCTGCACAATTAGCTTATCCATCTGTTTCGCTGTAGCATTCCCCTCATCCTCTCCTGGATCTTCCTCCTCCCTGAGAATCCTCTGCAGCGCCCCCTGCAGGTCTGACAGGCGGTGTTGGTGCTCGAGGTAGTCCGTCGAGCGGATTATGGAGTGCATGAGGGAGAGATACTCCATTCTTAGCTTCAAAGGATGGGTGAGAAAGGAGATGCTAATCAGATTTAACATAACCTCCTGCTAAGCTAAATGAACTTACTGCTGGCTCCTGGTTCATATTTAACATGCAGACATGAGTGTATCTGTGGTGAAAAAGTGTGTTTCCTAAAAGTTGAAACTATTCCTATAAAGGTGAGATCAATAACAAACTGTGCCATTTGTCCAAGTCTCACCTTGTCTCCGGGTGAAAGGTCCGATATTTGCCGAACAGCGATGTCAATCATCACCATCATGTCAGTGCGGTAGAAGATGTCAGCAGTCTCTCGGGTGGCGAAAACATCCTGCAGGAACTTGAGCACCGAGTGTGGTGCGGGTGGGGTGTGTTTGAACATACACACAGGGTCGTCTGGAGACGAGTAGGCAAAAATGTTAGTGAGCAGAAAGCGCAGATGCAGAATATGAAAGATAAATAAACAAATGTGGGATTTTACCGCCTCTGTTCAGGAGAAGAAGAACTTTCTCTGACAGGATCTTGACATTTTTCTTCTTCAGCTCTTGCATGATCACATTGCTGCTGGGGACTGGGTGACACAGACAGAGAAGCATTTATGGTTAAACAATCAGAGCTTTTTGCAGGTCAGCAAACAAAAATAGCAGAACTCTGTTGTGCCTGACTGCTCCTTTGTTAGGCTGACATTTTGACTTTTTGTTGCAGGAAAAGCACAAAAGTGTTAATAAAAACATTAATGATGCCTCTGCTGTGTCAGTCTCCAGGAAGTAAACAGCTTGCAACAACGAGACCTTGTCAACATAAATGAAATGCAGCCATCATTAATACTTTTATTGTGTCTTTCCTGCAATGACGAAGCAAATCATCTATGGACAAGCATCTATGGAGGCTCTTCTCACCTGTGTGGTGCAGGTTGAAGGACAGCACAAGGTTCAGGAAGATGTCAGGCAGCTGCTCTGTGGGATCAGAGGGAAGCCCGTCCTCCACCACACCCAGCAGAAACTCAACAAATTCAGCATTCAAGTGTTCTGAAAGTAGGAAGGATTATATTTTAAATACAGAGCACATTATCCCTTAAATACACCCTTTAATTAATGCATTTGAAACTTTTATAAACTGTTAGAATGTGAAAAATGCATAATAATTAAAATAAACAGTTTTGGAGGAATCAGCATTGTTCATCTGTGGCACATGTATTTCTGACAAACCACTGCAGCCTGAAACCATACCATAGTGATGATATGGCACCTGTTCGCCCATTGAGAAGATCATTGTAAGTACCAAAGCTGTGTAACACATCTTCTGGTGTTCTGGGGGAAGGAAGACAGGCAAGAGACAGACAATAAAACCACTGAGATAATGTTGTGGTTGCGGGAGCTACAAGAGATAAAATATGACATATGAATATTTTCCACCTTGAGTGTCAGTCTGCAGGTCTCTGGCCAGCTCCATGGGGAGGATGGAGTTAAGGAGGGTGGAGATAAGAGCAGCGTCCAGGCTGCACATCGCCCCGA
Source organism: Datnioides undecimradiatus (assembly GCA_008933995.1). Classification (NCBI taxonomy): domain Eukaryota; kingdom Metazoa; phylum Chordata; class Actinopteri; order Lobotiformes; family Datnioididae; genus Datnioides; species Datnioides undecimradiatus. The sequence goes on along the minus strand of WARS01000013.1, from coordinate 8,877,465 downwards.
ACACTTTGAGCAGCAGCAGTCGCAAAGACACACGGTGCTCCTGTGTGGTCACATGGTGGCAACAATGAGCCACTGATCATCACCAACATGCTCACTAACACAGTGCCTATGCAGGTTTGGCTAAAGGATCTGCAGGATGCTTCATGAATTCAGCAAAAACATGAAGAATATTATTGTTCAGTACTCAATAATGTGTCAAAATCACAAATTATGATACTGGTGTGTTTTTTCTTGAACACATTCCCCTTTAAAAATAAAAAGTTGTATCAGTATAATGTCTTACCATCTGATAATATGAAACCAGAGACAGCACATTCTCATAGTTGTTGGCCTTGCACATCCTCTTACACACCTCTGGATCTGCATCAGTCTGAAGAGGAAAAATAAAGAACAGCCTTTAGTTTTAACAGCAAAAATATATAAACACGTAACTTCATAATCTGATGTGACAGTCTTGGTCCCTGAGCACAGCAGAGGATTACGGAGCCCATTAAAACAGCTCATCTGGACGTCCCAACCCTCATCTGAGTTTTCATCAGGGACGAACTGCCAACAAAGAACACTTGGCAGCCTGCAGAGTTGACCGATTCAGTCTTTGACCACACTGTTGCATCTGTAAAGTCATCTGAGCCGGTCTGATCCTATCAAACATGTCTGGTATTCACAGCACAACATCTGTGCCCACATCACAGACTCATCCCAAGAGAACACTTCTCATATTATAATGATAAGGCAGTTAATATCATCTGTGTGATAAATTAATGGCCTGTTATTTTTCTTTTCTCAGTGACAATGATGTCTTTACATTTAAAACACATTACATAAATGTGGATATGAATACACGATGAACCATGTTTTCTTGTGTGTTTACAAGCAGGTGTTTTGCTTTTTGACAGTTTTCTGTTCTTGTGTGTTACGATGTTTTAACTGTGAACCACTCTGCATCTTTTTTTTGCCACATTCAAAATATCTCTAATATCCATCTTTACACAAGTGAGACTTCTTCTTTCACTTCAGTCAGAGCACAGACACACTGCAGAATATCATTAACATGCAGCTTCATGGGAGAGGGAGGCCAACAGCTCCCTGCATCATACCAGTATCTTCAGCAGCTCCTCCAGGTAGCATGCAATGAGAGCATGGTCTTCGTGAAGTGCCCAGCTGCGCTGCTGGGAATCATCCCGGTGACGGGCGAGGTCACTAAAGATCACCTCCAGCCTCTGTTCGTCGTGACACACCTGACCCCGCGGCAGTGCTGCACTCAGATCCTACAGGGACACAAAACACATCATGACACACCCGTTTCGTGCTTTAACCTGAAATACCAGTACAGAGGAACGTTTTGTGTTAGCAGCTTTACTTAGGAGAGACAATATATTTATACAACTGCAAAATCTTTAATGTTCCTTTTTATTGGAGTTAAGGGTATTCAGGTCTAATTTAGACACTGGGGTGTGTGTGTAGCTTTACAATGAGCCGAGAGATGCTAAAAACTCTGCAGAGCTGAGTGACAAGTGGGTGTAGGTTCATCACTGTGAAAAACACACCGTAATTTCATCCACTGATAATAGACAAATATTTATTAGAGAAGCTTTAAAGAATAATACTGGTGTTTTTCTGTGTCTGCATGCAGACTGCAGAATATATTAAAGATATATTAGATATTAAAGCCTGTTTTCCTTCCTTCAAAAGAGGCTTTATTCTGTAATTCATTCAACAGTATTAAAAACAACTGAAACAGGCTTGAAATTCATCTGAGTCCTCAATTTCCTAATGTTTAAACACTGTTCTGCAGAGGGTTTCATATCTAAAAGCGCTCTGACGACACCTCTAATGGACCTCAGGGTATTTCAGTCTTTTTAATTGGACGAGCAGGGTTGTGCACGTGTCACAGCATAAATACAGGATGCAGCCAAAAGCTTTGAGCAATTGCTGTCAGGGGTTACATCATACAGTATTAAACACCCTACACCCAGAGAAAGCAACAGAAATGTCTGCCAGAAAAGAATCAGCAGTTCATTTCAAAGCTTGGGTTGATGCATGCATTTAACAACAGGAAATGAGTAAGTGATACTGTGACTAGTGTCCCCCCCTCGTCTCTGAAGCACTCTGAGAAATGTCAGCTAAATGCAGCCTGAGCTGTAACTCTAAACCACACCAGTATTCTCCTTTAAGCTGACTATGCCCCAGGATGCTGAATACACATGAAGTAATGAAAACAGATCTGACCTTGCTCTCCACCAGAGAGAGGAGAACGTGCTCCAAAGCAGAGGAGGCCTGAGGTAAGGTCGTCTGCAGGTGGCCAACTACCACACCAACAGCAACCCGTGACAGCTCGTAACTCAGGCCCGTGTTCTTCCGTACCAGCTCAATCAGTTCAGCCCCAATGGTCATGGGAACCGGCTCAGAGTTAGTGGGGCTGCCAGGGGGGCTTTCAGCGACAGATGGAGGGGCAACGGGCCATTCACTCTCCGGCTGGTCCTCCACAGTGGGCTGTAAAGGAGGGGTTGCCTGGGGAGGCTGTGGAGCTGGGCTCTTCTTTGCAGGAACTGGCTGAGGAGAGGAGTCAGAGGGAAGCACATCGGGAGGTGGCGCTGGGGGCTTCACACGGGAGGGCACAGGAGGAGGGGGGGTGCTGGAAACACTTGGCAAACTGACATCAGAGGAGACCAGTGAATGGGAGGAGCCAGACTCTAAAGAGGTGGTGCTGATTGAGAGGGAGGGTGCAGGGGAAGGAGGGAGAGAGGACACTCTGGAGGGGACCTCCGGCTCTGCTGAGAGAGAGCAAGAAAGAGCTCCAGTTACAGAGAGGAGAGTGAACAGGAATGACCTGACTAAGAATAGAGTGTGTTTGTGAGGCAGAGAGCTGCAGCAGGTAGCATCAGCTAACAGCAGCAGCTGTAACCTGTGAGACTGACAAACGTGTTGTGAAGGCTCTGCTGAGCTCTGACCTGGACGCCGGCTGTTTCGCTGTTTCTCAGGGGGAGGCGGGGTGATAGGAGCCGCCCGTCGAGGTTGAGGAGGCACCTGCAGGAGGAGGAAATAACCAGGTCACTTGATGACATATTGTCGCTGCTGTTAGAGAGGTGTTAACAGGAGACACACACTCCTGTGTGTCTGATTGTCATCTCTCATGATCAGTTCTGCAAGTTCTCATCTTATTGTTTTCTTAAGTGAAGCCGAAGAGCTGTTTTAAACCTCAGGTCAGGCACTTGATCACCAATCAATAATACCTGACGCAAATATCCGTGAGGTAGGATTGTTTTCCAAATATCAAATACCTTGGTACTACTGGACTCAAAATATTTCTTAGCACTTGTCAGCATTGTGTTTCTTACCAGATCTCGGCATGTGTTGTAAATGTTCTATATGCACACTGCTTCGGGTGAAGTGTCTGCCAAATGACATTGTAGAATTGCAGACTTGTAGGATATTAATGTAGACTGGTGGTAATTAATATGGATAAGCCTGGAGCCTGTTTACAAACTTGTCATTACTGGGTTACAATTCAAAAAAGCCAACTTTAAACTTTAGAGGATGACGACCGTGGAGGGGAGAAAAGACAGAGATGACATTATATATGAAAACATAAGTCTATCAGCTAAAATATGTCAAAAATCAAGAAAAAAAAGTAAAATAAATGGGTTTTAAGATGTCTTTATTATACTTTTCTTTTTTTACTTTTCTGCAACTGCAGAATGTATGTAACCTCTCCTTGTATTTGAGCTCTGCATATTAGATTCATATTAAACATTTGAATGAACATTGAGTGAGTGTGTTACCTGGTAAAAGCCCTGTTCTCCCTGCATGTTGTCCATACTTCCTGATAGTGGCACGCTCCCCTGTCGCCCGTAGTCTCGGTTAAGGCCATTGGGTGGTGGAGGGGGAGTCTGGCTGAGAGATATTTCGCTGCTGGAAGATGGGAGGCCTTGCTTGTGAGCAGTAGAAGGAGTACTCCGTCGTGCAAGGGTCTCCTTTCTGTGATGAATTAACTTCCTGCAGCGGAGGAAAACAAGGACTCATGTACAGATTCAGCATCATTAGTATCACAAGTGTATTTTGTTTGTTTGTTTCCACTCACTGTAGAACATCTCTCTGCTCCAGATTGTATTTGCCTCCATTTTTTAAGGCCACATTGTGGATTCCCTCGATTGCTCTGTCAATAGACTGCAACACCTCATCCTGCTCTGGAGCCTGACAGAAAGAAAGGGGAGAGTAGGGGGTGAACAAATTAAATATTCATTGACATAATTATTAAATTTTAAATGAAAAAGACTGAACAGAACTGTGGCTCGGGGACATGTGTGACTCTGGGCAGAAAACTGGGGCAGTTATCTAACAAACAACAAAAAAACAGCCTTTTAACCGCTGACACGCTCTCTGTGAGGCCTCACATTCAGGCTCATTAAAGCTGCACAGCCAGTGTCATTACCAACAGAGAGAGAGAGCATTCCTGCCTTGAGCCTATGATTTCATAAAATACATGCTCTGACTAGTTCACTTTAAGCCTGGATCCCTGAAAAAGTGTCCTCAGTGTGGAGCACATGTGGGTGTGACTGGGAGAAAACCGGGAGCTCTGTGGAAGGAAGAAGCTACTTATTAAACAATAGCAAGGATAGTCGAAGAGGATCCATAGAGGTGGATGGTTCAAATAGGAACAGAAACAATGGCTTTCTGTCTTTGGGTCTGTCCTATCTTGCCTCATATCCTATTCTGTATCATCCTATCCCGTCATATCCCATCTTTTCCTGTCCTGTCCTTTCCCCTACCTCCTCCCTGTCGCAGTGAGCAGCTGCAGTGCACAAGGCCAGGTCCCTACACCATGCATCCCCTCTAATAATTCATAACTTCTTCCTCTGCAAGCATGCATTTTCCTCTTTCCAGGCAGTAATCAGCAGTCAGCTCCAACATGGCCTGCACTGCGGTATACAGAGTTCACTCAGATGGGATCTGTCTCCCTCGATCCCATCATTTCCACCCATAATGTTACTACGCATTCACGAGATATCGCGTCACCTCGGGATGCGACATGGCTCGTATTCATTGAGATAAATAAAAAGAGTAAACCCACTCGGGTCAGCAAGTGGTGCTTACCTGTATTTTTTCGATATATGAGGCTGGGATGTAGCCGGTTTCCCCCGAGCTGCAGCGAGACCCCAGCCACCAGTGTTTGTTGCTCCTCTCCAGGATTAGGAAGCTTTCTCCGGCCGCGAAGTGCAGCGAGTTGGGCTCCGCGGATCTGAAGGCGTACAGAGACCGGTACATGCTTTATCTACACTTTAATACGACCAGGCCGAGAGAGCGAGAGAAGACAGGGCGTCTGCGGGAGGAAATGTCTGCTCTGTTGGCGGCGATTTAAAGAGGCTTTGAAGGCATGGCCCCGGCGGCTCGCTGCTGTCTATTTACTACGGGGCTCCGATCATCTGACCTGTGACTGTTGTTGCCAGTAAAGGCCGCAGGGGGCGCTGTCACTGCATAAACACGCCCCCCAGGCATTTTAATCAAAGGCAGAGCCCTAACTCGCCACACCGTTTGTGGTGAGAAATATAAATTTCTCACAGCAGTTTAATTTTATACATTTATGGCCTTTCTTAATAATTGTTATTAATTTATTGTTTAAGTCCGGTCATTTCTTTATTGTGTTGCGGGTTAACTAAATATGTGGTGAATCTGGGTTACACATTTCAGTGTGAGCTGCCCTTTAACCAGGGCATCGGTTACTCACCGTCGTTTGGTTTATCATGATTTAATGCAATTGTCTATAACGAATACGAACAAAACAAAACAAAACAAATCATACCAAATCGTATGAAACAGGATAGGCTGATGCAAAGTTAAAATCAAATTTGTTCGATTTTGCGTTACACAACACCGGAAACAGGCGGCTTGTGTTGCACAGAAGTCTGTCCCCCGTGTCTGTCGCCGGTCACTGCGCTCCGTCAACATGGTCAGCGCGGTTTGCACCAGATTTCTCCTGCAGAGGACAACACAGGGGCTTCTCTTCCCCTCCAGGACTCTACCCGTTTTCTCGAGGTGTGCTAGTTTTTTTCATTATATTAGGTTTGTTATTCATTTGAATATCGGTGGTGACTCCCTCCGTGTGGAGCAGCCTGACAAGGCGAGGACACAGGCAGGTAGTGTTGTGCTTATGAAACAGTATCTGGAGCATCACATGAGCCTGAGATGTTCGATCACAATGAGTTTTATTAAACATGCAATATTGGTTTTAAGCCTTCATTTGTATTTTCCCATATGATGATGATGATGATGACGATGATTGTTATTATTATTATTATTTTTATTGCTGTGTGGATTTAAACCGTAGGTCATATGATGTGATGGGATGCCACATACTCCATATTCACGGTGTCATTCCTTTAATCAATCCGCTAATCATATCTAAACAAAATAATCCGACTGCTATTTATGCATTGAAAAATGTAAACATAGGGCTACGCAAGAAAATGATTTATAAAAAGCGAAGTAAACAGAGGTGTTAATATAACAAATAATAAATAGCAAAAGTGCAAATATTATTTAGATTTTTAAGTACTTTTTGAGTTGTGCACTTTAAGCGTGGACACTCCACTTGTTTTGTGAAGAGACGTATTTGCTTTAGAATATAGCTAATGGATCTTCAGGTGGGTCACTTGTTGCAGATCACAAATACATTTCAGTGTGAATTGAGTCAGCGGGAGATGAGATAGGAGTTACCATCATTACCTCCAGCAGCTTCCCCTCTAAACACATCTGAATTCTCATTGTAACAAAAACCTCAATGCAACATCACATCATCTGTGAAAGAATGGGGTTGTGTGCTCCCCTTATCTCTGTCTTTCTCCCTGTTGCTACTGTGTATTAATTTTATAATAATATAGGTCATATTGTGTGTGATTTTTTTTTTTTTTTTTTTTTAAATCAAAGTGGATGGATTTTAAACTGTTATTGTGCTGGAAAAAACATCAAAACAATGAGGCAAAACTGAACAGCATGTTTGGCTCCATCTGGTGGAGTCATTCATCACAAGTCTTCTGCTGTGTCGGTGAGACAACAGTTGACTGGAAAGTGCAGAGCTTCACATTACACAACTAAAGACTGCTGATCTCACTCAGACAGTCAGAAGAAAAAAGTGTGACAACAGGCTAAAATGTGATTAGACAAGCAGAAATGTTTGTTTCTTGGCTGCCTGTTTTCTGCAGAGACAGCCCTAAAGCTTTTAGCCTTGGGCCTTGTCAGTAGGTTGGCATTAGACTTTTGGCTTTCAAACTGGGCCACATGGCAGCAGCTCTGCACTGAAGTCTTTATTTTGTAGCATATGAAATGACAGAGAAGTGCCTGCAGTGTTAAAGGCCACAAGCCCTCTGTAAAATATTAATACACACAATAATTAAAAGAAAACTATTATATTGGTTCTAACTGAGTTTACTTGTCTTTTGTTCCAGCCCATTTCTATCTCGTGCACATAGATTAGGCCCCAGCGACGATGAAATGTATCAGCGTACCTCAGTGTCCATCATGCAGAAGGAGCCAGGCAGTAGGCTCATGATCTTAAGCTACAGCCCCCAAGGATTTAACATTGACGGCAACAGAGTGTTCGGTCCCTGTGCTTTGCTGCCTCCGGCTATCCTCCAATGGAAAGTGAGAACAGTATTCAAACTACCTTCACTTGTTGTGTTGTGTAGTGCTGTGTATTGAATTAAAATGTCCGTTGTTGTGTGTGTTATTGTTTTATCATTCTATGTCTCTCTTTGCAGGTTGGCACTTACAAAGACATCACAGAAGAAAGTGTCTCACTTTTCCACATGCTTGAACCAAGAATAGGTAAAAAGAAATAAAAGCACACTAATGTAGGTATAAGTGACAAACGAAATGAAAAAAAATCAGTATAAAATGTGACTATCAGCGTTCTACCAAAACATATTCGCTCATTTGGTTTTGGGGGAGTACTGTTTAACATGCTAGTCCCATTCCTCTCTGTAGGGCTGAGATTTTGTGACTGTGACGGCCATAACACACAATTTACATGAATTTCATGCTCATTAAACCATTCAGTGACCCTCTGTATCCTGAGTGGCAGAATCCACCTTCATTAAGTTTTTCCACTTCGTCTCTCTTATAGTTTGATGAATGGTGTGTTGAATTGAATCCCCACTTCCTGATGCAGGACATTTGACTTATTTCTCTGTCGTTTATCCAGAGATTCTTGTGCTGGGCACAGGCGCACGACTTGAACGAATCGACCCATCAGTCTTTGCTCTTCTCAAGAAAAAGGGCATCGCTGTTGAGGTGCAGGACACGGTAAATATAGACACACTGGTGTCTCTGTGTAATGAAGTAGCCGTGCGTCTCCTGATAGCATAAAAGTCCAACAAGACTTAAGGCTAAACGAGCTGTGCTAACTTCCAGTTCTGTCTTTCTTTTTCATTTCTGCTGTGCTGCAGCCAAATGCATGTGCAACCTTCAACTTCCTGACTAGTGAGCGGAGAGTGGTGGCCGCCGGTCTGATCCCTCCGCCTATCAGCACAGCGCTGTATGTGACACAGGAGTAAGAGTTGTGATGTCAACGCAAAACGGGACAGATTTCTGCAGATGGAGGTTTGAGGGTTTATGGGTGATCTCAGGCCTGTGGGATGGTTGTGCTGCCCCTGCACAAAGCTTCCAAAGAAACAAACTCAGCGATCACCAGCTCTGAAGAAACCATCACTGTGTTTGGTTACAACTGTTTTCTCCATTTCAGGCAGGACATAAAGTATGTGTAGTTGCTCAGGTGAATGTAGTGAGTGACAACTGTGTTGGAGACTTAGGCTGTAATGATCTGTATAAATATTATGTATAATGTATAATGTTTGTGTTTAAAATGTACATTTAAAGGCTTCACACACAACAAACAACAAATGTGTCAATTGAACGTGTTTATGTACAGTAACACCTCTATGGAATAATTATTATTTTAAAATCTCTCTGTGCAGATTGTGGGGATCTTTTATATGAAAATATAAGAAGGATATGTTGATGCCCTCCACCCAAGGTGTTGGTGGTGACTGTCCTTCATTTGGTTAAGCCTCTTTACTCTGTGCGTTTGTGCATCCTCTGCCTCCAGCAGCACCGCCACCGACAGGCCGTCTGTGTGTATATGACATACTTTACTGGCTTTGTCCTTCTCACGCATAAGCTCCACAGATAATAGAATCCACAAATCCTCTGCACATCACTGTGATTCATCTCTAATCATTTGCCTCTGTGCCACATGCCTCAATGTTTAAATCCCTGTCGTTGAAACGCAGGGTGCTGCAGGATTACTTTCACCTGTTACTGCTGAAAATGTGTAACACTGATTGGTGCTTAAAGGGATCCAATCAAACAGGTGCCAGTTAGGTCTTTGTCCATGTTTAGAAATAATACGTTCAGTTACGTAAGAATTGATATCCAAGGGTGACAATAATTATGTAAACAAGTAAAACACATTTAGCCTGATTCAGGCACGAATTCAGTCAGTTTTAGTCCATATGTCTCTGACAAGTGGACAAAACAAGAAAACCCAAGTGGAAAAAAGTTGTATTGAAAGTTACAGTTTCACACAATTTCACAAAAGGGAGTGATTATAGCAAACAAATTAGAGGAAAACAAGACACAACATTTACACAGGACACTCACAAGTCATTCTATATGCTACATAACATCTCTGCAGTGGTAGCCTATCGTCATCCAGTATGGCCTCTCAGCTGTTGAGCTATTTGGTCCCAGTGTTGACGGTCCTCCTCAGTCGTCATCAGAGTTGTGAGACTGGTGCCTCTTTGATTTTCCAAAGTGGAGCTGTGCTCCCGTGATCCGATGATACATGTCTTTGATGTCCTCACACTCTGTCATAAAGTGGTTTGTGGCATCATATGAACGGGACACAAATATCTAGTGAGGGCAGAAGAGAGAGGAGCACTCTGACTCACCGCACTTTGAGCTGTTTTATTCATTCATTTATTGATTGATTAATATAAAGTCTTTGGAGGAATCTCAGCATTACCTGACTCTTTTTTCCATCTTCATTGGGAACCAGCAGGTTGTGGACTGAAACAAATCTGGATTCAAGGTGGTGACAAGAAATTACATCAATTCAATGTTGTTTGAAAGATAACACATTTTGAAAACAGACTTAAAGGTGTCACTAACTTCTGCATGATGGGCTCGAGAAGCTCCAACCCTGGCTGAACTTCTTTCTCTGGGTTTCTAGTTTCTGCTGTAGTGCTCACCGTAGCGATGTAGACTCCGTCTGAAGCAACATTGTGAGCATAGGACACTACAGATATGTAAATGTCTGCACACACAAAAGAGAGAAGGGTTTTTCTATGGATTATAAGTCACCTTCAGTCAACTATTCATAGAAATTCACCCAAAATGATTAATTTTCAAGGAAACTGTGAACTTTAGCACAAGTGTATTAATATAATAATCCTGGAATGATCCAATTAAAACAATACAATGAAAACTTGATCCATTATTCATGGTTTGGCAGGAAGAGAAACAGAGGAAACACCTGATTTCCTGTTGAGTTGAGTTTGAGGGATGATGATTTGACAGGAGTTGGCCTCATGGGTGTTTTTAACTGGGTGATTTAATAAACAGATGACTCTTATCACACGTCCCACTTTCCTCACTCGATTAGGGACATAGCTTGGATCGCAGATGAGCTGTTTACAGTGGAACAGCTGTTAAAGAGACAAAAAGACAAAATCACTGATGGACTTTTCTCTCAAAACATCCCAACTTCTCTGCTACTTCCACCCCTCACTCTGTGGTAAAACACTTGCCTTCCCCTCAGATTTCACAGCTTTTACTTTGCCATTGTCCATCACAATTTCGTCCACTGATCTGTTCAACAGGAAGGTTCCTCCGTACTCTGCACTCAGTCTGAAACACACAGCTCCTTGCTGATTTCACTGTACTGAATGTGACAAGAAGGCAAACAGGAAATTGTCTTGAGAAATATGATCAGTTATTTTGTAACCTGGCGAATCCCTGTGGTAGTTCTCCCAGCCCGTACACAGGGTAGATATATGGACTGGTGTTGTGGCGGGACAGAGACTCAGAGTACAGCTTGATCCTTTCAATGGTTTCCAAACATGGCTGGTCCAGGTAACTGTAAGATCACCAGGAGACAATGAATGAGACCTAAATGAGGCAGGTTTGATCATCAACCCTCATTTGTCATGTGGTTTGCATAAGATCCTTTACTGACCTCTCATTGCTGTGTAAGGCTATTGCATGACCTGTAAACTCTATGACATCTAGTCCCAGGTCAAAGTGACTGAACAAGTCCCGTGTGGTCGTTTTGTGAGGGTCCATGTCCTGGTAGGTTCGAGGGTTTCTCACATCGAAGTTCAGGACAAAGAGCAGCAGCTTCCTGAACCTTCTCTTGTCAAACATGCCCATCAGATCTGGAAGGTTTTGCTGAATTTTACTAAACGATGTTAAGCATATTAGTAGACAACCTTTCAACAACTTTGTTAATCACCTGAGGTGTGGGCTTCATCCTCTGTGCCAGGGACTTTGTGCACCTTGCCAGCTCTGTATATATAGCTGCCTTCAACGACTTTAAAGTCCAGATACCGTGTAACCTCGGTGTGTACCAAGATTTTCACCAGCTCACCTAATGCAAACACACAGCAGAGAGCACAGAAAATAATGCAAAAGGAGTTGCACAAATCATAAGTTCAGATGACTAGCCTAACACTAACATCTTACCGTTGGCAAGAAAGAATTTAGGGATCAGGTCAATGTTCCACTCTTTGCCAACGCCCATAGACTTAGCAGGACCTGGAACCTTGAACTTCTTGTACAGCTGTAAATGTAGAGAAATGTATGATTGTAAACACCAGAAATCTGTACAGGAGCAGCAGTAGGTTATGGAGTATATTCATGTCTGTTTATGTGTCCGTGCTTGTGTGAACACACCTGCTCGAGGGGGGAAATGGACGCGCTCTCTCCGCCATAGTAAGGGTTCCTGTCAATGTGAAGAACCTTTTTCCCACTTTGAGACATCAAACCCGACAGGATACATTCCTGAGACAAACAGGGGGTTGACAGTAAAGTGCACTGTCAGGACAAGGATCAAGACGAGCACAGTGATGTCATCTAATTGTTGTAAATCTCTTAATCAGTCAACAGGAGCTCAGAACGTCTGTGTGTGAATGTTCAGTGTGACCATTTTATTCTTGAGCAAACTTATTCACGACTTGTGCTATAAACTATTCAAGGGTAAAAACAGTTCAGGGAAGAGTTGGAAGGACAGGTCATTCAGAATATTTTTAGGTTGTACTGTAATGTTAATGGATATAATTAAAGGACTAATAATTTCCTGTTACATGCAAATAAAACCTATGTATTAATCATGGCAGTCATCCTCCTTTTGGTTAGGAAATGTGCACCAGCATCTGTTAAAAAAGAAGTTGTTATCAAACCAAACTCTAAACTGTAGCTATAGATACTATAGTAGGTGTAAATTTCTGGGAATTTCTGGCAGACTCACTTTCCTAACATGTCTCACACAGCAAGTAACATATTTTACTACAAATACAAGTTTTCTTACCTTAAGTCCAGTTCCAAGCACAATGATATCATATTCCTGCATCCTAATAGTTTCTCCCCTTGGTCCTCGCTGCTTCACTGAGTCCCTCTGCTTTTTCTGAGTTTTGCCTGTTGCGGTATCATAAAGGTGTGTGGATATGTGTATGTGTGTGTATGTGTGTGTGTGTGTATGTGTGTGTGTGCTTGTGTGTTGGGGGTATGGGCATATTTGTATACACAGAGAGATACGGGTATGATGATGATAAGTGACAGTAATTGGTTTGTGTTCCCCTTTGCAATAATCCTCTTAAGAGTGGCACATCTATGTGTATGTTTGTGTGTGTGCGCGTGCGTGTGTGTGTGTGTGTGTGTGAGAGAGAGAGAGAGATTGGCAGAAGAGGTGTAATTCACTCTAGTCCCAAAACTGAGGAATTACATTTAGATGGCATGACCTCAGGGGTGGAAGAAGTATTCAGATCTTTCATTCAAATTTACACTTAAATAAAAGTATTCATGAGAAAAATGTGCTAAAGAAGTACCCTGTGACTGATTTATTTGTTATGTAAGGCATTATTTGATTGTTAATACTTGCATCACTGTCTAAGTAACATTTTATGGTTGTAGCGAGACAGTTAGATTTAATCACTTTAAACACAGTGTTTACAACCCCGAAAGGATTGTTTCCTTCCAGAGAGTCACAGACTGAATCTGAGCCGAATCTGAGCTGGTGCGGCTAATAAGGTAGATAGGGACCTGGAAGACAGCAAGAAGCTCAAAAACTCACTTACCCATCATGCCTCCAGAAAAAAGCACGCTCAGGTTGGGAAAAGTCTCTCCGTGGCGCGCTGGATAAAATCACCGGGCCATTCAGGCAGTGTGGGTGGAAACTAGTCCTATATTAATCATAGACTCCGCCTACTGGGATCAGTTCCGGGCTACGCTGTGTAATATTAAAAGCGCATTCCGTGTCGTGTACTGCTCAACTGTGAACTTCCGGTTGCTGTCTGACGTTTCCAACTTAACTGCGAGTCTGTGGAGTCAAACAAGTCACAGAAATGTCTTCAGCACAGGCTGTAAGTTCAGTTAAAGTGCTTTGGTTTTACGTGACAAACAATAGCTTCTCCTGGATTTAAGTATGAGATGAAAGTGACTGCATTTAGCTTCTGTTAGCATCTTAATTAGCTGCCTCCCTTTCCCAGGTTCATGTATCGTTTAGTTACGTTAAACCAGCGTCAGCTTTAACTTATATTAACACACGCTACCTCGCTAACTCTTTATGGCAGTGCAACATTAGTCAGCTAGTGCTGCAGGCTGTTGACTGACTTCATTGACTTCAGTGGGATAAATAGCTTGTAGACACATGTAAATGACGGTAGGCAGTGAAATGAGCAGAAAAAGAGGTGTGTCAGTGTCAAACTGTTTCCTCACTGGACTGGCTACGTGTTGCAAATATCTGTAATTCAGTTCTTTCCAGTCAAAATGGATATTTCAGAGATTTGCACTGAGCTCCGAGCCACAGTTATCATTTTCATTTTTAACGTAACTCTGTCTAGGACAAATGACGTCACTCGTGCCATTCATGTGCGTTGGGCTTCATAATATCCATAAACGTGATAAACTGTACAACCCACGTGTTCCTGCTCATAATTTTACCTGTGAAAAAACATTTCTGATATCCATAATTTTATTTTGAATGATTCTTAACTCTGTAAAAGTGCAATTTGAAAAGGAAAAACACCATTGTGGATACTTGTATAAATACTGACATACTGACAATGAATCTATAAATTAATTAGACGGAAAACAGCTTGAACAACTTCTAAAAACGACCTGACAGCTTTAAAAGGGATTTAAAGATAAATTTAAATTTAGATTTAAATTTAATGTTGACTAGTACAATTTAGGTTGTATCTTGAAGTACAATTCCTAGTCTTAAGAAAGTTATTGTGGATATCTTTAATTACCATTCTGACAAGTAGGAGTAGAGTTTAAACTTTGAGAAATACTATTATGAATACTTAAAATGTGATTTTAGGAATATCCCTCATCTTTCTTCTAGGTATAAGCTGTGCTTACTGTTATTGGTTATTGTTATTGGTTATTGGTTTGTTTGTTGTTGGGGTTTTTTTGTTAGTTTTCAGGTAAAGACCCAAACCAACACAAGCGTGTGTCTGTTCAGTCAAATCCTGGATTCCTGGAACGTTTAAGTGAAACAGCTGGAGGAACAGCCGTTGGTGTCGGACTGTTTTTCCTCTCAATTTATGTTCTCTTCACCAATGAGGTAAGAAACACATGCACAGGGGAAAACAGTTGAAGTCATGAACATCACTTCAAAACTACAGTCCACACTGTTAAAATCAAATAGTTGTGCTATGTTGCATTTTCACATAACAGCAGATGCTCTTGGTAACTGTTTCTGTGCTCAGGGACGTGCTCTGCAAACAGCATCGTCCCTGGATGAGGGTCTTTCTCAGGTTGTCTCGTTGGGGCCTTTTTCCAGCCTGGACCTGCAGAACAACAACCGTTTAGTTCATCTGTCTGCACAGCTGCGCACCTCACAGGTAAGCTGTATTCATGATTTCAGTTTGTGTCAAGCTGTTCTCTCACACATTACTAGTGACTTTACTGTCAACTGTGAAACACTTAGTGTCTATATTTAAATTAATTATAGATTATTATTCTTTCCTTTCTGTTTATGACCTCATCCTTCAGTCAAAAACAACAAATCTCTCCCTGTACGTTTATTAATAAATCATTATATGGATCCAAGATTCAGGAGAGATGTGATCAGAACAGTCAGTACAGCTGAGTAAATCATCTGCACCTGTGTCCATGTAGCCCCTTCATGATCCCAACTACAGAGTGGTGGTGCAGGCAGTGAAGCTGAAGAGGCAGGTGGAGATGTATCAGTGGGTGGAGTACCAGGAGAGCAAGTGAGTCTTTTGTCTCCACGTGTCAATGTTCAGGGTGCGGTTGGGCGTAACAATCTTGGCTCGAATACAGAGACTTTCTGGTCTGAGGTGCGTCTGTTTTCATTTCAGAGACTACCAAGAGGATGGTGAGACCAAAACTGAGACAACGTACACATACAGTGAGTGGCTTTTCATCAAGACTGTGACCTTGTTGCAATTAGTAATAAAGTGACATGCTTGACTCTGGATGAACTTTTTTCTGTAGACACTGAGTGGAAATCAGAGTTGATCAACAGCCGTAATTTTGACAAGGAAATTGGTCACCAGAATCCAAGGTACTTGATGTTTCAAAGGAGCAGTGTGTAGGTTTTAGTGGCATCTAACAGTAATGTTGCAGATTGCAACCAACTGAATACCCCTGCACTCGCCCTGCCCTTCCAGGCATGTAGGAGGACCCACTGTGGCTCACAGAACCAGCTGGGCAAATTTTTAGAAAATGTGGAAACTTTAAAAAAAAAATGTGCAGGTGGTTTAATGAACCATCTGTCTAACTGCAATCACATTGCAAGATGAAGTAGTTGGACTGAAGTTACTGGAGCCAGTTGGTAGAAGAGCAGAAACATCAGCAGCAGCCTCTCAGTGCTGTTCTTTGCTCGTATTTAAATGAAGAAATGCCTTCCAGTTCTAATGTAACAGATGCTATAGCAGCATCTATGCTAACAAACACTTGCTAAACGCTGCCTTAAGCTGTAGCTGTTCATCATAGGATGTGTGATGGTTTCAAGCCATAAGATAAGATAAGATAGCAAAGGGGGGGTAGCAAGATAGAAAGAGGCAAAACACCAACAAATAAATTGAATCAAAAAATGAATTTAAAAAAGAAAAATGTAAACGGGGTAAATGACAAGATCAATAAAGACAGAACAATATAAACAATATACACAGGGCCTTATGAGCATGAAGATGGAAACGGGTTGCACCGTATGAATATTGCGCATCATGCGTCAGTCACAAATGCATAGCTCAAACCCAGGAAAGATGGATTCTTGGTTTGCCTGGCTTAATACAATATTACATTTTTGTCTGTAGATCATCCCTAAATCCTACACACTGGTTGTTATGATTATTAATATTATTATTATTATTATTGTTGTTCTGTTATTAGAAATAACATTTTTGTGTGTTTTTAAAGGGCGCTCATCTTTAATTTAATGTTTGAATCTTAGTGCCATGGCAGTCGAGAGTGTCACTGTGGTCGCTCCTGAAGTCAGAGTTGGACCTTTTATTCTGTCTAAAGGTACCTGACACAAACACACTACGTACAAAATTGTTTGTCGTGCTGTTTCACATATTACTCAGAACTGATCACTTGATTGTTTGGTCATCTTCAGGTCTGGTGGAGCAGATAAATAACTTCCAGACTCTAAGCTTAAAAGATTTGTCTGCCTTTAACTTGGACCCTTTTCTCAGCATTGATGACGATTATTTCTATCACACTCAGTACCCACGCAGGCCGGAGGTGAGCATTATGCTGTGAACTTCTTCAAAATACATTCTTATCTGATCACTTATTGTCCCCTGGTTGATGCAGTATTAAGATGAGTTTTCATTTCTTTGTTTATTGTTAAGGTTGGGGATGTGCGTGTGAGATTCTCCTTCGCTGGACTGAGCGGTGAGACATCTCACCTCGGCCCGGCTCAAACTGTGAGTGCTGCAGATGACCAAACACAATAATAATTTCACTCATGGTGACACATCACTGGATCATAGACTGGATTCATTTTGTTCATGCATTCCCTCAGTGGCCTCAACGTGTAATGCCCACACACTCATACTCACACTGAATAATGAAATATTTTAATTATTGATGCATCAAAATCTGCCCATGACAAAAGAACTGCAGTGTTTTAAGTGCAGTGATTAGGGTGCAGGACATTTGTTGTTGTATTTAATTGTAAAAGGAATGTGTTTGGGATTTGGACTGTGGTTGAGATGCCTCTTCAGGAAACGCTGTTTTTCATCTTTTGAAACTGCCACTGCAACTAATTGATATTTTCGATTGTTCTGATGTTATAAGTCTGCAAAGGTATTATATCTGTTACTCTTAGTATCATGATTCATATCATGATTAGCATGTTGGTCTCTTATACACCAACTGTACTACCATTATACTTTAAAGATTAATATATACAGTGTATAATTCATGTCAATCAAAATAGGTGCAGATTAACTTTCTAACAACAGAGTAATAGACTGATTGTTTCAGCCCTAATTGAAACTCTGACTTTCACGTACCTGTTCTAGTTTAAATTGTGCTTTTTCCTCTTCAGACTAAAAACAGTAACTGTTTTTCAGGTGAGTATTGTGGCCATGCAGAGAGAGGAGCAGCTGCTACCTTTTAAAACCAAGTCAGGAGACAGTCTGGAGATCCTGTACCTGGAGGAGTTGTCTGCAGAGGTCAGTGTGGAGTTTATTTCATGTCTCAGACACTGCAGTTAGTGTTTGTCAATTTAATTTGTATTGCATGAAAAAAACACGTGTATATATTTTGCACTTGGTCTTCTTAGTTGATGCAGTTGTGTTGTTCACCATAGGAGGTTTTTGCCAAAGAACACCAGTACAACAGCATGAAGACATGGGGTCTGAGGGCTGCAGGCTGGGCCCTCATGTTCCTCAGTATTCAGCTGACCATGCGCATCATCCACACCCTTGGTAAGCAAACACTCACTGCATCCACATCCTTCATGTGTATCTTTCCCTGAGTCTCTCATTCATAAAACTTTCTGTTGTGTTCCTGCAGTGGATTGGGTCCCTATTCTCAGAGAGCTTGTGTCTGTTGGGCTGAAGATCTTCGCTCTTTGTGTCTCCTGCTCTCTGTCTCTTCTCACCATCGGAGCTGGTTGGCTTTTTTACCGCCCATTAGTGGCCACCGCTCTGGGAGCACTAGCTCTGCTTCCAGTGTTTCTTGCCCGCTCAGGACTTCCAGCCAAGAAGAACGAGTGACTAGCGAGCTGATGATTATCACTTTTAACAGATTCTGATGCCTGGCTGTAGCCGTCCTTCACAGGTACGAGACAGAATTGAGACAGTTCAGAGTTACAAACCGCACAGGACTGGCCTTTGTTGTTCTGATTGGTTAAATCCAAAATACAAATGAACATTAAATATATATACTTATTATTAAATCATAATGTGGATCACTTCATTATCTTATATATATGGTTCAAAAAAGTCAGCCACTGAGTTTCTATAAGATGCACAGAGAAACCTTTTTTCATCCTGGTTTGTTGTTGCATCTGTATTCTCATTTTTACTGTAAATACAACTCACCAAAGCATTATGTCATGTTAGCATCATGTTGCTCACTCCACAAAACTCAGTTGTAAGTTAATTAGCTACAGCTCACTAAAACAAAAGCAGTCTAGTTAAGAGTCTGCGTTTAGGTTTTAATGTTCAGGTTGTGTTGAAACATATAAGTTAACAGAAAAACTGAACATTTACCTGAGGGTAAGATTTATTGCAGCGGATTTAATTAGACTGCGTTCATTGTAGCTCGGTGATAAGATGACAAGTGAGCTGAGTTTACATTTCCTAATATAAACCAGAAGTGTTTATATATCATGGATATTATCTCCTTATCTGAAACACTTGAAAATATTGTAGTTCTTTAGCATAACATTGCTCCTATCATCGGAACTGTGTTCATGAATTTAAAACCAGATGACTTGAGATGGGTCAATATTGACTCAAATTCGGTTTTCTTTCAGATGATAATGGATGTCACTGCTTTTTCTAGTATTATCAGGATGAAAACACTTTATTTTTTAAAAAGCCAAATAAGTGTGGATCTGCTATTTTGCTGTATTGTTTGTAAGCAATGAATAGTATGTTAAATAAAGCACTTTTGTATCGGCCAATGACTGACCTAAATGACTTCTGGCTCATTTTTCCAATTAGGGTGCAAGTTTAGGTGGCCTCAAAGTACAAAGTGCAACAAGTTGAGCCTGAACCGTATGAAATGAACACAGATGTCAGTAAAGGCGTACAGAACTTGAGAACTCAGACTCAGAAAAATATATAAAAGAGATTTAATTGCTTTAATTTACCAATTAAAGCAATTCTGGAAATGGTTGCTTATTGATGAAGACTGACCATATCTTTGAAATTTTAAATAGTGACATCTGCCTCAAAAATCCTGTCAGTAATGCTGTACTGATAACCAAAGAGCAGTTTATCAATGTTTAATGCGTATTCTTGAACTTGCACACATTAACCTTTGTGTGGCTGAGCCAGGACCCTGACTGCAACCCTGAAATGCATGTGTGTTGACACATGAGCAAACAGAACTGTCAAATTGAAAAAGGTGTGACCTTCTGAACGTTTTGCCTGAACCCTTCCTAAAATCTTTATTTTGAATCCACTGGAACTATCTGAACTACCCGTTCAGTGTTTATCAAGCAAGTGATACAAATGATCAAGATTCTTACAAAGTAATTTATTACACAAAACACTAAGTTTCCATTTGCGTTTTAACAAAATGAGTTTCCAGTCTCATTGTGCATGTGATTGTAATGCACATAAGATTTGAATGAATATGAAGCACACAACCAAATTTTGACTTCATGTGTGCATCTGTTTGTTATAATTAAAGGACATTGGGTCACAGTGTACAGGTACTTCACCCTAGTTGGCTGCGGAGACATTCCTCAGATCAGCAGGCAGGGCTTAAGCACTTAACTGTAGTTGGCAGGTATGACACAGCAGGTCCCCTGGCTGATCTCTTCAATTACATTGTACATGTTAAAGGAGGTTTCATTATGGCAAATTTACTCATGTTAAAGTACAAAAAAGTATTTTCCATAACCTCAAGATTGAATACTGACAGAACCTGACTACTTTTGCTTAAGACAAAAAAAATAAAAGCATTACACCTTTAGTAAAAACTGGGGAGAACAGTCTTTTGTGGTGGTGTGTTTGGGGGTAGGTTTGACCTAATGCTCCTTCTTATTTCCCCCTGTAGGAAGCAGTCCTCGTGCCCCCGTTTACAGTAGGACACATTTACTGCTCTTCTTGCCCCGCCTGGCCTGTAGTGCAGCCCTGGTCGCCATCTCGAACACTTCCCTCACACCATCCTTTGTTTTTGCAGAGCACTCCATGTATCCAAAGGCACCGATCCTGTTAGCCATGTCCCGTCCATCCTCTGGTTTCACAGGTTCCTACAGAAAGCATGAGGAGTTGTTTTAGGAAAGATGCATTCATCTCTGGAAGATTGTTAATATGTTTGTCCTGAAAGTTTTACCTGCTTCATTTTGGCAAGTTCCCTCCTGGTGTGGTCATCATTGCGCAGGTCCTTTTTATTTCCCACCAGGATAATGGGAACATTGGGGCAAAAGTGTTTCACCTCAGGAGTCCACTTCTCTGGGATGTTCTCTGAATGAGAGGATAACAGACACCACCAGTCAAAACAGACACAGCAGGAGGCAACGTGTAAGTGATATGCATGAGATACAGCACCGTAAATATATCTTGTTGTGTCCCAATATACCCCGTCATGTCCAACAGATGTATCTCTTTCACTATTTTGTTTGTAGCTTAACATGACACTTTGAGAGCTATTTTTAAATTTCCGACAGGCCTCTATTACTCTCAACTATTTATTCATTTGACAACATACCAGTTAACTGAGGGTGCATGTGCACCGTGTATTCTCTTTGCTCTCTAAATGACCCTGTGCCACAGACATTAACATACACCGTCACCTCTCTGATTCAACTTACCAAGACTGTCAGGGCTGTCGATGGAGAAGCACATGAGAATGACATCAGTGTCTGGATAAGAGAGCGGGCGCAGTCTGTCGTAGTCTTCTTGACCTGCTGTATCCCAGAGTGCTAACTCGACCTGCAATTACAGGTAAGAAGTTATCCCAATATGAAGCCAAACCATGTTTCAAGGTAGTTCAGGTCTACATGTCTTCATGTTTACCTTTGACCTAGACTGTGGAACTGCTGTCTCCCCCCACTGGCGATAAGAGTATTTACACCAATACTGTTGACATTCTTACGACGCCCATGGCTACATGACAATCTTGCTTTAGGCTAATATGTAGCTACCTTTCAGTCACTGCAAACCATAACTGTAGGGATGTCACACCAGACACCAGGTTTAAAAACTCTGTATACAATACAGAGAGATTTAGCTTGTGTGATAGGCTCAAACTCCTGTGTGTGACTTTATTTCTATAGTGTAAAAGTCTTACACTATAGCTTTAATGAGTGCATCCACACCAATATCCTGTATTTAGAAATACTCATATGTGACATAAGCCCCCTTGTTCTCTTTGTGATTAAATCATTCCCTATTTTTCTAATTCACTCCTCCCTATATATCATAACCCAATATAATAGCGAGTCAGTAGGTTTCTGAATAGTGAGCAGTAAATTGAGATTGTGGACACTCATAAACACTCACTTACATAGTGTGATCATCATGTTGTCTAATTACTGAAAGGTATTAGACAAATTTAATTTCTGCATCGATAAAATCAGCATTTTATTTGGCACTGCAGAACTGTTAGAAAGTTGTGCACATACCACCAACCCTACTTCTGCTTTCCTTTCAAAGTTATTTTCAAAGGAATTACATAAGTTTGACACTGAAGATAAAACACAAATTAAATGCTGGACAGTAAATAAAACAAAAATGTATCAAGTAGAAGCAATATGAGAAACATCCAGAGACAGCAGGGAACATTTGTTTGTGAAATTCAAACTTATTTTGTTCTTTCTTTAAGATGCGCACAAGGAACAATATTATTGTTTTATTACAGTCCATCCAAGTTAAGTAAGAATAATGCACACTTTTTAAAACACTCAACAACCTTTCATCAAAACAAACAAACAAATCACATAAGACCTGTGGCATTGTCGAGGAGAGGGAGTGGACTGAGAATAAATCCAGCATTCAGCTAAGATGTCCTGTTACATAATGCTGATTCTGGTGTAAGAAGGTGTGTGAGAAGGAAAAATATATTCATACCTGTTTGCTATCAACTTCAATGTCAGCAACGTAGTTCTCAAACACGGTGGGCACATAGACCTCAGGAAACTGGTCCTTACTGAACACAATGAGCAGACACGTCTTCCCACAGGCTCCATCTCCCACTATGACCAGCTTTTTCCTGATTGCTGCCATAGCTGCCAACGAGAAACAGATCACAGATAGAAAACAGCAAAGATTACGATATGAGAACACTTAATCTATAACAACAGAGAGGGCCGTTTTATTTAATTCAGGCATTATGCAACTACTAACACTACCGCCTGTGAGACACGATGAGGAGCCAGTAACCTTCAGCTGTGTTGACACAACGCCAGACCAGACTGAAACCAACACCCGAGGCTAACTATTTAGCTCTATGTAGCAACATCACCTGTTTAAGGTCCGCCAGTTAACTACAGAGTCGGTTTTATATAAGGAAAGACACGAATGGCATAAAAAGTTGAGAGCTCACGTCTCAATGTGTTGTCTTTGGCATAATATTTGAGTCAGAGAAGAAAGCTCTTCCATGATGATACATTTCCGCTCCAGTGTCTCTGACCCATCCCGGCGTCAAGCCTAACTAAGTACTGGTTGTCCCATATCACTATTAACACGGTAACTTAATCAATCTAAACACAATCATGGCTGGGTTCAAAATATGTCAGTGAATTTCTGCAGTGTAGTCTGACCTAGATTTTAGTTAGCTAGGATGTTATGTTTACAAAAGACTTGACGCTAGCTGCGGTAGCTAACCAGCTAGCGTCAGCCGGATATGTGGCTATTGCGCTAAGTTTACATCTTTATGGTATTATTTAAAGGCGGGGTCCGACACATACACGATATTTATGGAATAACGCATTAAATGCCACAGCGGTGTTTGTAGTTCTTTTGTAAATACTCAAGAAATACTCGCAATTTGCTTGGGGACACAAACCGGTACGGCTTGCAAGCTACTTAGACTTAGCTTAGCATAACGGAAGTCAATACGACAATATCGGTCCGTTAGCTGGCTCGCTAGCATTAGCATAATAGCAAAAGAAAATATAAGCTAACACAATATAGTTAAAGATATGTCGCAAATAAAACACACAGACGATGCACCGTAACTCAACACTGCTTATAAATAACACGCGCTTACCAAATGATTGGTTTAAAATCTATCCAACTGATTTTAGTAGTGCTTTGTTGGCCTCCGTCGCTGCTCCCTGACTGCGCTGCTACTGCTGGAGGATTAACAGGAGGGAAGTGAGGGGGTGGGGAAAGGACAACAATACACTATTATACAAACAAAAACTGTGCTTTACAGAGGAAATGCATTCATATTTTCATTATCATTCCAAATGTAATCGTGCTTATTATAAGCATTATAATTAATATGAATGCGATTATAAATAATATTATAATGAGTAGCCGTAGTTCTAGTAGTAGCTTTTAATTAACTTAAGGTAAATATTAATGTTTAGATATTTTGTCTTACATGAGTATGGCCACTTCCTATGAATTCAATACAACATATGTTTTGTTTACGGTAGAACCTGCTGGAAATGGTATTAATCCTTAAGCGCTGGTAGAAAGTAATCTTTTCTGTTAGTACTGCAGTAAAGTACAGTTTTTAGGTATGAAAGCTAAAAAGTAAGTTTCCAGGACAAAATGAGCTGCTGGACACTTTTTAACTGCCCCTATTTCCCTTGTCTGTGAACTTTATACATTATACCTGTAATAATACATACATGGTTTTTGGTTTGCTGCTTGGAAATTGATTTTTGGTTGGTAATTCAATGAATGTTTCATCAAAAGTCTAGATGAAATAAAATTCATGTACGGATATGTAGCTTTAAGCACAATAGGTGTTTCCGAAACACATTTTGACTTGCCAGCAAAGAAAAAGTACAGGGATCCTAATGTCATCAACGCTGGCTTAGTTCAAGTGTCTATGCAAGTAATGACAGTGACAGTGAGCCAACAGGCTCAACACCACAGCTCTGAGCCCGAGGCAGCTAAAGGCAATCCGTACATTTTATAATTTACATATACATTCCTCATCAGTCGAAATGTATTTTGTCAGAAAGTTTAAGTTATGTTAAGTTTAAATAATGAAGATCTCAAAACTACATTTTGACACAGGTTTCCAAGTCAGAAAGTAAGACCCACACACATCAATACTGTGCCTTACTGTTGGGGGAAAGAGAGAGAGAGAGAGAGAGAGAGAGAGAGAGAGAGAGTTCTCACTTGGTGCAGCGGTGTATTAATAACCACAGCTCTTACTCTAATCCAGATAAGAGGCTTTCTCAGCACTGCTCAGTTCCACCTCGCAGAAACCAACTCAGGCGTGTTTCCATGAAAACAGTTATACTAATACCTTACAGTCATCTGCAAGTTCAAGTGGTCAGTCATTCAGCAGTGAAAATATAAAACACTGAAAAAAGAAAAGACATTTCTGAGGTTTATTTCTCTGAAAATCCACAGGCATGCATGATCCTCTTCTGAGAATAAAACCATTTTGTAAACATCTGTTTAATAGCCAACAGTAGCTTTCCCCATGAACAAGGTCTGATGTCCTTTCTGGTAATAGTTTTGTGGGAGAGTGTGGTTTACCTCTTCAAATGGAAGATGTTTGATTTTAGAAAAAAGATTCTGAACATAAAAGACATTAAAAAACACACACTGTCCTCTTTCTTTTATTCTCTTTTCGAATGACTTGTCATCCAACTCGGGCCCTGCACATCATGTATTATAAGTCTGTCCTTGGTCTTTTGACACTTATAATATTGCAAAAATGTTTTAGCAGTACATCCTAAAAATGTAAATCCTTTATTATACTGTGATTGGATTTGACCAATAAAACTCAGACACCAGCAAGGTAAAAACCTCTTGTTTGGCTCAAATCATAGCACATGCTCTGTCAGGACAGCCACAGCAGGAACAAAGAAATAAAAAAAGACAGAGGAAAGAAAGAAAAAGAGATTTTGTAATGACTGTCATGGTGCCCAAAGTTGCAAGTGCTACACGAGTCCCTGTTGGCTCAGCAATGGGTCATCGGGTTCACTGATTTCATAAAGAGTGAATAAACATTGCTTTGTTCAACACTCTTTGTGAACTCCAGGTCCTTTAGCGCCAAAGCAGAGAACAAAAATACATATCCTCCGAGAAAAATCCAAATTATTTCTGATGTTATGTCCAGTGGAACAACAAAACTCTAGCTGCTCTTTCACTGTTTAATTATTGATATGTTCAGGCTGTCTTGTGGAAGAACGACTGGGACCACTGGTTTAAAACATGCAAAACAAGAACTCACATAATGTCTTTGTAGAGACAGAATGAAGATGCAGTAGCTGAAACAGACATACAAAAATAAGAAAAGTATTATTCTGAGCTAATTCACGAGCGTTGAGGTGACTCTGAGGTTTTTTTGTACTTAAGCGTCTTAATATCCCACTGGGCTATGGTCTGTTTCCTGTCCAACTGTCCCAGATTCACAGTATGTGTTCATGGAGTGTGACCCTGACCCAAGTTAATGTCTCTGTGTCCTGTAACAGAGGGACAGAGACCGTCATATGTGGAAAGGGTAGTCCTGCAGGTAGCACAGCAGAGGCTTCGGGAGTGGCAGCTGATCGCCACGGTTGGTGTGTCTGTTGATGGTGAGGCGCGTCAAGTGCTGCAAAGACGGGAAGGCCTCTGGTTTGTGCAGTGGGTGCATCAGCTTTAGAGGCACTCCACTGTCCTTTGCGGGGTACTTGGCAGGGTCAGGCTTTGTTTTAGGATGGATGTCATTAGATTCTTGGCCCTGTGGCGTCTGGCCTGAGCCCATGTAGTGCTGAATGAGGCTGAGAGCATCTGGGAAGGACTGTAGGTGAGGCAAGCCAGGGGAAATGGAGTCCAGCCAGAAAGAGCCCCTGCTGTACTCAATGCGGACACTGGTAGGTCCACAGCAAGTCTTCACTGAGAGGGCCAACATGTACTGAGGATGACTGCTGTCCCGCATAAGAAATGTGCCTTCGGACTTTTTCAGGAGAGCTTCCCGTGCTTCACTTGCTGAGATGGAGCCCCAGTACCAGCCTGTGATGAGATGGATTTGTTATTTTTATGTAAACATAATTTTTTTTTTTAAATTGTAAAAGTGATGTCATTGGAGGTGTGGGGATGCATTTCTTTATACAACAACACATTAAGCCCCATGTGTTGTACAAAATCATCCCTTCTTCAGATGTCAACCATATCAAACCAATAATACCTATATGAGCTGGACACAAAGCAGCTCAATCAGTGTTGAATGCCAGTCAAATAAAACATACCTGAGGTCTGTAAATACTGAAAGGTAGTGGTGATGCAGCGGAGGTCCTCTGCTGGATCCCAGGGTGGAGGAGAAGGATGTGGGCAGCATGAACCTCCACGCTCCTCGTGATGGGAAATGGTCAGAGCCCTGGCAACCATTTCTGACTGACAGAGCAGCAACAAAATAATCATTTCCATGTTAAATATGAAACACTATTCTTTGCACAGGCTTGTTTTTTGTAGTTCTTTTCCAAAACCTCTTTTAAGGGGCTCTCAGCTGATAAATGTTTGTCTTGGTTGGACAATTTTATATGAGATATAATCACAATTACTGATTGTTATTATCCAACAACCAACTAAAACAATAAGGGGCACCACACGATACAATAAGATTAGATATCATGAGATTAGTTGAAATGAGATATGATACGTTATGACAACACAAGATAAAACGTAAGATAAAACTAAGAATGGAAATAAAAACTATGTAAGGGTAAGGAAACTAAAGATACACATAAAACCCACGACCAGTGTTGTAGCTAATTTAGTATCTCCAGCAAAGTTAACGATCAAAAATAACTCAATAATAGTTCTACATAGATACAAATATTGTGCATAATAAAAACCCAAGGCTTGCAGTTTTGAATTCACTCAGATATTGGGCGTTCACATTATTTACACATTAATGAGAAAATTCAAATAATCAACAAATGCTTTTATTAATCTTACCTTATATCAAGGGAAAACATAAGGATCGCAACCAGCTGAAAAAACAGTCCAGGGAATAATCCAGCAGCCTTTCACAGTAAATAATTATTTATTATAATCCAATAGTCTCGGGTGATATCGAAAAAGAAATGATTCCTTATAACTATCTTTTTCAATAAAAAATATAATAAAAATCCGTGTGTTTGGCCGGTGGTCTGCCGTGAGACTGAGGCGGAGTGCGAAGCTCTTTTTATTCAGTAAACTACAGGACAGAAAACAGCTCAGTTCAGTTTGGACTGACGGAGGTTCCCGGGAATCTGTTTCCAAGAAAGGTTTTATGTTTCAGCGCCCGCAGTGACAGACGCGCTGCTGCCAGCAGCTTCACTGCGCTCCGTCAAAAAACCCAAACTGCCAACACACAACACTTCCTGTTTCCCTTTCAAAATAAGATTTGATGCTCTCGCTCCTGACAGGCAAATTCCGGAAGAAAAGGTCGAACTTTGTGCCTCCCAGGTCGAGATGTAACGTAATGAAACAAATATGTACAGACATGAGAAATTAAGTCTATAAATGCTGTGGTCATGAGTCAGAGCCTCCATTTCAACCTGAACCATTTCAAAACATTGATTCAACATCACATCAACATGAGCAAAACAGCACTTGAAACAAGCCCTGTTATTGTCAACAGAAGCTGAATGAAACTTCTCACAATTATAAACACTGACTTTATTGACCTATTTCACGAGTTCATGGTGGCATAAGAGTACACACCCTCATTAACCAGTCTATGAGGAACAAAACCAAACCACTCAAACTAGCGCTAATGCCGTGTAATTAAACGTTCCTGCAACGCATTATGATTATTTTGGGTTGTTTGTGGTGCTGTTGAATTGTATTGTCTTATACTGACAGGTATTTATGGGTGGTCCGATTTTCAGCTTTGATATCGTGAAGAATGAAATACGACAGATAATTTTTAATTTTTCTGGTCGCTAACCTTTTATACTGAAGGCAGATAGCGGCACTTCCGGAAATGTTCGGCTTATCCTGACTGTCTTGATGCAGCTGCGGGCAGTAAAGTGTTTAACCCTGCGTTTGCGTGCAATGGAAACACCGCCACTCCGCTTATTAGTGATGCACCATGTAACGCTTTCACGTTTTCTGACTTTGTTTCCACAGTTTATTTTCAGCACACATGCACTAACTATCACTTAGTTAATATTGCACAGTAAAACACAAATTTATTAACATCCAGTCTCTCGTTTTATTCTCACAGCCGACGACATCTCTCTATCTCCCCATCGTACTCTAGACAGTTTTCAGCCAGTGATTATTTCTTGATATATTATGTAGAAAATTATCTGTGAGATGTAAATGGTTGACTTATTTTCCTGGAATCTAACTGAACTGGGTCATGTCAGAAGTCAGTGTGTCTTTACAAACACAAAGATAATGACTACTTGAAAGCTGCTATTCAGCCCTGAACCGCGTTTCCAAGAAAAAAAGAGTTCAATTGTCCTTCTCGTGAGGTATGAAAGCAGCAGCTGATGGCTTCTGAGTAGGGAGACTTCATGGAAAACACACACAATAAATTGACCTCTGCTGCTGAGCCATGATCCCTGCTGCTGGCCTGCATGACTATAGGATATCACACACACACACACACACACACACACACACACACACACACACACGGTAAGAAAGAGGGAGAGAGAGGAATGAGGACACAAACACTAGAAAATACAGAAAATATTTTATTGTAGGACCATGTAAAACAAACAGCCTTCAGCTGAGTGCAGTCAAACCTTGCTCAGGTGACTGAAGAAGGCAAAGGCAACTGTGAATGTGATGCAGATGAATTTGCATGGGAGTGAACCATGAGGCACAGCATAGGCCTATACCTAGGCAATATAAAGGGTAATCCACTCTAAAGCAGACATTTGACAGTAATTTCCCATTGACTGTAAAAATCTTAGCTAAGCCAACCCCCTTCTGGCATTACATTTATATTTAACTCCACAAACACAAGGGTGGTGTCAACCTTCTCAAGTAACTTCCAGCAAGAAAGCAAATAATCACATTTCCCATAATAATCATATTCCACAGTATCTGACAGAATCATCCTTATTATGTGGTTATTAGCTTAACTCATTCAGGCTCAGAGTGATCTAATTAAACTTAAGATGCCATCTTTTAATGACTTTCACCATTACATGAAATAGAAATATTCTAGATTCACAATAGACATAATGTGACACGGCTGGAAAATTAGAGAGTGAGCAGATAAACAACTCTGTAGTTTTGAAAAAACGAATATTGAATCTACTTCAGAATACTAAAACAAATACTAAAACACTTTACTGGGAGTTGTTTTCATGTACAGTGAAATTCCATTTTAGTTTTAATAAACCTAAAGATGTGACCACATATAACCCAGTCACCATAATGAGACTTAAACTCCCACACTGCTCTTGTTCACATCTTTCAGCAAAGGAAAATACATCTGAATTCTGCTTTATGGTGGATCGATTTCTTTCCTGTTGACGGTATGAAAAGTATGTCCACAAGTAAAAAGAAGAAGTGGCTAGAAGCTAAACAGTCAAATATCAAGTCAATTCATAGATATTGTGTTGGTTTGCTTGTGTATTTGTGTATAATGTCTAATGTAGGTGCATAATGTCTAACTCTCCTCCCCGTTCTCCCCTGCACCCTTAATGAGACGTTTGTTGCCCCTTTTCCCTCCTGGGCCACGGGGCTTGGCAAAGGCCTGCTTTAAGGTATGCTCCATCGGGTGGACTTCCTCATACAGGAAGTCTTCTGTCAGTCCGTCGCCACTGTCTATCTCCATCTGCACACACAGAATAATACACAGATTAATGGACACTCTTATCAGTGCAATGACCATAGAACTAAAACTTTTATTAGCATCATAATCTTTAATCCTCCACAATTTGTAGATAAATTAAAATGACCCTGTGTACTGATGACTGTTGAATTATTTCATTTGTGGATGATCTGGGTGATCCGTACCTTTTTGGTGACCTCCAGCTGGTAGTCTCTCTCCACCTCATCCAGTAGCCTGTTCTTACAGCTGGAATACAACATCCGCTCTTTGATACTGCAGGTGTAGCCCGGCATCGAATATATGAACACTGGAAGAGATAACAAGTCAGCACTGAAGCACTATAACATGACCATAATCAAATTCAAGTAAAAGTACTGCGTTGAAAACTAGTCAGTTGTAGCCAATTTAAAACCAATCACCGTGGTCACTGAGAGTGTAGAGTATCTAAAACCGACAATGAATCATTTTAGGTCACTTACGGGCAGAGGAACAAGCAGAAAACACAACATAGTTTCCACTTAATAATGTTGTTTAACATGTTAGGAAACATTTGTCTATGTACACACCATGCAGCTGCAGAGCGATTATATCAGCTGTTTAAACTCTGATGAATGCAAGTCCATCATTCACTCTTTATTAGCTCTGTTTGGTCTCTATCGACTACTGTCCAAGCTGCTAAACTCTCCACTGTGTTCATTTGTATACTGCTACTCAGACTGTAGTTTGGTGCTGCAGGTAGTGTACAGGGGCTGTATCATTAAAAACATCTGGAAACAAGGCTGATGAGAATAACAAGACAGAACCACAAACTACACCTACACCTCATCCAGCTTTACAAACATAACACCAGAATATCTCAGATCCAAAATTCAGAATTGCCTCTAAATGGTTACCCTAACTCAATATATCCTTCAGAACCTTTATGTAAAATGCTGATTAGCATTAAGCCTGTTGGGACCTCTCATACTGTCCCTTGACAAGAGGAAGTGATGTTATGAGAGATTCTTGGAATCGCTCATAAAAACCCAGCAAAGCTTTAAATATTCCATAAATGTCTTTGTTAAAATGTAAAATTGAATGGCAAATTATCTTTTTTGTATTCTGTTTAATGACTGTGTGACTGTGAGAGACTGACCCAGCGCCTCCTGCAGCTGACCCTGGTGGGAATGTTTGAAGATGAAGAAGTGATATCTGGGCGAATCTGTGGGAATCCTGTAGGGAAGCTCCTGAGTCTCTGTAGGTTTGGTGTGAACCAGCTCAATGGTCTCTTTCTCTACATCCAGCCTCTGCAACACAACATACACAAACAAGCTTTTGTTTAGGGGTCAGGTCATGCACAGCCAATTTTACTGACAAACACTGATGCACAGTTTGTTTCAAAAAAAGCTCTTGACAGCTTGTATTTCCTTTACAGTTACATGTTTCACGCTGTCTATTTAGTGATTAAGGATCTCTGTCCGGGCTCACTAGTTGTATGTAGTTGATGCGTTTCTGCTTGAGTTGCTGCAGAGCTCTTTTGGCCTCTTCTTGTAATGGGAATGCAAGACCTTGAAGAGTCTGTGCCCTCTTATCTAAGCCAAACTCCATTGTAACCTACAAGATAAAAAACACAAAGCACAGAAAACTCAGCACTGATGTGACCCAACACAGAAGCAAATGACAGTGAATCAAACAGTAACAAACCCTTGCTCGCGCTGTTGGAGTCCCAATTCGCCTACGTTCATCCTGCGGGTACAAGAGCCAGTTTTTAAAATCTCTCCTTCTCTCACTCTCACACACACAGCTGAATTTATATTAGGAAGAAAATCTGCTTACCCATACAACCTTATCCTGCAGGAGAAGAGTAAAAGCATACAGGGTGAGAACACACTTTGAACATGACACATCAGGTATGTGGTTCCTAGCAGATGTTTTATGGTGTAAACTTTACCTCTGTGACTTTAATTCGTTGTAATTCCTGCTCGGCTGCTGTGAGTGGAGCTGGGGAGGAGCAGGAGGACATGTGTCGCAGGTATCCCTGGAAGCACAGGTCGTCCTGCAGGAAGGGCACACCAACAGGGTGACACAGCAATTAGAGATTCACTGATTGGCCATCGTGCAGGAGGGATTTTACCGACCTCAACTGTGCCAAACATTTCATCTTTAATGTGACCTCCCCCGAACTCTTTCTTCAGTGTGGCACGGGTGGCTGCGTACACCATCTTCTGCCTCACCTAGTGGATGCCAAGACAGACAGGAGAAGCATTATTACTGTAATATTATTATGGTTATTATGGTTTCTATCATATTCAAATGTAATTTTGCTGTTTATATTTGTGTTTTATGTTTAGTTAAGTTTAAAACCTTTCTGAATCCAAAAATGTGTTTGCCTATTGTTACTTTACATGTTACATGGTTGAGCTTCACTGTGCAGGATAATGTTTGTGCAGACTCTGACTAGTAGGTTGGTTTCACCTTCGTCTGCTGAAGGGGAAAACTGTCTCTTTGCTTTACTTAAATTTGAGTTTCACATGTGTGTGTACAAGATGAGGCTGTGACATTAGGAATAGCTTTGTCCAGATAGATGGTCCAAGATTAGTTTTCAATTATAGTTTCTGAAGAGTTTGTAATTTCTTGTAAGAATTATAATTAAAAATGTTAAAGATGTAACTAGGCTACAGAGCACATACTGTATACTGACTGAATTGAGAGTAGGTGTTGTCTAGTACTATGTAAACGATAAATGCTGAGGCCTTTATAAAAAATGTAATATTTAGTGTAGCTATTATTATTTTTTAATAAACACAATCTCAATCTAGACATGAACCTGCACAATCACTTTAAAATGAAAACATTTTGGCTGACTGGCAGCAGCTGCTGCTCCAGACATACTGGTGAATGGTCAGGTGACCAGGCGATGAAGATCCACTCATATCCCTGTGCATTCTGGGAGTCCAGACGGTAGAGGATGTAGCAGGGTTCCTGAGGCGTGAGCAGAGGAAGCAGGAACTGATCGTAATCCTTGTCCCAGCTCTGTGCTGGCTCCCTGTACCAATCTAACACCAACTCCTCTGCAGACAGAAACATGTCTCAGCTCATCTCAGGATTTAGAAAGAAGTCGAGTGAAAGCTCATTTGTGTCAAATGAAAACAAGAAACAACTTGTGTCTACCATTTCTGATGACTATCTTCATTATTCTGATGGCACCTCCCCTCGCCCGGGCCAGAAACTCTCTCAGCTCAGATGATGCTAAAGTAACAAGATATAAGGTAGACGAGTCAAAACGGAGGATGGGGGGTTGAAAGCAAGTGAGACAGAGTTGGGTAGGTAAGAACCTGAGACTCCACTTCAGGGAGAAAATTTGATCCACTGCCAGATAGTCACGCCATCACCTAAAGTGGCTCAGACAGGAGACATATGTGCCACAGAACCACTGAGAAATTTAAGTCTCAGGTAAAAACAATTATTCTTCTCCACTTTTCAATCCTTTGAATGGTTGTTTGGTGCCTAAAACTGGATTCAACTGTTTATTGAACTCCTTCTCCTCCTTCTCTCTCTCACCATGGTTACCAAACGCAGCGGTCTCATAAATGATGTAAGAACAGGTGAGAAAGGTGAGAGAGGTTTGCTCCTGCCAACCTGTCCCCCTACGCTCCAATTACCAAATGCCATAACATAACTATATAGCCAGCTCAAGTACTATCCATAAATGCCTGTATGTCCAAACATCACAATTACTGGCATCACATATAGAAGACAGGCATTTTAACTGGGAATAAGTTGGATGCAGGCTTACATGTTTTACAAGTGTGTCGCCTGGTCCACAGTTATCTACAAGGTTCCACTTTAAGTTGATCTTGAAAGTCCTTTTTTTGGGAATATCAGAGAAAATTCTCTGTGATGTTACGAGGTTGTATTACATGTCATGAAACAGCTCAAAAACCAAAACCAAAATTTAAAAAAGCACCTAAACTGGATTTAACAACTGGACTAAAACATAAAAACAGCCAAGTTTCCATTTAAAAGATGAACTTACCGTTAATTCCAGTTTGATGTGACATCTTTTGGCAGTCACTTCACACTCCTCTTATGCAAGAAGGACCAGGTCCAGGTCTCTGTGTCCTCGCTCTTCTTGCTCAGCAGGTAGGCTGCCTCTACACTGGTGGCAGACAGATGGACCCACGCACACCAGTGACATAAACGCCTCGAGGGTGACTCGGGAGATTCCTAACACTTGAAACACAATATGCGGAACTGTGGCTGATGAGTAATAACGTGCCTGTCAGTGGATATGCCACCCTAACCACTGATCTAAAACTCTTTGCGTATCGATGACCACAACTTTAAAGGTCTTGGTGGGGGAGCCTCTCCCAGGTCACATACTGTCCTGCCCTGTGTTGTACTGTGTGTGTTTGTGTGTGTACGCGTGTGTGTGTCGGGGAGGGAAAACCGGGCTCGGCAGAATTCCAGCACTCCTGACATCAGTGGTCAGTACAGTGTTTTCAGATGCTGTCAGTGCGTTACATGTAACAACATTTTATCACTCATTCACACAGAGTGGCCCTGATCAGCTCGGGCATGATCTCAAATTCCCGCCACCTGGTCACAGAAATGTGAGACCGGGTAAGAATCTGACTGCTTCATTTCAACATTGTTCAATGGACCAAGAGGGGGTGGGGACTTCGTGTACTTGTAGTTAGTAGCTTTTGTGCATTTTGATTGGCACGATTACCTTTAATAGTTAATGAAAAGGCAGGAATAGGGGTAGGTACCTCTGCATGCTAATAAAATGAAAGACTGCGAGATTTCTGGTAAGATATAAATACATTTTATTTTTAAGTGTGAGGTTAAGAGTTTCAAACTACTTGCGTGCACACAAGAAGAAGCTTGTTCACGTGCAGCCAGAACTAATGGATCCATTACTGGACACTCTTCAGCACAGTGTGTGCAGTAGGTACAGTAGGAGGGCATGATGGACGGTGAACAAAGAATGAAGTTTGTAAGCATGTAGTTCAAAATGCAGAAACTAAGGCTGATATTTCTGCGTCTGCCACACATCTTTGGTGCAACACACACCCTCTGAGGTAGGTGAGAGAAAGATAAGTGTGCACCTGTGAGGTTACCTGTGATGGGATCATCCATTATTCACTCAGTGGTGAGTACACAACCCAAGCATCTATACATTATTTAACAGACCACCCCCATCCCCTCCTCTACTTCAGGAAGACACACTTAATGTGCACACGCACACACACACACACACACACACACACACACACACACCAAGAAAAACGCCCATTTATCAAGTGGATTAAAACTGCCCGTTTCTCTCGTACCCACGTGTGTGTTCACAGTTTAGTTTAGTGAGTGGCTGAACTTCTCTCTGTCTATGAAGTAAGCTTGTGTAGGTGTTATTGCTGTGAGAATCACCAACGTACTAATCCTATAATTATTTATGAAACGCACATTTATAAAGGCTCTGTATTTTTCACTGTTTATGGTTGCAATTACTCATATACAATGAAGAACTTGTTGAATTGCAAGTATCTGTCATTTTTGTATTGGAGAAACTGGGAATAAACAAGATTTTAGTTTATTATCACATACTTAAACAATAAAAGCACTGATTATAAAGTTAAAATCATACATAAAATATTAAGATATACAATAAAAAATTAATAATATTTAATGTAACTGACGTGAGGTATGTGGGATTTACAAAAACAGCTGCATTAACATCAAGAATTTAAAAAACACATTTTTATACTGATAAACCTTAGAGAAAGACATGAGTCGATGACATAAAGGTATCCCACATCACTGCATGGCTGTGATGTGTTTTACAACGAGGACTCACTCTGGCGACGTCCCTCTACAAGTCCTCAACACATGGGAGCCAAAATGTCTGTGAACAGAAGAGAAGAAGAAATGACAGATATGCACTTGGCTCACAGTGGTTCATCCAGCAGCGGCGGCATGAGACAATGATGCGGTGTGTCTGATCTCACCATGTTTGTGCAGGCACTAGCAAACGTCATGTATCTAGGGTTAAACTGCAGCGTGTTGATGGGTCCTGGATGTTTCCCATCCAGTACAGCCACCTTCATCCCACTCTCAGTACTCCAAACATGGACTCTGCCGTCCTCTGAGCCTGCAACAACAAAACACATTTTAACACAGATCTCAAGGATAAAGGCCAAAATACAACTCTTAGGTGTTTGGGCTCACCAATCATGACAAACTGCGAGTCGGGAGTGAAGCAGGCCTCCAGTGAGATGCCTTTGCTGTTGTTGTAGGACTAAAAATGAGCAAAAAGGAAACAACTTCACTTAACTACACTGATACACAGACAAATGTAGGTTTTTCCCACAGTCTACTTGTCTCTTACAGAAAAAGTGTGCAGCACAGATCCATTGAAAGCATTTAGGATGCGAATCATCCCTCCATTGGTGGAGATGAGAATCTGTTTCCCATCGTTACTGAATTTGAGTCCAGTCCAGTCGCAGACACGATTGAACCTCGTCTCAAAGGAGGCAAATGGACCCTTTTCACAGAGAGATTAAATTTGTTATAACAGAGAAAAAGAAAGTGTACACTCAGATACCTCATGCATACTGCTACAAAACACCAGCACACTAACTGGCATTTTACCTTTTCAAAAGCACGGAGGTCATATAGTTTAATGGCTTGTGACTCCACCCCTGCAGCAAATATCAGCCCATCAGGGTCAAAGGAACATACAGGTTTCCCCAGTGGATTAGTCAAACCCTGAAAAACATAAACACACAGAAATAAAACCAAAGACAGAGCATGAGAAGCTGAACTGGGAAGTCTGGATTTCAACACCACATTTCCGCCTTCATATTAAATAACTGGTGTTTGTGTTTGATATTACAGTCTCTTCTTACATTTCGTCTTTGTTTATAGTACAATATTTTATGATGTTGTGCTTAATATTATTACATCTGAGCTGGCAGATCCAAGTGTAGCAGTGGGTCCCAAAGTAGGTCTGGGGACACCCAGTGGTCACAGGACTTATGTTTATTAAAAAGGGATTTGGTAACTACTGATACTTTGATGTGCAGTATTCCTGGACTGCTGATGTAAAGCAGTTGTAGCAGCAGCACAGGTAACTACACATTTGAGTAACGGAGGAAGTGTCATTTTCCAGCCTGTTCACAGACTACTCACTTGACAGTTTGGAGAGCGCAGGTCCCAGATCCGGATCGTCTTATCCAATGAGCCGGAGATAAATGTATCATCCACCGGTGACATGGAAAGAGCAATTACTCTGAGAAAAATAAATAACAGAAGAAGCAAAGTAACTGTGATCATAACAGATTAACTTTTAAATGTGATGAAACAGGACAAGAAAAGACAAAGTGAAGCTTATTGATGCATGTGGGTAACTGGTAAGAACACAACTTAAAACGGGTCAACAAAAGGATGGATAACGGGCTGGACATGCCCTCCAGCTAACAAGTGCTAACATACAGGAAAATAAATAAATTTGTTGTTTTTTCCCTCCTCAAGGGTTGTTTTGTATTTTGCTCTGGCTGGACTGGCTAAAGAGTCCACTTGTAGAGTTTACAACCACAACACTGATCCAGGTGGGTGCTTTTACTCACCTTGCAGTGTGACCTGGGAAATACCTGATGTACTTGTTATCAGTGAGCGACAGGTATCGTATGGTATCTGCAAGACACAAAACCATATTTTAGTTTGTAATACACATTTATTTAAAATCTATTTTACATCTATGGGGGGGGGGGCTGGGTTACCATCTAACTTGTTGGAACTGTAGACCACTGTTTGTGTATCTCCATGTGTGTAGCGGATTAGGTCTACTCCATACTTTTTGCTGAACAGGGTCCTTTTAGGTCTAAGACAGCACAAAACATTTAAACAAGTCAGTTTTAATCACCTGACGAACCGCAGTCAACGTGCAGCACTGACATCTCCCACAAGGTTTCTTTCAAAAATACTTTCATGATTACTTTTATATATTAAGAACACAAATGCATTGCAGTTTTAGACTAGTCTTAAAGTTAATTACACATTTACCACTTGATTTTCAGTGTTATAATAGTGGCCGCTTACTTTCCTTCCTGCATGTCATATAACACAATGCAGTCGTCGTCGCTGCTTGATATTGCATGTTCTCCGTTTGAGCTGAAGTCCACGCAGTTGACTTTCTGAGAATTTTTTCGATATGTCCTGGCAACCCTGAAACTTCTTAAAACACTGTCTGTGATCTTCATGTCTGCAGCGATTGTATTCTACAGGAAATGTTGTCCTGCACGCCTGTCCCCTTAGTATCTGACTTAATGAAGCATATGAGTCATTTTTTGTTGTTTGTCTGGTCGATCAGTGCGGGAGCAAGATAATTTAAGACGCTCGACGAGAATTAAAGGCTCACATTTTCATGAAAAGGGCAGCTCAATCAAAAGCCATTTGTTACTGTTAACGTGCAGCCACAGCGCGGCGGAGTAACAATGGTACGCTCGAATTACATCTCATCATCTACCAGGTGGGCGGTGTTTACCGAGCAGCATTATAGTCAATGGCTCAGTGTAGAAAAGATAATATCGATGGCGGGAAAAAAAAATCCCCCTCTCAGCATGGAGAAATTAAAAAAATACATAAGATAAAACAGGAAGGACTGAACCTTGCTGATATATAATATGTTATCACATGTTCGTCCACACGGAGGATGTCTGATGTTTGCTGCAGTTTAACAGAGTGTGGGATGAGGGAAGGCTGCCAGGGAGCTGGAAAGAGACAATAATTATTCTAATGAGGAAACCTGAAAAGGCGCTTGCAGGCCTGGAAACCATACAGAACAAATACCTTGATAGCACACAGTTGTGTTTTTTTGTAACATATGAGGAATGAGAATGCATCTAGGAAAAGGAGAAGTACTGCATATCTGCTACATAACAATGTGGATTCAGGAAAGGAAGGAGTGCTGTGAACCCAGGCTTGTGTCCAGAGGATCCAATAAGGAAAGTTCAAGTGAGTGAAGAAGCCGTTGTAGTCGGTGTGTAGTTTAGCTGTTGTAAGGTTTGAATTATGGACTGTATATATTTGATGTATAAACTTACAAGTGGAGACAAGGTCACAGTTATCACATGCACCAATCATGGGAAATTAGAAAACTCACAAAATAAAATAAAATAAAACATATTGTTGAAATCCATATTGAAACTATCAAAAAGTGGAAAGACAGTGTGGAGAAATCAGTAGTGGGTAACACAACAAGAAGGAAACCTTACACCCAATCTAAACCAGATTAGGTAAGTAGGCAGAAAAACAAAAAAGAAGGAGCAAGTGACCTGAGACTTGGGCACAACATGAACAACAGGAAAGCATCCTATGGATGATTGCGATCAGGGTTATGAGGCTGAGACACCTGAGCATATCTTTTTGTCATGCATTAAATGTATACATTTAAAAAAATGACACGATCAGTTTACATAGGAGAGACATTTAAAGTTAGTATTAGCACATGGATGCACTGTTTATGAAAGGAGATGTTATTTAGTTTTTGAAGGTCGATTGGACTGAGAGAAAGCTTCAAAATAAACTGACACTGAAGCACAAAAAAAACTGAAAGTGGCGGCAACAACCGTAAAACATCAAAGGAGAAGAAGAAGAAACGGACATTAGCGGAGTTAGAAACGAGTGCACCTATTGTCAGATGAAGGAAGTTACGACACATCGACCTAGGAAGTTGTTATTGTGGCTACAAATGTGGTCCCCTGTTTTTGAATGAAGGTCAGACGCTTTATAGTGAAAGTCTATTTTTGGAGCAGCTTTATTACATTGTCATGCGAGCAATGGAAATCCTTATGTCACGTTTAATCTGGTCTATAATAACCAGGAGTCTGACA
Source organism: Datnioides undecimradiatus (assembly GCA_008933995.1). Classification (NCBI taxonomy): domain Eukaryota; kingdom Metazoa; phylum Chordata; class Actinopteri; order Lobotiformes; family Datnioididae; genus Datnioides; species Datnioides undecimradiatus. The sequence goes on along the minus strand of WARS01000013.1, from coordinate 8,837,260 downwards.
TGGCACCTATTAGAGTAGACGAGAATAAGGTTAATCAAACTCACCAGTACAAGTTTTAATACACTGGACTTTAATGTTGTCTTGCGTGTACGCTTTTATTCTGAAAGGGACGACCCGGATGTAGTTTTACAGCACCCATGCTTCATCTGGAGTTGAGTTTTGTATTTCAAGGCTGATGTGAAATTACCTTTACACTCAACAATGAACAGCTGTAGAAGAATAGCCCGGAGTGACTGGACATCCGGCCTGAACTCTGTCTTTTCTCGGCTCAAACCCCGGACAAACTGCCGCTGGTGCTCGGAGGCAGCAGCGTCCCACAGCCGGAGCTTGGCCACCGCTGCTAAACACGCTCCGGGCCCCGACACAGCAGAGAAACCCCGGCTAAGAGCCATCGACCTGGCCCGGAAGATCCAGCAGGAGAAGAAACCACCCGCGGCTCAGAGTCCGGTGTCCGACCAGCAGCAGAGGGTGACGGAGCTGAAACGGTTCAGTATGCAGCTGCAAAATGTTCATCCAAACGTGCTGGCCAAACACCTCCACAGAAGCGTGCTGTACCAGGATAAAGATGTAGTTATCATCAACAAACCGTATGGAGTTCCTGTCCGAGGTAAACAACAGCTGAAGAATAGTAAACAATAATTATTCACATTGAGTACAGTAAGTGATAGTGTTACAAATCTGAAAATCTGTGTTGTCGTTTCATTAGAACTGAAATTAGTGGTTTATTGTGTCATTAGTTGATTCAGATGAAAATGATCCCTCATATATCAATCAAATCATTTGGTGAATGCATTATTATCTTTCAGATTAAATCGATCGGTTCCCAATACAAGCTTTAAGAACCAAGATGATGGTTAGAAATGTCACCTTTAAGTGATGGAATTGCCATGGTCCCTTTTCACATTTTACAGACAAAAATAAAGAAAAATGTAACGTCGTGCAGCTGAATCTGTTTTTGCATATCTGCCAACATGCTGCATGCCCCTATACTGATGATTTGTCATTGATCAGGCTCTCTTCCAATGGTGGTGACTATGTCCATTGCATAGGTTTCAGCACCGCAGCACAACAGACGTTTTTGGATTTATGCAGAAATGTGACATCGTAATGGAGTACCTGGACCTGAATACATGCATACTTGTTGTCATTGCCATCTCTCAGATGACTCTGGGGTCACATCCATTTCCTCTGTGCTTCCTGTTCTCTCCAAAATGATGGATGGGGTGAAGATCAAGTCTGATTCTCAGCTCTTCCCCTGTCTGGGATTGGAAAAGGAAACAACAGGAGCTCTCCTGCTGGCCAGGAGGGAGGAAGTGGTGGAGCACATACTCAGCCTTCACAGAAACAATGAAGTGCAGAGAAAGTACTGGTAAGATACAGTGTGAGGACTCTGGAGCAGGTCTGACACATTGTATGTCCTTATTTTGAAATCACATGATAAAATTAACATACTTTAATAACTTTCCCTCCTCAGGGTCATCACAGTTGGTGTTCCTGTGCCATCTGAAGGAGTGATTGACATTCCTATCATAGAGAGAGAGGTCACAGGTTCACAGCCACACTACAAGGTGCCTCTTTTTCTTCTTCTGTGGTTTTAATGATGTAATTTCCTTGCCAATTAATCCACTGACAGAAAATTCATTCCTAAACTGATAATTATTTGCTGTAGCCTTTGTTTGCTTGTGCTTCAAGTCAGTTGATTAATTTTCTTCAAGGCAATGATTAATTTTGGTGTTACTGAAGGGCTATCGATACAGTTTCTCTAATCTAATGCCTTTTTTAAACAATTTTAGATGGCTCTAAGTCCTCTGTTCAGAATGAACGATGCAGGTGATGGTGTGACCAAAGTCCGTGCCCATCGTCAGGCCCAACCCGCAGTGACCAAGTACAGAGTCCTGGACAGCAGCAGTGGTTGCAGCCTTGTGGAGCTTCAACCTTTTACTGGTAAGAAGACCATACTCTTTTTTGTTTTTAACTTGAGTGCCTATGATTGGACACAGTTTTCCACTTGTCTGTTTTCTTGATGCCACAGGAGTGAAGCACCAGATCAGAGTTCACATGGCATTTGCACTGACATGCCCCATTCTCGGCGACCACAAGTATTCCCACTGGAGCAAACTGGCACCCCAGGTAACACATGTTTACGACTTCACGGGAATGCAGTAGCAAATAAAGGGCTATGTATGAGGGAGCACTAATGTCACAGTCTGTTTAATAGCACACCACAACTGTCTGTCGGTCTGTCACTCAATTCCATATCACTCCACTTACAGATACAGCTCTCCATCTGCACTACTACCACTGTGCCACTTGGAGTAATATATGTTTACTGTCATACATTAATAGCAGAAGGTATATTACTTGTGCGGCACAAGCTTAGCAACCAACATAGCACAGTGTTAATCAGTTACAGCTGCCTAAAAGTACTGGTTATCTTAAAGTTCAACAAAGGCTTTACAGTTTTACACAAGACCTGTATTGAGAGCAAAGGCGTGTGCCAGAAACCAATAATATAAAGGTGGAACCGTAGTGATGTAATGTTTACAAGTGATGTGGATCATTGTGCTCTAAATACTCGACTGTTCAGTCACACCCGGGGGGATTATTAGTTATTTTCTGAGTCAACCAACATCATATACTTTAAAGTAGATATTTTGAGTATGTGTGTGATTATACAACTTAAATGTTATGGCAAAACTAATGGTCTTATTTAACCTTAAACCTACCTTCTAGGCATCCTAGGCAGTGCCTTTTTAAAACCACTTTAATTCATTAACAGGTCATGAGAGGACTTTTTTGTAATTTACACTTGGTTTGGTGGCATTTCTGGCAAAAGCTTAGTTTCTGTTTTCCTGTCACTAATGCATCTGCTATCTTCTATAAAAATCACAATGTATTTATTATGGCTTACAGAAACTACCAGAGAGTGTGCTGAGAAAGCTTGGACTGGAGCAGAGCAAGATCCGGTATCTTCCTCTGCATTTGCTTGCTCGACGGCTAACACTGTCGGGAAACAGTCAAGCTGAAATCAGTGTATCCTGCCCCCTGCCTAAGTTCTTCACACAGACACTGAATCGACTGCAGTTATCTCTTCCTGATAAAAAGGATGAAAACTAACCACTTTTTCCCTGTTTTGCTAAACTGTCTGCTATCCAGTTGTGTTCTCAGTGCTGAGGGATGTTAGACTCCTGCTGGGAAAAGTGTATTTTGTGTACAAATTAAGTTAAATGAAATATAAAATTATATCACTGTGAGGGTCTGTAAAATGACCAATCACAGAAGAGACTGTGTGGAAAATGACTGTACAATGCTATACAACTCACTTTTGTAATAAACAAATGTAGCATGTATCAACTATTTTTGTCAGTGCAGTTCATCCAAATGTACATGTCATGTAAAGGGAGGCACCTCTAGGCTATTGATGCTGTTACTGTTTTGTTTTTTTTTTTTTGTTTTTTTTATAAAGGCCCACAAATAATCCTTATTTCAAATGTCAACATTTCCACCGATGTTAACCCACCATGCTAGCTAAACAGAGACATTTCCGGCTGTACATCCTGTTTAATAACCTACTAAACATACAGGAATACGTTGGCAAATATCCTTGACGGGCGTTTCAAATCACTAGCTTTGACCTGAGAAAAATATTTCCAATCTCCTGAATGACTACAATATAGCACTTGACCTTGTGAATATCTGAGGTTCAACTCACTCATTGATCCACAAGCATAAATAATGAAGTTGTTTAAAAAACAAACAAACAAAAAAAAGAACAGGCACAAGTTCTTCAGCTTTGAACATAGGTACATGATCCAAAATGCAGCCAGTATACAAAAAAGGACCTTGTGGGAAATGGTCCCTGTAATTGTCCAGTATGCTGTGACGAATCATGGTGAGACTTCAGAGAGAAGTAAGACGTGTGTAAAAGTCTGGAAGGTTAAGTAGTGATGGGTTAAATATCCTTGTATCATTTTGATAAGACTGACTTGTACGGGAGCATTTACCACCTGTGGTGAGCTCAGAGGGCAGCACCCTGGGAGGTCAACCATAGTTCAGCTCTGGTGAGACTACAGCCTTTCTTATTTGCCTGTTCAATGGTTACAGAGGCAACGGATTACAAAGGTAGTCAAGAGAAAGAAAGAACAGCCCACCACATCAGATGAAAACAGAAAATGGGAGAAGAGAAAAAAAATCTTTGCTGTCAATGACATACTCCTCAGAGAGGTGATGATTGTTTCAGAAGTTGCCCCGTTGGATTCGAGATGGGCATCGAGGTTAATAGAGTCAGGATGGATACTGCATAGTCAACAGTCAAGTGACTGGAGAACTAGTTCCTACAAGTCCAGTCAGTCCTTTCTGTTTAGCTTGTGTTGTCTGAGCTGGCACTGATGATTTCCTGGATCTCTCGAACCACAAGGATGCGGGCCAACATGTGCTCCACTTGCTGACTCGTGAGAGGCTGAGATGAGTACCACATCGGGCTGTTGGGTGCGACAACAGGCTCTGGAGTCATGTAGAATACGTCGCTGCGTCCCTTGACGCTTTGAGGGCTGCACAAGGAGAAAGTAGTTGTTATATTCTCTTGTGGGTTTGTATGGAAAAATAATAGTGTTGCACAGGGACACTCACCATTTGAAGAGATAAAAGTCATAAAGTTTGATGGGGCAGCGAAGAGGATTCTCAGGATCCTCAGTCTGCTCCTCATACATTTCATCAGTTCCTGAAACAGACAGGACAGGCAGCAGATCAGCAACAGCAATGTCTGCAGGCTTAGACTGGGATTCATAGCAGGACTGTGTTGAGCACCTTTCTGTCCTGCACTGTGTGGACCTTGTCCTTTGAGGAGGCGGATACTGGTTGCTTTGTCCTTGGCATTAGCAGGGTTCTTCCTCGTGTGTCTTAGGACCTTGGAGAAAGCAACTTTCAGGTGCTGCTCAGGTGATGTCAGGCGGAAATGTCTGTGGCAAAGATACACGTTTACCACATGTGTTAACACTTACTTTTTAACAACATGTCTCGTGTCATTAAAGAAAGACGATTCGGGTCAAGAGGTTACTCACTTAGTGTTGAAATACATTAGAGTTGTAAGCAATGTGGCTGGTGAATGTGCACCAAGCTGTTTACACTCCCACAGCATCTCCTCTGTCACATGACTTGGAATGACATAGCCTAAGATGAAAACACACGCTAAGTTAATTCTCTGACAAAAATGGTAAATTAAACTGTAAATGTTGATTCTCTCTCACCTAAAGGATGAACACTGGGTTTCCAACCATCCAGGATTTTATGTAAACACCCACCAAATCGCGTGTAATATGGATCAGAGAAAATATCATCCACGCGGCCATTTTCGCAGAGATACTACAAAAAGAAATGTACAGGTTAAAACCTAAAGTAACCTCTTGGGGGCATTTTGATATGACACACAATTAAAAGCACAGTAATGCTGACCTTTTGTATACACAAGAAAACATAATATAGAACATCAGATGCAAACTCTTCTTCGTCTGATCCTCGAGCCTCTTGCGTCATCAGGGAAAGAGCTAGGTTGAGCTCAGCTACAGCACTGGACACCAGGTCCTCTTGAAAACGCAGTGGCTGGCGACCTGGACACAGCCAGAGGTGAGCCAACGCACAGGAGGCAACACAAACATGAACTTTTACGCATCAGTGTTGTTGGACAAATGTTAAACATGATTGCGTATTGAAGTAAATACCAGATGACTTACGTCCGATAGGTGCAAGCTTTGTCTTTTCCTGCTTGTTCAGCTCTGCATTTTTTCTCTGCGCCCAGAGACGCCAGACCTCCAGGCCTTCCTCTGGCTTCAGAGAGATGGGGACCAGAATTTCTGTAGGCGGTTCAGCATGAGCCTCCGCCTCGATGTGACCCTGCACAAAACCAACATGAAAACATAAATGTTGATGCAGTGAAGATAAAACACATCTTGGTAATCCCCTGATGATAATTCAGCAAGACAGCAGTGTTCATACGCAGCATAGCATTAAGATTAATTGTTTATCAGTTTTATGCGTTGAGCTAAAAGAAAACCAGAGAATGTGGACAAACATGGGCACAAAACACAAGACACACTCATGCTGATCTAGTATGGCTGTAAAGAAAATGTGTATTCGAACCTGCAGATGGAGCTGCTGTTCTTGTCCCTCCTCTCCTTGTCCCTGCTGTTGACTTGGGTCCCATATGTGCACCGACTGTGTGCTGTTGTAAGTCCCTCCAACAGTCTGCACTGCCACAGGGATGTGAATGTTACCGTTCATGAACTGTGCTGGGAACAAGGTCTGTACTATTTCTTCCTGTGTCCCAGTGGATGAAGGCTGCACATCTGTGGACCTTGATGAGGAACTTGGGGACGCTTTGTCTTTACCGTTTGTGGTGGTAACCTGCACTGTGCTGTACGTCTCCTGTGGTATGGCAATGTGCGTTACACCCTGCTGCTGTGGGGTGGAGTACACAGGGATGGTCCAGGTCTCTCCTGTGGGACCTGTGATTGTTCCTGTAGTGCTGTACAGCTGAGCGCTGTCGACGGTGAGCAAATCTGGACGTAGGGACACATAGCTTTGCTGCTGCCCTTGAGGGATGGCTAGAACTGTGGCCACCTGCTGACCTTGTGGAACAGCATAGGAGACAGCTAGGGGGACATCCACCTTACGCTTCTTGGCAGGTTGGAGAACAGTTGAGGCACTAGCAGACCTCCTCTCTGCCTCCCTGATTGAGTCCTGTTGCTGTGATGGAGACATGGCCTCTATGGTCTGGATCTGTATGTGTTGGCCATCTTGTAGCTGAATTTGTTGCCCCACTGGTAGCTGAATCTGCTGGCCACCCTGTAGCTGAATCTGCTGGCCACCCTGTAGCTGGATCTGCTGGCCACCCTGTAGCTGGATCTGCTGGCCACCCTGTAGCTGGATCTGCTGGCCACCCTGTAGCTGGATCTGCTGGATCTGCTGGCCACCCTGTAGCTGGATCTGTTGGCCAGCCTGAAGTTGAATTTGCTGCCCCCCTGGCAGCTGAATATGCTGTGTTCCTTGTAACTGGATTTGTTGACCACTTGACAACTGGATCTGTTGTCCTCCAGCTACAGCTGCAACCAACTGTGCCTGAATCTGTGGGACACATTGACAAAGTCAGAAACCAGAAACAAAGCATCACATGGATGCAACCGACACACGTAGCTGTTGAAATAAATCCTTTACCTGCTGCTGCTGCTCCTCTGTGAGCTCTCCTTGTTGGACAAGCTGGGCTGCCGAGATTCCCTGCAGGTCCTGCTGAGACGAGGAGGCTACCTGAAGTACCTGGCCAACTGCTTGGCCCTGCTGTTCCTGAATCTGAACCTGGCAGAAAGGGAGAGAATAAAAAAAGTAAATACTGCAAAAGTCAAACATTCTAAATGCCACAGTGTATTAAGGAATTATGCCTATTAAACTATATCCTATCCAAAGACAAGGTTATGCTGTTAGAGAACTGTAGCTGTCGGTCATAGAATTTTCCATGGGCCAGAGTCATATTCACACATTTGAGGACACAGGTACAGCAGGAGAGTGAAAGTGAATGATTGATCATGTTTTAATGTGTAGCCGCACCCATATCTCTACGCTCAGAGAGGATAGTAACCACTAGAAAATGAATAACAGGTCGAGTGAATGGGTTTCTAAATGGATTCACAAGTAAACTCACAGTGTAATGCACAACGCATAATAATAATAATAATACATATTACTTGCATTACAGCCTTATTACTAAAATTATAGCACTGAGGTTGCAATAAATACTGATAATTGAATATCTTAGTCCAATTTAAACAATTATGAACATGAGCAGTAGAATGGTTGCTAAGTCATGAGGGAAAATTATAAACTTAAAATATGATATTTAACTATAAAAACTGCTTTAACGCCAGGTATCAGAGCTGACAGAGTAAAGTGATGTAACACGTACAACCACCTAAAGTGTATTTAACTTGAGCTAGTCAAACACTACAGTGTCTTCTCATTGGTTTCCTATTGACTGTGAGTAATGACAGAGTTCCTGGGCCTTGTTGACCCTATCCGTCTCATTTAAACACAGTATGAGAACTTGACATTAGCATATGAACTAACCTGCACTTGAAGCTGCTGTTCAGACTCTTGATGCACAGACAGGTGGGGTGAAATGTCTGCTGAGGTCACCTGTACCTTTCATTAAACATGCACGTATATGAAATGCATCAAATTGTGCCCCACACTGAAAAATATCAATAATATCACCCAGCATCAGTCATAATGAATGAAAGAGAGATTTGCTCTTACAGGACAAGCCAGCTCCAAGAGAGAGCCCGCCACCTCGGTACTGTCTGTGTAGATGCAGTTGGTGCCCTGCTGCTGGTACACCATGGCTGTGGTGGTGGCTGCCCCTCCCTGCTGGCTGAACTCCTGCAGCACCTCTGGGCCCTTGGCGAGAGACTCCAGAAACTCCTTCATCCTGTGCTGAGGCACAGTGCGGGCCTTCTGTCGCACATATTCATCAAAGGAGACCACCCCACTCTCCTGCTCGTTCATTGTCAATTGATCTAAAAGATGAAAGTACACTTTGAAACACTGGAGAACCTGATCAGGTCCAGAACAGCTCACAATTACAACAGAGTGTTTCAGAACGTAAAGGCATCTGTATTGACTAAACTGAATGAACAGGGGCCGTGGAGTTAGTTGAATATGCAATTCTATAAGCGCCACATAATATAAAATGTCATTTAAACCCCTGCTGGTTAAACAGAGCGGCGTCGGAGTGACACAACAAGCTCACGGGACAAAGTGCATGTCTGCATGTAACACAATGTGCTACGTTTCAAGCAACTTTTCCGAGGAACTTAGCAAATCAGTCCCACGGTAGCTCACAGAGAAGTCTACATGGCTATTCTGTGAAAAATGTGTTTGGTTAAATGCATATAAAGCCGCCGATTAAGACATTGACTTCCATGTAGTGACTGTCTGATAATAGTGTCTACGTGGTTAGCATGCTAGCTTCACAACGTTAGCAAAGGTACTGTGTTGCCTTAGCACATATGAACAGTTGACTGGCTAATAACCCCTAACTGTTCTCAACACCGTCGAATACCAGTCTGATTCCTACTGCAAAGGATGCAATTAAGATACGTGTGTGCTCATAAATTAATAAAAACTAAAGTAACAGTCCATCCACTGAAATAACATGACGCTAACTGGTAACTATGCTAATGTTAGCTTGCTAGCTCGACGGCTCTGGATCCCGTCATGCTACCTTAAATAAAACGAAATCCTCTCCTTTCCGCCAAGGCACGGTGTTTAAAACTAAAAAACCGATAAATGTTTAACAGCTACCACCAGCACGCCGTTCGCCTGGCTACATAGTGCATGTAGCAGCAGTGTAATCCGGCAAACAACGCTGTGATTAGATAGCGATAAACATTTAACAGCGGCAGCAAACAGGCGAGGTCTGACGTCTGCTTGTTTCAGGGCGAGATCCAGCCAGGCTCCGGTGGACAAGTTTCCCAGCTCCAGCACAGCACTGATTAAATGTATCCAGTTAAATCCCAGTTTACAATACAACAGCCCGCATCACACAGTTACACTCAAAACCCCTTCTGCTCTGTGTCTATGCCGTGAAACATAAAATGACGGAAGTATAGGCCCCGAAAACAACGAGACTCCTCTCCGGACTGTCAGGCAACGGCCTGCCGCGCTGTCCTGTTAACGAGACTTCCCATCTCGAGTCCAACGCCAGCAGCACTATGCGAGATCCCTATACTATGGAAATGAAAAACAAATGCGCAAAGAAACACTGGCACTGCATGTTAAAAAGAGTAATGCAGGCACAGGCGTATATTCTAATGTGTGACAAGGAGGTTTTTCTGGCTGATGAAACCGGTTAAACAATATTGCCAGAATCCCTCTGGTGAATGTTTGGAGGTAATTTCGAGGATATCCATACATTTTGTATTGTTTAGATTATTTATATTTACCTACTGTTTTGTTTCTTCATTATATGGCAATGAAAATCAAGTAAGTGAAATAACGAAAGTGAAAACAGCCACTCAAATATCACCTCACTTAAAGTTTACACTGAAACACATGCTTCTTCTTAGTCCATCTCTGTTAGTCACAATATCTCTGAAATGTGGTTGAAAGTTCTGGTAAAAGCTCGTAAATGAACCTTCCTTCGACAGACCACTTCGTTATGATCATATCACTATACTTTTGGCGCCCTGGATACCAGGGCTACAGGTTAAATGATTTAAAACCGACAGATATGTGAACTGAGGTATTATTAAATGCTCTTTGGGATGCTCTGATGTTTTATGGTACACATTTGAATGCATGTACCTTTAACAAAATCTAACTTCCCCAGTCTGCCTTAAAGAGCCAGGCATGTGCAACTGAGGGCCTCCCCCTGTTCTCTCCACAACAAACTACCTCTCGCCCATCTTAAGGTGGACCAACACAGATGTACTGTGAGCATAGGCCATGTACTCTACACACTGGATACGAAAGAGTTAATTCCCACACTGACTACAGACTGGGGTTCTGCAAAAGCTGTCTATTGGAACCAGTGGTGGTAGTCAATTATGTATATTGATATATTTTTCTCAAATAATGATGTTTATACCCCACCTAAAGAGAAAACATCTTAAGTTACAGATTGCATGTATAACATGTACATATTTCATGTCATGTTTGCCATAACCCCTCACATGTGCATGCTTTTCAAAGTGATAAGCCAATGAGTTGGCATGAAATAGTACTAGAGTGCCTGTCTCTAGTTGGCTTCACATTATCACTTCATGTGACTTTGGGTTACAGTAAGAATCTTAATGTAATCCTTTAGAGAAGGGATTTACCTTAACACAACTGTTGTAGAAAGAGGCAGGTGAGGCGTATGGGGTTTTATTGATATTTATTCTTTGCAATTGCTTTCTTTTTTTAAATTTACAAATGTGAAGATGAGCATAAACAAGCTTTTTTTTTTGAGAAGCAGGCCCTCATAATGTGGTTTTGCATCTGTTTCTGCAGGTGAACTTGAGGATGGAAGTCTGCCAAGTAACCAGCCGGTGCAATAATAGGAATAAGACGTCAGCTTGAGGGCTGGATGGCTGTGAGCATGTCAGTGCATTCAATGTGTTCAACCCTCACTGCGATGCTCTTCATGTACTCACATCAGAAATCAGGTGTTACGCATGCAGCTCGAGATTGCTTCCCTTCCCTGATGCACTAGAAGAGGAAACGACTCAAGGAATCACAGGTATCTGGTTCTACTCAGGATTTTGTTGTTTTGGGGTTTTTTTTAATTTCATAGGAGAAAGAGGGTTTTAGCAGTGTGATGCTGTGTTTTGTCAATGTTGTGAAAAAAGCATTAACATAGTTTGAAATCCCCTGCATGTTTAAGAGATGAAAAATAGCTTTTGAAAGCTGTTTTTTTGTTTTGGATGTGGTGCGGTTCTTTATCCATTGGTAAAACATCCTAAAGTTAAACTTGTAGTTTACGTTCTGAGCAGAATCAAAAACAAACATAAACAGAAATAGTGTGTATTTTTCATATAAACTCACTTAAGGTTGCATTTGGACAAATCATCAATGCTTATGTCATGGTGAAAATAATATTAGTATGCATAATTCTTGTGTTTTGTCATCTATTTTGGTAATATCAGTCACTTAGGATCATTCTTTAATATCATGTCTAATTTGTAACCATTTGATGTGCCAGCTTGACATTTGTGACCCAAAGGTCGCAGACAGATCAGACTGGCTCGTGCTGTGCCATGTTTCTGCCAAGCTCTGTTGTATTTTTGCTGAGACAAGCCATGCGCAGATGTTGTAGAGTGTGCAAACTCAATGGATTACGCAGGGGAATTATTGTCCTATATAGGATTTAAACACAAGATTAATTATCTGTGTGACTCTTTACCTCTAACATCTACAGTCTTTCTACTACCAATTCTTTCACAGTTTTACAAAACAATGTACTGTGAAAATTCTGCATCCTGTTTATTCAAAAATGCAGCGTATTTCTGAAGTAAAATATTAATAATAATAATAATAATAATAATATATAAAATATTTGTACATCTCAAAATATTTTCAGAAAGATGTGGATGTTTATTTTAATTGATTTTTCTTTGTTGGTCCACAGGTCTTGGGATTTCAATAAAAAATGGGGTCATCTCTGATTTTCATTGCACTGACAGTGTCTCTCTCTTCACTTGGAGGTCTCATTCAAACTTCACAGTCACTGGATAACTCTGGTTTGAAGCGAACAACTCGAAGCACAGTCAGAAGAAACACTGCTTCAATAGAAGTAGAAGTAATCTTTCATTCAGAAAGCAGCAGTGACTCTGTGGAGGGCAGTGGACAGAGTGTTGACAGCACAGCATTGCAGAAGCTCATTAATCAGACTGCCATACTAAAGGAGCATGAGCGAGGTGGTGATGGAAAGCATTCTTGGTCTGGAATCACATTAACTACAGCTCCAGCACTTACGCTACACAACTCAGCGGCTCACAACCAAGACACTGACAGAGCTAATACTTCAGATACAGAATACACTGATTCAAGAATGCACATTGTCTCAGAGGAAGCTCTAAGCCACATAACAACTGAGGAGCAGTTAAAGAAGAGTCATACGTCCACAGCCGATGATGATTTTCTGCATGGTGGGTGACCATGTTATAGTTAATTTAAGTCTGTGTCATGAATTGCTTATAATTTTCTCCAAGTGGATCTGCAGACAAGATCTTATAAATCATTGTTAATGTCTGAGTCAAATTAAAATGACATTAAATCTCCCTTCATTAGCCAAAAAGTCACCACTGAATTCTCCTGCATCAAAAATAAGACTTTGCTCTTTCTCTCTGTCTCTCAGGTTTGTCTTCAAGCTTAGGCAGTCCTAAACTCCCTGTCCAAAGCAGTGTGGTTACTTCCATGATGAACCAAAACCAGTCAGGACTTGGAGGTCCCTGTGTACTCGGTCTGAGACCCTGTGTTGTCCTTCCAGACTTTAATGGCACCAATCTGCTCTGGGATGACATGAGGCGCACACTGGCATTTGCCTGGGAACTACATGTCTTTGGATCTGCCAGCCTTTTCATATTGATGGCCAGCCTTGCAGTCATAGGAATGGCTGGAGCATGCACTCTTCCTCATCCTGTCTCTGATGTCCTTACCCTGGCAAATATTTTCCTGATCCTGAGTGGTACTCTGCGTGGTGCCCTCCTTCTACTTGATCCTTATGGCACTCGTCAGATCCTGTCTCGTGCCACTCTGGCAGCACTTCACAATCTCCCCCTGCAGCTCCTTCTGTGGGCACAGGTTGCCCTCACTCTGGTCACACTCAGAGGTCTGAATTTATTATTGTTCCCACTAAAGCTGCAATGCCCGTGGGTGGTTGGGGGCCTGGCTATGTTACATTGCACCCCATTACTTGTAGCAGATCTTTTTTCTCCAACTTTGTCCCCTGCTCTCCCTCTGTTGCTACAGACCCTATCTCTCTGCTGGGGTCTCCTATTCTGCATGGGAATCCTCCCTAAGTCTTTTTCTCATCTACATCCCTTCTTTAGTTCCGTTCCTCAGTGGGTTCCCTCACAGAGGATTGAAAAGTGTGCAAAGCGAGTAACAGCTGTGTGCGCCTTCCTTGGGGTCCTCTGCTGCAGCCTACAGATGTATAGTCTCCTCTGGCTTTATGGACTACTGGGTAACTGGAGGCGCTTTGGTTGGGGCTGGTGGCTCACTCAGTTTTGGGCCAGAATTCTTGAGTTAGCCTGGGGCTTCTCATTGCTGGTCCTGGGATCCTGGCTCTTCTGGACACCATCCAGGGGCCATTTTAGGAGTGAGCAAGGGCAGAATAGAAGTGAGTCTAAAGGGGCAAAGGAGACAAGTTTGTGGGGTAGTGTCTTATCCAGCATTCGGAGAGGGCCACTAAGACAATCAGAGAAAACCTGGGAAGACCTGATGCCAAGTAACTGGGCAAAGTATAACCTGTCTAGGACTGGTTTCAGCAACAATGCAATGAGCCCGTATGATGATCAGCCATGTACGAGTATGCCAGAATACAAACCTGATCCTGTTAGCAATAGCAGCTCTGACTCTCAGGCTGCATTTCTGTGGCAAAAAGTTGGTGAACGTGAATGTGTTCTTTCACTTATAGAATTTGACATACGGCCGCCATCTCCTATCAACCTCAGGCGCAGCATTGACAATGCCCTTCATCATGGACAGCTTGTAGCAGGAGGTCTGTTCACACCTCCACCTCCCCCTTGGACTCACTCTGTGGGCACTGACACCAATGCTGAAAGTGGTGGTGCAATAACATTGCCCCCAGCTTATGTTGGCTACAGGTGGACATTGGATACAGAGTCTATTTCTGCATCTCTAGACCATTTCCAAGCTAAAGAGTCAATACAGTCTCCCAGTGCTACCAATGATTACAACGGTAGTGGTGATTCTCCAGCTACCGTGCATCAGGGAGAAGGATTTAAATCAGGGTTCTCAGCAGTGATGTATCAGCATGACTGGTCTGATGACGATGTCACTGACCTCTAAAGTGTCTACAAACTTTCTAATCTTGATCATCTAGCCTTCGTGAAGTGGCACAATCACACACACAAAAAAATCATTTTATAAGATGTGTATGGTTCAGAAAAGATAAGGTTGATACCTTTGATTTTATCATTTAATTGGGTCTTCTGAAATATTTCAGTGTTTATGTGTATATGGAAATTATTCCCAGTGGATACTGAGTATTTCATGATAATAGACTTTTGTATTTTTATTTTGTATTCTATAAACCAGGATTATTTGTATATGCAGGATAGAGCATTTTCAATCAGTGAGTGTAAAATCAGTCATCTGAGTGAAGACCTCTCTCAATCAGATTTGTTTTGTAACTTCACTGGTGAAAAGTTGTGTGATAATATGTGAAGCTGTGCTTTTTCCATTTTCAAAAAAGGAACATGATTGAATATTTGTATTATCTTGTTTGTGAATAATAATGAATTAATCCATACTCGATTTCAACAGAAATTTTATTCTTTTTATTTATTCTTATGCTTTTAATGTGTATCAAGACTTGCAAAACAAAAATACATATAATTCTAATGTTGCTCCTCCTACATGCCAACAATAAATGTCAA
Source organism: Datnioides undecimradiatus (assembly GCA_008933995.1). NCBI lineage: Eukaryota > Metazoa > Chordata > Actinopteri > Lobotiformes > Datnioididae > Datnioides > Datnioides undecimradiatus. The sequence goes on along the minus strand of WARS01000013.1, from coordinate 8,822,111 downwards.
TTTGATTTAAATTATGCTAAAATAAATGACTTTAGTTGAATTTATTATACTATCAATGCACCTCTGATTGTGTAAAGTCCAGTTTAGAAATAGAAACAGGTTAAAAAAAGCCATCACGTTTTGGTCAAGAAAAGAAAGTTGACTCTGTGTTCAAACTCTTTTTTATAAAGAAATCAAATTAAAGATCAATCATGACTTTCTGTTACATTGTTTAATCTACGTCTTAGTTTCTCAAATTGAACATAAATTTACTGGGTGTTTTGCTTCATACGGCTTTTTTTACGGTTTCCTTCATGACAACCACTCATTCAAAACGCGGATCATCACCGGTCTGTCCCACAAACAGGTGGTCTGACCAAGCTGCCCTGTGATTGGTTCATCAATTAGGCAGCACTGAATTTCTCCTATACCGTATACGTATGACTATTTGAGCCAGGTCCTGTCGATTAGCTTTACGACAGTTTTACAGGAACACGCGCCTAACGTGATCATCGGAGGTGCAATGCCTTGGCAAAGTCAGATATTGTACTTTGTAGTGACGGCGACTCTGACGTCCTTGCAGCTTTGTGATGGAGAAGCTTTTGTTCAAAGGCCTTCATCACCAGGCAGTATTTATTTTAAAAGTGTCAAACATGAATCTGTGGGTCCAACACGACACGGTTCACTTGTCTTCAGGACTGAAGAACATGGGAAACAAAAATCGACTCCTGGTAAGTTACAGATCGGCTCGCAGCTCTCAATAATTGAGATAAAACAATACAATAACCACGGTGCTCCATTGCAACAATAGCGTTGTTTTGTAACACGGATTTCTAAAAGCCATCAGTGCACCTGTGCCTATGGTCACATGAAATAACCCAGGGGGAGATTTAAACAATAATTGAAATATTAACTATTGACCATAACTGTTTCAAATTAGCACAATACTTAGCAGTTTCTCTTAAATACATTCTAACATCTAAAGACCTATATTTTGTTTATTGCTGGAAAAAATGTATGTCTCTTCATAATAACTGAATGTTGGAATAAAGGATGTATTTTTTTCTATATGAAATATTATACACTATGCTTTTGAATTCTCTTGAATTAATTGTTAGTATTACAGAGGGGGGAAAGACTGATTTAAAGGTGCACCTGTCAAGATTAAATGTATAATTAAATAAGATTAAATGTAATGTGTTGCCTGTGCGACATAAAAAGCTACTGTACCACAGTTAATACTATCATGCTTTTAAATAACTATTAATGTGTTTTTTTTTCCCCTTTTTACATGCAAAGCTTCTATTATCTGATTTAAAAAAAAAAAATCCTATATTTTCAGATAACTAGTCGAGCTGTGGAGGAGCGTGTGTGTGTCTTAAAACTTAACATGTATAAACCTTTTACACTAGACAGAAATGTGTTTGTCACTAAGAAATTGCATACTGTGTGTGTGTACCCGTGTTGACGGCTGGGCACAAACAATAAATGTAGCTTTAAAGCATCACAAAACATTAAACTCCTGCAAGTCCTATTTTAAGCAAAATGGAAAGTGTTACAGGATATCATGACTGTCTGTGTTTGCATTTCTCAATCAACAAATTCGAGTGCTGCTTCTGTTTCCCAGTGTTGCGCAACTTGATGGATGCAAGACTGAAACGCATGGATCCATCAGTGCAGTGACAACTTGATGACTCTGAGAGTCAAACAGGTGGGAGCTCCTTATTTCCTTGTGGAAAGCGGTATGTTCCATATAAGTAGTTTTGATTTTTGTCCCATGCAGATACTGTTTTGAACATTTTCCCCCTAATGTTAAACAGGTGAAGGGGCTCTTACTCCTTTGTCTCAAATGCCCTCTAAATGTGGCTTTTCTGTGAGGAGATCCTGCAGAGATGTACATTTTAATGCACCTTACCAGGGCTGCCATGTTACTCAGCAGGTGAGGTAAATTTACCATGTCAATATTCACATTAGCTCTGGGATATATTTAAAAATCTGTTGTCAAGCTCCACGTCTGAAATCAAACTACACTTGATTGATCTTTCCCAAAAACCTCATCACCGTCAAGCATCTTTCTAACTTTTTTCTTTTTCCTCTGTTATAAAGAAAATTGATTTAAAAAAAAAAAGAATATGTAAGAATGTGTAAATGTGCTGCTTTCTTACATATGAATGTGCCTTTTTCTTATTGCCCCATGATTTTACACTGCAGGGTGGCCATTATATACTACCACTGCGTTTACGGGGGGCACCAATGACAATGTCCTGCCCTGCTGTGTTACCACCAACCTCAGTTACCTGCTTCAAATCTGGGATGGTGGTGAAAATTGGCAGCGTAACAACAAGTGAACTCAAAGTTAAGGGTAGGTGATAAATATTGGCTTTAGAAAGTGGCTTTTCATTATCTCATCTGTTAATACTGTTGCAGTGTCTGGCACGTGGAAATCCTTGTCATCAGTCTGTAGTAGTTGTGGATTATCTGTTGAAATGGTCTCTGGAGGACTGATGCTCGCTGCTCCCTACAACAGAGGCCCATGCATAGAGACTGAAGTATGGTGGGCCCTCTAGTGGTCAAAAACTGGAAGCTGAAGTGTGCACATGCTTTCGATTTACGGTTTGTTTCTTTGCAGGGGAGTATTTTCTCTCTCTTCTGCTGACGGATGTTGAGCACTTATTCACATGCCCTTCGTTACCAGAAGTGAAGCCTACCACAACACCAACTATACCTCCCACTGATGGTGGTCCAGTTCTGCAGTATCCTAAGTACCCACAGTTCCCAATGTTTTCTCAATACCCTGTATTTCCTGGGCCCTCTCCTCCAGCACGCACTCCTGCCCCTACTACAAGTATAGTCGCGCCTTTACCACAATGTCCACAGACGCTTTCAGGTGCTGCTACAGACTCCAACGCTGACAACCATGCAGCTCAGTACCTTGCCTTTCCATTCATGCCACAGTATCCACAGTTGCCACAGTATCCTGTTGTGTTTCCTAGTCCAGTACCTCCAACACAACCTACTCCTAATAAAAACACTGCTGCTCCTCTTGCCCAACTTCCTCAGATGCCACAGTCTCCTCTGTATCAATTTCCTTTTTTCCCTATGGCACCTGGAATTTTCCCTCCTGCAACTAGTACAGACACTTTGGTAACCACACCAGCCCCCACCACTATGCATGATGAGAAGCCTGGTGTTCCCCAGCAGCAACAGTTTCTGATGCCCCCAGTTTCTGCCATTCCCAAAACTCCCACTGCCTCCAGATGGTCAGACTCAATCTTTCCAGGATCCCAAACCTGTCCAGCAGCCCAAACCGTATCATGTGTATCCTCAAACTTACCAGATTCCTGTTCTGCATCCTCCTCCCAAGTATCCTTCTCAAACCCAAAATACTCAAATTGCTGCTCCTGCTACCACCTGGACAACACCTGCAGCTACCCGAAAGCCTGCTGCTCAAAAGCCATTTTATTACCCACACCCTTATATGCCAGCATATTATGTTCTCCAGCAGGCTCCCATGCCAGTATTTCCTGATCGTCAAACTACACCTCCTGCAAACCCAGCTCCATCTGATCAGCAGGAACATCAGCCTGTCTATCGAGCCATGCATCCATTTTATCCTTTCCCGTCTTATCAAAGGCCAAAATCGTTCTCCAGAAACCAGTAAAGGTTCTCCTGATGGTGCCCACAAGCATCACAGAATCTCCTTAATGTGTTATGGTTAACCTCACAGGTCTGGCTTAACAATAATAAATTGACTTAATAGCAATAAAGGATACGGTTGGCTACATAATTGCCTTAATTTGCTTTCCCCCCCCCCCATTATTTTAATTATATTTTCATGATGTTGGCTGTTTCTTTCCATTATCCATTATTTATTAAGCTGCTAATGAAATACCAGTAAATTTGCCAACGAAAATTTCCCAGAGTAACCAAATTCAGCGTCATATTGCTGGTTTTGTCCAACAGTCCAAAATCCAAGAAATAACTTAATTATCTACGAAGAGAAAGAAAATTAGCAAATGCTCACATTTGAGAAGTCGGGAACAATCACCTTGCGTAAAATTTGCTTGAAAAACTCATTAACGATAATTATATATATTTTTTTCTCTGCACGATATCAAATTACTACGCTAAGCTTAAAATACTTGTAAAATATATTTCCTAAATATTTGTAAATCATTGAACGCAACATAAATTCACAAAACAAACACCGAAATGACCTCTGTGTTCTCAACAGTGGCTACAGTCAGTTTCACAATACACATCTCTGGTCATAAATACATAAAATTATCAGAAACCTCTTTAACCGGATCGTCTGCATGGGTCGGATGGGATGGTTAGCTGTCTCGTACTCAGCTGTTGTGACGTTGAGCACGCTATTTGACGTCACCGTGGGAGTGTTCCACCATCGGGAGAAATGAATGGTCATCAACACAATCCTCTCAGCGCCCATGTAAGTTGAAGCCAGCAAAAACACACATTTTGGGAACTGGTCTGTGAATGAAATGTGTTTCCATATGCCGTTAGCCGATCTGTACAGGGGTTAAGGTTGACTAACGTTGTTTATCCGATTGTCGCCGCCGCCTGGCGACGTGCCCGGTTTGCCTGTAGCTAACCATGGTTGGGGCTGAGGCGATGTTGTTTCGCTAGAGAGTCTTAGCCTGTCTGCTAACTGTCAGGCTGAGTGGCGAGTAAGCGCCTGTTTTACCACCCAGGATAGTCTGGATGGGCGATGTTAGGTATATTTACAAATGAGTAATTACGGAAAGCGAATTACTGCTTAAGCTGTAGAGACAACATTTGTGAATGTTTAACTTTGGAGACAACACCCATGCCGGATGTAATGACATCTTCACAGCGTTAAGAATTGGATATGCTACATTAATTTACCGAGCAACGCTTTAAGTTAAGAGCCAAATACAATCAAGCAAACATACACTGTAAGATCTGTGGGACTAAATGCGCCACCGTGAAATACAAGACTCAACGGTGTGATTAAGAAAGCCTTGTGGGAGTATGTGACAGATGGTTCCCCAGCACCTCCAAATCTAAATTCACCTGGTGTGTTTGAGATCTTCATTCCTGTGAGGGCCGTTTTATGATGCTAATATGTCAGGCAGACGGGACTTAATTTAAATGATTCACTGCAATGTAGAGCTGATAACATAAACTGATGCCGAAATATTCATGGCTCAATATCTTTATCAATAATATGACATTTGGACGTGGCAGTAACAGTCCATTTTAGATGTGTGAGTTTGATGGCAGATGAGGTAGAGGGATTTAATGTTAAGACTATTTCTAAACTGTGAGGACATCAATAGCTATGTGACATACCCTTTATGCTTCTAATACTGTAATATTTCTTTATTCCTTAATTTTTCCTCTTATATTGGTGACACTTATTGGAAAGAATTATTCTAGACTATTCTTCTGGATTGTACTGTAAAGTTTGTCACATATGTGTATCACATTACACGGTGGCCACCATATGATGGCACCTGACACGGAAGCTACTGCTACAGAGTGATTTGTAAAATAAATGGTCACACCAGCATGTTCAGGGCTTCAGGTAAGATCACCTAACCGTGCGGGCGGTACGAACTGCACACTCTTATGTTTGTTGTCTGGAGTGATGAAGACAGCTGTTAACACGTGGCAACACCAGTCAACTGTTATGAATGCCACACATCCAGTCTAAAGTAATGTAACAATATGACCTCGCCCCGTACGACAGAAATGGTGTGCGCCGTGAAGTAAAATGAACATTCCCCGGTGCACCAAGTTAGCTACTGTTGCTAGCCACAAGAGAAGCAGACAAGCCATAAAAACGGGGAAAGGATATTTTCTGACTTTATTGACCTCGATGTTTAGCTACGCCCTGAAATTAAACGATGAACTGCATTGACGTTTTTAGTAAATACATCCTATAGCTGAGTGTTTATAAAGGACAGGCCTACGAACATCGGCTAGCGAGTTGCTAATTCCATCCTCCTCTTATCTCTGGCTAACGTTAAACCGGTGGGCTCGGACTATTTGCAGTCTCTTAATAATGTTACTCATAAACACCGCGGTGCTTGTGTGCAGGATTTACTTCATCTCCTCATTTGCTATGGTGAATTTTAATTTTAATGTATTACTACTGTGACCCGACATGTAATGACACCGAATGCACCTGTAACCCACCGAGTGATGTAATTAAGTAACATAATCTGTAACGTTATGTCGACAGTGAGCTGTCTAATGCTGTTGTGTTGTAATGGGAGTGTTAACGTCGTGTTACAGTTATATCAAAGGAACTTTACTGTTAGGCTGATAGACGGTATTACTGATAGGGTGGTGGTGATCTCATCGGAATGCACGTAAGACTGTATAGAGCCCTGTTTCTGTTCATATATACTGTGCGTTGTTGTGTTTACCCTTTTGTTATATGTAATGTTGTATTGTTTTATCTCAAATAAGGCTCAATAAGACAGGCAAATCGTTCATGTCCTGCAAATACTCCCAAGAGGCTGTTCGGCACCATTAATTAACATTACACAAGTAATTAAGCTAAAAGGCCTTGGTGGCCTGTGCTGTGCAAAATTAAAGCACGTATTTTCATTTTACCATTTACGTTCTGAATCCACAGACTTGTGTGAGCATCTTGTGTGGAAAATGTCTGAACTTGTTTGTTTTGGTGGAGTAATCACTTGAAGTATTATTCACCCTAGTATCGGAGATTACATTGGGCTGCATTACAGGGTATCATGTGGTTTGATTAATTGGAAAATAGGGGTGACATTCAACCCTACTCAGTCTTAAGTTGTGATCTAACACTAGTCAATATCGGGGAGTTATATTAGTTTTTCTAACTTATTTTAAGGTATCCTGTAAGGTATCCAGTGTTTTTACTTTATTATGGTCAACAAGGTAACAGTTTAGTAATTACATATCAAGCAGGCATTAATAAGCATATATTTTGATTGGCATTTCTGTGTTCATTCCTCTACCTGGTGTGTGTTTCAGTATAAATTGTTTTGAATGTTTTAAATTTATATTCATACAGCAGACAACTGATATGACTGCTCCTGTATATCAGAATTCAAAGCCAACTAAATTTTCATTTGATAACTTCAGGAATAGTGAGGGAAAACCTGAATGCGGTCAAGATGATCATACGGTATATTTAAAGCATTTCAAGAGATTAGCATGTCATACAGAAGGTTATCATTAAAAAATTTGGAGTCTGAGTTCAAATTGAATCTTTAATGCTGACAATCGTTTATGTAGGTCTCCATGCCTGTGGAAGATAATCATTGCTCTACTGCCCCACATAGATATGTTGGTGCAGCAACACTGTTTTATTCCTCAAAGAAAACTTCCTGCTGCACACACAACACTATTTGGGAGGAAGATATCACCTGTGTGTCTGAGTTGTCTTCATAGCAAACCCTTTTCATGCCGTCTTGTTGATCTTTCTTTTTTGTTTTTCTTTGCAGCATGTGATTTTTCTAAATGTCCATGGAAACAGCTGACTAAAGTCTGACAGCTATCCCACCAGATTTCCACTTTTAACAATTGCCCAGAGGAAGCAGTGCTGGAAAATTGCTTGGAATAAGCCCTTTTCTGTGATAATATATCCACAAATCATCGCTGATGACCACATCTGAAGGTATGTTTATCTGTATTTGGACTTTTGCTGAGTTGTGTGCACTTCCATAATTAAAGCTAAATCTATTTTTTATTTTACATTTTTTCAATTTTATTATTGCTATTGCTATATATAATATGTTATTTTAAAAGAGGAATATCAAACTAATTTGTCCCCTTGTTATTCTGTACAATAAAATGAAAATAAAGTGTTGCCTACTGCATGAAGATACTATTAACTATAGTTTTCAAGTATGCAAAGTCCTCTTGCCTCAAGTGCGTCAGACTAAATGTAATCACAGAGCCAAACCATAAAAATATATTTTTGTTAATACATTTGAGATGAAGGCTAATCTTAACGCATGCAAATGTGCTGAAGTAAGAAGACACACTGCTTCCAGATGAGAACCAAACCTGCTGCCATTTTGCAGAAATCTGTCTTTATCATGGCTTAAATGCTACCAGGCGTGCACAACACTCTGTAGATGGTGTGACCTTGGAGCAGTGCATGCACACTGAGTGATAGGCGAGTGTTGGCTGACCCACTTCAAAGGGAACACTTTGCCCTCAGCCTAGAGGAGTCGGATACCATTGTATTTTCTTTGTAGATGAAGGATATAGTTCCATGTCTGCATGGGCGTTTTGCTCCGATGTCTTGTCTTGAGTTTCGGGCTTACAAAGCAATATATGTCGTGCTGAATTGCTGACCTTCTCATACAAGATTAGAGGCATCCGTAGACAAAGGTTTGTGCTAAATCAGTCAAGGTACACAGCCACATAGCTATATGTGATCATTTAATGCCTTAATATTATGATATTTATATAAAATTGCCAGTGAATGAAATATGTTTCAAGCAAAGAGCTAAAGGAGTGACAGCACTAAGTGAAAACTAATACTGTTTCAACATGAAACAGCCTTTGTTCAAGCTTCTTGAATGGCAAGAATTGGTATGGATACTCTTTTCATCATTGTCCTATCTACTACCACCTACCATTTAACAAAGTGCTTTCTTACTAACACTGCAGATGTACCAGCACGACCAGCAGTAATGAGTCACTGTATCACTAATGGGGCATTTCATAGTGTTTCTGGTGCTAGATTGTGCTGCTGGCGTGTTAAGTGATACTTCGTAGCTCTGCTGACTCGTGGAATCATTTTTCTGTTCGCGTGCAAAATAAGGCATGTACAGTGTAGCCGGGCCCATCACTTTTGGCATTGGATATCTCTTTAAGTCAGACATGCTCCTCAGTACAACTCGTAAAACAGCCTGTTAAGGTTCTCAAAGACTAAAGGAAGAAAAAATGAGACACAATCCAAATCAATTTTATTTTTTCCTTCATATGAAGCATAAGAGCTGTAAATACTCATTACAAGTGAAGAGGTCAGTAGGTTTGGTTTAAGTAATGGCTGTTCTGGTTATTTTAGCAATATGTGAATAAGTCATTTGAGCACATGCTGTGCTAACAAATTGGACCTTTCAATTCATGCTTTGCTCTTCATGAGCTCTGCAGCCAGGGACAGCCAGTGTTGTGGTTCCTAGTGATTCAAGCATGAAGAGGAATAGCGAAACCAGATGAGTAGTGTCTGTTGTGACGTTAGAAATAGGCATGCTTAAACACTGATTTTGATTGAAGTGATCAATACCATCAGTGAAAATCCTTTTCATAAAAAATGTGCAAATCTGTGGAAACAATTTACAATGGTGAACCTGAAAGGATTCAGGAATGTGGTGCATATAAAGTAGATAAATATCTACAGGTACAGTCATTTGGACTTTAGTATTAATGAATAACATGCACATTTGATAGCTCATTGACCGAGAAGAAAAGGAAGACGGGGGGGGGGCTGTTTCTTACGCTAACGTCCCCCACTGCCTCTTACATGTGCTACAGATGAGCAGTGCAGTGACAACTCCTTCGAGCAGTGTTCATGCCATGTCATGACGTTTATTTCTATGCAAAACTAGTATTGTTACTCGAATAGTGTCTAGAGCTGCTGTCATGTCAATGTTGTCATGTATGCCTTAATACACAGTTTCATTAGATCATTGCTTATGGTCATGTAAGAAGCTTTTAAGTCTCTTCTCTATAGCATTCTTTTACACATCCATCATTACCAGTTACTGCTGAGTGAAAAGTTTATGTACAGTTCTGTTGATGTCTGTGTGATGCTACAGCCTGCCCGGTTTTGAACCCCTTCCCTTTCAGCTGTATGGAGCATATACTGATATTTTTTTGTTTATATTTCTGCTTCATTTAGCCAATCCTGAGTTGTGAGTCAGTAGAGGAGAAGCTGGGCTGATGGTAAGCTCTTTGTCACGCTCTTTCTCACCTCTTCTTTTGCTTTTTATTCCTCACTCGCTCATTACATGTTGGTAAAGGCTTTTATATAAACTGTCATTTGGGAACAGAAGGTCTGGATTGGTCCTTTACATTACAGGATTTAACCTTGTTATGAAACCAGATGCAAAAGAGTAGAGCACCGTGGATCGTTGAACAAACAGTTGAGACTTAGATCACAATCACTGTCCCATGTAGCATTTCATTTACATTTTTCGCACACTGTTGTCTCTCTGTTAGCACCATCCAAGCACTATCACTTATGTAGATTATTAATTTCCATGATGAATACTTTCTGAAATGTAGTAATTCAGCTATCATTAGGGCTTTGCACAGTCGGGCTTCAGTGCCCAAAAAGAAACAATAAAAAGTGATTTCAGAAATAGCCAAAGGCGTTGACCTTCAACGTGTCCTGTATAACAAACTTTGACATTTCAGAAACTGTTCCACAAGCTTGTTTATTTTGTAGACTTTATGTTTTTGCATTACTGGGTTGGCACTGTCAGACATTTTTCTGTTTAGCTACAACAGATTTAGTGAACCACAAACCTTGCTATATCAAACTACAAAAAAGGTCATGCCTGTGTCAACCCAGTTTATGTTGCTTGGTGTTATTTTATATTCTGCTGCTGCTTATTATGTTTATCATTCACAGCTGCATGTCATAATCCATTTTTATTTTCCTTTTGTGGTAGACAAGCATGACTTTGAACGAAGCCACAGATGCATGCGCACTCAAAAGGCCCAACTGAGCGCCATCCCCTCTGCTTCCCGGCTTTCAACCAGTCGCTCAGAGGGGGGGTGTCGACGGGGCGTAGCTATTCCCCTGCACCCCCTAGTAGAACCTCACTGTGAAACTGGAGGTCTCTGATGGATCAGGGTAGTAGTGAGCAGAGTCCAGAGGAGCCGGATGCAGGAGGCCGAACGGAGCCGGAGGTCGGCAGGAGGGCGTCGGAGTCAGAGCACGGCTTGTCCAAAATCACCCATAATGCCCTGGAGAACATGGGAGCGTTGGGCCATGGCCTGAAGCACTTCTTCCAGCCACAGCGCCGACGCTCCTCCGTTTCCCCACATGACTCCGTCTCGTCCTGCACAGGCGCCCCTCCCTCCGAACCCACTGATGTAGGGTCAGAAGTAGGGGACGCTCCTGCCTCCGCGGCCCTCCCTGTGGATTCTGACAACCTTGCTGCTTCCGCCCCTCCCGCAGCTCTGAGCCGTGTTCTGCAGCAGATCCGAGGTGCTCCACCGATGATGAAGCGAGGCACCAGCCTGCAGAGCCGCCGCAGCAAGGTGGGGGGCACCGGGGATCCTCCCCAGAAAGGTAGCCCACAGATCCACCGTCGCAGCACCCATGAGGCCCTGCTGCAGGCTGGACGCCCACGCTCCTCCTCAACCACAGATACACCTAGCAGCCCAGCTTTAGCTGACATGCTGCTGACCTCTGGTTACCACTCAACTGAGGAGCCTGATAAGGTGAGCTGCTTGTCCTGTCAGATGGTCCTGGTGAGAAGTTACTCCATTGTCAAGAAGCAATCGATTTCAGTCCTGATGCAAATGATGCTCTGGCAGATTTGGGAGGTTTATGATGAAGGGTTACATAGGCAATTGCCTTGATTGCCAGTGTGTGTGTGATGTGCAGAGGAAGAGAAGAAATCAGGTGGCTCTCCTTTTGCACTCCTCCTCTGAGTCACTCAAATCAGTCAAATCATCAGATGTGATCACACAGTGATGCTTCAAGCACTGCTAATAACATACAATGTCACTTTCCAAGATGCAACTTTGCCAAACTAGGTGTGGCCACCAGTTAACTCACTGACTCCATGGCAAAACATCACGTCGTTTCAAAATGCAGAACCTGTTAGTTGTTAAACCTTTTAAAACAAGAAACGATAGCAGTGACAAAGTCCTTAAATATTACCTTTTGTTCTTGTTGCACATTTTTCATAATGTCCTGCTAACAGAACACTGACAAGCTCCTCTGTTCATATACAAGTATGTTCAGTGTACTGTAAATGTGTGGACAAAGGCAAAAACATTTTCAAATTTGCTATTTTCACATTATCTGTCCTAAAGCAGGAGTAGTGCAGCTCACATAACAAAACATAAGCATAAAGTTACCAAATTACACCCTAACATTTTTTTTGTTCATGGAAATGTTTGCTTCAGGACATTCAGGTTCAAATGGTAATACAACGAGACATTGTGCAGTCATGAGGAAACAAATGTATATTTGTTGTTTGAAACCTGGTTCGAAAAAAATAAAATGATTCATGCACGAATATCTATACATGAATGTCAAAACTAAGTGAACTGTGCAAACGTGTTAAAAGGCTGTTAATGGTTTAGTTGTGCCTGGATGAACCATGAGAATAGGGAGATGAGCTGTCAGCGGTGGAAGGTCAGAGATTGCCTTTGAGTGGTTGGTCACTATGTGCTTTAAGCCTTTCTAAATTTAGCTTTTGCTGTCTCTGAGAGTACTTCAGGTCAGAGAAGGCTTGCAGGTCTAAACAAGCTCAAACTTGTGGGATGATCGTTTTGTTTTTTACATTAAATGTTTTAACAATGTTAGAAACAACATCTTCAGTGTTATTATGTGGGAAAACTCTAAAAGGGGGGAGGGGTGTAATGCACGCCTATGACAAAACAGACTGAAAGATGAAACATACTCTTGAAACAGGGCTTTATTAAAAAGCAGCTTTAGCATTTAGAGACGAATGAGCATGAATAAAAAGCTGAGCTGGTCAATTGAGCAGGTGATCCAAACTCTTTACTCACTATAGGATCATTGAATCAGTGGGATAGATGTCAGCAGTATGACAGCAGGAGACTCCCTGGAGTGACAAATTGGGGAAAGCAGACATTGTAAAATGAGGAGCCATGTCACACTGTTTTGCAGCTCTTGGCAACTCAGTGGAAGATGGAATTAAGTTTATCAACAGATGTCATGAGCTAGTTGGAAACATTTCACGCCCCTGTTCCTGTTCATCACCTCGAACCTTCTGACCTGTTATTTGTGATCAGCCGTGCTAAGCTGGGGTCAATTTATTCTTTCTGGAGCACTAGTTGCCTCTGTTGTTTTTCCACCATTTTTGGTGGCCCCTTCAACAAATACAGATTGCTGATAATCAAAGAGCCAGCATGTACAGCATTAATGGTTTGCTAGATACCTGCAGCTTACGTGAAAATACATGAAATCTAATAGCTCACCTATTGGTAATGCTGGCATATCACCAAACATCTTTGTGAAGGAAAGTTACTTATTTGCAGCTACTCAATATAGCTTGTCATTTTTGACTAAACACTAAAAATGTAGGGAAAAAGAGTATTAAATAGATCTGGAAACCACAATAGCCTCATCACAAACAAATAAGTCTCCTGATTCCAGGTACATTTGGTTTAAATCTTCCTCTACTGTATGTTGTCGAACAATGTGCTTTTCCAGGTTTGTGGTTCACACTTAAGCTAGTTAAGCTAGCTCTCAGGGTCTGTTTAGTTTGTGTTATATTACCAAGATTTTCATCTGGTTGCCTTAGTTTAGGCCCCAGTGCTCTGATAACTGTTTATGGCTTTAATGCCTGAGCTTTGTAAGTAAATTACCTCCTTAGTGGTAATATTAAAACCAGTGTCATAACTCCTCAACCCTCAGTTAACTTGGCCTATTTTGAGCTTTTTCTCTTGTTAACAGTCACTTCCTTTTTCCACCAATGACTTCTTGAACCTGTTTCATGTGCGCCATCTGCTGTTGTAAATGAGTAGTGACAGATACAGCTTCATTAAACAGTGTTCATGGTAGAGGCTTAGAGATTTCTCATTAGACAAAACATACTTAACATTACAGAGGGAGAGACAGCATTTTGAACATCAGTTTACCATTTATTCTGTTCACTCTTTTTGAACAGCTGGATCGTTATGATGGATCGGGCCCTGCTGTGTCACCCAATGCTCTCCCATACGGTGCCGATGGATATGATGTAGTTGACAGTACCCCAGACCCTCAGCGTACAAAGCAGGCCATCGCCCAGCTACAGCAGAAGATCCTCAAGCTCACAGAACAAATCAAAATCGAACAAACCGCACGAGACGACAATGTGGCTGAGTACCTGAAGCTCGCTAATAATGCTGACAAACAGCAGAGTGCACGCATCAAGCAGGTGTTTGAGAAGAAGAACCAAAAGTCAGCCCAGACTATCCAGCAACTGCAGAGGAAGCTGGAGCATTATCACCGGAAGCTTCGAGAGGTGGAGCACAATGGCATTCCTCGTCAGCCCAAAGATGTTTTCCGAGACATGCACCAGGGTCTGAAAGATGTTGGGGCCAAGGTGTGTGCTTTCCTGATTCCTTCAGTGTTCTTTTGTTCAAAACCACACTGTCTCAGCATTATTTAAAAGGCATTATGTCAATTTACTGACCAAAATATTAGGTTTGGATGGAAATTGCATTCCTCTGTCACGCCCTGACAGAGAGAGGGAACACTGGGTTTCAGGTCTCATCCCATGATCACATGTGGCGCACAAATAATTAAATCCATTCAGACTTAGGCTGTTATGAGTGAGTCTTTACACTGCAGTCATCTCATATTTATTTTCACACCTCTACAGCAACCAAATATCTTCTACCATATTCCAATAAAACAGCAGTATCGTTATACTTGCAAATGTAACAAATATAATTCCACTGTGCTTGGGACACTCATGGTCATTTCTCTCTGCCTGTGTTAGCATTATCACTGCTACCAGCTGCTGTTTCTCCATTTCTCCATATTCTCCAATGCCATACTCGTGTATAAACACGACTGTTGTATACATAACAGTAATTGTACTGGCTTGGAGAAAATTTTGCTGTATTTCTAAATACTAAATATAAGCTTTCAGGACATGCTATCTATGAGTTTTCTTACAATAGAGAACTCAATAGATTGTACTCTCATATCAGCTGCCTGTTGCACAGTTTAGTGTGGTTAATACCATGACACCTTAACCCCCCCTCCTTTTTTTTTTAATGCAATAGCAACTTGATGCTGCCTGAATCTTGACCAGATCTCACTCATTACAGGTGACAGGTGGTCTCTCTAGTTTCTCCCAAGCCACTCACTCTGCAGCTGGAGCTGTCGTGTCTAAGCCAAGAGAAATCGCCTCCCTCATCCGTAACAAGTTTGGCAGTGCTGATAACATTGCTGCCCTTAAAGACTCGCTGGATGAAACCCAGGGCGATGAAGGTGTTGGTCCTGGGGGAACAAGGGCCCTTGGCACAGGACAGCTGCAGTCAAGCCCCAAGTATGGCAGTGATGACGACTGCTCTAGTGCTACTTCTGGTTCTGCAGGAGCCAACAGCACAACTGGAGCACCTGGAGGACCCCCTAGCTCCAAGGGCAATACTCTTGATCAAGCCCAGGCTTCAGGCTTTGATGCTATTCTGCATGAAATCCAAGACCTCCGGGAGAACCAGGGACGACTGGAGGAGTCATTTGAAAACTTGAAAGCCCATTATCAGCGGGACTACACAATGATCATGGAGGCCCTGCAAGAGGAACGATACAGGTGTCATATATTGTCCTTTATTGTGTTGTATAGTAGGTCTATATTGATTAGAGGAAAATGCCCTGTTTCTGATGTACAATCAGTTTTTTGTTTTCCATTTTGCAGGTGTGAACGTTTAGAGGAACAGCTCAATGACTTGACAGAACTCCACCAGAATGAAATTCTGAACTTGAAACAGGAACTAGCCAGCATGGAAGAGAAGATTGCTTACCAGTCTTATGAAAGAGCGAGGGACATTCAGGTAAGCTGCACCAAAATTGACAAAAGGTGTCTTCTTTGTCATCAGAGACATTTCATTTCAGTTTTGTCTCTGCCCTGCAGGAAGCGCTGGAGGCATGTCAGACGCGCATCTCCAAAATGGAGCTGCAGCAGCAGCAACAGCAAGTGGTGCAGCTTGAGGGTTTGGAGAATGCCACAGCACGAACTCTACTTGGAAAACTAATCAATGTGCTGCTAGCTGTTATGGCAGTCCTTTTGGTGTTTGTGTCCACGGTGGCTAACTGCGTTGTCCCCTTGATGAAAACACGCAGCCGCACGCTTTCTACACTGCTCCTTGTAATCCTCCTTGCCTTTCTGTGGAGGCACTGGGATGCTATTTCAGAGTATCTGCATCACTTTCTTCTGCACCCCAGATGACCGGCTTAGGGAGGCGTATGTAAATGATGTAGGGACAGAGGGTTTGGGGCTGATGTGTAAAGGGAGGATATTGACTCATACAGGAAGTGGAATCTCAATAGTCCTACCTTTTTTCCTCTCAAGAGCTTCTTAAAACACTTGAGAGGATTGCATCAGAGGTTTGTCACTTTATCACTTTCTGAAATGTGTTTTGAGATGAGCAAAGAAGAGAATAAGGTGGAGAAAAGGCTGGATTAACTTATCATTGGTGCAATTGTGGCACAAGCACATACTGTAAAAAGGGTGAATGGGGCATAGTTGAAGGAGGAGCTGAGAGAACTGCACACTTGATTTCTCTCGAGTGAATTTGTTTACATGTGGAAAACTTTGCTTTGTCTCCACAGAAGAAATTGTAATTCAAAATTTTATTACTTTTGAGCTGATTCAAGTGGTATTGTTTTAAAGTCACTACTATTTTTAATACAACTGATTGATGGCTTTTTATTTTCTTTTAACTGTAATGAGCCGACAGTGTTCTGCTGACTTAATTGTCCACATTGTATCTTTGTAATTTCACTCTTCTGGTCATGCCATTCTTGTTTCCCAGTCTGCTCTCTTTCTTTCCCTTTTGCTCAGTCTTATGGAATTTCAGCTTGTGCGACCAACTCTTCCTCTTCTTGCTCACAACACTCTGAAGAAAGGGGTGCTTGCACATCAGCTACATAGCTCTGGAAACAGACTTGTCACTGGATCAAACAGTCGTGGGGTCTTGACTTATTTCTTTTGGATGTGTGAAGTCAATAATACTGGCACTGCAACAACCAGGATATTACAACCAAGAACTTTAATTCGGAGTTGCAACCCTGCCCTCTGGGCCAACTGGATCCTGTTATCCTGGTGGTTTTTCCACTGCGGAAGAATAATCTATGAACTTAATTAACATACTTGAAGAGCGGTTAAAGTGCTCAAAGACTCAGTGCTTCCGTACTGTTTCTATTAGTGACAATGAAATAGAAATACTTTTTAGTTGATTTTTTATTTTTTAAAAACAAATAAATTTGCTGTTTTAAAGGTGAAGTCTAACTTGTATTTATCTTTAATGTCATGACGTAACACACCTTAGTAACACACAAGTCAGCTGTTAGTGTCACCTTTCACTTGTTAGCAGTTTGAAATACACATTGAATGAGAAACAGTGGTAGTCTTTTAATTACAGGTCAACGTGAAGCCGTAAATCTTTGGAATTTGGGCCATGAGAATAGCGTAAATGTGTAGACGATAGTTAATATACTGATTCTGTTTACAACAATCAGTGCGTTTGACCATTTTGATTATACACAGTGTATTAGGGTTATCGTTAGGGGAAGAGCGTGGGGAATGTGTAAATGTTAAGCTGTTTCACATACATACACAGTTTCACAAAGCGACACTTAACAGGTGCAACTGTCATGTTAATGTCAAATGTCACTAAATATCATCGTTGCTAAGCAACGTGAGACTCTGTTAGCGGTAAGTGGACTTTAGCAAACGGTAGCAGACTGCCAACAGTAAACTATGAAACGTTAGCACGCGTGTATTTGGTTATGTGATTTGTTGTGCACGTAACGGTTGCAAACTGTCGAGCACGTTCGGAAAAACTGATTGAAGAATGTAACAGTTGAAAATAAGTGCATGAACTAGCTAACTAACCAACCTGCTGGGTTAGGGACTCAATCAAAACCTGTCACCATGGTCGATGAGATTGACGCCAGACGCCAGGCAACAGCAAAGTTTAGAAGTCACTGAGACAGGCACCTTTATGTGAGGCCAGGTACGTTAACTTGAGGATCAAATGACAACACAAAAGTGGTCTCTTATTTAAATGCCAACAGATTAATGGAGGCCATACAGGTAGAAAGTGATTCAGCTGGCTTGGTAGCAGTCTGCTAACCCAGTCCTGTCCCTTACTTCTCCTGCAGCACCACTTCATTCACAGCGAATTTGGCGGCACTGAGAATAATTCAGCCCTGAAAAAAAACTCAGCAGGATGAGGGTGTTGTCCCAGAAAGAATGAGGGCTTTTAGGACAGGGCAGCTGCAGACCAGCCCAAAACATGGCAGTGATGATGACTGCTGTACTGATAATTCTGGCTCTGCAGCAGGGCAGACCCCTCACTTCCCTGACCATCCCCAAGCTTCATCCTTTGAAGCCTTACTCCATGAGATCCAAGAGCTCCAGAGAAACCAATGTCAACTTCGGGAATGCTTCCAACATCTAAAAACCCAGCACCAACGAGAGTACAGAAGTGTTTTGGTGGACCTACAAGAGGAACAATACAGGTAGCATATGCCACTATATGAGGTTGAAATGAACCTGCATTGTTTGTGATATGCTTGTTCCTATTCTTCAGGCGTGACCTTTTAGAAGAACAGCTCAGTGACTTGACAGAACTGCACCAAAATGAAATTTTGAACTTGAAAGAGGAACTTGCCAGCATGGAGGAGAATATTGCTTACCAGTCTTACAACAGAGCAACTGAGATTCATGTAAGGTTCATCAGTTCAAACCTCTTTTCACAGCAGACATTTTGACATGTCATAGCAAAAAAAAAGTACATGTGTTCTATGAATTAAAGGAGAGGTGCTGTACACAGGCTATGCAAGTTCTGATTAGTTTTATCTCCGACCTGTAGGAGGCGCTGGAGGCATGTCAGATACGGCTCTTCAAGGTAGAGCAGCAACAGCAGGCGGTGCAGCAAGGGGGTTTAGAGTATGCCACAGCACAGACTCTCCTTGGAAAACTTCTGGTATTTGTGTCTATGGTTGCCAACTGCGTCATCTTCTTGATGAAAACACACAGCTGCATGCTTTCTTCACTGCTTTTCGTAGTCCTCTACTCCTTCCTCAGCAGCCACTGGGATGTCATTTCAGAGTATCTGCACTCAAGACCCTGAAAAAGGAGGCAATCAGTAAAGCTCTTTAGACTTGAGCATCACTGGGTTCATTTGGGATCTAGTGGAAAAATAAGCCTACTAAAGCATTGAGGTCCCATACGGCACATTACTCTTCAGTGCAATAGTATTCCTACAGTTTCTGGTTGATACTTTAACTTCATCTGAATTTTTAATATCAATTGTCTTTCAAAAAAAAAAAAAAATAAAAAAAAAATCCTATAGACTGTTACTGTCTGTCATTTTGGCAGTATTAAAGTCCAATATGTATATCAAAACAAATGACAATTTGTCCTCTCATAGCAGCCTCTTAACCGCCTACAGGTGCCACTATGGCCATTTGGTGCCCAAGATTTATTCAAAACACCACTGCTGTATATCCTGATAAACATAAGACAAGTTCACCAAAATGTAGAGTTTAAAAAAAAACAAAAAACAAAAAACCCAAAACACTGGAACTTAAAAAAAAAAAAAAAGATTTTATTGCAAAACAATACAGTATAAAAATAGTTAATTACAAATTTACTCTGCAGTCTTCTTCCCTCGTTTCCCCATTGCTTTAGTGGCAGGGGCATCACTTCCTGCTTTAGCAGTCTTGCTCTGGGATGCCTTTCCTGCCTTTGCTTCCTTGGTGGCCTTTGCTGCTTTAGTTTTGGCTGGACCCAGGGGTCCCTTGCTGTCCTCTTTCTCTGCATCTTTTTTAGCTTTTGGCTTCTTTGCTGGAGCAGCTTTTGAGGTAGTGGCCTCTTTCTTTGATTCTTTGGAGGCCTTTAAGTCCTAAACATGGGGGAAGGGACAGAGTTAGACTAGGTCAGAGAAAATTTTATAAATACAAAAAAGGTTCAAGTCCATCTAATGCCATACAGCCCCCCTCAACGTCAAGAAAGTTTTAGAATTCAAAGTCATTCACAAGTTATGTAAGAAAACATTTACTGTTACATTTCTCTACATTAGGAGGTGCCAAAACTGAAACTTATGGGTCAGCCATCAGCCAAAAGTGCACTCTGTTAAGATGCAATAGACACTTGCCCCAAGTTCCCTTAATCAACTTCCTGCAAAAAGTGTCACTGCCTGCCAAGTTCAGATTTTTGAAGAGTAAAATTAGGGATTTATTTATAAAAAGCATGTCACCTTAACATGTACTACATAAACAGCCATTTCCAATTCATTTATTTTTCCTAGAAACCCCTGGTAGGGCCACAGGCCCCAACAATGGCAGCCGTGCGCTAAATGATTGCAAAAAAAGCAGCTGCTGTTTTTTTCCCCCTGTTTGTCAGAAATAAATTCTGGTAGCAAAAAGGTACATTTTTCTTGGCACAAAAGTTAGCAAGGAAAAAAAAATAAAAAATCATGGTATACTTTTCCACCTTTAAAAAAAAATAAATTGAAATGCAGTATTAAATCTCAGTTGCACTGCAGACTTGCATAGCCAGTTAAACTTTTTTTTTCTCCCCACTCTCAGGACTACAAGCATTTGCTCACCTCCTCTGACTTGGCCTGTTCACTGGCAGCATCTTTCTTCTTAGTGGCTCCTTTAAAATGATACAGAATATTAAAGACAGACAGCTCAGATGCTGACAGTACTGGTTGTTTTTATGTTACCATTTTAGTCATACCTGCTTTTTTTGGTTTCTTAGCGCCAACCTTGGCTGCTTTGGGCTCTTTCTGCACATTTGGATCCGTGTTCTCAGTTTTTGACTTTGCTTCCTTGACTTTTGGTGCAAGCTTAAGTAAGAAGACAAAAAGGCTAGTTTAATAACGATATTGGACCTACGTTAATGATGCTGATGACTCGAAAGTTTACCCTAAACTTCCCCATTGCGCCTGTGGTGAGAGTGGAGTTTGCTGGGCGCACCAACGTGCCATTTTCGATTCCTTTCTTCAGGGCTCTGCGGACCAAGTGTTTCAACTTAACCAAATCCACTGAGGGGTACTTTTGTTTAATATAATTCTGTATGGCCTGGGATGAAACCCCTTTACGCGAGTCCAACTCTTTCAGTGCCTCTTTCACCATAATTGCTGTGGATGGATGAGTTGCAAGTTTGCGCAGCACCGCAGCATCTGTAAAGAAAAGGCCGTTTTGGAAACAGTGATAGCTTCAGTTAATAGCCACGTCTCTCTCTATTTACATGAAAACTGAAAGGAAACTTTTAAACTTCTTGCCCTGTGCGCTCAGACCTGATTTTTTCTCTTCCATCGGGGCGTCACTGGAGGACGGCGCCGGAGGATCAGCAGAATCCGTTGTTGGCTTTTTAGGAGGCATTGCTTAGACTTTATTAAAAAAGGAAAAATAAGACCCCGAAAGCAGAAGGTTACGCGAAATCCCCAAATACCACATGCACATCCAGCGTCTCCGTGTTTATGCAGTTGCTTCCGGTAAAATGACACCAGGTGAATCACATCGCTTCAGGTGCAATTTATTAGGCTTTGTGGGACACCTCGCTACGGTCCGGAAAGTACTCTTAATTTGTTAAAATTGTTAATATGGGTATTGGAAGGGTGCAAAAAATAGCCTAAACAAGCCGAACCCTTAGGTGATTGATGGTATTCTTTAACATAAAAGCAGCTGCATAGACTATAACTATTCAATTATGCCTTGTCTATAGTATGTGCCCTTTGGAAGCATATTATGTACAACTGTTAATTTCATGGGTGAATATAGTGTTAAGTTGGTGATGAATACATTTGATTAAATACCCTAGTTGTAATGGTTTTGTCAGTTAAATACTAAGGAGTGTAATACTGCCAATTATGATACATCTAGCATGACTTTGAATTGTATTTTTTCATATAAATAAATCTGGATAATAGAGGCACATGAGTAATGAAATGGTAACCAAGACCACATTTTGCATGGATTTTTCCTCAATCATAAATGTTAAAATAACATTGTCTAGAAATCCTTTGCTGATGGTCAGTCACTGACTTGACATCAACTAACACTTTTAGTATACAAGTCATAATACTGTTTTTCAGTATTACTTGACTCAATATTTTTTTAACAAAAGACATAATATTAATACAACTAAAAGATGTAATATTAATACAACTAGAGAACAAATTTGCATACTTTTTTCTAAGTAATTAAGAAACAAATTGGGTCCAAAAGTGAGATCTCACATTTTTACATGAACCATGAAAAAATCTGAAAGTTTTAGGTTTGACAAACATTTAAAAACTGCAAGTTATGACATGTAAGATTAAGATTGTGTTCATGTCAGGTCAGCAATTAAACTTGAGAAAACTGATCTCATTGACTACCTAAAATTCTTTTTAACAAAAGGTCAAATTTCCTTTTCTCATGTCCCTTCCTTTGAAGCATACACTTGGACAACATTCAGGTGAATTTGATTGAATCATCAGAGTCTCGTTGAGCAACTCAACTTGCAGCCAGTCCACACCTGTTTTAACTATGAGTGTGCCTCAAGATTCCAGGAGATCATTGTTTACTAAGTAGCATTGTGATAGCAGGAAACACAGCATCATTACTGAAAGTGTCAGAAGTCAAATGGTTAATTTAAGAAAAGAGGTGGTAGAATGAAGTTTTAGATTTTACAGAGACATACAGGGGGCAGATTTCGAAAAGGCTTTGCAGAAACTGGATCTGCTTTATCTAAAGCATGATCAGGTAGACCAAAAATGACCCCACCGTCCTTCAGTAGATCAAGCTTAATACAGAAAAGCAACTTCATCACAAGGCAAGCATTTGCTAAATAAAAAGTGCAATAGTCCAATCAACAAAAGTTTGCCACAGGAAGGCTGAAGGCTTGCAGTGGTGTCAAAGAATGGAGTTTTGCAAGAACCACTTGAAGTCACAAGAAAACCAGGAGTCCTGACTGTCATGGACTTTACTGTACAGTCACCTGACCTAGACCCTACTGAACATTTATGGAGGCACCTAAAAATGCAGAAAGCAGGTAACTCTCACTCCCAGGCTGCATGTTTACCATGTAAAGTATGTGACTGTGATTAGTCAACAATTCATTCTGGGTGGAGCAGCTGCTTTTAATATGTTACAATGTAAACTCGCCCTCTCCTTCACCACCCCTGAGACAGGTGGCCTATTGATAACAGTCCATGGCACACACTGGGGACATTGACTGTCACACAGACAGGGTCTTAGCAAGAATGGAGCAACTCCATCTTTGTTCAGAGCAGACACTGCTCATGTTAAGTCAGTGTGTACACGTGTGAGCAGTTTGTGAACAAGTGATGAACAGACTCTTTCAGTTTGGCTAACTGATTTTATCTAAGTATAGTACTGGTACTAAGTTATTGTTTTGTGTAAAGATAAGTGGACATATGTTTCTGTTGTCTGTTACTGACAAAAACTTCTAATGCTTCTTGTGGTTTTCCTGTGAGCAACTTCCGCAAAATGACGGTAGACGTCAGAGTCTATGTAGTAAGACACTAGAGTATGTTTTAACAGGATTGTGGAAAGTCTTTTAATCAGCCTCATCATGTCTGCACACCTGTTGTTTATCATCCTCATGTGTAAGTTAATCCTCATAGATTTTATTAATGAATGCATTTTTATACTTGAAAGCAAACATGACGCTAATGTGTAATAACATCCATTGTGTATTGCATGTTAATATTGTGCACTTTGTGCATACTTAAGTTTGATCTGTTTCACAGTTGCTGATTGTATGTTATATTTATTGTTATTGATATTTATTGTGGACAGTAGAGTCCAAAACAAATGCACCTCCAGAAATTCTGTCTTTCTATATTTTATTGAAGGTATTCATGAATTATTATGACGTGTGTTTATATTGTTAAAACTTTGTTTTTGCAACAGATTGTTTTCACAAGATCAAAGTTGAAGGTCAGTCTCTCTCTGATGTGTTATCTTTGTGTTCAACTGTACTGCTATTACTTTACGTGAAGTTTATCATACTTTACTGTACTGTGCTTTGAGAAGGTTTTATTCAGAAAGCTTCTTTAACTCGCAATTTGTCTTTAGGAATACTATCATAGTAATGGAGCTAAGTAAGTTAAGTATGTGGAAATACATGAATTCTCAGCTTTTACCTAAAGTGAGAGTGAATCCATCAGTGATTCAGGAGACAGACTAAGTCACATTTCATCACCTCTTTCAGCATCTAGGTGTTATTTCTACACTGTAAGACAGAACCTGTCAAAAGCTTCTCTAGTCTGCAGACAATGACAGGAACAAAACTGCTGTAGAGAACGTCTTCAAAGAGGTTGGACTAGTCCAGCCTAGTCCGATGAGCATGAACTGATGAAGCGATTCAATTTCCTTGAGATAACTATGACCTGGATGAATGAGAATATCCACATCTTGTTGCTGTGGAGATCACATCAGAGGTTAAGTTCACGTTTTCACACAGAAAAGTTGGAGAGACAAATTCTGACCGTCTGATGGTCAGGTGATTTCTAAGTGCAAGGTAGTTGCCTGGACCATGCACTTTGGATTAGCTGTGTGAAAAGTTTTTTTTAATTCTCTGATTGTTTCCACACAGTGTTAGTAAAACTGTGAGAAAGTCCTCTAGTAAGTGAAATGATTAGAGATATACTTGTGAACATTTTTGCTATAGTATGCCCATAAACTGCAAAGCTGCTCTTGACATTGAGTCTGTAGAGGAAATGTTTTGAATAGGAATCATCTGCCATAAATTTATTATCAGAAATATGTTCAAATAAGTGACTTTTCATCCATTTAACTCACTATATCCTTAATTTTAAGCTCTTCCTCCACCTAAACTGCTAGTGAATACACCGGTGATCGGTGAGATGGACTCTGTCACCCTCCACTGTCAGGCTCCATCGTATGTTACTGTGTCTCAGTGTTATTTCTACACTTTGACTGGAGGAAATACCAGAGTCCTCACTTGTATGCCGCCACTGACAGGAAGTGAACTGTTGAAGATTTCAGATCAGAGTTCACCTGCAGAGGTTATGATGAAATGTTTTTACACTGTAAAGCTTGGAGGGACAGATAGTCCATCCCCACACAGTGAAACATCTTCCATCACCGTAAAACCGTGAGTGATGGACTTCTCTCATTCTTTCACGTTATCATATACTGTCAAATGATGATTTTACTGGAGTGAAACTCACTGTCGTCCAGATTTATCACTGCAAATCATCTAATATTAATGTTACATGTAAAAGATATGGTGAGGTCTCCAAGTGAACTTTTGCTATACTACAAAGACCACACAGTGTACTTGACAGTATAATAGTACTTTGTATTCAATGACCTTTCATGAATCTTTTTGTAGGTCAGAAACCATGGTTGAGTGTTCAGCATTTTCTTGGTGAACACATTTGATTACTTGCTCTCTGCCTGGATCTGCCATAATCATGATGCAAGAATCTTAACCTGTACTTTGGAGAAGCCCAACGTTCATTTACAAGAAACATTTGGAGAGAAAAAAGCAAAAAGACCCGTCAGTGGTTCTGCCAGTTTACTGTCACAATTGATGATCTGCTGAGTCGTCTGGGTCTGGTCAACATTATGACTTGGCTGTGATACAGTTTGGGAAGTGAGCCCAACTCTTTGTCACCTCGTAGTGATGCATACAGCCTGAAAGGTAAGTCACATGCTACACTTTACTTTAATTTGTTTATTTTCTAACAATGCCTATTAAAAGTTAAATAGAATAAGATAAACAAAACAACATACACCACGTCTGGTTAAATCGCTAGATGTGTAAGTAAGAGTATGTAACTGACTGTGACTGCAATAATTTTTGACACTAGAGAAAAGAACAAACTGTCATGAAGTTAAATTTTCATGCCATAAGAATCATGAGATATTCATTCTTTAAGTATGATGTAAAATCAAGTCATTTGACTCTGTGTGTTATTTAAATTTCCTCTCAGATCCACAGTTAAAAACACCAGATCCTCATATCAATCTTCTTTCATTGTAGACATTGTGGAAAAAGAATCTGGGTTGATTGAAGCGGTGCCAACATTTGTTAGGACCACAGGTACAACATGCTGCACATCAAAAAGGCAATCAGTCAATCACCGAGTGTGCACGCACATGCTCTAAATAAATGTTTGCAGCAGCCAAGCCAAAGCGTAGCCTACCCTGACTGTTGTACCTAGCCATTAGAGGAGGGTGAGCAAGGTGAATCATTTAAAATGCTGGTATTATACTGGAACTTATCAAAGCAATCACATCAAAGACATGACCATCAGTAAAGTGAAAGCTTACTCTTTTATTATTCTTTATTTAGAATAGAAGATTTTCATCAGCATGCTATACTTATCATGCTATTTTCAGTGGTAGGTTTGTCTACAAAACTCTTCTACCTTCCTAAATGATTGCACACATACACTGTCCCACTTTTTTTTTTTTAAATCATAGAGGTTTTTGAAGCAGAGTCAACTAAACCAACATCTACTGTGACTACAGGTAGGACACAATCTTATTTTTAATACACATCCAGAACATTGTTGCAAATACCGTACATTATTTTGTTATTTTCAAGTTTTAAAAGATTTTTTATTCACCAGGTCTGACAGTCTCTACACTCTCAGCATCTCCTATGACCCAAGGTAGGACATGTTCTTCATCTCAATAATATTCTCAATAACACACAATCACACGTCACTTGTATAAAGGTTTTTTTGTGCATCTATTCACCAGATTTGACTGGTAGCTACTTTACTTTAATTTGTTTATTTTGCCAGCAAAGTTTTTCTAACAATACCTATTAAAAGTTAAATAGAACAAAATAAACAAAACAACATACACCACGTCTGGTTAAATTGCCAGATTTGTAAATGAAGTATGTAACTGACTGTGACTGCAGTAATTTTGGCATGTAACGATATTCATTATAAAGTCATAACATCAAGTCATCTGACTCTGTGAAGATCCACAGTTAAAAACACCAGATCCTCATATCAATCAATCTTCTTTCATTGTAGACATTGTGGAAAAAGAATCTGGGTCGATTAAGGCAACGCCGACATTTGTTAGGACCACAGGTACAACATGCACATTGAAAAGGCAATCAACAAAGTCACCACATATAATTTATATATTCACTATTTTAAGAGTTATATTTTTAATTAATGGTTTGATTACCAGATCTCACTTTTAGCAGCCCCGGTGCTTCTGCCCCTGTAACTCTTCTGAAAACCACAGGTCAGAAAATAATCAGTCTTGAGATTAAATAATAATATGTGAAAGTTTTTTATTGACTGGTTTGAAATGTACTAGTTTATTCAGCTGGTCAGAGTTTTGGTATGTCATGTGACACTGACAGCTCTGTCTGTCCTCATGAACGTCAGTGAAACCAGCAACAAGAGTTGTAATTACTTAGTACTTTAGCTGCCACTACTGCAGGTAATTTAACAAATCCTGTGGATCCACCGTTCAGCAATGGAAAAACAGGTAAACCTCATTTTTAATTTTAGAATCAAAACGCTAAAATCATATTGTGGGTTGAATGAATATTACTGCCTCAGGCCTAGGACTCAAGGTTATGAGTCCTGTTTTAACTGTGTACTCTGCACTGGTGAGGTGATAGTCAAGAGGAATTTATATACATCTTCATTCTTTATGTCAACACTGGAGACTCTTGTTAATGGTCTTATCTCTTCATGCAGAGAAGACGATGTTGATTACTGGAGGTGCTGTGACTCTGGGTGTCGCCTTGCTTGGATTAACCCTTCTCTTTGCTCAAAGCAGGATTGGTAGGTCTTCCAAACTATTACCCTCATCAAATTTGATCACGTTCATTTTAAAACACAGCTGCAGTTGAAGGAAATATTTCATTTCACATTTATTTTAAATTAAAGGTATTTGACATTAGTATCTTGCAGCAAAACATGTGTTACGTTCAGCATCCAAATTTTATTTATTTACTGTTGATTACACTGTTTGTGTTTTCTAGAAAATTGTGTTCATAAGAGGTAAGAAACTTTCTGAAATATTCATATCATAAATCTTTTTTTTCTATCTTAGGTTTACATTTATAGTTACAGTTTTTATTCTAGCAGCTGTCAAACACAGTCATTCATCTCATTTTGTCCCTGCAGGAACTGAGATTCACTCTTTTCAGTAACATCATTTAGAGCTGTCTGGGGACAGTTTATCCATTTGGAAACATGTACTGGCTTTTACTTTGCTTTGTAAATAAAACAGACTCCTTTTAAAAAAACATTCTTTTTCTTTGTTTAGACCAAAAGCTATCATCACTGACAAATCAAGAGGTATGTCGGTCATTTGAGTTCATTTCAGTTTAACATGACCATATAATTAACTGATGATTATCACAGTAATTATTTTTTTTTTTACAGTGTGTTAAACTGTGCTTTGGTTTCTCCTTTAGATGATAGGGGCTGTTTGGTAAGTGTGTGAATTCCCAACACCTGCTTTTCTTCTTAATGCTGTTATTATTCTGTGGTTGATGAGGCTGCACTCTCTCTTCTCTTCTCTTCCTCTTTCTCCTTTTATGAAATGATTTGCAGGATGGTTATGATCAAATCTACAGTATTGTCACCTATGAATGCATCTTTGGTGAGCTGCTTTTCTCTTTCTGAATGTATAAATGTTATCAGACAGGCTGATTCGCTCTCAGTGGGTCAAGTTCTGTTGAAATGCTTAAAAGGTGCCAGAATTTAAACAAGCAAGTCCCTATACAGGTGTAGTGATGGAAATGTGTGTATTCTTTCAAAGATCCTGTTATTGTGGCACGTGACAGAAATCAAACTTGTGTGTGTTTCTTTCTTTTCATAGAGTGACAACAGCAGTAGCTCAGAGATGCCACATACATCTGCAGCGGGAGATAAAGCCAAAGTCCATTTGAAATGCAATCTATACATTTTTGCATATTTTCACGTTATATACATCTGTGTTAGCAGACATTACTTTCCTACTTAATTGAATTAAAAGAAGCAGACGTTAGGTCAGAAGATAACGTTTATCATGTTACAGATATTACAAACATGAGATGCAATTAATTGTAAAAGCTGAAATTCAGGTTCATGTTGATTAAATAACACTTCAAGCACAAAACATGTTTATCCAAAGGTGCATTATGTAAGAGGAGTGATTCTCACATGTACCTTACACAGTACAGTAATTAATATAACTCACATAAAGTGAAAACATTGTATCATTGTAATGACTTTTTATTAATTAAAGGGAAGAACACAAAACTTGTGCACAATAACTTAGACATGTCTGGTTTGAGTGCTGAATGCAGCAGTGTATCTGGTCTTCAACCAAACTGAAAAAACACATCACTCCTCTATTCATATCCCTCCACTTGGTCCGAGACATCGCTCATGTTAAATTCAAACGCTTGCTTACAAAACTCTTACTAAAACTGGTCCTGGCCTCATTCAGGTCTACGCTACATCCTGCTCTCTAAGCTTAGCCATGGAAAAGTGCCTATTTCCACCATCACATCGGGGATAAACTCTTCTCCTCTGTTGTTCCCAAGTTCTGAAAGTGACCTGTGGTGATGGCAGCTGGGGTGAAGTGCACAGCGAGAATGGTTCGAAACAGGTTCCTAGGGGAAGGCCTCAAGTCATGTAAAGCTAGAAAAAAGCCTTTCATCAATGAGAAGCAAATAAGCGCCAGGCTGAGGTTTGCAAAAGACCATAAGGATTGGACCCTAGAGGACTGGAGTAAGGTCATCTTATCCAATTTTTAGCTTTGCCCAAAAACTGTTTTTCTACTGGTTAGACAGAGACCTGGAGAGGCCTACAAGCCACAGTGTCTCACACCCACTGTGAAATTTGGTGGAGGATCAGTGATGATCTGGGGGTGCTTCAGCAAGGCTGAAATCGGGCAGATTCGTCTTTGCAAAGGACACATGAATCAAGCCACATACAAGGTTGTCCTGGAAGAAAACTTGCTTCCCTCTGCTCTGACAATGTTCCCTAACTCTGAGGATTGGTTTTTCCATCAGGACAATGCTCCATGCCATACAGCTAGGTCAATCAAAGTGTGGATGAAGGACCACCACATCAAGACCCTGTCATGGCCGACCCAATCTCAAGACCTGAACCCAATTGAAAACCTCTGGAATGTGATCAAGAGGAAGATGGATGGTCACAAGCCATAAAAAACATAGCTGAGCTGCTTGAATTCTTGTGCCAGGGGTGGCATAAAGTCACATAAAGCCAAAAGCAATGTAAAGACTGGTGGAGAGTATGCCAAGATGCATGAAAGTTGTAATTGAAAATCAGGGTTATTCCACCAAATATTGATTTCTGAATTCTTCCTGGGTTAGAACATTAGTATTATGTTGTTTAAAAATGAATATGAACTTGTTTTCTTTGCAATATTTGAGGTCTGAAAACACTGCACCTTTTTTGTTATTTTGACCATTTGTCATTTTCTGCAAATAAATGCTCCAAATGACAATATTTTTATTTGTAATTTGGAAGAAATGTTGTCAGTAGTTCATAGAATAAAACAAAAATGTTCATTTTACTCAAACATATATCTACAAATAGTAAAATCAGAGAAACTGATCATTTTGCAGTGGCCTCTTAATTTTTTCCAGAGCTGTATATAGTGCTTGTTATGAGAGTAGGTGTTCAGAAAACAGTAGGATCTTAAGCAGTTCCTTGAATGTTGTGAGGAAAGATGAAATTATAGAATTGTAGGTCAGGAGGAGTCAGAAAGGTTATTGAGCAGGTCCTGTCATGTGGGCAGATAGTCAGCATCTACAGCTCAGGCTGCCCATGGCTAAATTCAGCAGACTTCAGGATTACCTAATGTCTCAAAGAGAGAGCGTCTTTCTTCAGTCTAAGTCGACTCGCCGATAATTCCCACTGACCGCGGAGAATTATCTGACCGCCGTGCAACCCACCGACAGAGCGAAACGGCACACCGTTATCATCCGAGCCTAGGAACCGAGCCGGAGCCAAAGACGGATCCCACACATCTCCCTGCTTCGTAGGCAAGTAAGAGGCTTGATCTGGGCAGAGGTAGCTTTTAAGTGTGTTTCCTTTATAATCTTTATTTTCGAAGTGAAGTTAGCGGACTGCCAGTCCCGGGATAACAAATAACAGGCCAAGCTTCCCACTGTTGTTTATTTGTTTATTTTCTTTGATCGGGCGTACCACGGGCTGACGACTGGAGCCCAAGGAATTTATTTTTATGTGCTGTGTTTTCCCCTCTTTCCCCTTAACCGACACGCACATTCACACCGGTTAAACCTCATTTGTCAGAGACACGCGGGCTAAGCTCACAGACGCCACTGGCCGTTGGCTTTTTCAAACCTCGCGGTCATTTCCTCTGACCGAAACTCCCGCGTGACGTACTCCCTCTCCTCCCTTACGTCCGCAACCTCACCCGTCCTCTTTTAAACACGCACACACACACACACACACACACACACACGCACGCCTTTGCATAATTTAAAGTAGATAATGGATATTTATTAATTGAAGTGCTATCGATTGCTAATTGATATCATTGATTTTAATAAATTCTGTTGAAGTTGTCTGTATTGGTTGTGTAAGTGTTGTGGTAAAGGCTGGTTAAAAGAGTCAGTGCTCGGATTCACACCTTCATTGTTCGTCTTATGCATATCAGTATCTCCCAGGTACTGATATCTGTAAGCGAACGTATTTGAGACTGAATTTTCGAGTTGGTTATTGGTCCCTGATACCAGGGTGGTGCCCCGTAATTATTAATTCTTATTAATAATAACACTCTTTTGCTAATAACCTGCTCTTATAAAGCACAACAAATGATGCCCATGTGAAGCACAACAGTGGTTTCAGTTTTGCAGCATGTCTCTTAAGTCGTGTCATAGGCTGACATCAGCGAGCCAGCTGTATCTGCGCCAAGAGCTGCAGTGGGCGGCACAAAAGTCTATTTGAAATGTACTTTTTAACATTATTTACATCATTTTCTCAGGGAGCAGACTTCCACAAGGTATAACGTTTAATTGAATTTCACTGAAATATTGATAGAAATAGATGCAAAATCAGAAGATATCATTATCATGTGCTGCGCTGCTTTGAATAATAAAAAAATAAATCACAACTATTTGTGCCTGTTTGATCACTGTGTGTCCATGTGCTGCTTTTGAGTTTATGCCTGATTTCATTTTGACTGAACATTTAGGACAAACATGAGAAATAAACACGTTTACTTAAAGCATGAACACAAATATCAGCAGCTAAAAGTGTTTTAGTAAAGACTGTCATAGCGTATAGAAAGTGCACACGATGTGACAAAAGCTCAGAGCCACTGTGTATCTGAGAGAAACAACAATAAAGCAACAGAAATGAAGAACAACAGTCATGTTTCCTCAGTGGTTCAACTCCTAAGTGGTTAATCTGATCTAAATAAAACGCATAGACAAGAGTCTTTATAAAGAGTGTTTCTGTGGCCTGACTGTGAGCACAATTAACTTCGAATGCTAGCTGTGGTTTTCTTGAGATGTTCTGCACAGTGACATTTTAGTATGTCAAAGTGTTTGCAGTCAGAAACAAGTATCTTCTTTAGAAGACCCTGGACAGTCTTATTATTCAGCCTCATCATGTCTGGGCTGTTGTTTGTCATCATCATTTTTCAGTTAATCCTTTGTTGTAAACTATTGCAGAGCTGCATTAGAGAATAAAACAAATTTTTCCATCATGAAAAAATTAATTTATCTTGATCCTGAGTAATTGTTGATGTTATTTGTGATTTATGTGTCTATTTATTATTTTAACACATTGTTCTTCCAACAGATTCCTTTCACGAGATCAATGTTCAGTCTCAGTCTCTGATCTGATCTTCTGATCTGTTATCCACTTTGACACATTGTTTGGTGATGTAGTACATTTTTTTCTTAACTTCCTCTGCATTCCATTGCAATTTATGTTTCATATTCATGTGGTTATTAAGTGCATGATATAAACTGTGTTACCTCTAAATTTCCAGCTCTTCTTCCACCTAAACTAACAGTGAATACACAGGTGATCAACAAGAGAAACTCTGTCGCACTGAACTGTCTGACTTCATTATCTGTTTCTGTAAATAAACACGTAGACAAGAGTCTTTATAAAGAGTGTTTCTGTGGCCTGACTGTGAGCACAATTAACTTCGAATGCTAGCTGTGGTTTTCCTGAGAAGTTCTGCACAGTGACATTTTAGTATGTCAAAGTGTATGCAGTCAGAAACACAAGTGTGAGGAAACACCAACTCCCTCACTAACAATTTTGGTTAAGACATGAACAGAATCGTCACACTGTTTTCTTTGTTTGTTTGGTTTTTTTTTTAATTCAGTTCAATATATGTTCTGAATATTGATTCAAGCAATGCACTCAGCATTAATATTTTTAGCTGTCATCTTTTTATGTTGCAGGTATTGGGTTATCAAAGCTATAACCAGTTTGGGTCCTTTGTGGAGGTCACTGACCTGATAGGTCAGTTTGAACTGGCAAGATGGACTCCATAGCTATATATGTGCGTGCTGTGAGAGAGTGGGGGAAAGGACTGACTAAGGAAGATCAGAACATGAATTAGTGGAGCAGGGTGATGAGTCACAGGGTGTTTTGTTTGCTAAATCTTTTTTTTTGTTTCATGTTTTCTAGTTTTTTTTTTGGTTAGAGACTGAAAATAAAAGTCTAGTTAATTTTTCCAGCGTAAACCTCAGCTGGTGTGATTTTTTTCTCTCTGCCCTCAAGCCTCACCATGCTTTCCTGCACCTCACCATGCAAGAACAAGTATCTTCTTTAGAAGACCCTGGACAGTCTTATTATTTAGCCTGTTTCAGTTAATCCTCTTTTATTAACATATGCCATCATAAACAAATGGAGGTTCACTCTTGCCAGCAGGCAAGATTTTAATATGTGATATCAGCCGTTGTGTAACATGGTATACCACTGCACACTTAAGTTTGATCTGTTTCATATTTGGTGATTTTATGTTAGGTTTGTTATTATTGCCAGTGTTGTAAACTATTGTTTGGTGATGTAGTACATTTTTTTCTTAACTTCCTCTGCATTCCATTGCAATTTATGTTTCATATTCATGTGGTTATTAAGTGCATGATATAAACTGTGTTACCTCTAAATTTCCAGCTCTTCTTCCACCCAAACTAATAGTGAATACAGACTGAAGGTTTAAAATTAGAGTTCACCTACAGAGTTTACAATAAAATCTTTTTACACTGTAAAGCTTGGAGAGGCAAATACTCCATCATTATACACAGTGAGTGACTGCTTCTACTGTTTCATCTTGAAACAGTATCAGAGGAGGAAAAGCAGTTTGGTGTATAATTGCTGTGAATAAGCATGTAGGGAGAACACCTGCCTTTGCAAAGAACTTGTGAACATATTTATTACAAACATTAACCACAAAGAATAGAATAAACACAAAGGTCATTCAACAAACCACAAACAAAAAGAAAACAAAAGGCCGCGCCAACAAAAGGCTGCACATGAGGGAGAAGTGGTGAGCTTTATCCCCAGGCCACACTGGGCCCCGCTGGGGTTCATGAGCACTCACCCATCTCTATCGCCAGTTCCTGCAACACAAAGAACAACCAGCAAACAGAGATACCTAGTGGACTGAGGGGTTATTACAGACACAGCTGAGATAATTATGTACTTAATGGCAGAGTAGTACATTACATTTATTATTAGCTCCTATCTTTTTCAAATCTAGTATTTGTTCTATAAATTTTTATTTTGATATATGTTTATTTAGAATTGATTGTCTAAAGGTTGTGGTGTATAGTACTGTGCAGGAACACTGAAATACAAACATTTTCTTTTCTCAGCTCAGCTAAACAAGATTAAATCAAACCATACATATTCAGTATCTATGATGCGGTTTGTGATGTACAAAGTACAGTGCGTGTTCCAAGCTGCATTTTAATGATCATGATTGAAAATGTATTAGGTTTCTCATATATAACTACCAGATCACTATATTAAATGTTTTAAGGGACCGAGCAATCCCCACAATATGAAGATCCTCTTGAAATTGCTAGATTTATTATTAATCTTTACAAAACATAATCACATTTTTGAGGGGCTAAAGGTGCTTGAAGAGTCATGAGACTTCTCACAGGACAGAGTGGTTAAGTGACACACCTTGCACGTGTATGGAGCAAAATGGCTCAATAGCACCCCCTACGAAATTAGAAAAAAAAGGGAAATGGCTCACTTAGTTTCACCTAGATGTATCAAATTCACATGGCACACATAACAGCCCAAAACTTAGAAAATGCCTCTGGAGCTATAACCTAAACCCAACAGGAAGTTAGCTGTTTTGATTTAAAAATGATGTTTTTGGCTTTTTTAGGGTTCTTTCAAGAACACAGTCCTCCTAGACCTGAAATCCGATTAGCTCAATCTAGGGACCTGAATTGCAAAGCTTTTGCTCTTTTGGAAAACTTGATGTCTTGTCACAAAGAAAAAACTGTAAGATTTCACATGCTTGATAAGCATTTGGGTCAGAAGAGATGTACAGTACTGATGCATAATCATATCCCAGCCTATGGGCAGCAGGACATTACAGGTCCTGTTCTTGTACATACAACTCCTACATGTTTAACTATAACAACTTAAAATTTTGTCAGACAAGACCTTGTTGATGCTAAAGTGTGAAGCTTGTGAGTTTTCATTAAACGCTGTTGCCCTGGTGATATGTGATTCTCTGTCAAACATGAAAATTAGATCACACAATTTGCACTAGTTAAAGCAATAACTGTAACATGGAAAGGATTTCAAGCATCTCATTGATACTACGCAATACTAGTTATCTGTATAATACTAATCTGACAGATTACAAGAGGGCCTTTTATATCATTTCTGTGTCCGCACTTTTTTAGACATGAGGGCATGTTTTCACTGTGCAACTGAGCGGAGACATGGCAGATTATGGTAACGAGGTCACAATGATCTTATTCCTTGTACATACAATACAACAGAAGCAGCCAGAGTGAAATTTATTCATCTGTCTCCCTGGACTCGCAGAGGAAGTGTTTTGATTTTGGAACACTAACAACTGGGCGCTTCAGCTGCCCGCCGAGCTTCCCAGTGTCCCAGCCGATGTCCTGTCTGTCACATGTCTGAGGTACCAGCGAAAGAACATCTTGGATTTCAGATTCAGATGAAGCCATCCAACAGGCTGAGGGGTCTGGCAGCACAGCTTACAGTTTTTCATCATAGTTTGTTATCCCCCTCTCTTGCTCACTCACTCACTCACTCACTTGGTGTTATGCAAATTAATGGAATTAAATAAAACAGTAACAGGGCTGAATAATAAGCAAAAGGAATTTGTAAAATGTAAGAACAAAGGCTGCATGAGTCCACTTCCATTCTGGCAGAAAGTTGCACTTGGGGTGAATTTAGGTGTTTAAAGGTCATTTCTGGTTTAAGTTTCTTGAGTTGGGCAGAAAATTATTTGCTGTCATTGGACAATTCAAACCAGCAACAACAGTAATCAAGTGCCCTTTGGGGTGCAGGTGAAAGTGACTGGCCTCAAGTACAACTGGAGTACTGGTTCCTAGTACAGAACTGCTATATGGCCAGATAATGATTATACCACACCTTCTTGTTTTGTATCTTTGTAACTGGACATATTTTGCTGAGACCTCTGTGACTATGAAATATAAATAATTTACATTTTGATAATGCATTTACAATTTATTCTGACTGTACATACTCATACACTTTATTGGTTTATATTTTAAGACAGATTCGCTTTAAAACATTTATGAACATATATTTTTATTTTTTCAGCTACTCTCTTATAGTCTCAATTGGTCCATGTCAAATACTGCACAGATGACTTAGACACACACAAACACACACGTGTACACTTGAGAAAATAACACAAAGGGTAAATGGAGGAAGGAAAATAATAATTTGTTTTATTCATCAGCTTTCTTAAACTTGTGGTGAAGAGTATGTGGTCACCATGACAAATTATGACATATCAATGTATCATTCTGTAATCTTTATCATGCATCTTTAGCTTATCTGGAATGTCTTCTGCTTTAAATCAAGGAGGAACTGGCAGAATGAGGCAAGGTCAAATATTCTGTTGTCACTCATGGTTTTCACATGATCCATGTTATTACTGACAACAGAAGAGATTATTGTTACAAAATAAACTTAAACTATTGTAATAAAGAAAACTGTGACTGCACTGTCAATTGTTTTTAGCACTTTACTGCCAAAAATATAGACGGCTCTCAAACATATTTTCACATATGACAAAAGTGCATTTTACATTCCACTGACTTTTACATTAGCCTTCATTTTTCCCTCACAACAAAGAAACAAACATATTGGATGTCTTAGTATCATCCTTTCCAAAAAGGACCTGTTTTATGCTTTGACAAGAAATGCCTTTACTCTTGCTGCGAGCATCTGTTTTTATTGTTCACGTACTGCATTTCGTTCTTTCTTTTCATTTCAGCACACATTCAGGACAATATGAAAAAGTGTCAGTGGTGTGATCTGCAATGCTCTGGGCAAAGTCACCAAACACTCACACTGTTCTCATTTTCTTTTGCTGCACCACATCGTTTATGTTTTCTGCATTGATGGATGTGATTCTCAGTGCTACAGATAAAGATTTTTTCTTAGTAGAGCGCTGCCTGTTGCAGAGGTATGAGCAAATTCATTTCTGATTGGCCATGTTCTCTATATGTTTATAAGCATCATCGTGTTTTTTCAGTCCTCACTGATGTCCAGCTCAGTTGTTAATGGTCACCTACTGATGGTCGCTGCTATCAGAGGGAGCAAAGCTGCTGTTAGAGCACTGGAGAGGCGTGTTGCAGAACCACACTCCATGGCATTTTCCTGCAGAGGACACAGTTATTTGTGACACATACGAAGCTGTACAGGGTATGATATTAAATTAAATGTTAAAGGAGATTTCTACTCTTGCTTTATTCAGGATACTAATAAATGTGAACTTTTTGTTGTTGGATGTTATTCTAGGAGATTTAACCCTTGTTTTCATGGATTTGCATGAGGCAGTACTAATAAATGGTCAGTGAGAACACAGCAGCATGACATAATAATAATCTCCAAGAGGACAGGAAACATGAGAGGTTGTTAGCAAGCCAGCACTTCAACCAAACTATCTTAGCCACTTTAATTCCAAGTACAACCACAAGAAAACACACCTGAAATATAAATAATCCCTCAACACACAGGAAAACTCTACGTTTATCTGTAAACAACAATTTGGGGTAAAATATAATTAACTTTTTTTTTTCTCATCCAAATGAGTTTGTTAAAGCAGAGGTTTATTTGCCAGTTTGATTATCAGACTACTTGTTTGAATTTTTGGTCAAGTATGATGTCAGCGAGAACAGATCATGGATGACTGGATAGCATAATGTACCAAGCCACACAATCTGACTTTGACATACTGTTAATGTTGCTACCCAGGTTACCAGTTACGCTAACTTCACTGCATTGATATTTACTCTTACTCTCCTGTTATATACTGTATAATATCATTAATGAACTTTAAATTTTAAAAATATGTATACCCCCTTCATTGCTTTGAGTTAGATGGGGAGATTGATGCCTGGTGTCATGTTTGCACTGTAAATATGAAGTTACCACCAGCCAAGGTGAAAAAACCCCTCACTTGCTAGCACCTTTAAATCACAAATTAACATGCAAAACTCAAAGCACTCCTTGCAAGAGTCATACCTCAGGGTGGAAAGGATGACATGACTCTGGCTTCTTTCTGTCCTTCTGAAACTTCAGTCTGTCACATTTTAGTGACTCATTGTGTTCAAAGGTGTCAAGGGTGTAATAAAAAATCAGGACATGTTTCCAAGTTCAGAAAATACAAACAACTCGTGTGATGTGACATTTCATCAAAAAATCCCTTCTAATGAATGTGCAAATCATTATCACCGTGAGTAAATAGTGTTGTAACCAATCACAAGCCCAACTAGCATCCAAGTGGATGTTTTTGCCAAATCCAAAGAGACTTCCCTCACAGCAGTAACTGGTGGGGAGGCATAGAAAATGCTTTCAGAAGAAAGGATATACATGATCTCGATGGGATCCATGGTTACTGGAGGAGCACTGCTGCAGTCACACTTATTGTCCACAACAACCATAAAGAGGTTGCTGCTGGGAATCTGCTGTATGACAAAAGATCTGCAGCCCAAACAGAGACCAAGACTGGTATTACAACGTTATCATGTGAATAGTGGAAAACCAAACATCTCATGTTTAATAGCGTATTATTAGTATTTTAAAGTGGCTTGAAGAAGTACCTAATACAGCCCTCACAGTCAATGTTGCCCGTTGTTTCTTTGATGGTGCGTTCAGACACAAAGGCAGGGTATTCTGTGTCACATGGCACCATCATGGTTTTACCTCGAGGTCTCTGAGCTGAACGTGAAACAAAGCAAGTTTAACTGAAACACAGGAGCTGACGAAACCACCAATGAGCAGTTTCCAGCTCTCCATCTCATACTTTATACATGTCTGTGATGTATATTTGCATCAACTACACTTACCTTTAACAGAGAGATCCACATTCCACCAGCTGTACAGGTTAAACTCTAGCAGAAAACTTCAGAGAAAAACACACACAACAATGTTTCCAGTGACAGTGATGAGAAAATATGAATTAATTGGAGTTACAACAAGGATAAGCATTAATGTACAGATAAGCAATGTCTTTATGAAAGGCTATTAGTAATTATCAAGGACATTTGTAACCATTTTAGCACATTAAAGATAAAAAAAAGATTAGTAACTATTAACAGATGTGTCTTGTCACTGTTTTACATGTCAAGTTATGAAATTATTAATTTTGACACAAATTGAAATCTTTAAAATGTTTGTTAGAGGTTGATGATAATCCATGTATGTGTCCATCCTTATCTCATCAAATTTTAACAATTCATTTATATGAAGTTATTATAAAATCTATGTACATCATATCCTGTAATTTACAAACCCAAATAATGTCCACATTTTAGATTTTTTTATTTGTGATTCTTACATGACAAGTTCTGTCAGTAGCCACTTCACAACGGAGAAGGGCTGAAAAGAGAGAGAGAGAGATGCATATGATTTTAGAATCAGAGCAAAAATGAAATAATGTTTAAAGTTGTTTAAATGTCAATGTTCATTTTGAGAGTGCCCACTGATATTTTTAAACTCTGACACTTTGACACTCAACAGTATAACCGTGTTTAAATCTACCAGCCGATGCTCTGGCCTGCGCACTTACATCTGATAAAGTGCGAGCACTGTCGCTG
Source organism: Datnioides undecimradiatus (assembly GCA_008933995.1). Taxonomy (NCBI): domain Eukaryota; kingdom Metazoa; phylum Chordata; class Actinopteri; order Lobotiformes; family Datnioididae; genus Datnioides; species Datnioides undecimradiatus. Next base: position 8,781,876 of record WARS01000013.1, on the reverse strand, counting down.
CTCCCAGCGTACTCTTTGCAAAGGGCCTGATAATCATATAATGTAATCCTGTGACACAAACAGAGAAGCAGAGGATGAACGTCAAATATAACATTTGTAACAAGAAGTTTTGAAGGTTGTGTTTTAATAAATAGAGAGAAATATATTGTTATATCTCAAACCTTTTGAAGGACCCCATTTGGAGAAGTTTGTTCATAACAGCACCTTCCACCTCTCCAAAGAAGAGCCCTGTCTGAGAGAGAAGCTATGTCAAAGCAAACTTAACAAACACATTTGGTGGATTAAACAATGGGAGCATCTATTTTAACAGTAACTGAATTAGATGCAATAAAACATTTTTCTGATCTGAGAAATCTGGAAATTGAGTCAGCAGATAAACAGTAAAATACAGCTTTACAGTGGTAAAAAAACAAAACATAACAAGAATATAAATAATAAATAGTATTGACAGTAAAAGTTGTCATAAGTAAAATGCAGTAAGATGGAATTTATTTGTGTTTTACTATAGTATGATTTTTGGGATAAATATTACAGCTGAATTAATGTGTAAATTGCATTTTACTGCAGGAGAACACATTTAAGGAGAATGAAAGCACTTATGGTAAAGTGTGATATGTGTTTAGGTGTTCCCTTATTTCCATATGGAGAAAATAAAACCATGTATACAACCTTGTATACACAGACATGCACACAGTACCTGAGACTGCTCCTCTGTGACAAGAATGAAGCCATTGTTGTCAATGAGATAACAGTTAATGTCCTGCCAGAGAGGTGAATAAAAACATTACGTGAACAAAACAACCTGAGAAGATAAAAACTGGAAGAGTGAAAGCTTTGTGTCTGTTCTTACCTCGTTATCACAACTGATGCTACATTTTCCATCCAGAGCTGTACACTGAGAACAAAACAGGGGCAGGTTAGTTTCACACCTAATCAGGAAACTTTTATTTGTTTTTTTATTCATTTAGTAATTTCTTATTTATGGTTACCTGTCTGCAGGCAGTCCAGAACTTTCTCTGAAAGAACTCAAGTTTCATCTGGATCCCGACAGCTTAGGACAAGATCAAGCATGGATCAAGCTAACTGCACATTATCCAAAAATAAGTAGGGTGAATATGGAAGACAGTAATAGTATGGAAGAACCTTTAGAAGTTGTTTACCTGCAACAATTGGAGACTTTCTGTCATCCATGAGCTGAATTGCAGTGCTGGCCAAAACCACACTCTTATTTTCTAAAGCTGGAGAGGAGGAGCGGAGAATATTTGTTCAGGTTTCACTTTCTGCTCACTAGATGGTGCCCTTCACTCAGCAGCCTCACTCAGCAGCCTCAAAAGAAACCGCAGTACTAGTCCATTACTTTACAGTAATGGAGTCTAGCCAGAGCTTTTTCCACGGCCAGATGACTCTAATAATTCTGAAACGGCTGCTCTGATTGGACATTTCAGGTAATGAATGCAAAGCCTGAGCGAATGCAGTCTTCATTAACAGAGTTAAGGTGGTAAATGTCCTGTAGAGGGAAGCTGATTTCTCCCTCCTCTGGTCAGCAGACTGAACATGGGCCACATTAACTGCATAAAAGCTGTGAGGGAGGTGAGCTGTGCTGCACATCCTATCAGTGGAAACCAGTAAAAGCCACAATCCGTGACAGAACGAGGTGCATAGAAAAGACTAATTCAGATGTTAAAATGCTGAATGACGTAGGCAACAGATTGATTTCCAAGAAGTACCTTATATATTGCTGCACTTGATAAATGAAAGTCTATTAAGAGAGGCTGGTATAATGTACATTGCAGATAATTCAGCAACAATAGGTGAGCGTAGTTTTGTGTGAAGTCAGAGAACTTTCACATGCCGTACTCTTGAGCTGCTATGTCTTATGTTTTATTCTGAATACCTGTGCTGAAGGGGATGGAGTAGACAAATGTGCCAGGGACCTGCTCTGCCGCTCTCTTGTACCACAGAGGGAAGTGATCAGCATTAAACACACCCTCCTTGTCCTCCGCTGTCAGGAAATCTCTGAGGATGTACACAGAATGAAGTTGAGGTGAGGGGCAGAGGATTGGATTCATCAAGCGTAATCACTGACGCACCTCACGCTGTATGCACTGATTAGAGAAATGTGAGCAGTGGCACTCACTGATTGGAGAGCTGGTCTGCAGGTACGAATAGGTTGGTTCTCGACAGGCCGGTGCGCGTGCCCAGGAAGGCAATCTCTACTCCTTTGTCTGAGTTCCTGTTGGTATAATGCAGAGCAGTGCCACACAAACACATCTATATGACCCGTTTTAGTGTTTTCCCAGAACATTTCTGACTAATGTTGAAACATAATTACACAATGCCACATGCGATTTCGATTTCTCTTTCATGAATGTTTGATGTGTAACTTTTATAAATGTATTCATGCTTTGTGACCACGTTGTTGCTCATTTAGCTGAAAAGTGTACATAGGGAAAATCCTTACTTTGCTGATGTAGCTCTCATTTTGGCATTAAATCACCACAATAACTTGTTGAGGTGTTTGTGAGTCAGTGATTTGAAAATCTGTTCATGTTTGGTAAATTTTGAACATAATGTCTAATGAAAAACACCTGCAGCATTGAGACGGATGTAAATCTCAGATCTGTGTACATTTGTGTTCAAGTACATGAACCATAGATGCAGCAAGATCATTGAAAACAAAAAAACACTGTAATGTCGGATTAAAGACACAGTGCATTTGATGCTCATTATGTGAGGATTTAAGGGTTGAATTTAAAAAGTACAAACAGTGTTTGACTAAATGGTGTTAGGCAAGATAAACACTTTGGACATCTGGCACATCTCATAATGGTTGATAATATTCGGCTAAATTATTTACAAAAAATAACCAATGAACATCAATAGTTGCTATGCCCTATATGAAATCTGATTGTTTTTTGTCTTATTAGCGCTCAAATATGCATTGAAAATTGTTTTTTGTTAATGTAACTGTTACTCTGGTTCATACAGTGGAAAAATAAACATGTGTGATTCTTATATAAGTGATGAGGGACGAAAATGAAAATGTGTAAAAATTATCTCTCAAGTTCAGCTGCAGCTAACATGTGCACTTCGACCATCTGATTTCTACAAAAAAGTATTATTAAGTATTCCAAATACAAATTCCCTCCTTTAGTTACACTCCCTGAAGCCTACTCTGCAACGAAAGTAAAAGTGTGACACTGATGAAGCCTGTTAATTTTATTTCCTCTACATCTCTGACCTGAAAATTGCTAAAAGGATTTATTTGCAGCCTGTTTGTACAGGAGGAACAACTAAAGCAACCACCAGTGCTTTCAGTGTAAATATGACCTATCATTAATGATAAAGAGATTTCCTTAATAGACCTCTGTCAGTAATGATTTATGAGCACATGTTCTTACTCTGACTTGTTGAGGGCCAGCCCAGTCCAGTAGGCCTCCAACGGAGCAGTGACCACAGCATCGAATAACACTTCCTGGATCAGCTCTCTGTCACCTGCACAATGACGCAGATTTTATTGACATACATTTTTTGTTTGATCACAGGTAAAACAGGCTGGCTGTAGTCTAATTTATCCAGCTCTGACTCAGATGTCTCTTACATTTGAGGTGTGGTCTGCGGCCTGTCATGAAAAGCTTGATGGCTTGAATCTGGGTCAGATGACGGTGTTCGTGCTGCTCTTCAGTGTTGCAGTAAGTCCTGTGGTCCAAACAGAGCCACACTGTTACATCACAGGCCTCCGCATCCCTGATGAACGCAGGGGGATAACCTACATAATGCATGAATGCACACTTCCATAACCCCAGTGTTACCATTCATCTGCCAGGGCGACATCTGGCTGTTCCAGATCACGGAGCCCTGAAAAACACAAGTCAGTAACGCTTCAGCAATGCCAGCCTGGGAAGCTGGACACAATAGGCCCTCCAAAACAAGCAGGTCAGAGTGGCATGCGTCTCACTGTATTCAGAGTAAATGACAGAAGTGGAGAAACATACCAGCTTCAACTGATACATTTCCTCTGAAGAAGTACTTCCCATGACCTCTGGAGAGGGCTACTCCGACACTGGAGACACAAGCAATGGAGAGAGTCAGCTGGTGAGTCCACGTTTTACTGTTAACGAGACATAAAATGACACAGAGGAGACTCTTCCTCCACCTGAACGGTGTCCCTTTGATGTCAGTGTAGTAATAGTCATTGTGCATCTTTAGGACACGTCTCTGAAAGAGAAGCAAAAGAGGTCCAGATGAGATTTGCTTCTTTAGTCTAGAGACAAGAGAGAGCGAGTGACTCTGATCTGATAGGGAGACACTAAACATCTTTATCTGCAGCCTCACCCCTCTATCCACAGTCTTCTTCACCTCCATAGAGAAAGTCCCTGTCCTTCTGTTCACCATGGCATTACGTAGCTGAAAGATAAAGCGCACAAAGAGGCAGTTAGGGCACAGAAGTTGAGGCTGAGTCATTGACGCAGCAGCACATGTGTGGCTGCAGGTTCACAAGCGTACACAGTTACATCTTGAAAATTCTTAAGATTTTTCTGAAATAATACAAGATTTACTGGGCAAACTAATTAACATACAATCCAATAACAATGAGACAATCAAGGCATTGTATCAGTTTCAAAGCACATCTGGTGTCTCATATTACACATAAAGCATTTTCACTGAAGACTTTGAAGAGTTTTACTTTTCACTCTAACATTTATTTTTAGGGTTTCAACACGTACGATATCATCCTTGTCTTCCCACTCCACCTCAGAGAGATCCACGCTGCTGTAGTTGGGCTTCCTCCTCTTCTGCCCATCCTGATACTGCACACAGGAGCACAACATACACAATTTAATGATCCCTTTTTGTGTAAAGAATTTTTAATTTGACTAAATGTTTAACCACAGCTTCAACACGTCTGCTAATATAGCCTGACCCAACTGTGAAATCTGCATGTGGCACATAATTTTCAAATTTATGAGCTTGATATTAAAGATATAAATCTTTGTAGAAAAGCTTTGCTGTAATTTGTCTTTTGTATTTCAGTCTAAAAATGAAGAGTAGCTGTATGCTCTTATTTATCAAGCCTTGTTTTGGAGGATTCTGCTGCATAATTATTTAACAAATCATCTGTGAAATTAACGCTGTCAGGTAAATTGAAAATGATTAATATGATTGACAGGAAATCCACACTCAAGCACGTCAACATCAATAAATTAGACTGTACATGTCAAACTCTGCTACTGTATGTCGTCTGGTCCACAAGAAACAAGGAAAGTCAATGACTACGACCACAGCACAGTTTTAGCCACAAAGAAACACTCACAAAAAAACCAACACAGACCAACACACACACGCACACACATACACAGAGTTGCACAGAGAGGAATAGCACTAACACTGGCACACACAGATCCACTAGCACAGCCATAGCTCCTGAGGAACCAGCGGTCCCAGGGCGAGCGGCTGTGGTCTCTGCCAGCGAGTGTTAAGTTACCTCTGGGAAATCTCAGGCCAGCCAGCCCTATGAGTGGCCTTTATCCCTGCATGCATACATCAAAGGAAAAGGTTGGGATTACAGACAATACGAGCCCATGTAGCCTCCTAACCAGATAACACATTTGTGTCTGTGTGCACTTGTTAACGGAGGCGTTCAGTTCATCATGTCGGTTATGCATACAATAGCATGGACAAAACAAAAAGGAAAAACAGGGTAAAGTCAGGGAATGCTGTGACACTGTTCTGGTGTAAAAGCAATGTTAAGAAACTGAGTTACCAGAGGTCTGAGGTCCGGGTGTATCAGGATGTAGCCATTGTTCGTGATAGCAAACGCGTACCCATGGATTCCTAACTACAGACACAAGATAGCATACAAGAGGAAGTTTTAAAAAAATGTGCATTAATAAATTCATTTATTCAAAGCAAAAATACAAGAACAGCTTATTGTACCATATGTTTGGGGATGAGCTTCATCAGCTCCTGCAGAGGGATGTCTGTTCCTACGACCCCCAACAGAATACCCTGGTTCTTCTGCATGAAAAGATTCAAAACACACATGCACAATTTTAGATGAAAACTGCATGAATATTCAGACGCTCAGCGGTGGTGGAAGAACTTCAGGTCCTTAGTAAAAGTAACAATGGAAAAGTCAAAAGTCACATTTCTACTTTAAGTAAAAGTACTTGTTACTTAAACAAAAGTCCCCTGACACTGATTAATTTATTATTAGGTTATGACTTGATCAGTGTAATAGAAAAGGTGAAAAGTTTCACAGGTTGGGTTGGGAACATGCATTCAGTCTTTTTTTAACACACCGTTTCGTTCTTTGTGCTGAAGACAGGCATGGCGACTGTGGTCATCAGACTTGGGCCAGCTTTCTCGTTCAACTGAAAAATTTTTTAATATCAATTATTAAATATTATCATGACTAAAACTTAATTCAGAAATTCTTAGGACTTCTCATAAATTCTGAACAATGACCAACACAGGTACACATACGGTTGATTATATTGCATCCACATTCAACACTTTATTAAAAGTTTAAACTCCAAATGTTTTCACTTTCAGTTGCTGCAGCAGCTAATACAGGAAAATACTATTAATGGTGTTATCAATGATGTTAAAATATTTTATCTTCCAATATGTTAAAAAAATATTTGTGAAATGTTACTAATGTTAATAATGTTCAGCATCAACATCAGTACTGTAGCTGATTACCAGCAAAGAGGCAGCCTAACTGACATGAAATTTAATTAAAATTTCCAGACAGACAAGAGGGGAGCATGACTTATTGAGTGGGCGATAACAGCTGCAGGACCGAAAGCGGCTGCAAATTCAAGCACACACACAAAACAAAGTTTCACTCACTGTAAAAACAGACTGCTGTTTGACATATATTTAATAATAACTACTTAAAAAGCTTCAGAGCTACTTAAAAAGCAGCATCCAAATGAATTCCTGCAGATTCACACAGGATCCTGCTCACTGCCTGTTCTTCAGTCAGACCTGAACCGTGTGAGTCTGACAGCCTCAGAGGAGGAGACGAGGTCAGTTTGGTAGGATGAAGTCTGACATAATTAAGCACATGAGCACCGTTAAAGTAGGTCTGATATTCCCTCACCTCGTGAAACGAAGCAGCTGAGTGCGTGTGTGCATGTGTGTGCGTCGTGCATGCATATAGAGCAAAGCAGCTGTGGACTCTGGCTTGTACTAGCAAGCTTGACAAAATGAAAAATGGTAGGCCCTTAAATTCATCACAACACACAATGGAAGTGAAAAACCGGACTGCGTCAAGACACACACACACACACACACACACACACACACACACACACACACAGGTAAACCCATGGACACCTAACCACCTCCAGCTCTCTCCCTCTCTCTTCCTCTCTTTTCTCTTCCTCTCCTCTTTCTTGCTCTCCCCTCCAATGTCAGTTTTATTATGGGCTTTAGGAGATAAAATGCAATGATCCACAGAATGATGAATGGTGTGTCTAAGGCTGAGATACAAGAGCACACACTCCAGAGGACAATCTCTTGCGTGTGTGCGCGTGTGCTCATCATGTGCATACTGGAAAGAAGTACAATAAATGGTCCTCTACTGCTCCTGCCCCTCAGAGGAAAGCGCCTCTCCTGACTTTAGACTTGTAAGGAAATATTAAAGCCCAATGAAAAGTGGGAACAATGAGTAGCTACTTAACCTCACAAGTCACTTCTGCTTTGTACAGTAACTTACATTTACTGAGTGGAGACCTCATATTACCTCCCCATCCGTCCTTTCTAATGGTAGTTCAGAATCTGGTCATTTATTTTACAACGAGACAACAAATAGATGATATTATACGTAAGAGCACGTATAGATCACTTCACATGTAGATATTTACCTTATGAGCCTGGGAAAGCTGAAACGAAAGAAGAGACACATAAAGATTGAATCATAAGTTAAAGCCTTCACATTGTGCATCGAGTTTGTGGACGCAGATGTACATCACGGGGGGAAGATCCATGTGGACTAATGAAGCTCATAATGAGGAATCATTCCAGCCGGATGAAGAATAATGATGAGAAAGCAGACACACACATGTGCACACTTACTGTACCACAGCAGGATGGACAAAATAACATGAACATGTTGCAATATGATGTAATGCAAGCTATCAACACCACTCTGATACAGTGTATTGCATTATATGTGGGATATTCATGTTACTTGCTGAGAAGTTACACACTTACAGCACTATCCACGTATGCTTCTGTCCACACAGTGTCGTGCTCGTGGTCAATAACCTTTGGGCGGCTCATGACGTGAAGATACCTCATCACGTTTTCCTGAACGTCTGCTAAGGTGGAGATCTGGCTAAAATATCCTGGAAATAAACACAAACACGTCAGCCTAAAGATCAGCAAACACATCTTCTACAGTGTACAGTCCTACATGTGTTTGGTTCATTTAAGAGTACACATATAAAACTGGATTGCCAGTAGTAGAAGAAGTATCAGATCAGAAATGTTTAATCCTGCATTGAAAACATACAAGCAACCTTTTAAAGGCAGGTTAAAGTTCCGCGTGTGAAAATGTCTGGCTTTGGCGACTCCTACTGCGTGGACAAAAATGACACTGGAAGACGAGACAATGTGCCATCACACCTCCCCCTCCTCCTGAGTTTTCACTGAATACACTGAGATTCAATAAGCAAAATCAAAATGCAGAATTCACCAGGGAAACTATAATGTCCACCATCCAAACAATTTAGTCATGTTAAAATGCTGTAATTGTAGCCACACACAGTTGGGTGATTAAGTGGGTAACATTATCCAGTCATAATGTGGAAAATATATATAGGACACACTAATGTCCTTAGTTACTTTCCATGGCTGCTGATTTCCCTGACATTACTGGACTGTACTGAGGCACTCTGGAAACGGGTTTCCAGTGGTTCAGCTCAGAGCGTCACACTTGGTGTCAGCTCCTGCTGCTGCTGACAATGCTTCATACTGGACATGTAAGGTTATTCCACAGTGGGGGTCTGTGTGGGGAAGGATGTTTGGGGCTTGTCTCCCCACAGTCTCTCTGTGATCTGTTTTCCTAGCTGCGTCTTTCCCTTCTAGAGGGCACTCATCCAGAGCACTGACACGTGGGAGCCATCAGCAGCGAGCAGCCAAGGGGGAGACACTCTGACAGGAAGAGGGATTAGAGCAGATTGACCTCTGACCCCCCCCAAGTGCCACTTCATTGCCTCTTGGCAGAAAGAATCTGAGCCAGCACATACACACACATACACACACACACACGTGCACACACGTAACACACACATACACAGCCCAAACCCATGGGTGCACACACATTCTCAACCTCAGTCAATCACTCTGCAGAAACACCACATCAGACCATATTCGACACGCTGATGCGAAGCTGTCTTGAGAAATGTTTATCAAGAAGTCCCAAACCTTTGTTGGCACAAGCCATCCATTTGAGGTTATCAGCAAATGCAGACTCTCGTCCAATCAGGTAGGGGAATATTCGCACCTGTGCAGAGGACACATAGGTTTCGACAGTTTCAAAGATGGCGGGATTAAAGAAAATCATGCAAAGTGATGGGTCTCCTCAGTACTTTATCTTCCTGTGCTGATTCTATCTGGCTACGGTGCACGTAGTCTCTGCATCCTCATGAGAAAACAGTGAGTGTTAGGCTGTTTTCTTTTCAGTCCTCACCTTTCTTTCAGCCTGTCGTTTTTTAACGGTAAGTTGTGTTTCCTTTTTCAGTTTCTTTCCTTTTGTTGGGGGTTGGGCTCGAGGGCATGTGCCACTGTCCTTTTAAAGAACGCTGTGTGACACTTTGCCAGACCTGCACGGCTCATTGGCTCCAGATGCTTTGCTAAGCATAAAGCATATAGAAAACACTGAATGGCTGCCATATAGCAGCCCTGAGGGTGTACGGGGGGAGGCTGGGGTAGCCTGCCAAATACTGCCCTGTACCCTGCCAAACACTGCCAACACACATATGCTTGATAGGACTGAACAAAAGCCCCAGAGCTGTTGTTTTTATTGCTTTATGAGTGGCACAGCAGTCCATTTCATTTCAATTGCATTTAGACTTTACAAAGGCTAACAAAAGATTTTAAAACCAGCCTCGAGTCCAGACAGAAGCGTGGAGAGAGCGGAGCAGCAGTGGGGGAACGAGGACCAGAGCCTTTGAGACTGAGCTGCCTGTACATACTCCTTGTCCTTGAAAGCAGTTTCTCTGTAGCGCGTCAACAAACAACAAACTGACATGGATTTTACATTAAATAATTGTGACTGGTAATGAAATGACAAACCAATTCCTCAAAACGTCATGACAGAGCTCCGCCTGGCATAAAGTATTAAAATGTACATCTATCCCCAAATGTAATGAAAGTGCAGTGTAAGCAGAAACTTCAGAAAAAGGACATGTATAACACTAAAAACTAAACGCTGTGTGGAACACAGGTGGGAGAGAAAGATGGACACTCACCTTTCTTTCTGGCCAGTTGTACTTTTCAAACACATCATCATACATTTCAGTTGCCCCGTCAGTCACGAGCATTATGGCCTGGCTGCACACGCTGCCACGTCCAGTTTGATTAAACTGCAAAAAGAGAGAAAGTTAAAATTTCAAACACTGAACAAACACCAACAATGTCCGTTTCCACCATATATGATAAGGATGTGTGATGGTAGCAGTGCACTTATCATTCAATAAGTTAGAGATAACGTATTAAAAAATAAACCTGGAGAGTGTGGTACATTTTATTCTGATGCCTGAAGAGGCATCGCAATAATTAAGTGGTTTATTGACCGGCAACAGAGCGAATGTACAGAGAGAAGGAGCATGTAGTGATACAATCACAGGATAAAACCTGGAAAACAGAGCTGGTGTCAGATCACACAGGCTGAACATCAGGAGGACTTCAGAGGTCTCACACACAAGAGCACACCCACCCACACACACCTGAGAAAATGCAATGTCACTGACCCCATGACCATATTTATTTGCAATGTAATGTTGAATTCATGTTCACGTCTGACAACTGTTTCACCACTGCAGCCGTATTTGTGGTGTGCATGACACAATGACATGACACGACGTGACACAGCTTCACAAAGTCAGTGGAAACGGCGGAGCACGCATCTTTCAGTTTCCACCTAATGAGCTGCCGTCTGAAAGCATTAGTGACCATAAGGTGGTGACATTACAGGACAACAAATAGAGTGAACTGGTGTGGAGCCGTCAGTGAGCGTGTACACACAAGAGGAAGAAGATGATGAAACCAAGATATTAAAGTTTAGTTAGACAGTGTGTGGCTGCAGGGGCCCTCAAAACAAATCAAACTATGCAACGTTAACTCTACATAACTCTGTTTTATAAAAGAAAATGTTTAATTGTAAACTATAATCTTGACAAAATGAATAGTTAAAGTAAGATGGTAATCAACAATATCTGAATGTAAAAATATTCACTCCACTTAGCTTGGAGCAAAACAATTAAACTTTTATGAGACAAATTCATTACATTGAAATCTTCTTTAATATAGGAAACTCCTTCCTGACTTTGTAAAAGCAAAAACATTTTAGCGTAAAATCTGGTGTTGCTTGACTAGCACTACTGACAGTAATGACAGCTCTGCATTGTTAACATGTCCCAGTAAGCCTTGACAGTGTGACAGTAAGCTAGCATCGGACCAGGACCATGAAACTAAAGCAGTGACCCTAAATTTAATTATTTACACCTCATTTCTTTTCTTTTGCCATGTGTAACATTACCCCAAACACATACACTGCACAACCATGAAAACTTTCATTGCCAATTTCAACATCCTATTGTTAGTTTGTTACGCATAATTTAATAATTGATGTGTTTTTAGTATATCTCTCCAATGGGTGAGCATCTGTCCTTTGGCTACGACTTTGTTTGTCTATTATGCCATTTGTTTCAGTGTTGTAAGTAAATAAGCACTTGTGAATACAGATGTTAATGATAAAGGACACAATCAATAAGGGGATCATTAAGTAATCAATATTGATAAAATCTAATCAATCCAAAGCTCTAGTTGTTTGAGAGGTAAATCATTGATCTTGCTCTGAACTCATTAAACACTTTATCATTTGCTTTCTGTTTAGTGATTCTTTCATATCATCAGGCTGTGAGAGGGCCGACTGTGCCCTGGTTTTGTATCTCAGTGCTGTTCTCATTCAGCTGACCAGGCCCAGGGGTAAAAGTGGTGCAGTGCTCCATAAGTGTTTCTATTTGATTCGGTTAGTGATAGGCTGTTCTGACTTCATTCGATGTAACAATGGATTTCAGTGGTAGGTTACTGGCTACCTGATTACCATATTCATGGCAGGGCTTTAATTAATCTGACAAATGCAGAGGTAAACGCTGCAGTCCCTCAGCTTCAGCAGCGCAGCCAAAGCTCGCCTGAAAACAGGGAGATAAAAGGAGTGCGGTGTGGCTCCTGGCCTTATCTGCTTTGTGTTGCAATCAGCCACATTATTAATCATTGACATTAATTAGAGCCATTAATCACGCTTCAGAATAGATGTGTCTGTGTTTGGAGGGCGGAACAGGGATAGCACTGGAGCGTTTCGACAGGCGACACACCTCCCCAACACTCAAATATATTCGACTGGAGAGTGTGACTTTTTATGATTAGCTGCGAACATGCAGAGTGTTGTACTTGAACACTTTCTGTCACTGAAAACAAATGCAGCTTGTAAAATGAAAGTTTTCCTAATGTTCTGGTCAAGTGGAGTCTGTCAATTAAATGAAAACAGAGTGCATTCGCCATAGCTGCGAACAAATTCATTATTTTCGTGTCAAATTAATCAATAAATGAATGAATCATTGTGTGAAAGCTCATGAATACTCAACAGCATTGTCCCATAATCAGTAAACAGTAAAAAAGACTTTAGCTGATGTGCACTAGGATACATTAAAAGATTGATGTTTGCACAGTATCTCTGTTAAAGTGATAGTCACAGATACAGACGGACCTCTTGTAAAGAGTTTTACTGTACTGGAACTTACATCATTCAGGATTGTGAATGCTTCAGCCAGAGCTTCACCCAGCAGTCCGATCCCTTTGGCAAACAGCTTGTCCAGATGTTCACGGAAATGCTAACAGATAACGTCAGAGGTGGCGAAGACATGGTTTAAACATTAATCACACAAATTCAACCTGATACGATCCATATACATTCATCACAAGCCAGTTTGATTGCAACTCACGTCTTTGTTGGTTCTGTCCGCTCTGACCAGTGTGCCATTCAAACAAGGCTCCACATAGTGAATCTCCTGATTATACTGAGAAAATACAAATAGCATTTAGGTCAGGGTCGCTCATACTTTTTCCCTTGGATGGGCAAAATCTGAAACTTAATGTTGGTCCACAGGCAAAAGGCAGTAGCTTGTTTTTTGTATTATTAGTTTGCAAAATAGTTCTAGGAGCCCAGGTACCCGTTATTGACTGACTTCCTATGTAAGCTGTAAATCTGCCTTAAGTGTGAATATTATGATTAATAATTAATATTTAAGATCCTACAGATTTTAAGAGCATTTTTAGAATAAAACAAACACAAACAGCAAGTTATATTTCTTTTCACTTTGTGTTTTTGAACAAATTGTGCCTTACTATAGAAGTCCAACTATGGCCCAAAGGCCTCACTGTGGGAGCCCCTGACTTAGGTGAGTTATTCTTTTCATGGGGGCTCTAAAATACCAAAAACACACATTTTGTTATGAGGATTACAGAGAAACTTTTAATTGAGACGTACAGCAATGATGTTGAAGAAGTCGTCATCTCCAAGTGTGTCTAATATGGAGGAGACAGTCTGTCTGGCGATGGTCAGCCTCAGTCCTTTCATGCTTCCACTGACATCCACTAAGATAACAACATCCTTAGGAGACGTTGCTGCCTGAATGTACCTAAGAGGAGGAGGTAAATCACACATTTGAATAACATGGGTTTTTGCAGTTAAAGTCAATTGTACTTTTTTTGGAAAACAAAACAAAACAAAACAGTATCATACAGCAACAAGAGGCATCTTACCACTTCCTGTTTCTGCAGTCAAAGCCAATGACACCATGTTCATCTGGATGCCACTTCACTCCTGGGAAATAAAACAGGAAACAGTCAGTGAAGAGAAAAGAGACAGACAATAACATTTCACGCTGACACAAGATATCTCAAATGTAACCAGTACACAGGTCCATCACTTCAACGTGTAGCTAGAACACATTGGTCGATGTACTGCAGCATGTTGTTACACAGCACATAGGATGTATTGTTTTATGTGTGAGGTTACTGTAGAGAAGTTACCAAAGGTGTTATTCGTTGTGTTTGAAAGTCCATTAAAAACCAAAACTTACATACTAATAAAAATATTTCAATAGTAAAGGTTTTAAGCCTGATGGCCTCTGTCAGTGCTTTCAAACAAATCTGATCAAACCACACCAACACTGTCCTGAAGAAGCAGATCAGAGAGTCCAACTGGTGAAACATACTTTGTTTGATTGTTGTTCATTCATGAGACCTGAAAGCAAGTTTTGAGGGGTTTTAATTCTTAGCAAATGTTGCCGTTTTTGCAGTGGAAAGAATTTCAGCTGCTTATATTTGGCTGGTGGAATAAAAAGCACAACAGTTTCTAAACTGATAATATGTTTTGTGTATAAAATCTCAACCTGAAAAACGACTGTAGGGGTGGAATAAATAGTAGCTGCGTAAAATCAACAATTGTATTATTTAAAATTAAATGCAGTAAGTTAATGGACATCCTTAAGTAAAGTAAATATGCTTTATCACATTTCACCACTGACTACATTATAAACTACATATTAGGGGTTCATCCGTCTTCATGTTTTCTATCTTTGGATATTTTGTGACAAACACAAGAAGTCAGGATAAATTCTGTGAAATGTGTTTTTCAGATAACATTTAAATGATAAACACATCATGAAGAGGGCAATATAAAACACTGCTGAAGAAAAATCTCTTTCATGAATTCATCCTAATATTAATACATTAAACAAACGGAGTCTGTATCTGTTTTACAATATCATCAGTTGTATCTCATCTCTGTGTCTTTGCCCCCGCACTGCAGTGAGCCCACCGCCTGTTTCATATCACTGTAATGGTCTGATAACTTCGGTTGGATCCAGTCGTCATGCCTTGTTCCTCGGGACGACTGGAGACCCACTCCGACAAATTCTGATTAATTACGCTCTGTATATATGCATCCTCTCTGATGGTCTGTAAAATTACAACATTAGCCAAATTACCCTTTTAGTAATTCTAAATCATTTGTTCTGATCTGTTTTTTTCCCCCTGCGCTAACGGCTGATGGCTCCCTTGGGACGAGCCTTTCTTTTCACGCGCACACACAATGACTGACACAGTGACAGCACTCACCGGGGTACTGCCTGAAAAACCCTTTGGCGCTCCCAAAGTACTGCCAGATCAGAGTTGGGTCTCTTTCAAAATTATCTACGAACACTTTATTCAGAGCCTCGGACCAGTAAACTCCATTCACTATGTCAGGATCTGTGGAGAAGGTGAAAGCACAGACAGAGAGAGAGAGGTGAATTAAATGGTAATAATGGTAATCATTCTGGTCGCCGTTACAGGGTGCAGGGTTGACCTTTGTCCCTTATTGACCTCTCTGAAGGAGATACAATGCCTGTGACTAAATCCTCCCCTCCCCTCCTGCTGCTGGACGAGCCTCCCTTTGTGCTGTTAACAGAGAGTTATGGTGGAGTCCATTAAAGCCAAACAAAAGCAGCCCTGGTGATACACAGGGAGAGGTGACACACTCAGTATTAAAACAAGAAGTGGGTGAACAGCTAGTGTATGACTAACACCCCCCCAACACACAAACACACACACCCTGCGCACCCTTTCCAGTCTCTTTGAGAGCTCTGCAGTTGCTTTCTCTTCTGTGAACGGTTATCGATCCCTTACAAGCCCACTTCTCCCAGCCTCTGACACTGATACAGCTTCAGCCACCATTTCTCACTTTCACCACTTACTTTCCTCCCTCCTCTTCTTCTCCCAACTCATCAGCTCACCATGGGTAAACAACACTCACATAATCCTGCCTGCTGCTGGCTGTGTGCAGGCCATAAGCTGAGCTCTCACCTTTGTTGTACATGTTGGTGGGCACCTGCACCACACTGAGGCTCAAGTTGACTGACAGGTTATTGAAATGGTCGTTGGGCTCCAGGAGGAACTCTCCTCCCAGCTCTACGTTATTGCCCATCTCGTCCACTTCATTGATCAGCACAGCGTTGAAGTACTCGTACTGAGGGTGAAGAGTGAATAGGCTAAACGTTAACTGCAGCCTGCAGAGAGGTGAGATGCATATTATCATATTATTTATTACTCATATTATTCTTTTAGCTCAAAAATAAAACTATAACAAAAATGTTTGTCAACAGTTAAAGGATAAGGTCATATTTTTACTTAAAACAATACTCATGCTCATGTGTTTTAAACGGTTTTTTCACTTTCCAGGTGACTTCAGTGTAAGTACTGCAGGAGAAAATCCACGGTCCTTGTTCAAAAGGTCACTTTAAGAAGGTACAAAGCTGATAAAATGACTGATTTTCCCCTGACAGTGCTGCTGCAGTGAAGGTATATTAAGGACAAAGAGAGTCTCCATTTCTTACAGAGAGGAGGAACAATGACAGCAACCAGAAACTGTTTTGATTTGCATATCAACATGTAAGTATGGTTTACGCATGGCAAACACGCTAAAAGTAAACTTATCCTTTAAGGCATTAGACAAATTCTCCTTATGCAGGTTTTGCCTTCCCACTCCATATCTAAGACACAGAAACATGTGTCTTGTCATCTGTCTTCCTAAAGTTTTAAGCTATTTGATCAGAACTCCTAATATCAGATGACATAGAAGTGAAAAGGACAGAATAAAGAAATACAAAATAAAATGTTATAACATCAGCACCATAAGAAGATGAAATAAGGTGTAATGGGTGAAAATACACATGCATGGCCTCTTGCAGTTCAGCTGTATTACATGTTTTTACATTACATTGATTTGCAGATTTTTGTCCTAATTGAGTTGCAGCAGCCTGGGATTCAGGCTCTTGCTGACACTTGGATACATGGACAGGACGAGGTTGGGAACAGTATATTTGCTCTACCATCTAAACTACAGCCACTCATAACTAATAAACAGCAACAAGTGAGTTTATGCTGATTTTTTTTTTGCACAATTTAGTTTTTTTACTACAGTTATTTTTATTCTGCACTGTGTCAAAATTGTATATTACATAATTGTCACTGGGGTCTAAGAAAGACTTGCTTTCTGCCTGTGAAAAGCCTGGCCTCCCTGAGCTGAAACCCAACAGTTTGTCTGTCCTGTCCTTCACTGCCTACTGCAGCAGAAGAAAGACTGCCTCATCCTGTCTGAGCGGCCTCTCTGTGGCCTCTGGTCCTTATTGTCTGCTCTGAGAGGGAAGGAGAGAGAGGGGGCAGAGATAGAGGGAGAAATGGAGGGAGAGATGGGTGATGGACTCCACAGCATCACACTCGGGGGAGGCCGTGCGGGCATCACCATCAAGCAGCCCCTGACAGCTCATACCACGCCTGAGCAGCTCTCTGACGAGCTGCGGCGGGGAGGTAGTGGTGGTGGAGAGGGGAGGGGGTATGCGGGCTGCGGAGGGAAAGCAGCAGGGGAGAGAAACGTGCACCCTCAGCAGAACTGATAGTGCTGTAGAGAGGCACGTTAACCACCAGGGTTATTACTGTAGAGCAGGCCATGGGACACTGCAGCTCTCTGAGACGCCCCACTGACTCTTACACCACTGCAGTTAGCTGTAGGGCCTGCTGCAGAGATCTGCCCTCCATTACAGGCTGCCGCGCCCGGCTGCGAAACCAGACTCCAACACCTGAAGATGCTCCCAATAAGCTTAATTCTGCACAATGAAGGTTTGACGTGCAGTCGTTACAACTAACATCAACAGGGTCAAAGCTAATCCGGTCTGCCTCCCTCAT
The DNA here is from genome assembly GCA_008933995.1 of Datnioides undecimradiatus. Lineage (NCBI taxonomy): Eukaryota > Metazoa > Chordata > Actinopteri > Lobotiformes > Datnioididae > Datnioides > Datnioides undecimradiatus. Next base: position 8,763,855 of record WARS01000013.1, on the reverse strand, counting down.
CACATTGTTAAGGGCACATGTTGTCTGAGGTGTGGTCAGTAATTTGTGATCAATAAAAAGACCCATATGAGCAAAACACACTGTACTTTTTGCAAGTTGTTCATTGCTCTGTTGCATAGCAGTGTTATTGGGTCGCCTCAAATTTTTATGACGTTAAAAAAACACAGATAGCAGCAGGCAATGAAAAAATAAGATCATGTGGATTTTAGCATTTTCAAACACTCCTCATCCCTAATATTCATTTTTATTTTTCATATAAAAATCACTAAAATCAGGATAAACAAAAATTCCTATATCACACAACGCAAGTTTTACTTTTTACTTATGCTTCAGATGTTTAAGAGGCAACATCACAAGTGCAAAATTAGGCCTTTAACTTGAAGCTTGAGAGTGATTTGGGACAGAAATTTAAAAAAGTCTAAAGGCACACAAAGGACACTCAATAACTGTATAAGGTGTGCCAATGAGACTTGTGGTTTCATTAATATGTGAATTTTGATCTTTATAAATCTGAAATGTGTTTTTCAGAATGGGCAGGCTTTTTCTAGGCCAACAACAGGCTGCGAGTGGTAACACAAAAGCTACATTAGCAAACACTAAATCAGTGAATCATTACATTGAATACAATTTTTAAAGAAAGAGTCAAGTTTCTGTTCCTCCATCAAACCTGATCTGCACACCCTTGAACCGCGGACTACGCTCAGGGTCAATGCAAACCCCCCGACTGTCCTGACACGAAGCAGCTGAGATAAGAACAGCCGGCTTATCTCATTGTGGTCAGTGAAATGGTGCGTGAAAAATGTGCGGTGTCAGGGGAGGCGAGGTTGGCTAAATGATGCCACAAGGAGTAATATCATGACATCACATCATTATCGCAGGTGGATATTGAATTTTCTTTATTATTTTTTATGGCCTTTAAAATGAAATGTGTGTGTGATAGGCCTGTGCTGCATGCCAACTGCTTGAGTAATAATAATAATAATAAAAAAATACAATAGCTTGAGCTCCTCAACAGTATGCAAGATTGTTATTGTGAGAACTTATTTTTTTCCATATAATACATTAAAAACATGTCAATGACTGTGATGAGGCTGTTCAAATGCATTATGTAGAGAAGGATATTTGTTGTTGGCAAAATATAAAAGAAAGATGATACAGCTATTTAAATTGTTGTAAATTGACGTGAAGTGTGCAGAAATATTTCAGCAAAAGACATTTATAGCAAAACTATATGGAAATACATTTATGGTGGTGTTCACAGTTCACATTTAGATTTTTTGATTTGACCTTGTTTTTCTCCAGTCATAACAGCTCAAATATAATAAAAATATGAAATGAAAACACACCTCAGACCTTTATGATTCCTTCAGTAAATGGCACTTTTCAATGCAATCGGCTTTAGTAGTATAAAGCAATATTGTACGTGAATTAACACATATAGCGAAGTATTTTACAGTATAGTGTTAAAACCAAATATATGGACATATTATTTCCATCATTTTCGGTCAGAAAATAGCGGTCGTATTTTAGGTTTGAAGGTACAATCTACCTGTCTTGTTATGGCTGCGTGACCAGCGGGGAAACGGGCAGAGAACAAGGTGACTGAAATGTATTCACATGATGTAAATGCTTCTATTAACTGTAAAGTGCTGCCGTTATTTCAGTGTTTTGTTGCTCGAGTGGGTTTCCAATCTAGAGCCATGAAAGTGAAACAATGCGCCGCGCAAAAGAGTTTCATTTATCTTTGTCCACTGGACAGAGAGAGAGAGAGAGGGGGAGAGAGAGAGAGAGGAGAGCACCAACAGACGACAGAAATACTGCATTCCCTCTGCAGACACTGAGGAAGCGCGGCCTGGAAATCCGCAATGAGAGCCGCTAAATAATGTCCAGAGTCAGAGCACACGAGCACATCCTGTGAAATATAATTAAAAGCAGCAGCAATGCAGGCCGACTTCTGTCTCCCACTTTTCTCTTTGCTTCAGCCACACAGAGCGAGTCCAATACAGGATCTTCTGCAGAGAAATGTTCGCGTTTTACGTGTTTGTATCTAAACAGTTCACCACACATAACAACCTGCAGCACAGTCTTGAATCCTGCATGCATCATTAGCAATAGATCTGATACTGTACTACAGTTATTCGGTTACTGTACTGAACAGAGAAGCGCTGCAGCAGCAGTGATCTGCTTTGGGGCCTTGATTACACTTAAAACAGCCAGTGTGAGTTATGACACATGGCGCTGCAGCCTTCAATACGTGCGGCATTGCTTATCAGAGAAGCATTATGTATCAAACCCTCGACAGGCCAGCGGTGTGAAGGACGACGCCGATGCAATTAAAGACTAAGGGCCTATTACCCTTCCTCACCTTGCAGCCGCTCCTCCACAGCCCACCTAAAAATGATTCATCCAGGTCTCCCATAGTGACACACCACATTTTTAATAATTATACTATTCTTTTCATTTCTTCTCTTTTCTTTCCATTTAATTTGATTTGTTTCCTTTTCTTTTCTTTTCTTTTCTTTTCTTTCTCACCTGCAGGTCGGGATTGTCCTCGTGCTGATGGTGCGCTTCTTCTGCTGCCTCCACCAGCCGCTGAGAGGACAGAAGAGGTCGGTTAATAAGAGTAGAGCTGCTACAGTGTCCATGTAAATTTACGTTATGCAATATACGCTAGTGTTTCTAACTTCCACCAACTTCCTTTAATTCATTCCCAGAGGTTTTTCCACACGTTGCTGCTCTCTGGTTTTGTCGGACTTGCTGTTTGCGCGTTGCTCTGCCACTCCATTATTTTCAAATCTCGACAAATGTCATTCCACTGAAGAGGAACATGATCGAGGAACATTTCCAGGCTTCAGATTAATCTTTGGACAGAACAGACAGCTTGTCCAGCTTCTGTTTGTGGCTGGATTCAGTAAACAGGATGTGTTGCCAGAACTGTTAAGTCTCTCTCCCCTTCCTGGCAATCCTTGCAGTGGGCTATTTTTTAAGGGAAGAAATGCATAAAATATAGGGCACTACTGTGCAGTGAAATGATTGATGGAGGCAGGTTGAAGCAACATTTCATACCAGGAACCAAAGCAGCGATAGCCTGTGTAATAACTCGATTCTGGAAAATGTGCTTGGCTCTGTGTTTCCGGTGAAATGCCACCTAAACGTTACAATCTCCCGCGCCTTCGGAGCCAAGCAGGTAATTAACATCTGTCACACGCGTCAAAATAACTGCTATATAAACACAATCGAGGCTCTTTGCGCGACTGCTGAGCGGTGCTGGCCAAATTCAATTGACCCCGTGGTGGTTTTCGTGTCGTCAGCAAGTGGCAAATAAATTTAAAAAAAACCCCATCATGAAATAAATATTTTTCGTCTGGTTTGGAGGGAGAATTGAAATGAACCTGCGGCGGTCACGCGCCTCACCTTCACACTTTATTGAGCTCCTTTTTAAACTAACTCGTCAAGTGTGATGTCATCTCCGTCATCAATCCGGATTTAGCACACCTGTGTAAGATTTAATATGAGGCTGGGTTTCAGCATCCGAAATGTGTTTACACATAATTAAAAAAAATAATAATACGAGTGAATATGAAAATAGTATGAATCCAATCTGGTTGATCAAATTAAGCGTTGTCCTATCAGTGTCATTTATGAGCTTAGTCAGTCAGGAATTGTCGCACACATGGGATCAGGCGGGGGGAGATAAACGTTATCATTTCCCAGCAGTCCCTGCGAGGTGCACCATTAAAATGGTTCCAGGCTCCTCTGCGCTGAGGTCGCAGACAGGCTGCTGCTGTGAAGGCTGACAACAGCTCAGACCTGGGCTGTAATAAATTACATGTGAGCCGATATTCCCGACGGACCTTTAACGTAACATTCAGATTTCGACCATTGCATGATGTGAGTAATCTGCTGCGACAGCTGAATGTGTAGCGGGATTTGTTTGGGAAAAAAAGATATTTATAATATTTAATATCCACATCCTTATTAGCGTTTTCTTTGGGGCCTCTAACAATCATTGTACATTGTAATACAATTTCCCTAGTATCTCAAAATAATAGATCCCACATTAGAAGTAGACTTAGCGAGAAACTATTATTTAAAAACGCTGTGCTGTGTCCTTTTTTTTAACCAAATAGTCCATCCACTGAAACAGCCTCTGTGAAGGCTGAAAGCTTAAACCCTGTAATTTTAATCGAATTTCAGATAAATAATAAATAAATAAAGATGAATTAGATGTGTTGATGTTGCCCTGATCAGACGTCAGACTGTCTGTCATTATTAAACCAGTCAATGATGCCTGAGAATCAGATGTGGTGGAGTCTCAAAGAAGGCTGCTTCCTTTAGGCGGCGTGCCAATAGCACACAGTTAAACACAAAGTCAAGTTAAGTTACATTTTGAAAAACTCATAAGATTTTGTCTTTAGCTAAAAGAAAACACAATGAAACAACACCTGCAGTTTCCTACTGCTTTCCCTCACACCCTGATATCTAAATAAAGTACAACCCCTCCACTAAAATAGTTTAAAATGAATAAATAAACAGAAATTTAAACTCTTTTTTCAAACGTATCTAATATTTTACCTATTTTACTTACCCTAGTTGCCTCTGCCTTTTTCCGGAATACTTCCTCCATCTTCACTGCCAGGTTTTTGACCAGCTTCACCCCGTCAATTTCCTCCACTCTGACTGATTTTTCAAATTCTTTATATTTCTGAAAACGACAAACATGCGGAACTGACGGAGGGAACAACTGCAAATCTTATAAAACACATAGCACTGTCTAAAGCACAACATGCTGCAGTCTTCTTGAGCTCATGTGGTTGATTAACCCATTAAGAGTGTCTGAAATGTCCACTTAACATGTCAAGAAAAAAAAGAAACAACATTGTGTGTGTGTGTCTGTGTGTGTGTGTGTGTGCACGTGTGTGTTCTGCAACATTTTAGAGCACTACTGTTTCTCTGCATCCCACTCGAGAGAGGTGGGGAATTGTTAAACAAGGCTTATAAGCCGTCACATGTTGGCTGACAAGCTCCATGCAGCCAGTCTCAGATGAACGGTTGATAAAACCCTCATGCAACACAGAATGATTGATAGTCTTTATCCGGTCTCAGTCATTGGCTGCACGTGCTGCTTCTTTCTCTCTGATTGGCTGGAGATGGCCATGTTGGGTGGCCGAGGGGTGTGAGGATGGGGGGGGGGCTGGATCTGAAGGCTATGCATGGTAAGAGGGTAATTGAAATGGAGTCAAAGCACAGGAGAAAGATAATAACGTGTCAAGCTTGGGTGATTCTGGGTAATGAACTACACCTCACATAATGCTGATTCTGCTGGATGCACAGGACCTCCAGTGATACAGAACAAAGCCCACCACAGCTCAGAGGAATATAACATTACATAATCCCACACCTGCCCTGGCACACACACACGCACACACACACACACACACACACACACGTCAAATAAAAACAAAAACCTGATCCTCACACGCTGTCCAGTCAGCCACATCACACACAGTTTCAATAACCTTATCTAAAAATAAACATAAGACACAAAAGGCTTGTGGCACACATTCAAACACATTACACATGATGTGGACACACAAACACACACACACACACACACACACACACACACACACACACACCAGTACATGAGGCGACAAATTACCTACTGAAAGGAAGAGTGTGGGCTTGCAGTGGAGCAGAACAGTTCATTTCACGCCTGTCCTCCTCGCCTCAGCACCCAGTGTCCCCAGTCCCCCCAGCACCTCCTCCTCCTCCCTCACACTCCTCCAGTCATCAAGAGGAGGTTAAGCCCCATCCATCAAAAGCACTGATCATGATTATTGATTAGAGTAATGACCAATGCAGGAGTGAGGCCTGCTTGCCGGGAGCCTGAACAGCCCAGTGTTTTCCCCCTTGCAGAAGTCTTAGTAAAATCGGGTAATTCACCATAAAAGCATCTAATGATCAGCCTTAATGACCAGCCCCTAACGACCCGTCAGCTCCCTCACAGCTCACTGCTTTGTGCTGACTGGCTCGGCACAGCTCTCTCCAGACATGCCTCTATGAACAGGAACATGAGCAAAATGCTTACATACACACAAAAAAAGATGAACAAATCTGCAGGGCATATTGCAAAAAAATGTGTACAAAGATGAAATGCATGCTTGGCAGCAAATTCAAGGTTAACGCCTCAACTTCAACCACACGTGTGAACTTAAATCTATATCTTATATTAAGGAACTGTCACCTCAGAGCAAGAAGGTCCTGGGTTTGGAGCCTGGAGTCGCTTTCTAAATGCAGTTTGAACACTCTCCCCATGTTTGCGTGGACTTCCTCTGGACACTCCGCTTTCTTCCCACAGACATGCAGCCGAGCTTTTAGGATTAATCCTGCTACTGCCTTTGACCGAGGCACTGGCCTCAGAACTGGAGTTGGTCCCCGGACGCGGCGCTGTGATAGCCCACAGCTCCTAAAATGGTGAGGATAGGTGAAATGCAGAGGATTAACAAATACGATGGGGGCTCATGTACTAACGTAACCTACAGGAGGAAAGTAAAGAGTTATTATAGTCAGAGAGATCACAGTGCCCCATGTTAAATCACAATTTAGTGTACATGAGTAAAATGGATGCTGCACTCGCTGTAATCTAGTCCATGCCACTTTTGGGCAGAAATAAAAAGAAATAAAAATTTACATTTTAGGTAAAACCTTCTTTACTGTACTGTGACTGTATGAGTATTATAGTGTGCTCTGTAAACTCCACAATTTAATCCCCAAGGTCTGTCTTTTACTAAAGACTGAACAACATTGTGTACATCCTAATGAGTTTTTGACTAGTGGAATTTGAGCATATAACCTTTGTATTTATTATTACATTATTTACACAAAGCTTTAACCTGAAGTCCACGTGCTGTAGATGTTGGAGTTTTGATAGATATGCAGGTGCATAACCGTTCACTGGGGTTTAACCTGCTCAACCCTCAGACCTCCTTGTGTGTCCATCATTACTAACTCACATTATGCATCTGAGCTTTTATCAGACCCACACAACTTTCTTTCTTTTATTTTTGAATGCAGATTCAATCATTCATAAATAACCTTAATATACCAGGATGCGCTTTGGGTAAGTGTGACTGGAATAATGTGCAACATTTCCACAACATTTACTTTAGACGTAATGAAGCAGCCATAAAAACATGGTGGTGTGGTGTTGTATTTCACAGGGTCTCAAAACAATAAGACGATACAGAGAATGGAGATCATTCCTCTAAATATAGTTGTAATCATGAAATTCACATGATTACATTATGCCGTATTTTTACATACACTTTATATACATGTTTTCATTCTTTATTCCGTCTTTTCATTCTTTCTTACCTATCAAGAGGGAAGACTAAGGATAAAGATGATTTGATTACTAATATAGGTTAAAATGTATTTAGAAATGCCATAAGACATGAATATAAAATGTGTAACATTTCACACAATTTATATAAATTTAACATGAGACCAAAAACACATTATAAGCATGCTGACGGACAGTTCACTATTCATCCACCTGACTGGACCACCGGAGGCCTGCTACCAAGTGGTCAGAAAGTTAAATCTACTGCACTGGGTCATTGCTCATTGGCTGCTGATTTCACTTGTTCATCATATCATAACCCCCCCCACCAACTATCGAACCCAGCCACGCTCTAATTCAATTTGTCTCCTTGTCGCATTCATATCCAGAGGTTGAAACTCTTGACTCTAGAGAGTCAACTGGAGAGATGAGATGAGAGAGGAGTCTGAGCCGTGGTTAATGGGCTGTGTCAAGTACAAACACCCATGCACACACACGCGCGCGCAAACACAGAGGGCTGTCTCTGCCAAACACACCTGAGTCTCCTCTAAAATAACGCATCAGCATTCAGCTGAGACACCAAATGTCTCTGCAGCCATTAAAGAGAGGGAACACAGCATCACAGTGTACAATGTGTGTAACTACATGACCATCAGACAAAAGCAAAATGCATTTTTTGTTTTCACAAGACTGAGAAAAATAAAAATACCTTCTGCAGGAGTTGGGATCCAGAATATTTTGCAGAAATCGATTTAATTTCTCCACCAAATGCTGAGGCCCAGAGCTTTACGCTAGAACAAAAAAACAATAAAGACGATAAAGAAACAAATGACGGTTTAGTCAACAGTCTCCAAAATATTCAGCAAACATACACTTAAAAAGGAACACATGGAAAGGTGAGTGATTTAATCAAATAAATGAAAGAAAAACATTTTAACTCGTCCAAGTTTAAATTTGCTACAAAGATTCACTCAGAAACTACTTCTAACGGATGATCTGATGTTGAGCAGCTGTGAGAGGTGTAGGTTGTCACCATCTCACCACTTCCTGTCCTCTCCTCACCTCGGCTGCTCCCAAATGTCTTTAATCTCTCCTCAGCTGTCATCACTTAAAGCTTTATTTCTGACACCATCAGTCAAAAGATTATCGTCAAGGCTCTGTGTCCCTGACCTTCCACTCTCCTGACGGATGACTGCTTGTAATTTTGATGATCTATACTGTAGTTACTGGAGCCTCTTCTATTAAACTGTATATGACTCTGGCTATGCGGTGAAATACTGTACCTGCAATGAAAAACAAGTTCAATGTGACCGTCCTACAGGAAACACAGGTGCTGCTTAGAGAATGTGGAAATTTTTACAGAGATAAAAATTCAGGAAAGCTACTTTATAAAATGGGACATTTGAAAACAGTTTGTACAAAAAATTTTAAAGAAAATTTTACAAATCCCCTTATTTTATTGGCAGTTGATTCTGTTTTCCACTGTTTTTTTTTTAAAAAAAAAAATCTTGAGTAATGTGGATTTTGACCTAAACCAACCAATTAAAGACCTTGTAGGAAAATGTCTGGTTTCATATTTTTAAGGTTGAGTTTTTTTGACAAAAGAATGTGGAAATTAGAGTTTAACAATAATTCTGGCATAAGTGTGACCTGAGGTGAGATCAATGAAGCTGGACTTTTATTTTGACGTTTCCATTGTTTTATAATTTAATTGGTCTTAAAATTAGGAAACAAAATCTTGCAAAAAAAAAATCTAACAAAAAATCTAACAAAAATCTCTAAAAAAGACTAACAGATTAGCAATTCTTCCAATCTGCTGCTGATATAACCTGATTTATAAAAAATAATGGGTTTATGGCTGTTATATGTAGACACTTATTATTATTAGATACAACTGTATGTAAAGGCCTGCACAACTGTGATTTCAGTTTACTGTCATCAGAAAAGTTTGTACAATTAACAAAAAAAGACCTGCTCTTGAACAATTTAAACTAGCATACATTTTATAAAGGTACTTCTAAATATTTACAAAGTAAGTCAGTGAGATATTATATAGTAACCATTATTATTTCTGAATTATTAAGAACACATAAAATTATTGTCAATTTATTAAATACATATAATGCAACAATGAACCAAAAAAACAAAAAAAAGAAAGGAGTGGTTTTTAATCATGCTCCTTATTTACTGAAATCGCATCTGCAATTGCATATTTCCTTCCACAACAGTTGCACTCTTTACTAGTAAGTGACGAGTTAAACCTGTAACGGGCTTGAGTGGAGGAACACAGACAGGGATCTGAAATGAAACTCCTTAGCGTTTAAAACAAATATAAATCAGATGTATTTGCAGAGATTTTAGCAGAAAATTCACAGTATCTCTGTAACTGTGCCTGCTTAAACCTCCTTAAATTATTTTAAATCAGTAGAAATGCTGCACCTCTGATGTCAGCATTTCCAGCCTGAGAAAGATCAACATATTGCTTAATTCCACGTGAAACAAAGTTGCACAGCTGCTTCTCACTCACACTGACAGAGGGATCCCTTGCTGGGACCCCGCCACCTCCACCACATTCAAGTCGACGAAGATCCAGAGCAGGAGGCTCGTGCTGCACATGTGCGTTAACAGGATCGTCCAGTCACCCCGCAGCATCTTCAGATCTGCTTCGAAAAAAATATCTGCTCAGTAAAATCCCGACCCAGCACCGTGCTGGACTGCAGGTCCCCGTGCACCGTCTCCAGCCGCGGCACTGCCAGCACGTACCCTACTGTATTTGAGAGAGGGATAGAGAGAGAGAGAGAGAGAGAGAGAGAGAGAGAGCATCACCCTCCAGCCTTCAGCTTCTGCTCACTCTCTGAAGAGGGAAAACCCCCTCAGTCGGCGAACTGCTGCTGCAAGGAAACGAGATATTCCTGGAAACATGTCGTCTACTGGTTTGCAACGAAGCCTTAAAAGCCTGATGTGGACAGAGCAGACACCTTTTACTTCAGAAGACAAGAGGGTTCCCCAGTTGCTTTAGTTGCCTTCTGCGACGCACTTCTCTCATTTCGGCTCTTCTAAAGTTGTTGCATTTCGCGCTGACGCAGCATTATACTGTACACGCTTGATGTATTACGTCCAGTCTCCACGCTGCACACACAAAGGACTATGAAAGCGTGTTCTTTTATTTTTTACAGTAGTCGAAATGCGATTATAAAGTGCATGACATAATATATCTTTAAGGGCACAACGGTTCAGATGAGAAGCACACAGTAAGAGGAGATTCCTGACATAAAATGGTTCTGTGGGCGATAATGAGACTGCAGATATTTGATGAAGGTTTCGGCGCCGACAGCAGCACTATTAAAAAAAAAGAAAAAGAAAGAAACGAAAAACGAAAAAACCCGATTTCTCGTGGGAGTCACTTGGGTTTGGGACAGTGAGTCCAGATAATGAAACGACTATAAAATCAACCAAAATGAGAAAGATTCGTGTCAATGCGCAAATAATCCCCGGTTAACTTTGCGCGTTCCTCCACGATTGGCTGAAGTGTAATAATTTATTACTTTGAGCAATGACGTCATGTCACTCACCAGCAACTTTCCCACGTGGGCCTAAATGATTGCTTCAGGAATTGAGGTCTACAGAGAATCAGCGAAGGGACAAGTGCTACGTGGCTCATATATCAAGACATAAAGTTTTGCGCCACATTCGTCGTTTCCTGTGAAATAAGAGCAGAGCCATGGTCCTGTACACTAGACCTTCTTTAAACTGCTGATTAGAGGGCGATAATGTTGTCAAGGCAGCGAGCGGGTTGATGCACCACCCCCCACCCTCCCCCACCATCACCACCACCACCGGAACCGTGTTTCGACTTGAGGCTTTTATTAGTTTAGTAATTGCATCGTACATCAAAGTTGTGAGGAGCCTGTACTGTCTGGGACGTGCCGATAAGGTGCCTGCGCGTTGGATGACGGACAATATCATCCGGTCTCTCCTCTCACAGCCGCCGCCTCCCTCAATGCTTTAATTAACTATCGACGGCGAACAAAAAGCGGCTCTCCGTCACCATACCGCGGAAAGTCCTCCACTTTTATTCGCTCAGTCCTTCTGAAGTGTCCTCGAGCAAGGGTTGTGTTACCCGCTTCCGGGTCGTTGCACCATAGCTTTTACGCGCGAGAATACAAACCACATTCTCCATTTGATTGGATCCCCTGTGACCCCCACCCACACAGTGCAGTAGGTCAAATAAGCACATTGGGGAGTACACATTATGTGCATTCAGCGGGTTGCAACGGTATAACATGGTTTAACTGTGTGACCAGTGGTTTGCTGCAGTATTAGTGTGAAATACATAATTTAATGCATTTGATTTAGTACCTGAAGTTTCTAAACTGAACACAGTTTCAATGACCTTAATGACGTTTTAATACCCATTTGGGTGAATTGAATAATACTTTGTGTCACTAGTGCAAATGTTAGGATCTTGTGTGGTTTCCACTTTAGCATTAGACATTACAGAATCATGCATATCCATGTGTCAGACTCTCAGAGACCACTGTCCCTCTTTTTAAAAGAAAACAGTCTTCTAGTGTCAAACTGTGCGCATCATTCTGAACAGAGAGGCGCAAAGGGCCAAGTAAAGCAACGATAAGCAAAACAAAGAAGAACGTGCAGAGGAAATCCTCTCCTCAGTCCTTCAGGTGCTCTCCATGGTGCTGAACTTGGTTATTCAGTGCATCATCTGTGTCTGCATGCTGCTTGAAGTTTAAAGGCAGAATGAGGATTTGTCAGTTGTCATCTTTAAACACAATATTTGAAATTGTCCCATCCTGCCTGCCTTGTAGCCTTCTCTTGGATGTGTGCTTACCAACGGCTGTATAAAAATAAAAGTATGTTATAGCCTAAGTCCGCGTAAAACCCACCCAGCTCCCAGCCAATCCAAAACTGGGAGAGAGGCGGGGGTGTGGGTGGAGCTGAGGCGTGCTCTAGCAGACAGCTAGCAGCCTGCCATTCGACAAAGCCACACCCCTGATTATGCAAAACTTTACTCTTTAATAGAATATGAAGGGATGAGTTATATAAAAGTCACCCAACTACAACTGTAAACATGTCATTACTGTTGTAAAGATGAATATTTTGACGCAAGGGGCCTCTGGTGACTGACTCAGCTGTAGAGCTTATGTGGCCATTTGAGGAAATGCAGTTTTCTTGCAGTGCCACACTGGGTTCGTTTTTCAGCCATGGAGGTTGCAGCTTGGTGCTCACAATGGCCATAACAGCACTGACAGTGTCCTGTAATGTCCCGACGCAGCAAAGTAAGAAAATACAATGTGAGTGCAGGCTCTCTGTAGATAGGTTTAGTCAGTCCCAATTGGTGACTGACAGGGATTAGTTTGTGATTGTGTTTGCTTGTTTTAAGGAAAATCCTACTCACCTTTAAGAAAGACAAACCCAACTGAAGATCAGCTTTTAAGCTTTTTTTGAGCACTTTCAGCTATAACACATAAACTTCATCAGGGAATGGAGTTTGTTCAGTTGTCAGCTGTATTGACATGTGAGCTCTGCAGCTTTTATTTAATTATTGTTTTATTTATGGGCTCTTGTCTGTGCTCGCTCAGTGTAAGTCCACATTTCACTTTGTAAAGATTAGTTTGGTGAAACAATATAAATTCAGATTCCCTTCGTTTGCTTATTTTATGGAGATTTCAACTAAAAAAATCTCAGAAAAACAGAAGAAAAGGATTCAAACCTCTGAAATATCTGGAAAAGAAGCTTGTGTGTGGGCTCTGAAAACAACAACAGTGGGTCGTATACAGGTGTCTGTTTTCCCACCTCCAAGTCATATGTCATTAAAGCCAAAGCCAAAATCCAAGCCAGACCGTTGACCTCCTAATCCAAACAGTTGTAATCTCTGTCTTGACTTGATTGGACATAAACCTCTTAGAAGGTTAAACATCGGACACCTGTTGTCACGTTAAGTCCAGGAGGGCTTAACCTCACCTCACGTCCTCAGCGGTGGGGGATAAGTTGATTTAGACCACCTACAACAGTCAACTTAATCTCATCCAGTGAACTGTGACTGCAGAAAGATTACAACAGGCCTCAGCGTACTATATATTGTTTACTGCTTTTGTACATGTTGCCATATCAAACATTACACTGTATTTTAATATTAGAATTAACCAAATGGCAGAAAAAAAGAAAATTCAGACTCTTCTCTAAGCCTCAAATATAAAAAGTGCGGTCATAAAATCGCCTGTTTTCCTTTTTGTTGCTGTTATGGTTTGGTGCATTGCTGTCTCACTGTTTGGTAACATGTTCATGACAGACTTATTTATAGCACGTGCACAGTGATCCAGAGTCCAGACAACCGTTACATTGTGCACGTAAATAAAAGCTTAACCAGTTACTTCACCTCTCTGGGAATATCAGTGGGGTTAAATGAGATCTCACTGCAGGAGCAGGGACTTGTCCTGAGGTGAGCCACATAAAACACTGTACGTGTTTAAGAAATGACTCATTAAATGCTGGTGAGGGCTGGTCAGGTGTATCAGCTGTATACTGGGTTTAATCTTTTAAATGATGACTTAAACTAAACTAATATAAGGCAAGCAGCTGTGTGGTACATCAGGACGACTTCTGTGAGCCCCAGGATCAGACAAAAGTAAAGATTTGTTTGAACCATTCACACAAAAAGTCATTACTTCTGTTATTTAATAATCTAAAAAAAATCGATTACAGAGAGTTTCACATGTGTCTTCTCCCCCTTATATCTCTATTATTTTACAGCATTTATTGTCATATCTGTTATTAAATGCTGATTTTTTCCCCATCTGGCTGCAATTACTTATACTTGCCATTGATTTGCGCAGTGCATATTTGCAAGGTGCAGTGATGTTTCTTGGCTGGTTTAAATAATCGGATTTGTCACCCATTCTCCATGTTTGTGTTGAGAATGTAACAGGATCACCACCAATGAATTTACCTACAGTGTTGTCTGTGTGTTTTATGCCTCATTACATTATTGCATATTTCATTCTTGTCTCGCCTGCAGCTTGTCTGCAATGCAGAACCAAAGGACTCCAGTGGTTTCAAGAAGACAAACTGTGGCCGTGTAACCTAACTCAGTGATCACTTTTTGTCCTTTTAAACTTTTGCTAACCCCTAGTTTGTGTAAGGTAATCAAGAGGGAGTGAGAGGGAAAGAAAGATGTAGAAAGCGAGAGAAAGAACCAGAAAGCGCTAATCAGTCTGTGCTGTGGTTACAATAAGTTGTAACACATCACCTCAGAGCATTTCTCAGAAGGCTACACCAGCCATGTGTTTATCCCTCTGTGAGGTAGGAGTGGTCAGAGAGTTTGTTGTTTTTGCTCTTGCTAAATGAACTGATCTTGGTGAGCAGCACTGTGAAGTCATCCTGTCTAAGTGCCTTTCCAATCAAGCAAAAGGTGAGGGATCAAGGATCATCATTTGGAGGAATTACTCTTTGTTAAGTCCCTATCTGGAGGACTTATTCTTAGACCGTGGGCATGTAATCTCTGCTGTCACACTTGAGGTAGTGAGATATTGAACATCTAGAGGCTCCAGGACAAGAAGAAACCACTACTTTGCATTCATGCAACTGTCAGCTTTTTCCCAAAATGCCTCCTCCTACCTGGGCCCACATGGGGAGCCCCCTCTGTCACGCACTGGCTACGTCATTCTCTCCATCATCATGGCCGTTTTCACCGGTCCGGCCATCGTACTCAACGCTACAGTGATCATTGTGTCCCTTATGCACAAGCAGCTGAGGCAGCCGCTCAACTACGCTCTGGTGAACATGGCTGTGGCTGACCTGGGCACAGCTTTGACTGGAGGGGTCCTGTCTGTAGTCAACAACGCCCAGGGGTACTTCTCCCTGGGAAGAACAGGCTGTGTGATGGAGGGCTTTGCAGTGTCCTTATTTGGTGAGTGAAAAGAGAAGTGCGGTCAGGTGATGTTGTGTTTTTACTATAGTGCATGAAGAACCTTTGAAGAACAATGAAGTGTCTTTTTCTGATTTTCTGTTTAACATTTTAACACTTCCTCACTGTGTTTACATCATTTTCAGGTAACACTACCTATTCCCATTGCTGCGTACTTCTCCACTTGACTTTGCTTTCCCTCACTTGTCCGCAGGCATTACGTCTCTGTGCACAGTTGCTCTGATCGCAGTGGAGAGGATGTTTGTTGTATGTAAGCCGTTGGGGCAGATAACCTTTCAAAAAAAGCATGCCTTTGGCGGTATTGTCCTATCCTGGCTGTGGTCCCTCACATGGAACTTACCTCCCCTGTTTGGTTGGGGCAGGTATGAGCTGGAGGGGGTCGGGACATCCTGTGCACCAGACTGGCACAACCGAGACCCCCATAATGTCTCCTACATCCTGTCTTATTTTGCTGTGTGCTTTGCCGTTCCCTTTGCCATGATCTTGGCTTCCTACACAAAGCTCATGTGGACACTACACCAGGTGAGAATTCGTAACTTTCATTATAGGCAGTGGTGGAAAAAAAAACACTTAAAAATACTTTTTGACATCAAAAATATTTGTTGCAATTTTAACTGTGTTTGAAGCAGAAAGTGGAGGAATCTTCCAACATTTCACAAACATCCTACAGGACAAACCAAGCTGCCTACTGTAGCTAGACATTAAATTAGCTTCATCTCAACACTCTACAAAAGCAAAATGAGTGCAAGGCTATTAGCAGTTGCATATATATATATATATATATATATATATATATATACATACATGCATACAAATAATGCATCACTTTTCATCATATATTAATTCTTTTTTACTAAATGCATTCAGTGATACTACTGCTCTACTGTTACTGCAATAGATTTCAAATGAATTTCAAATCTGACATTGTCTGTTTGGTACTTTTACTGGGGTATTTTCATCGCCACTGATCACAGTCGGCATAAGTATGCAACTTCTTTCCCATGATGCACTTTGTGCACGAAGGTGACCTGTGACATGAGGAGACGTTAAGGGACAGGGACCCTGTCAGTGTCCAAACAGAGACTCTGCAGTCATGACAGAGGCCAATGGACCCCTTAACACTGCCCATTCTGTGTTGTAGGTATCAAAGATGGCCTGTGTGGAAGGGGGTGCTGTAGCTAAAGGAGAGATGAAGGTGGCGTCTATGGTGGTCCTGATGGTTCTGACATTCCTGGTCAGCTGGTTGCCTTACGCTAGCCTGGCCATGCTGGTGGTCTACAACCCTGATGTGGAAATTCACCCACTGCTGGGCACAGTGCCGGTTTACCTGGCCAAGAGCAGCACTGTGTACAATCCCATCATCTACATCTACCTCAACAAAAAGGTACTATGACATCAGAAACAGATTGTGAAGTAAAAGCTTGTTGAGAATCAGCACTGAAACACTTTGCTGTTTCTGGATATCAGCACCATCTGGTGGCAGTGACAGACCTTGTTCTAGGACAGATACTCAGTGCGGGGATGTGGGTTGGTGCTGTGTCAAGAGGTAAAAACAACTGGTTAAACACTGGAACTCCATTTAATCATAACAATAAACTCTTTGTGTTTGACTGTAAATATTATAATATTTAAATATTTAAAAAAAAACATTTTTCTTGTTTTTCCCAACTATAAACTTGATTTTTATTTGATTTTTATTCCACGCAAAAGGGATTAGTGTAAATTACTCTGTAATTAAAAGTGTTTTGGGTCCCCTGAACTATTAATTTTACTTAAAAATGACAACTTCTTCTATAAACATATGTTTTGTGTTGTAACAACTGTCTTACATCTACATTAGATATGAGTAAGTACAATGGGTCACAAACATTTACTAAACATGTAAAAACAGATTATAAATTGTAAATAAGGTGGCCTAAATAAAAAAAACTAATTTAATTGAATCTTTAAAAAAAATGTTATTTTGGAAATATCCTCAACATTAGTACAAGATATTACTTTTGTATTTATTGCTATATTTAAACAAATCTAAAATTTAGACGATATAGATATGTGGTTGCACAACGATGCACCTTTTACAAACTTCTGAACCATGTCTGAATGTTTGTAAAAAACACTTGAAGAAGGGACGATATTCTTTGTATTTGCTCCTTGTTTTACGCTGCGATTCATTTGCTTTCTACAGTTTCGTAAATATGCTGTGCCCTTCCTGCTGTGTGGGAGAGAGCCCATGCTGGATGACGAGACATCGGAGACGTCTGTGGAGACTTTAACCAACAAAGTGTCACCCGCCTGAAATGTACACACGCCTACAACCATCCATCAAAAAGCTGTTATGTCTGATGTGCATAATTTAGTTTACATATCCATTTTATCACCTGCCTCACCATCAGGGAAGCAGTGTTTACGAGACGTATTGTGATTTTATTGTAGATGTATGATATTTCTTGAATGTCACAGGTAAAAATGGTGTGGGTATGAAAACAGGACACAATTGAATGCAAACAGTAATTCAGCATAAGTTTATTCAATGATGATCAATAGAAAATAATATATCAGTATCGATTCAAATAAAGTCAAGGCCAAAATAAAATGAAAAATACAAAAAAATGTATTGATACAAAACCTAGAAGGTTATAGTAAAGCATTTGCTACTAAGAGAAATGATGTTTACTGAATAAAAACATTAAGGAGCAAATATCAAGACTTTCAAGTAGAGAACATTACCATGGGTCTTTCCATACTTTTGTACATATTTTACATGATCTTCTATTTTTAATACAGCTTTCAGAACATTAATAGTTGTAATAGTAATTATAATCATAACAATATGAAGAAAACTAATAGAAACGTTCAAATCAATAAGTGTTTCTCTGTAAACTGGTACTTTACCATTTTATTTTTTTCCCTACCTGCGAACAGAGAAACAGTGCACCTTGAAAATATTTTTTTAATACTCTTTCATTCCCAGCATTGTAAGGTGAGGTGTAAATGACAAATATAGATTCCACTAAACCATACACACAGTCACAAAAAGTACAAAATTGTCTCACCTTAATACACAAATCTGTTTAGAAAAAGGAGAAACAAAAGCACTATACAGTTACTTGTGCAAAGACAAACAGCTATGTGCTAATATTTAAATACCATTGGTATAGACTGAACCAAATCATTATTTTCTTTTTTCAGGAATCCCTGACATGAGGTAAAAGTAAGTTCTTTTCATCTTTAGTTTAACACAACTTTTAAAAGTGTTTACAAAATAATGCATATCTTCAGTTCATCAGTACTGTAATTGCTACGAATAGTACAATGTGCCTGTTATGTGCATTGGTCCTTTTATATGACAGTCATCAACAAAAGGACTATACACATTATTTTTTTTACTCACAAACAATTCAAAGAGCCCTTTCAATGTGCACACAAAATGGAAAACCTACATTTTCATGACAGTATTCGGTTGAATTAGAGTACAGTACGCACTCGCCTACAAATCAAACACTCATGAACAAACAGATCACATTAACCCCAAATATCCTTGGTGCTAATTCAAACTCTCCATGGTAATGTCTGAAAAAGCCCAGATTATTTAGTCCAGTGTCCGTATTGTAATAGATCAATAAATGTTAACTGATAAAAAGACATTGTGTTGTATTGTTTTCCCAACTTGAGGGCTTCAGTTGCTCCTTTTTACACCTCTAAGATTAGTTTCTCCCTCCTAGTCTCATTAATAAATATGATCGGGGGAAAAACACAAAGTCCAGGTTTAATCCTACCTAATCCCTTTCAAAGACTCCAGTGTGGGACACTGTGACAGACAGGTAAGTTGAGACAATGATATGTTGTCACCGTTGCCTAACGAGGTATACTGTATGCAGGAACCAGGCAGGCTGGGAGAGAAAGGGGCGGGGGGGTTAGTATTGCTTAGCCTCTCTCCAGCATCCTGACACCAGGACACCCTCTGTCCTTCCACCTTCAACGCACGCTGGACTGTCTCTGACCTTTGGATGTGTGCATGTGTCTCCTGCCACCACAGGCTCTGAGGCCTCACACACTACATGAAGGCTAAGATGTGATTGCCAAGACTCAGTACAAAGGTTTTAATGGAATTACACCATGAGAGTATGTCATGGACAAATCCCAGCACAAGCTATGAGAAATATGAATTTATCCCTGTTAATACCATCTATCATTTTTCTTTCTTTCAGCAGCAAAAAGGCATTTCAGTAGGGGCTGACAAAACCTAGGTTTAACTCAGAAACCAACTTAAAAAAGCAGCATTGTTAATGCACTATGCATTTTAAATTCTTGTGCATGCCCTGCACAAAATATGCAAACAAATGTGATGATCACATCTGTAGAAAATTTCAGCACTGGATCCTTGAGGCTTGCCTTTTAAAATGCTCCTTTAAAGGGGGCTGAACTTTATGCAACTGGTGTTGGTTTAATGAAGTAACACGTGTACTCCTATGCTAAGAAATCAAATCCATTTGCATATCTTGTGCAGAAGTGTTGTCACACAAGCAGAACCTCTTAAAATGCTGTTTTTATAGGCAAAACAATGGGTGCATATTAGCAAATAAATAAAAGGCAAATGAATGTCAGAATATTGTACCTAATAAAATAATACAAGTCTGCTTTTATAGCACAACAGGAGTCACAAGGGTCCATATTGCTGATCTTTTAAATAATACATAATTACAAAATATAGAATATCTCTTTACAAAGTTTGTTTTGTAATATAATACAATTTACAGCATATCAACTATGAAATATTAATCAGGCTATTCTAAAATTTTAAAATAACCTGCCTGCTAGTGCATTTATCACAAATGCGTTTGTCACTTCAAAAGTACATATCTCAAGTTGAATGATGCTATAAGTAGGACAGTTAGTTCCTGCATAATCTGGTACAACTCTACTGGTGCTCTTCACTTTTTGACTCAGCTGTAGCAATCATTAAACACTCTGTTCTAACAACAAAGGGATCAAAATAGACTAATGACTACGGGAGGAGATATGCCTTTCTATGCTTGCATTGAAAACTTGCATGATATGCCAAACCTTAATAAAGTGACCGAGGTAATGACATCGTACATCTGATTGTCATCACCCTTAGAGACCCGCCCGAGAAAGTATCTCACACCTTTGCCAACTGGTCCATCTTTCACTGGCATCAGTGTCCTTGTCTCTGACTTGCTGCAGCCTGAACCTGTGTGTCACCTCCAGGTCAAGGCCCTTGACAGCAGGGTGCAGTCAGTCCCTCTGTGCTCAGCAGGGATGGTATCTGCCTCTGTGCTGTGACGTCCTTTGCTGGCAGGTGGAGAACACTAAAATGAACGGGGCTAATGTGTCTCTCTTCTATATGCCTTTTCTCTTCAATGTAAAAGGCACTTCTTTTGGTCAGAGCCAACAGATGCATTTATTTATTTTTTTAAATTCTCATTGATTTAGTCTGACAAGGTTCCTAATTTGCAGATTTCTCCAGCCACTGCTATAAAGTTGTGATGCAGATCATCTCGTCTGCCAGGTCCTCCTCATAGGGAGCTCTCGGTTCTGTCTCTGGCTCCTCGTCGCTGTAGCTGGCTGCGGTGTCCTGCATTTCATAGTCCCTTGGAGTCAGAATGGGGAACACATTAACCCCGTTGACGCCCGGGGCCATTCCTCCATTCAGCAGGTGACTAGCTGCACTCTCCATCTCATCTATTGTCATCTCACACGCATCTGCTATCTCATGCTTTGTGGCAGCGACAAACTTGGGGTCCTTGGCGTATCTCCCAAGCCCTTCTGATATCAAAACCTGCTCGACAGAGGAAAAAAATGTGTTACGACTGATATTTGAAATCTTGTTTTACTTATCTTGTGTGTCACATTTTGTTTTGCAGCATAAATAACATAAAAATGTGCCTGTGAGATCAAACGATTTGTCCAGGAACAACACTCCTACCCCTGCATCCTTAATGAGCGATGTCAGACTCACCGCTTCCACAAGGCTGGTGGCACTGCCTCTCTTCTGGTGGTACTGGTTATGGTACTCAGGTGGCACCTGGAGGTGGATGGGTGAGTACATCCTCTGGGAGAACTCCGGGTCATCAGTGTACCAGGAGCTCTTGCGCACCGACACTTGGCTGCTAGCAGCGCTCTCCCTGTGCGGGTGGTCTACCCGAATGAGAGGGGTGTAATATGGTGACTGGTCTTTACTGGCCGGGGTGGCAGGGGGAGTGGCCCAGGAGCGGGTGGAGCGGGTCGGGGAGAGGCGGTGGGCTCTGCTGGAGTCCAGGCCTGCTACAGCCATGACCTAATGAGCCAGGAGAGACACAAAGTACAGACTTGATACACAACTATGCAGCTGCAGGACTGCTAGTTATTGTACTCCTTATAATTCACAAGGATACAGGCACAAATATTAAAATAGGTAAATATGTTTGTTTTACTGCAGCGACACAGGAAATAAACAATGTTACACATGTCAAAAAAGCACCACAGTGTCCAGAAAGAAGTGAGCAAACAGTATGTGTCAGACTTGTGCCTGTGTTACCTGGTGCTGCATAAGGTGCAGTGGTAGAGCTGTGCGCTGATGTGGAAGCTCGTCCTGGCTACTTTGTCTGCGCAAACACTCAAAGTTGAAGGATGGCCTTCTGTTACCTGAACGAGTCAGGAGTGGAGCAGTGAGTGACCTCATGCAGGAAATTTGGACAACATGCAACGCTCAAAACCCCTAAATATGAAATATGAAACTGGGCAAGTGGGAGCTGTCCAGAGCTTCATACAAGTTACTTCTATAGTTGGTTTATAGCTAGCCTACAGACAGCTGTTGTTGTTTTTTTGCATAAAATTAACATTGTCATCTTGACAACATCACACATTTATGCTGATGCTGATGTGACCAATCAAACAATCGTGTATTATTACCTATTTGTCCATATCTAGTTGTGTTTGCTTCATACAATTCAAGTAATTTTCTTTCATTTGTGTGTATTACTGGTGATGCTATGTGCATATTGAATAAGAAATGTAAATGGTAATCATAAAGAGTTCATTTGGAAAAATAGAAAACACCCTTAAAATAAACAAATTGACAGTTTGATTGTTATTGCAAAAAAATCATGATTTAGAAAAGTCGATTAAAACAGAGACATCTGGAGTTGTGTCGTCGTGTCATTCAAGATAAGATACCTTGAGGTGTGGCAGGAAGCAGCCGTCTCTTTGGTGACCTCCGTGAATCGCGGTAGAGAGGCTGCTCGTCATCGTCATAGTAACTGTCAGGGTGATGGTAACCTTTAGGAGTCTCATACTCTGTGTCACTGTTCTGATACCTATCAACACATGAAATAATGTTGCATGTGTGAGGCTAACACCTTGGCACACATTCCCAGAACATTTCAGAGTTTATTTCTACATGTTTTCTATTGGAAGCAGATTACAACTGCATATAAGATTGATAAGCTTAGACAGTCACACAGACTACATACCTGTCTCCTGACAGCATACTTTCGTCTTCATAAAATTCCTCCCCGCTGTAATACTCCCCAGAGAAGCGGTCTTCATCAAACTCCTCCTCCCTGCGGATAGTGGGGTGGCGTCCGTCCACTCCGTGCGACCTGATGAGAGGTCACAGGGCACAGGAGTCAGCTTGTGCTCATTGCTGCTCTTCAGAGGGTTTACTGAAATAGGGCCATGCACTGCCATGCAGACGCAAGCCTCCAGGGGGCAGCGATGCAACTGACCACCCTTAGAAATACTAACCACAGCCAAACCAAGACAACAGGCAGCACATTTCAAGTTGAAGAGCATCAGTCTGTACTGTAACATCCCATCCACTTTGAGGTTCTTCATGAAATGACTTAAAATACCTTTGGTTGGGAATCGTGAAGTGAACTAAATGTTGAACTAGTGGTGACTAGAAGTGCCTTTTTCAGAAAAGTTCTCATACACCACCTTGTTTTTCAGGCATCAGGGTCCTTCCTCAAAGCAAGCACGTCACTTTGACACATGCATAAAGCAGGGCTGCTCACAGCGATATGCTGGCCACTAACATTGACGTTATTTCTCCTTTGACTTTAAAGCATTGACACAACTGCTTCCTGACAGAGGCAGCTGATAGCCTAACAAATGACTTGGCCAGCATATAGCACATAACACCGACTTAGCAAGGATGCAACCATTCACCGATCCCAAATGAAGTCAAAATGAAAGCAGTAAACATAAAAATAAAATCCTTCTTTTGCTGTTGAGACATACTGCTGGAGCCAAACCTAGAAAAACAACATACCTAACATAGGTCTCATAGTAGCGCCTTCTGTCCAAGAAAGCAGAGGGATGGTTGAGAGAAAGCATTTTGGTTAGGAAGGAGACAAGGAGGAGAGAACACAGAGAAAAGGGCGGAGAAAGTGTGACATATATATCATACAGTATATGAATCATATACAGCATCCTCATATATATGTATGAGAAGGAGAGAGCGTGAAGGCGGATGTCGACTCCAGTGTTGGTTGACAATTCCATTTTCTATTTTTATGATAAGAGCCAAACCAAAAATCATTTTTCTTTTGTAAAGTGGCAGCAATGAAATTGTCTCCCAAACTTATTGGGTACTAAAGAAAAACAGGCCCAATACCGGAGCAGCTGACTAAACAGAGTGTGGGAAAACGGGAGATAAGTGTACTGTTGGTCACTTATGAAATTAGCTGTCACCATGAAAGTAGGCTTGTGATCCATAATGGAGTGAAGGGTTTTCAAAATAGGTTTATGAAATGGGAAGGTCTGATAAGAAGCTGGGTCCTGCTTGTGGAAGAAAAACGCTTATGCAACAGATAACGTCCACGGGTCTTCTTAAGTAGCACTCAAGCAATTAACAACAACAAATGCATTTTATTTAGGTTTCAGCCTTAAAGAGAAATTCACAATACCTGTCATAAAGTTTTTTTTTAAAGTTCATAAGACGTTTTTCAAAAAGTAACCTATACATTTATTATATATCCTATATATGTATATACATATATATACATATATATATATATACACATATACATATATACACATATATATACACACATATACATATATATATATTTACTCTACCATGTATTAGTCTTTACCTCCCTACAAATTTGAAGAGAGTGTAAAACTTCAGTCTTGATTCCTGCAGAGCGCTGTGTGTTGCTTTTAGTGTTAAAGCTAAAAAATAATCCATCGTGGCTGTGTTGGAAATATATAATAGTATGTTATAATCATAATGGAAATAATATAATGTGATGCAACCTAACATGTTTAGTCCATGCATCATTGCTACATTTAGTAAGTTCAGGAGCAACAACATGCTCAGAGATCTCACAGTACACCTTTTGTTTGACCAGTTTGTGCAGCTGATGATCAGTGTGTGGATACCTTTGACCCTGGGGTGTCCGAGGCTTGTCATAGTCGTAGTAGGAGCTGCGAAGACCTGGGTAGCCATTGGGAGGTGCATGTTCATAGTAACGATGGTGTCCTCCGTTGGGCAGACTGGACACATTGGCATTGTTGAGGTTGATGTTGGTGGATTTGGGAGACTTGCCATAGGAGTTGTGGTGGCGGTGGTGATGGTGGTGGTGGTGATGGTGGTGGTTGGGGTGGGACATTGCGTTGGCCCTAGACAGACGTCCCACCGGCTGCTCCATATGAGCGTAGTGAGGTGGAGGCTGCACCTGAAGAGGTCGTTGTGTGGCATTGGTCTGATGACCGTTGGATCGCCGATGACCACCATTCAAGAGATGGTTGCCAAAGAGTCCGCCGTTACGCTGTGAAGGAACGCTCAAAGTAAAACCACCGGGGCTTTGACTTTTTACAAAACAGCAGATCAAATGTGCTATTGATGTTAAGTCTGGGGTCTGATTTTCTTTTCAGAAATTGCATGAGCAAAAAGAAGTTCAGAAGCTGGTTTCATGGCACATGACGTGAGCAAAATGAATGCATTGTTTGTAGTTTGTTTGAATTGAAATGGAGGAAAACAAAGGAAGCCAAACAAACAAAAAGCTACATGTTGTAGCAATATATAGAGATAGTACATCCACTACATATTTAGCTGATTAATATTTCTCTGAGTACATTTTACTTTTATGTATATATAGCTTTATTTAATTGTGCATTACCATGGAAAAAACCATAAGCACCATTACAAGCACAGTATTAAACTTTTGTCACAAACATTCGTCCTGTCATGTAAAATTAAATCAATTACCCTATAAATCTCCTCGTCTTCCTCTGGAATAAAGTCTACTAGCTCGTCATCCTGCAGATCACATGATATGGCTCGGCGAATTTCGGGCCCAATATCATGCAGGGTGCGAAGGCCAGCCTGTAACCATGACAATAAGAGGGCTAAACGCTACAGTGGCGACCTTCATCTTACAGCTCACAGTAGGAAATCTGACATCATACAGTCACAACCACCACACATACTGGGCATACACACACCTGTGCTGGAATATGCAACACCTGACATTAACGGTACTGACGGACTGTGAGAGATGAGAACACACAGACAGACAAATGTGCTCTCCTGAATGCAGCCTGCTGTGACTTTTACTTGAAGCTGAAATGTCTTGTGTAGCATCCAGCTGTGCTTTGACTCACATTTGCTGCAGTAAGTGTGGTAAAGAACTACTTTTCTTCCTTTCCTTTCCTTTGCAGGTTTTCTTAACCAAATTAACACAACATACACAAACATGTCATTAGAAATTAACTCAAAACTGGTCATGTTTACAGTCTGACAATGATATATGGGCGCAGGTTTTAACCATATATCGGACATCATAAGGTAACAGAAATGGCAACAAGCTTTGCGTGTGAATCTCATGAGTCGATGAGTGAACTGTGATGCACAGAAAACACATGAAATGACTGTGGGAGACGATGACACACGCTTAACATCATCTATGATACTTAAAGACGCAGAGACACGAGGAACAAATCCACACATTGGAAACATATAAATCACAGATTCATACTGTACACCAAGATCATGAACGTCCTGCTGGATCATAAACCATAACATTAGCACACTTAATGAAATCTGAATGAAATGCACAAAGACACATTTTACAGACTTGACTCAACAAAATTAAAGTGCTCATAAATCCAAGTGTTCACACAGTCTCTCTCTCTCTCTCCTCGCTCTTGTAAATAACACACAATCACTGTGGGACTCACCTGTAGAGCAATAGCAGTGTTGTTCTGGGAGGGGTGAGCACCCACCAGGCCTTCCTCTTTACGTTTCTTGAATTTCCTAAAGTAGTCCTGTATCAGGAAGGTGGCATAGAACTTCCCCACGGTTACCTCATCATCTGAGTGAACAGACCACACAAATGCTTCCTGTGTCAGCAGGTCACTACACACACCACGCTGGGAGAGAGAAGGAGTGACTCTTCTCCTCCCTCGCCCATCCTCCATAAAAAAAAGTGGCTCCATCACCTTTGGACTATAGAAAAGTGAGGCACTCTTCAACCCCAATCAGTCAAAATCCAAATTATATACATCCATCTTGATGGTGTATATACTGTACCTCAATCTGGACCACCTGTGATCCTTTGCTGTGTTTCAAAAAGAACAGAAAATCAAATATTTGCTACAATATCCTTGCGTTGTGTTTGTGTATTGATGATTAAAGAGAGATTTTCTGTTTTCTTTCGTTGATTTTAAACTTGAAGGATGCAATCAGAGGTATTTGGCGTTCAAGCAGCTACAATATCAGTGTGGTCCATTAATGCTAAGAGTAGTAACACCTGTAATTCCACTGTAACATCCCTGCTTCCTCAATACTGAGGAAGTGGACACAGTGAGCAGAATTAAGGTCAAGTAGACCACAAATAAGCACACAAAAGGATTAGAAAATACTTTTCACTTAGCAGTGTGTGTTAAGCAGGGATGTACAGGCTGCAAAAGAGAGACTTTTCAATATTTAGATGACATTTATCATAAACAACTGCCATTAATTTAACTTTGAGACACTTATTTTTAAATTTTTTTGTATTCTTTGCTGGGAGGCAGGCAAATGTATGAACCAAATAAATTAATTATATGTCCGTGAACGCCATTTAATTTACTACTTTAGCACATGCAAGCAAGCAGATCTACAGTATGCATCATACATGTCAGTATGTGTGCGTACAATTCACTTGCTCGTGTTCATGTATATCTTTTTTGTAATTTGATGTGTGGCAGCCCATGAATACTTTGTATGAGTGTGTTTTTGCATGTATTTTTGTCAATTTTTTCATTTGTGTTTCCAAGAGTGTGTGAGAATCATTCTGAAGCAGGGGTCTGAGTCACTTTGAACAAGCACGCTGGGGACAGAGATCGGAGAGAGAGGCAACACTAGTTCCATGCCACCACCCTAAAACAGAACTGCTTCAGAATATTCTGAAGTGCCTCAGAGTTTTGGATACAGAGATATAAAAGTGTGAGAAGAATAAGCTGTGAAAGCTCAAGCAGTGAGCAAAGGACAGAGATTAAGGCAACAGAGAAAGAGTCAGAGAAATGGAGAAAGGAGTGAGACAGATTTAAGAAGGAGAGCGACAGAGAGATTAGTGAGAGAGACAGAGCATGCACTTGCACAGTGGTCTACAAGGCCATGCAAGCCCAAAGCCCAGCAGACAGTCAGTGGCCTCCATCAGCATCCAGGGCAGGAGGGAGGAGTGGATCAAACACACACGGATAAGAAACACACTGCTGAGGGGGCAACCAGGAGAACATGAGCAGAGCAGAAACAGCACGCTACAGCTTTACTTGAGTGAGAATCTATGTGTATGTGAGTTTTAATTTAATGATACAGTTATGAAAGAGCTTCCTGTCATTTTATGAAAACAGCATGTGGGCAGCATATGGTGTGTGTGGGATCCTGTGCAAGCTGCTCTGACTTGGTTTGTGCGTCAAACTGTAACAGAAGGACTAGGAGGTGTATGCGGTTTTGTTGACAGACATGCGCCGATTCCACTAACCACCAGCGGGGGGCACAACTTGATCCAGCAGCTTCATGCTGGTTCTCTTCCAGATTTTCTTGATGACAGCTCGCAGCTCTTCGTTGGCCTGCTCTAGATTACCTGCGCCACAGGGAGACAAACGTCCCTGAGAAACTAGCCCTCCAGTTCACAGACATTCCAAATCCATCTAAGTTCATAATTACAGGTAGCAGAGAGCGTTCAGCGAACGCTTCAGCACAGTATTGAGTGTATTATCTAGGAGAAGCTCAAAGAAGCTCGTACCTTCTGTTTTGATCTTCAGGGCAGTGCGCACGAGTGCAAACAAAGTAGCATTAAACATGACTGTGCCGTCACTGTTCAGGGGCATGTTCATGGCTACAAGTCTCTGAAAGACAAGATGCAGGTGGAGGAACAGGTCAGCTAGGTGTCCAACATCGCATTTGTGCATTTTATAAATGAGCTTCTTAAAGAGGGGAGAAGAAGAGACCTTGCAAGCAACTCTGTGAGGACACAGTTTGCCAAAGCCGAGAGGAGGCTGGATACGACGGAGAAGTGTAACAACATCCAGATGTTTTATTCTACCCCTGTATATGAAAAAACTGTTAATGTACTACCAACAAATGACTGCACACACACATGAATGTAAAATACTTGCAGATACTGAAGGTACTTAAGCACATACTTTGCTTCTGGGTCATACTCTGACCAAATTCTCTTAAATTCATCAAGGTGGTGTGGACCAAGAATGGACCAGTCACGTGTGAGATAGTCAAAGTTGTCCATGATGACGGCCACAAATAAGTTGATAATCTGAAGGGAGCGGCATGAGAAAATTATGTCACGTACATTTTATCTCACATAACATAAGTACTGGTTATCAACCACCAGAGTCTCACTGCTAGATGCTCTTCCACATCTAACAGACTAGATCAATTACAGAAAAATAAAACAATACAAAGACATTGCCATGGCTTTCATAGTGACTATGTTGCACTTTGTTGGGAATAGTAATGCTCTCTTGCTTGTTCTCACTCTCACGTTGACTGAGTTTTGGGCATGTAGTAGGCAAATATCTGTGATTAATAGGAGCCATGTTGTTAATGGAATATCTGTACATCTGCACGCCCCACTTATTTACATTGTGTTCTGTAGGAGTGAATGTCAAATACAGAAAATTGAAAACTTTTTTCATATTATGTTCCAGTAATGCTACAGAAAGTAATACTAAACATGATAAAGTAACTGTTTCATGTTTACCAAGAAGGCGCAGAGCATGTAGAAGGTGATGAAGTAAACTATTGCGAATCCACTGCCACACGTCATCTCCTCCCCGGGGTTGTAGTCAGACTCTGGGTCACACAGTTTCCCTGGCATACAGGCCAACATGATCTCCTGCCATGCCTCTCCAGTGGCACATCTGGGGAATAGACAGGCACTCAATCACTCAACAAGTAACCCACATAAATATAAAAACACACAAGGAGTCCGTTTCCTGATGAGCTCTGGGCCCTAAATCCTGCACACCTGAAGAGGAGGAGCACGGCCTGAGGGAAGGTCTGGAAGTTGTTGTTTCTGTTGATGTGCGTGCCGTCCACCATGGCAATCTTTCCAAACACCTGAAGCACAAATATTGAATTTAACCACAGTCAGACCAACTGGTTAAGTGAAGGAAAAGTATTTCCTGTCACAATTAGTTACAAACCTGCATGCCAATGACAGCGTAGATGAAGAATAGCATGGCTATCAGAAGAGCAACATATGGCAGGGCCTTCAGGCAGAAGAGAGGAAAGAAGGGCAGATTAATATGAGTGACTTTAGTATTTCCTTCAGTCGCTAATCAGACAACTATATGTCACCTCACCTGGAAGGATTTGATAAAAGTCCAAAGCAGGGTGCGAATGCCCTCCCCTCTGCTGAGGAGCTTGACCAGCCGCATGACTCGAAACAGACGAAAGAAGGTGATGGAGATGCGAGCGCTGTCCTCTGTGTTCTGTGAAAAAACAGTCCAGAGTCAGAGGGCAGGAGGGCAACAGAGCATGGAGTGATCACAGAGCATCTGGCTGTGCTTTACAGGATGATGAGGTCTGAAATGAGACCCCAGAGCCAGATACATATGGGCTGAGAGAGCAGCACTGCATCTTTACATCATGTCAAGTTTAGAGCACTGAATTTAAGCATGGATTCATTTTCTGCTGGACTGGAAACATCTATTAGATGTTCAAAGAACAGCTTTTTTAAAATACAGCATTACAAGGCTGTAGATTTTAGAAAATTTCTGGTTGGAGCATGATTAAGCAGTGTAGCTGCAGCTAATATGTTTCTCTTAGTCTGCGTCCAAAGCACTGTCAGGAGCCCTGTCACTGTACAGACCTACTGGGGAGGAAGCAAGGAGGCAAGCATGCTGGAGAAAACCTTGCCATACTTGACAGGACACATCTGCACAAGCATGGCACCCTCAGTCCAGAGTCACTGCATGCGGAGTCACAGTGGGGCCAACCCGAATGGGTCGGCCAGGAGGTTCACAGGTCAGAGCTGGGTGACCTGATCCCAGGGGTCATCCATGGGTCACTACCCCACACAAGAATGGTGGCAGAGACCATGTAGCAGGTGTCAATAGTACAAACGTGAGGAGCGGCCAAAAACCACTCCCACCTATCAGGACACACAGCGTCACGTTTGAGTGACACACTCTCCTTAGAAATAACTCCAACATTTAGGAAAATGAAAAGCAAGATTTTTGTGGAAAATATGCAAATGAACAAACAGAACGAATGTGAGAACAAAGTAAAAGAAAGTACAGAGAATGGAAACCTTAGCATGAGAAAATAAATGAAATAAAGATAAGCAATAGATCACAGGAGGTGTTAGACAAAAGAAGAAAACTAAACAAAGAAATGCAGATCTAAACATGGCATGGCCCTGAAGAGAGGGGGAGAGGGTTGGGGGTGGGGGCGGAGCGTCTTACCCCCAGCTCATCCACCTGAGGAGTCTCCGTTGGCTTTAAAATCAAAGACCTGTATTAATGACTTGTACAGAGGCCCGCTGGTATCACACACATTGGGCCAAACACGTAAACATTACATTTGAAAAGTCTCAGTCAGGACGTAGACAGAACAAAGTCACTACTCCTCTCATTGACGGGACACAAACTGTCTTATTGGTTCACTATGACAAAGACAGACATTCATGTACCACTGTCCACTACGTACACTTAATTTAATGACAGACATCAAACATTACCGTAACACTTTAAAAGACTGCCACACAACAGGTTTACAGCTTAACATTCTCTATGCGGGACTTGGGAACTGCATGTCAGACCGACAAACAACATGAACTTACGTAATTACTTAGGAACATGTAAGACTGGCACACAACTTTATCACTCCCCCAGTGTGATGGTCATTACTGATGAGATTAAATGGATTGTATGGCTGAGATGTCTTTGCTGAGCTTTAGACAATGTTCATGGGAAGTAAACTGACGTAACAAATGTTATGAGTTCATGTCATGATAAAAGCGCCATCTGTTGTTTCTTACAGACCCTCGACTCACAGCTAATTGTTTGTTTTTCCTCTACGTCACGGTTAGACCTCAGACTCAGACCTCAGGCATGTTCACGTCAACATATGAAAATCATACATTTTGCGCATCATTGACAGTGCCAAATGAAAGATTTGGAGGAGAGCCACAATCTCACTCTCCTCTATGGGTTGTGATTGTTTTGTGTAAAGCAAGTATTTGGAGAACAATATTTTTTTTTCCTATGGCTGAAATGAAAATGCTTGAGAGGACTGAGCATAATAACATAATTTCATAGTCGCTCACACAAATCCACTCCCATACACAGTCTGCAATTCACATCATTAAGGGTAAATTACAGGGTATCAGCAATATTCAGCGAGCATTTGTACACAGAGAAGGTCCAGGTGCAAAATAAAATAGAAACATCAGTCACAGTGGTGGTGGTTAGACGTAACCTGCGTAATGACATTGTGACTTTTTGCAAAAGAACGAGATTAACTCAGCACTCATATCAGAAGGCTCAGCACTGAAAACAAAGAGATACTCCAGACAGATATGGCTTCATTCAAAAATCCCTCAGCCAACACTTGACAAATCGTTTGTATGAGGTGCAGAATGAGCAGAAATGATAAGAAAAATGTAGAATTAGCTTGAGGAGGTTCTTTAGGTAATCCTGGCCACAGCCTTGATGGAGCATGCGTTCAGCATCGCCGTTTTGCTGGGGAAGCACTGCACGCACACGCAAGACATGTAGATGATGAGGAGGAGCCACTTGGTGAACTCATAGCAATGCAGCAACTCATGCATGTCAGTAGTGCCCTGCAACAAAACTGCCATAGCAGGGCGCTCTCACAGTCCGGTGCAGAAAGAGGTGATTGAAGACAGAGAAGGAGTGAAAAAAGAGGCAGGAGGAGAAAACCAGAGACCGATAGCGTCATACAGAAAGAAGAAGAGGAAGAGAGGTGTGAAGAGGGAGAGGGAGAGAGGAGAAGGTTACTGTTGCAGTGTTCATGCACCTGACTGGAGTCTACACACCTGCGCTACACATGAGCTCCATTCTGAGCTTTAAGAGCTCACTACAGGAAGACAGAACAAAACACAGAGACAATCACTCACAGAGACACAAACACAAGATCATCAAAGAACCTCAAACTCAGCTGCATTGAACCACCATCAGTGAAAATGTACAAAAATTAAGGACTAGTTCAACGTCTTCTGATCCGTTGATCAGTTCTTACCTGATGACAGTAGTGTGAGAAGATGCTGAGACTTTTACTCTAATTTGAGGGCTGAAACTGAAGCCTGATCTAAGTTTTAGTGGCTGAAAAAGTTTCTGTTTCTATTGAGTTCACACCATGACTTAACTGCTTTAACTAAGAGTGATGCATTAAATCAACCATCTGTGAAGCTGCACAACTACACAACTTTAAGGAGAGTCAAAGATCACAGTTCTTTCTTTTTCTGAAAAATCATCTCAAATTTCACCTTTTCAAGCAGCGATTAGGCTTCAAAGATTCAGTGTTAAAATTGTCCTTAATGTTGTGTAGGATGGCTGTTTCCAAGCTCTGAGCTCCAGGGCCATTCTGTCTGGAGGTAAAGATCGAGGGGTAAGGCAAGAGAGAAATGGCAAACTTTCACAAGGCTCTAAGGAAAAAACTGACCGGTGGGGAATGGAGCGGGTGGCCAAGCGCCATCTGTGAGAGGCGGGACATGTAAAGGATGTTAGGGAATGAGATGAATGGTTGACTCTTCCCAGCATGCATTTGGAGAGGTCACAGGTAAGACATTAAACAATCAAACAGCTCATGACTGGAATTGCAAGCAATTAATTAAAAAGCGAGCCCATTGTAGATGATTGAATTTAAAGAGTTTTAAATCTGATCTAGTCAGTTTGCTATGCGACACAAACAGCGCCAACCACGTGCAATGCAAACCACAAATGAATGTGAATGGTGGATGGAAGGTGCCTCACAAGAACCACGATGGACGCCCTTGTGAAATCAACATCATGTCCTCAACATTCACAACACGTATCCATTCGTACACACAGCACGCCTACACTTTACAGACTGTACACACATGCATAACAATAATAACCACCACCGTATGTTTTAAACAAAGAAAGTTAGTGCTTGTTTATACACTCATGCAGACACACGTTTTGGAACACAAACTGAGAAAACACAGAAAACATGAAATATAACTCCAGAAAAACAGCACTGCAGCTCAGACACGAGAGCACTCAGGGGAGGGAAGGGAGGGGAGGGTGCACCTCTAGCAAGCACCACGATCACCATTACCACTCCTCAGAAACCATAAATTAGTTTGCATCTCAGACTACAATCTTTTCCCTTTCTGTACCAGTTAAACTCAATGCAAAGCACAACAGAGAGGACCACAGACATTTATTGTCTTTGATTTGGGTGTTTTTTGTTTCTTTCGTACTAATGCACTATTTTATGGAGCCTTGACGTGTGTTTTCTGAGTTGACTTTAACTTTTTAAAATATGCTTTAAACTGACATCTAAGAGTTACTGTACTATATAATTACAGATGTCTATTTTTTGAGTCAGAACATTATATGATCAATTTAGTTTTAAATCCAACTAAAGGGGTAAAGGGGTCCCGAAGATAAAGTTGTTATACACCACAGGTTACACACAAAAAACATTTTTTGTTCATTGCCATACTTGCCTCTACAAGTTTCTATGGAAACAAAACGAACAAAAGTAAGAATTAGACAACCACATCATAAATCATCCAGCTCTGAACCAAATACAGGCCTCAGTTCACAAAGAAATGTGAGAGACTCCTGTGTTTGACACGTCACTGCCCAGTCCAGCGGTTAACAATCAGCATGTGCATCAAATAGCATTTTCATGAATCCTGCAACAAATGGTACTGCAACACATTGACAGTAAAACATTTAGCAGAGGCAAAAGTTCCAGCAATGGCAGTCTACTCGACTAATTCGGCGTACTGTGCATGTAGCACTAAGAACAACAGGACATAAATGAAGGTCAAACTAAAGCTTTACAGAATAAGCCAATGGCGTTTTAACAACTAAGGAGGTTAGCAACAACTGAGCACATTAAAGAAGTAGTTCCAAAGTCCAAGGAGTCATGAGATGGTTAAAGAAATTTGAGGATAATTATATTTTCTTTTATTCTTTCATTTTTTTTAGGGCTCTAAAATAAATTTTAAAAAGTCAGAGAAGACAAAGAAAACTTTAAACTCTAGTGCTCAGCCAAACAATTACATTTCAAGGTATAATTCTGATTATCGCCAAGTGGCTTTGCTGTAAGGCTTCAGTTCAATATGGGAGGCGGAAAAAAAGTAGTACTTACATTAACTTCAGTGATAGCGATATCGACGACGCTACCAACAACAATTAAGGCATCGAATGTGTTCCAAGCATCAGCGAAATAGTGCTGTTAATGCATGGTGTCACATGTAAGGGTAAAGATGGGAATGAAAGAGAAAGACCATAAAGAGGAGGAGAGCAAAACAGAACAGAACAACAAAAAGACAGATGATCAGGGAGGAGTGGAAGGTAAAGAGGGAGCAAGCCAAAGGATTTAATGTGATGGCAGGGTCAGGGGAGGACAAACAGAGAGAGAAGGAAAAGGAGATAAAGTATTAAGTGATAAGACAAAAAGCCAGAAATCCTGTCGAGGACACCTGCAGTGTGAGCCAAGGTGGCCCGAACAGAGAGAGGTCAGAGAGCAGTAGGGCTCGTTGTGGCTGAGCTTACTTACATCGATCTCACTGAGTACAATATCTACTATGCTGCCAATCACAACCAGGGCGTCGAACACATTCCAGGCATCCCCAAAATAGCCCTGAGTGAGGTGGAGCGAGTGGTAGGCAAGTAGTTGAGCGTGAGATCAGCACATACAAAAAATCTTTATTCTTCCACTGAAATTATGACAGATCTATTCATTTAAAACACACAGGAACCCCCCGCCAGCCACTTCAGCTGAAGGACCCATGATTATAGAGCATTTATAAAGACTGTGGCTGTTGTAATATTGTTACATGCAAAAACACTGCTGCCAAGAACTTGACAAACAGCGAAGCCTATTTTAGTTCAAAAAGAAGAGAAGAAGTGAGCACTGCACCCCACACTCTGTCGCTTACTAGCATCCGGTCCTTCTTCTCAACACAGAGCTGTTGGGATCGCAGTGCAGTCGAGGGGAAAATGAAAGAAATCACTTCATGCACTGAACACTGCTGCTCGGCCTATGTAAGTGTTATGCAACTGTTTAACATTCTGTGAACCGCTCTGCTCTCTAGCAAAAAGTTAGAAGACAGCATTGATACCAGTCACTTATATGTCAGTGAATTATGAAGCTACACCTTGGAGACACTAGCTTAGCATAAAGATTGTAACAGGCCCCTTAGACCTGCAAGACTGTTTCTTGGTCTGGAATGATGATATCCATCCATAGCCACCACTCAAACTCTTGGATTAACATGTTGTGACCTCCTGGAAAACTTTTTACCTTTGGACAGATCAAAGCTAGCTGTTCCCCCTTGTTTCCAATCTTTGTGCTGCACTAAGCTAGCAAGAGTATCATTTTTAACAGAAGGATATAAGGGTGCTATTGATTTTCCACTTTAATTCTTGGAGTATTACTTCAATACATTGAATAAAACTGTTTGAGAAGGACACAAATGTATGTTTTTCAATCTCTGCTTGAGTGTTTGTGTTTTTCTGAGAGAACATTTGCAGGGAGACTCACCCTGGGTTTAAAAGCGATGAGTTTGAGAACCATTTCCACAGTGAAGACAGCAGTGAAGACCATATTAAGAATGTCCATCACATAGTTAAAGAGCGCCGACTGACCGTAGTGCTGAAAAATGGAGATAAAGAGGGACCATGAACAACACTGAAGAATAGGGAGATGCTGTTATTTTGACATGCACTTAATACATTTTGGACTAAACAAGAATGTGATCAGCAAGAAAGAAATTTAAATAACAAATCTATACAGTGTTTAAAAATGAAAACTAGCATTACAAAGGTTGCCTTTAAAAGCACTGAGTGCATATTCTTTATGGAAGTACAGTATTCTTCATATGGTTCTGAACGCTGAAAGAAAGAATATGGTGAAAATTGATGCTGAGTGCTGAGTTTCATTAATGTCTTGATATTAACACTAGATGGGGTCAAAGTAAAACAAAATTAAATTGTATATGCAGTACCTGGATAAAAAACATTTTTAGAGACTAATTAATCCATGCTGATAAAAATATGTTTTAGTTCTTTAGACGCAGGCTAGTGTTTCACGCTTTATTATATAGGCCTAAATGAACTTGACCTCAGATGCATACTTGCATGCATGTACATAAATAGTACGTATGTACACAAATTTAGGACTTCAAACAGTACGGCTACTGAACAAACCTTGCTGTAGACACAGGGCTGTTCGGTCTTAGTTGCATTCGTTTTGGTTAGTAAATACTGTTTGATTTCTTACCTGCACAGCCAGGCAGAGTGTGTTGAGCATGATGAGCACGAACATGATGTACTCAAAACCTGTGGAGTTCACCACATACCAGAACTTGTACTGGTAAGGGTTCTTAGGGATGTACCTTCGCAGTGGACGTGCCTTAAGAGCGTACTCCACACACTGACGCTGTACAGAAATATACAAAAACACACTTGATGCTCTCATTTGAATCCAGCCTATTTATACGAGTCACAATCAGCTTTTCGGTGGTATAGTAAGTCTTCTAACTCAATAAATAAGTCTCAGAATAAAATATTTAAGTATTTTCAGTCCTTAACACAGCATATTACATCAGCATATCTTAGGTTATCCTTTAGTTCCCTTTACTTTTTGACCTAGGACACACACACACACAAACACAAAGCATCAACATTTTCTCTGAACCTGCTGACTCTGACCTGGTTCTTGTCCAGTTCACAGTTTTTGTACTCTTTCTCTCCTTGCTCCTGAAATGTGACGATCACAAAACCTACAAAGATGTTCATCATAAAGAAAGCGATGATGATGATGTAGATGATAAAAAAGATGGAGATCTCCACACGGTAGTTGTAAATGGGGCCGAGGTTCTCCCTGTTGGAGTCGATCGCCTTGTATAGTAACCTGAGAGGAGGAGAAAGCAGAATGTGCGTGACCCAGGTTCTCTGAGAACAGATCATCTGTTTGGTTCAGTTCTCTCAGTGCACTTTGGGTTTTTGTGCTGTGATAATAGTGAGATATGACTTCTCTGGTTAACATTCTCAAAGCTTTAACTTGGGGATTAAAAACTGTGAAACTTACGCCGGCCAGCCCTCAAAAGTGGACACAGTAAACAGAGCCATCATAGCCATGAGGACGTTGTCAAAGTTGAAATCACTGTTGTGCCACAGTCGTTTGTGGATGGTTGGCTGGTTCACATCTCCATCCTTATATAGGATGTAGGTGCCCCTATGAAAAAATGACATGTTGCATGGAGGTTACGGTTGAAACTAGCATGATGATGATGGTAATCTGCTTTAAAGAAACAACACGTGTAAAACTAACTTGCACTCTTCTGGGCTGGACTTGGCTTCGTCCGTGCAGCGATAAAACTTTCCCTGTGACAGGAAACAACATATTTTTACTCCAGTAATGTTTTTACTCCATCTTAAAACTCTTTATGGCTTTACGTGTAATACTGATTTTTGTCAGCCTCGGTGCTGCTGACCTTAAATAGCTGCACCCCAATGCAGGCGAACATGAACTGGAGCAAAGTGGTGACGATCATGATGTTACCAATAGTCCTGATGGCCACAAACACACACTGGACCACATGCTGCGAGACGGTGATACACAGGTTAATTTATTGGTTTACTACACATTGTGGCATCCAAACTGAGCAGAAACGTCTGAGATTCGGGGTAATGTTGTGATCAAGCTGCAGGGTGAATTGGTGATAAGGTCTCACCTTCAGGCCTTTGGCTCGGTTGATGGCCCTCAGGGGTCGAAGAACACGAAGGACCCTAAGAATCTTCACCACTGAGATGGCCGAGGACCTGAACAATGAAAACAAAAGGACCTAGTGTTAGTATCAATCCAGATTTAAAAGAAAAAAGGATCATCAGACAGGTCATTTTTACTACAAGAACTGTTCTGGGAGCCTAGGAGCCATTTCAGGAAATTAGGAACTTGTTTTTAGACCAGAGGGAACCAGGAACTAACTTTAGCTTTCTGCCATAGCCCTTGGTGCCACTGAGTTCCCTGCTCATGGTTAAATCTTTCAAATAGGGTAAGTTCTGCATAACAGACTGGTGCTGACTATTTTAACACAGACTGCTTACTTGTTCACAGGTTCACAACAGGGAAACACAATGCCCCTAGAATCAGTTCTAGGACAATGGTGGACTATTTATTATAACGTTGCCAGCTTCCTGACCAATGGAAAGAAAAAGAGGTAAGGGCTGTTGATTGAGGGTGTTTGAGTAAGTGAAAGAAGATGAAAGAACAAAGAAAGTGAAAACTAAATCAACTAAAGTGGAAACAAATATCATGGATTGTCCTGTTGGTTTCAATGTCCTTTTCCCACATAAGAATTACATTTTATTTTAATGTATTTGGGACAACACACATTTATCAACATTACTGTAAATGTGACAATTTGAGCCAGCTGGCTAAAAATCTTTTGAAACCTGTAAAGTGACAAACTACATCAACTACATGTTTCCTTTGCATCCATTCTAACATCAGTGTTTGTACTCACTGAATGCCAAAGGAGACGAGGGAAACTCCCACCACCAGCAGGTCGAGGAGGTTGAAGTAGTTCCTACAGAATGCTCCTTTGTGGAGGAAGGCTCCGTATGTCGTCATCTGAGGAGAGAACAGAGGAAGTTAGAGAAGCTAATGACAAAGAAAAAGACATACTTCTTCTGACGCACACTAGACACACATGTATATTTACACGTACGCTCTCATACTTCAGAGGACACAGACAAACATATAGTTCAATGTTAAATAGGAGAAACATATGCTCACATACAGCACTCTCCAACTTGCACACGCGCACACGTCTCCACACTCTTTTAGATCACTCTGGTTCGGGGTGGCGAGCTCAGAGCAGTGAAACAGGAGGCTAAATCTACCATCGCCACCCCCACGGCCCTTAACTACATGAATGTAGTAGTAAGTCATTCATTTCGCAATCGACTATGGGATGAGGCAATAAAACATGCATTTTGTTGCCATGACGTCAGGGATATTTACTACCTGCAAGAGCTCTAGTTATAGTGATTGGAAAGTAGAAATGGCCTTACTGTCACATTCATGTGGA
The DNA here is from genome assembly GCA_008933995.1 of Datnioides undecimradiatus. Lineage (NCBI taxonomy): Eukaryota > Metazoa > Chordata > Actinopteri > Lobotiformes > Datnioididae > Datnioides > Datnioides undecimradiatus. The sequence continues at coordinate 8,723,786 of WARS01000013.1, read as the reverse complement.
CCGTCATCTTAAAGCACATTCCATTATGTTCTTTAATTCAGTTCAGAATAAGGGAAAGCAGCTCCCAATTAAAAAACTTCAGAGTTCAGCAGGCAGAGAAGAAAAAACCAGCCAAAATAACTCTTCTTCAAATAATAAAAGTAAAGGATTAATTTTCCGAGTGTATGTAAATGTGGAGCCTCGCAGAGAGACGGACAGAGGAGGGTGCTAACTGGGAGCACTGGAGAATTTGAGTTGAAACACCGATGGGCTTAATTTTGCCACAAATGGCTGCAGACGCAACTCCACATTTCTATGCACTCAGTCAGGGAAAGCAGACTGAACCATGCTCGGCAGGAACATGGTTGGTTTTGCCCCCTCTTTTATGGATAATCTGAGGAGCAGTCAGTACGAGAGGCATGGAGTTAGCTTTGACTGGAGTTGACTTTACGTCTTCCAACGCCTCCCTGAACATGACCTCAAACTCAACTTCAGCCAATGCCCAAACAATGTCTGAACAGCCCATTAAAATGTGTTGCATTGCACAAAGGGTTGCATCATGTTTTACATATCTGCATCATCAAAATCATTTCAGCGATGACTGCCCGAATGACGTGACACCCATGTGAGTATAATGTAATGCTGATGTGATGTTTCCTTCCCCCAACATGAGCTCTTTGATTAGTGTAATTTGAACAAATCTTGTGTTTGTGTTAGTGTGTGCAAAGTAGCAACTCCAATATTTAGCTTTGGTTTTTTTTTTAAAAGAGGTGCCATGAAGAAAAAAGTAAATAAGAGAAAGGAAACAAACAAGCCAGGTTGTACTGAGTGGCAGGTGACACACAAGGAGAGAATGCAGCAAGGCTCTCGTTGTCATTTAAGGGGTTACCTTCAATATGATCTCAAATGTAAACATACTAGTGAAGACATAATCTGCATAGCCTAGGACCTGGAAGGCAACGAGACGTTTGGAGTGTTATTGGGGTGAGGTTAGTCACAGCACGGACAGGGGACACAGGGCATTTACCTTCAAAACGATCTCAACAGTAAAGATAGCCGTGAAAGCATAGTCAAAGTAACCAAGTATCTGCAAAAAGCAACGTAGATGTTTAACAAAGACAGTTCATCATGCAGCTTCATACATCATAAGTCAATAAGATGAATGAAAAGAGAAGCAAACATTTGAAGCTTTTTCTGGAAAGAGTTTGTTAAAGTTAAACACAGTAAATTGCAGTTACTTGCAAAACATTCCCAATGACTACTTCCTGAAGTATCAGATGATTCCAGTGCTCGGCATATGTCATAAATTAGCTTAAATCAGTACAGGGCTCTTAAAATGAAGCGTACAGATTATTTGCTTCACAGGACTGCACCAGTGTTTTTGCCTGTTTTAGCTCATAAAATATAAATTGCATATCCTTGCATTGTCCCCAAGTTTAAACCCTAAGTTACCAAGGGAGGGTGTGCATATATGAGCTTAACATACATCACACTTAACCACTTATTGCCTTACTTTCTGCTAAAGTTGTTTCCTTAACGAGGTAATGCAGAAAACCTTTTAAAATCTCCCCTTTATGGTGCATTTAAGGACACTCTGTGATGTGTGAGTCAGCTGCTAAAAGCATTGTATTCATAAGCTCTGCTGCAAGAGAAACAATTCCAAGAGACAAAAAACAGTGTCAGAGAGGATAATGTGAATTTGGTGCTGTAATTTCTTGGATTTAAAAGGTTGCTGTTGAGCACCCGAGCCCTAAATCATGAGGGCTAGAACAAACCAGCATGAGCATGGTCACCAGATGTCACCATTAAATTTGGACAGCCCCTATCTTTAAGCATTTATCCTAGTGTCCTGACAGGAGCAGTCTTTGTCCTGGTAATTACACCTGAATGTATGTTTCTAAAAAATAAACTGCAAGTAATATTTTTGCAATGTGTTGTCAAGGACAGGATAGATGACCCAGATGAAGTTAAAGGTAAAAAAAAAACCCTCTGGATTTTCTCTGTTTCTGCTTTTTTCTCTTTTGCTCTCTTGAAAGACTAAAGGAGAGACACAGCATCAGCGGACAAAAAGTCTCAGCAGAGAAATGACACAATCTTTGATTTATAGGCAGATTAGTGGAGTGCAGACTCACAGACACAATCCATAAATGTCTTTTTCATGCTGGTGAAATGATATTATTGGCACCTGTCTGAAAATAAATCAAAAGGAATAATTTGCTTGCTGCCTCATTTATTGTGATATGTACTGAAAAACACTTTAAATCCTCCTTAAACAATGAGAACAGATTTCACAAAGTTGCTTCTGTCTTGGAATAATGTTAACTGCTTGATTAAAACATAAAATGTCGGGAGTGATGTAGAGTATGCAAGTTAAAATAAATGGGCTAAAACATGCAAAACCACCAGTTTGGTCATTTAAGGGGACACAACTGCATCTCTAAATGCTAAACTCTAAAGAAAAGTGATATAAAATAATGTTAATCCACTTATCTTTGCTAGTTAGAAGACATACATTTCTATTGAAGGTTTGTAGACTTACAATATTGCGGGCTGAGAAGTTTCGGATAGGATCCTCAGCAGCAAGCGAGACTGAGCTGAGCATGATGAAGACCAGGATGAGGTTGGTGAATATGTGATGGTTGATGAGTCTGTGGCAAAACACACGAAACCTGCAAGACAAAAAGAAACATAGAGAGAACAACGTGTGACATGAGTCACAACCTGCATCTGTATGTCTCTGCACTGTTAGCATGTGCAAAGCGGGCATGGTGTGAAAGTGCTACTGACGGGTTTGTGCTGCTGAAGATAAAGAAGGCGCTTCCCTCTGGGATGGGAGTGATCTTCTCCTTCTTTACCAGCTCAGAGATGACCGGCCGTGGCCCCGATGGAACTTCTGGATCTTCCTCCTCCGCCGCAGTGTCGTCATTGTCCTCTTCTTCCTCCTTATAGACAAGCAAAGAGGCTGTCAGTGAGTACAACTCCTCGTACTGTGAAGATCAGTTACTGAGAAATAATTAAGGATACCTTTTCGTCTTTCTCGTCATCCTTTTTGTCCCTGTAATAAACAAAGATAGTGATGTAAAGGGAGGAGTTATGCGCATGTAGAGCTCAAACATTTACAATAACATTTGTCACAGAGAGATGTGGATAGAGCTTAAGCTGTCACCCTTTCTTGTCTCCTTCATCTGTGTTGAGAGACTCAGCATCTGCCAGGTTGTCCACAGCGATGGCCAAGAAGACATTCAGGAGGATGTCTGAGCAAAGTGTTCAGTGAAGGACAACTCTCCCTGCTTATTGTTTCATATTCATCACATTATACATGTGGGTTGACTCAGGGATTCAAGCTTTTAACAGTTTCAGGTGTGTTTGTGGCAGACAGAGGATACAGTTTCCACAGATGAAGAGGATGATGAAGTAAAAGCACACAATCATCCCAGAGGAGGAAGGTCCTCCGTACGCCATGATCCCATCGTACATCACAGCGTTCCAGTCCTCTCCCGTCAGGATCTACAATCAATCACAGTATTAGTGTTGTGGAAGGTGTGTCTGTAATGTGTGTCTGTAATGTCCACAGAGTGGCCACAGTAAACCTCTCACAGCCGCTGCAAATGCGCAGAGATACTGGGAGGTGGGTGTGCATGGCAGGCCATAAGTTATCGTCCTGAATTAGATTTCCAGCTTATATTTATTTACACTCAGGTAGTAAAGAGAACAGTTTTAGGAATTGTCAGCAAAATTAAAACTGGGCGCTTCAGTGACGTAAAGCAACATACTGTTCCTGACCTGAATCCAGCTACAAATTCTTGTTTGAGAGTAGAATTTATCCACTGCTTTGTCTGTGTGGCCTCAGTCAACACTGGATATTTGATACTGACATATTATGCAAGAGTAATTCATTATAATTTAGAATGAATTTATAATTTCAATATAAACACATAAGTTCAACAACAATCTTATACAAATCCCATTAAATCTGGTTTTTGTTTGGTTATTTTTTACAGCAATAACTTTTAGTGAGCGAGACATCTCACAGTTAAAAAGAATCCACTTGTTAGTGCGCTCTAGTGGACAGACTCTGTAATTGCCACAGTTGTTCTGAGTACAAAGATGTCCAACCTAGTTTGGCATTTCTGTACTACAGCAATGACATGCATATCATACTGATATATGATTAAGCTAATATCAGCCCATATAGCTGAGTTGCTGATCTATGTCTTGACTCCTAAATCTTCGCCAGTCTGTGAAAGCTCTGACCATAAATCTTTCTAAACCTAACTTTATCTGCACTTTCAGTGTATTTTCCAACAAATGCAACAATGTTCAAATGCAAATGTTCTGACACGAGAGTATAGTTATGTCATAATCTGAACTGTGTTGGACTTTTAATACCTGAAACACAGTGAGAAGGGCTTGGGGAAAGTTGTCAAAGGTGCTCCTCTTGGTCTGTGTCTCGTCAAAGTTGAACTTTCCACCAAACACCTGCATGCCCAGCAGGGAGAAGATGATGATGAAGAGGAAGAGCAGCAGCAGCAGGGAAGCAATGGACTTCATGGAGTTGAGCAGAGACGCCACCAGGTTACTGAGAGACTGCCAGTGACTGTTAAAAAACATGGAGAGGAGAGGCAGGTCAGCCGCTGAACCCCACACACACACATAAACACACACAACTCAGCATGATAACAGTCTTACCGTGTGACCTTGAAGATCCTCAGCAGGCGGACGCAGCGGAACACAGAGATACCGAGCGGAGACATGATTTCCAGCTCGACCAGGATGGTTTCAGTGATTCCTCCACACACCACAAAGCAGTCGAAGCGGTTAAACAGTGAAACAAAATAGGCCTGAAGCCCAAGACTGTACATCTTCACCAACATTTCACATGTGAACAGGGCAAGCAGCACCTTGTTGGCCACATCTGGAACCCAGAGGAAAAGACTGAACTTTAACAAAACACAAATAAATGAAAAGTGTCAAGACTTTGTTGAACTAGTAATGACATGAACAATGTCCAGAATGATTCCTGCTGTTAAAATACTGAGAGATCGTAAACCTCTGCACATTTAGCATTGAATAAACATATTATAAACAAAACACAAATACATAAAACTTAATCATCAACTTAATCTGCATCTGATTCTAGATCTGCATCAAAATTGTTGGTGGAAAGTAACTGAGTACATTTACAGTTGTACAGTTTCTAAGGACTTGCCCTACTACTTTTGAACAGCCTTAGTTACTTGTTGCTGCAGATTTAATTTATTAATATAAACTATAAATGAACTAATAAATGATGATACAGCATCATAGGTTAAGCTTGACGTGTTGTGTGTATTGGAGCTCTGCTCATACCCTGCACTTGTGTCAGCCACAGTGGCTGGTTGTAGTGCTCTGATGATATGGTGAGCGTGTTGAGGAACACCAGGATGATGACCAGCCAATAGAACGGCACCGATTTGACAGCCAACCGGCACTTCCTGCGACAGAACCTGTTCCAGCGGCGCCAGCGCCGACTGCAGGAGGCGAGAACTACGTCAGTTAGAGCAGTACCGCAACAAGAGCACAGCATCTGTTCAAACAGATTATAGTGTCTGAACAATAGGATAACTACATCACCACAGGCCTTTTTAAGAGAACCACTGTAGTTTGTTTCCAATTATAATAAGAAAGCAGAGGAGTGAGGGGGAACGGCCACGAGGGAACTGCATCAATTTTTTTTTTGCAAGTCATACTGTGCAGTAAATGAGCTGAAAAATACTGCGTAAGGCTATTCTCTTAAAATACCGTACGGTACATGCTGACTTTATAAAAGCCGTTGATTTATCATCCCCAGTAGAGTCTCATTATAATACAGTAAAATGAAAGCCAAGCACTAACAAACAAAAATCTGTACAATCTAATGCAGGTACGGATACTATGGTAATAAGCTACATTATGCATTGTGCAGAGACACAGACTCACAAATATACTGACCTGAACTTTGACTTTGAAATTTTTTGACTGGAAGAAAAAAGAATTGATCAAAGTTTACAAATGCAGGTTTGACAGCGGTATTGTTACCTGTTTTGAGTTAATTGACAGCAACATAAAAATATTGTGTAGCTGTAAAAGTCAGAAGCATTACAGGGTTTGAAGACAATACAAACTAAACTAAGTAAGTGAGTTTAGCACAAACTAAAAGGTGAAGAATTTAGCTTCGAGGATAAAAAGTGGCTGCTAGTGCTGAGAGCCTGTGATGTGACAGACTGAACTCTTCAACAAGGGTCACCCCCGAAATGAAATGTGTTAACTGTAAACGTACTGCAGTTTAAAGTAATAATGGTGGTTGTGTTTTTCAAAAGGCTTGTTGTGCAAAGTGCTTTATGGGCTCACCACAGAGGTCCGCAGCATGGCGTCTTTTCATCCTCCCCGTTTTGATTCTCGGTGTTCACAGACTCTGTTTCACTGGCTGGAACGCTCGCTGCGGCAGCAAATAAAGCAAACGTTTACTAAAAAGGTTGCCATGAGCTCTTCGCACGGACACAAAATTCTTCAGATGAAACAGAGTGCGGTGCAAGGGGGAAAAGGAGTGAAAAGAAGTAAAATGAAGAGTGCCTGCATCACATCAGGCAATTCTGACAGGAAATTCTTCTTGACACACTGCAGTACCTAATCTAAAAATCAGCTAAGTTAAAAAAAAAAAGTATTAAACTCTGAAAAATACATATTGGTGCATTAAAGTGATTTCATATTGATTTAAAAGAAGATTGGAGTGTTTTAAACGTCCAACGCCATGTTGCAGCTGCAAAACTTTCAACCTCACAGAAAATAAGGAGCCAAGTGCTGTGACTGTGCATCACTGTCATCATTAGTATCATTTACCAAGTGCTGAAAGGGAGCTGACATGGGACAGGCGAGTGGACAGCTGCTCTATGAGGGCTGACTGACGGAGACAATGAGGAACAGAGGGGAGAAGGGAGCAGGCCGTGGAGGACAGAGCTCTTAAAGCTGTCTCGGAAATGCTACACTCAAAGTAGCGCCAGCGCTTTGGAAAGACTGTCTGTGCAGACAGATGATGATTAAATGTGTGAAACGTCTCTGTACTTTAACTCATATGAGGAAGCGTGGTGTGTGCTGCTGCTTAGCTTATGTAGACGTGTTGGCTTTGATTCCTGAGCGGTCGGACAGCTCTCAGCTCTGAAAATAGTGCTGACTGCTGGAGTAGTGATCTGGGTTTAGCCCTGTTTCCTATATTCATACTGAGCCCCTGCTTTTGAAATGGGACATGGGAAGGAAACGAGGCTGGTGGCTCTTAAAACCAGCTGCATTTCCACACACTCCATCTCCACTTCCATATCACACTCATTTAGTGGATAAACAATGTTTTTGTTTGATTTGGGACAAGTAAACCTTTGAAAAAACAAAACAGGGAGGAAAGAACAGAAAAACGCTGTGACGCTCGGACACAACAGGCTGGACACAATAATAAAGCACAAAGTGATGAGCTCTTACATTAGGTTGCACACATGCACACATCAACACACAAACACACACACATAGACACAAACATACTGTAAACACACACACACTAACTCAGCAGTCTCCAACTGGAATTTTACTTCCAATGCTACTGACCTTTTGATTAATTTCCAAATTGTAAGCAATCTAATCTACTGACCAATAATCAATTAAGTATTTGTGTAAACAAATTGAAGATTCTTCACTAACAGACATACTGACATTTGATTTTTTGTTTTCTCATAAGATGGAAGACAGGGCAGCAGCATGGTGACTAAAAACAACAAATGGTAAACCTAAAGTTATTCATAGCTTTTCTTAGTCACTGAAATTACTTATGGTGTATCAATACAGCAGCTCTAACATTAATTCTACTCCGTTTTTGTTGACACTATCAGAAAGGTCATAACTCTACTTTATATTTATTTGTGAGGTCATAGTTGGTGGTGGTCGTGCACTGGCATGCATTACGCTGAAAGGTGGTTCTAATATTATTTGCCAACAACGTATGCAAATGCTGTCGCCATATTATTAGAAACACCTCTCAAATTGCCTAAATATTACCTAAATAAAACTTGTAGTTAAATTAAAACCTTTTTGATGGTGTCAATCATAACTGAACAATATTATATTTGTAATGGCAGAACTGATGGCAGAGTTATAAGTAACGATAACTGAGTTATTGTATTGGATCACATTAGATTTTACAGGCATACCTACCAAAGTGGCAGGTGAGTGTATGTTGAGGCTTTTTAACTTGCCTCAGCATACACTCACCTGCCACTTGCCTTTTAGTATGACATTTAGTATGGTGCGTTAAGTGTCAGCTCATTAGGGCCAATTTCTACATTTAGTATACGCTGTAATGGCAGTATTACAGAATATTGCAAAATATTTTACTATTTTAAAATTTATATTAAAAAATCCACTACTGACTGAGAGCTGGCAGTCATTTCTATATCAGATTAGTTTGAGTATACGTACACACTTTCACATGTGCACACACACACACGCACACACAAACACACACAACATAAGAGGTAGAGAACACCAGAGGGAAACCACAGGATTTACCATGAGTGTCGGACGACTGGCTGAACCACCCAAACCTTCCTTTCTTCTTCTCAGTAAGGTCAGCCAGAGTCACCCCTTCATGTGAAATGCATGCAAATCCATGCATTCAGACACAACGGCACAGCAGAGAGACATGGGGGGCGAGAATGGACTGCCATCAAGATGGGTCAGAGCAGACAAGCACCACAGGACAACAACAGTATTCAAAATATCGATATCCAACAATGACAAGAGCAGCAGGAGCCACAGGGGCCGCAGACACTGAGGAGGGCAGAAGAACAACATGGAGAGCTGTTAGTCACAGGAAGCGCCTGCAGGTGACGTGGCCCGGTACTAACGTGTTACAGTGCAAATTAAAGCATTTGCATGTTAACATGTCAGTAGGGGCTCATGTATCGTCGACAGACACCAAAAGCCGGGATGGATGTTTGAGAAAAGCAGCATGGACCTGCCTCCTCGTAACACAGAACCTCCACAGCTTTAACTAGGAGTAAATGTTTGCCGCACTGAAAAACTGTATTCATGAAGAATAACTGCAGGAAAAGACAGGTGGGAGGGGCAAAATGGACATTAAAGATGAGGAGAGATCGTAATGAGCAGACAGAGAGCAAAAACTAGAGATGCTGCTTTCAAACTATAAGGTGAATCAGTTTCTCTGTTCTGCATCGTGTGTGCTGCTTATATAAAGAGGATTTGGATTAAGAGTTTTTCCACTGCTCAAGTAATATCATTTTTTTCCGCTTTTTCCCTTCTCAGATAAACTCGAGCGATGCTCACAGCGTGCTCCACTTCCACCAGTGACATATATTGAGTGTGAAGATAAAAACAGCTGCTTCAAACCCCCTTTTATATATTTATATCAATAGCTTATCTCTCAGACAATACTTGCCTCTATGTCTATATGCAGGTATGTAACTAACCACAACAGAAATATTGTTAATAAATTTGCATTATTCATGGAAAATGCCCTCAGCAAGGATTATATAAATATGTTAGAAGACTTCTTTTGTGATTAATGTGGCGTTAACGACTTTTAACTTGTTTGATGCACCTGCTTCACCTTCCCCTACACTTCCATTAATGACTTTTAAATATGTTAATCAGGCCCGCAGAAGACTCACATCAGGAGTGTTTAAGAAAATGGACCTTTCTTCTCCTCCTTGATGAATTTCATTCTGCATGATTGTTAAAACTTGATGCAAAACCATTGGGATAAACCCCTGGAGTGTGATGTTTTATAGTGTAGCTCTTTTTTTTTACACCTAATTAATACTCTGTGTCTGTGCTAGATATGTCCCAACATGATTGACCAGTTATCTGGGGCAATAATAAAAATAGAGCACTTTACACCCGAACGCTGGACGCAGGAATAAAATGGAAAAGAAACACAAAATCTGTTCAAAATTATGTTATGGGAAAACATTTCTTCTCAAAGAAGAGATCTTTTAGCTAATTCAGTGCCTTTTTTTCCTTACAATTATACATTTCTGGAGTTTCCTGCTTTCAGTTTGTGACTATATAAATATCAGGTCTAATTATAGTCACAGAAGTCACAACCCCCTCAAGCCAACACACTGCTGGATGTTTTCCTTAAGGTAGCGGGAACAGATTTGACCAGTCTGCTGTATTAAAGGGTACCCATGATGCCACCACAGCATTACTATTAACTGAATACAGGGGGAGCAGGAGCAGGTGCTTACGGTTGCGCTTGCTCTCCTCGTCAGCCTCATCCTCGTTGTCGGGGTCAATATCTTCAGCCTGAGTGATCCAGTCCAAGTAACCCTTCAGATCCTCCTCCAGCTGCTGTTTCTCACGCAGCTTCTGGAAGTCTCCACGAGCTTTGGCCTTCTCTCTCTCTTTGGAGAACTCTCTGGGTTTGAAGCACACGTGAACAAAACACGCACATGCGAATACACAGGAGTGCGTCAGTGACCAACAACACGAGCACACAAAGAAAAACTTACTTTCACAGCAAACAGCAAAGATTTTTGTTCAGATGAAATGGAAGCCTGTGATTGGTATTTATCACTGCACTGAATAAACACATCTATTTATGCATTTCCTGTTGACTCTTCATGTCTGTATTCTACTTATTCACATACTTCAATCACAACCTCTCAATGCCTTGTGTGTTTTTGTGAACCCTTGCCACTGGAGGGAGATGTACACCTTTGAAAGACAACAGGACTATATTTAGAGCCTGACAGTACAGTAGCTTATCCTTCAGGCGAGCATCTTAATCATACACAAAAGGCAATTTAGGTAGACAGATGGTTTCAAGAGACATGCAACATTTGTGCAGTGTCTGAATGTATGGATTTTATTAAACAACAGCTGCAGAAACTACAATATGTAGGGATTCAGAAGGCAGAAGGTAAATATATTCAGTGCATGGTGGAATATTGTCGTCATTGAAAAAAATGTGTATTTAAGCTGTGATAATGAAAATGTCAAACACAAAACCAGGATTATTGGTGGTAAAAGGGCAAAGCAGTATCTGTAAAACTGCATGAAGAAAGTTGATGCAGATGATAAATGATGCCAATCTGAAGCTGCCACAGGACAGGAAGAGCGTTTGAACTGACGATTGCGTTAACCTTGTTGACTTTTTCTTTTTTTTTTTTTAAATCAGGCTTTGCTTGCTGGTCAACCATCCACAGTTAATTCTAACTGTAATACCCACCCCCTCTCCACAGAGCTGGGAAAGCAAACTGGGGTTTGAGGGAGCTTAGGGAGCGCAGAGGGAGTGAAGGGCGAGGAATAAGATTAATTTCTCTCTCAGGAGGTTGGGTGGGCTGAGGATGGGGTGGGGGAGGAAATGCTCACTTTGCAGTTGCAGTTGGAAGGACGTGATAGTTTGATGCCAGCAGAGGTCAGAGAAAAACGGCCGAGACAGAATATACGTTTATCTCTAGGTCTTAATCCAGAATATCACTGGTTTGATATCGCAGTATTTTTGTGTAAAGATATTCAGGATCTGTGCATCTGAGTGGCTTAAATCACAAGAATCTGCAGCAAATATGCTGATGTATAGATTAAGGCCACTTCTAAAATGCAGCAAGCAGTGCCAGGATGCACAGCAAACCACTGCATATAGTGCACACTCTCCACACTGCAGACCAAAACCACAGCACAAGTTGCCTCTTACCCACTTAGCACACCCAACACAAGGTTTAACACGAAAAAGGAGCCCAGTATGATTAGGCTAACAAAATAAATCCAAGGCGTTTCCCATCCAATGGCATCGTTGACCTACAGGAACCAAAAGCAGCCGTTTAACCGTCAGAAACACAGAAAAGTACAGAGACCCTCTTGTCTGAAAGCAAGCAGGAAGGCTCTGTCTCTGTAAGTGGAAGGTGCTTACCCGCTCAGCACACCCAAAACCAGGTTAAGCACGAAAAAGGAGCCGAAGATCACAAGACTGACAAAGTACACCCATGGAAGCTCAAAGCCCATAGCATCGTTCATCTGGAGAAACAAGCACCCCCGCAGAGGAAGGAAAGGAGTGGGAAGAGAGAAAGAAAAGAGTGAAATAAAGTGTTAAAGGTAGAAACTGTCAGAAGAGAAAAGCAGAACAAATGTTAGACAAAAGTAGCTTCAGATGAGGAAAAACAAAGATGTTGCAGGAATACTTATAGCATCAAATTGTTATTGTGAGTTGTTGAATGAATTCAGTCATTTAGTCAATCAATCATATCCAAGTGATAAGAGCTGCCTCGGGAAATTATCAGCAGCTTCATCATCAGGATGTCAGTCACATTATTGCTGTGCGTCTGATCCGAGTAGACATTTAAGCTCAAGGCATGTGACAGTCACAGCATATTGAACTGGGAGGGCACGGCGAGAGCACTCACCCAGTACAGCACATCCGTCCAGCCTTCCATGGTGATGCACTGAAACACTGTCAGCATGGCAAACAGGAAGTTGTCAAAGTTGGTGATGCCACCGTTGGGACCTTGCCAGCCCTCCCTGCACTCGCTGCCGTTGATGGGGCATTGGCGCCCGTGCCCTGAGATCGCGCATGGAGCTGGTTCCTCTTCTGCTATCGCATCTGCGGAAAACAGAGTAAATAAACTTTGTTCATAATCATCAGAAGGTATCAGGTGAAACTGATTTCATCAAGTCCTCACCGTTTCTACAGTTTATTCTTATATCTCACCAAGCTACTTTATCGTTTTCCATTTGACCCCACCCCCCCAACCCAAGCTCTATCCTTCGTGCAAGACTTCAAACTTGAATCAAGAAACATCTCAGTTGGTGTTAGTCTAATGAGCATGCAGGGCAGTGCCATACAAGGGAGGAGGAGGAACAATGATCAATGACTCCTTTTTTTCTGCCTGTTGTCTCAGTAGCCCCCAGACAAGAGGCCACCAGACCATTTAAAGAGTCTCACCATGAAATATACAGGCCTCATCCAGACTGTAGGAGTGTGTCTTTCTGGTGTTGCAGCTAGAAATACTGTACATGGATCATGTTTCAGTCTCCATTTCAGACAAAGTGACTTAAATAAAATCACGCCTGCCTGTCTTGATGAACTGTGTAAAAAAATCCTTTGTACACCTGTTGAGCTGGGCCCACATGCTGCCAGATTAAACAGCAGGTTTCATCGACTCAAGAATCGAGCTAAAATATATCTTGATGTTGCTTGACAATAAGCTGACTTGACTTTATAGGCAAAACAGACAATCAAGAGGACGTTACCTGAGCCGGGAATGTAGCAGGTTGCGTGCATTTTACCGATGAAAAGCTCCAGGCCAATAATAGCATAGATGATGATGACAAACAAGACCAGGAGAGCAATGTGAAGGAGAGGGACCATGGCTTTAATGATGGAGTTCAACACCACCTGTAAACCTGAGCAAGGAGGGAAATGAAGTCAGTATATGACGCTTGGCTGCACACGTGTGAGAATGAACGCACAAGAGATAATACAGCTACAAACATCAATCACTACCATCTAACTTATTGTAAAACACTTACTCTTGTGTTAATTCTAGTGATTAACTCTGCTTGATCTAGTGTTTATTGTCTAATAGGACTCAAAACTGATATTTGACTTTTCAAATTTTTGCTTGTTGGATATTTGGTTTTCATTTTTGGGAATCATTATTTGTTTTTTTTTTCTTTTCATTTCCTTTATTTTTGTAAACAAATGTAGGCTATTACTAAAGGCAAAGCAACAGAAACAACAAAATACTAAACAAAAGACTTAAAAATTACTGCCTTCAGTGTAGATTTCAGTAAATGTAGAACTACATACATTTCATAAAAATGTGTCACATTTGTTTTTTCTGAGTTTGTTTGTTTTTATTACACCCAGAGCTCATGTCTCTAGGGCGCTGATGTGGACGTTATATAGAGGTTTCTGAAAAACGGTCCTCAGGGATGGTGCATAAACCATCTGGACTCATGTGTAACCCTCCAATCTACAATGCAGTGGGTCTAATATATATTATGACCATTATACAATATATATGGAAAATATGTATTGGAACTGGTTTGGAACAGCTCACATGCAAGTTGGTAGTTGGAGCTCAGCAGCTGTCACTACTTACTGGGTACTCCTGAGACCAGCCGCAGGGGTCGCAGCACACGGAAGGCTCGAAGGGCTTTAACATCAAATCCACCTGGTTTACCCCCGTGCCCGTGCATTGACGGATGGCTACTTTCTCCGTCACCTTCTCCTTTCTCCTCTTTGGTCAAAAGCTCCAAGACAACACTGAAGAGTCTGTCAGAAAACAAAGAACAGCATGTGATTATTCTGCAAAGGAAAACACGATCACAGACAACAATGCATTTAAATCTGAATCATAAGGCAACAGATTGATAAGTTCATAAACATAAGTGAAACCATTTCAACAGTCATTTCATTGTTTTGGCCCATTTCAACATTGGCAGCTCCAGCTTCCCAGTGTAAAGATTTGCTGCTTTACTTTTTCATATACGACAGTAAACTGAATATGTTTGTCGTTTGGGCTCATAGCTGGGCGTAAATATGCAATTTGCAGTCATCTTTGGCTCTGGACTCATGTCCATATAATGACAGATCAATCAATAACAAGAATAATATTATATCTGGATCGTTGTCTAACAACGCTTCAGGTGTATCTGCATCAGATACTATCATTGAATCATAATCATATACTAATTTATGATTTCACATGTATATTACAAAGTTTTCCATACCACAAATCAGTTTTCAGTTTGTATATTAGTTTATTTAATTCTTTCCATCCAATCAAATTCTGTGATTAATATTTGCTGTTCTCAAAACAAACATCAAGTAATAAAAACTGTGATGTTCTGACCCTACAAACCAACAATGTCAGTGCAGAGTTGTGATACTGAACATGAACTCAAACAACTACTCATTCACTTCAGAAATGGGCATAAAAGTCTTAATCTATGATTTGTCGCTGGATGTTCCCTCAGCCTGGATAATGATGTCTTACTGGTTACAATACACCTTTAACAGTAACTGAGACAACAGCATTGACTGGTACAAAGTGCTGTCACAAACCTCTTGGAGACACGTCGCTCTAAAAACTCTTTTCCCTGTTTTTGTTTCACTGTTGCTCATCTCTAAAAGCATCGTTGTGAAACCATAATGTAACATGTGTCATCAGTTTACTTTACAGCCACCCACAAACCATACTGATATCACCAGGATACAGTTGGATTAATAAGACCGTCCATATAATAAATACAAAGCATCATTAATGTTAATAGTAAGCATAAAAAATGGTTACTTAACACTGTGTTGGAGGGTTGCTTATATTTAAAATGTTTTAAAAGCTTATTAAATAGTTATTAGCTATATCTTTTTGACTTATTAAGGAGTGACACTGAGAGTGGTCTCAGTCCCAGCTCTCCTGTTATGCACAGTTTAAAGTGTAAGAGCAGCACAGACGTGTCCAGCAGATAAATGCTGTACAAAGAACTGATTTTTACTGTAGTCACAATGTGAAATCAGCAGTGAACGAATGTCTCACCATGAGAGAGGACACTTCATTACAGTCCGTTAGACATTCCTCACCTGGCCAAGAGGGGAAATCATCTCGACACATCACATCAAAGCTGTGGACTAAAAGCAGTGAATGAAGCTGCCAATAGGGGCTGGAAGCAGCTCTGAGGGCCTATACGCGCAGTCTGCTCAGACTTATGTTATACTGAGTCACAGCTGTAAGACTGACCGCCTGCCACTGGGGTTTCATTGCTCACCCAGTCATGTTCAAAAGAAAACCATTCTTCATATATCGCCACCATTTTTTTACTGAGTGTACCTGAGGAGGACAACTTTCACCAGTCACACTGCAGAACTTCAATGTGTCTCCTCACCATTGAGTGAATCATACAGGTGGTTATAAATCTTTTAGCACTTTTACTACAAATCCCATTTCCCGTTTCCCATTTCTGTCCTATATAAATATCACTATCACACTTGAGTCCTAACAAATCAAAACAATTTCTGTATATAAAATCCATAAAAAATTTTACATGTATTTAAAATACACATATTATAATCTTACAGTTTTACAATGTTGACTCTGTGAAAAACATATACTACATATTCAGCAGTTGAAGCTAAAACACATTGAAATGCTTCCTGAAGCTGAGCAGACCTGCAGATTCTTTATTCTAACACACGCAGTTGTTGAATTTACTGTCTAACGTGAATTTGCACAACTACCCTAACCTCATTACTGCTTACCTCTAAGAATCAAACCCATGTGTGAAATTCACTAAAAAGTGACCTCACTGTTACCTTTTTCTTTGTTGCAAAGCTAATTTACATGTCTGACACCCACGTCCCTCTAATACAATGACCTGTTTTATACGTTTCTCCCCACTTGCTTTTTTGACGTTTCTTTTTTCATGAGATTAAAGAAAAGAGAGGTTTTACTGTACCATTACACTCTGAAAGCCTTAGTTTTTTTCCTTGCATTTCAACACTTCACTCTATGTGGAGCATGATTTAAAAAAAAAATAATCTTTGAGCACTTGTAGCCTTTCGCTAACCTCTGTTAAACCACACTATGAACTGCTGTAATCTATAAATACAGAGACATACAAACATATTGTGGGCTGCTGTGAAGTGGACGGACCTTTGACCTTTAACATGAATTCATATAGTCCTAGCAGAGCCATATTGACACAGCTACATTCAACATCAGACCCTGGCAGTTTTATTTTGGCATGGCAGTTCAGTGATTTAGCAGCAACAGTCACTCCTCATAGCAGGAGCAGCCGTCTTTGCATTTGACTGCATGACAGATCAACCCTGCATGCTGCATACAGACAGAGATCTGACCCAGCTACCCACTGGACTGTGTGTGTTGGAGGAGAGAGAGAGAGAGAGGGAGGAGAGAGAAGACGGAAGACAGAGGAAAGAAAAGCTGCGATAAGGATGAAGACAACAAGGAAAGAGTGTGCAGGAGATACGAATGAGGGCAGGGTGCAGTGGAGAAGTGTAAAGCATGAAGTACAACCATTTGAGAGATCAAAATGGAAGGGAGAGCATAAGACAGAGCTGATGAGACAAAGCAGAGCAGGATGGGAGAGTGTGAGCGAATGACAGTCAGTAAGAGGAAAGGAGAGGGAAAAATGGGAGGGAGTGTTGGAGAAGAGATGAAGTATGGAGAGATGGTGACTCACTCCAGTGGTGGTAAAGCTCTGATTTATTCTCTCTGTCTTTTCTGGGTCATACACTGTGGGTGTATGAGGGTCTCTATTAGCACTTGGCCGCTTGGAGCAGAGGCTTAAGCAACTTTAACTTAGCACTGACTGCCTCTCTGAGATACACTGTAAACTGCAAACTGTCAAACTGAGATCAAAGTGCAAATCCAAACCCCAAACTGAAATAACAAAAGCTTCTGACGTTGTTTGGATCAGCTGACATGATGCTCATAAGAGCAGGCCATAGCTTTAATTTAATTCATTATACACGTATATGTTTACAATAAATAAATCAAATTTAATTAAACAATTGAATTGGAGGACTTACCCTATGACGACAATGACGAAATCCAGCATGTTCCAACCGTTTCGCACATACGCGTTCTGGTGCATGACCAAACCATAAGCGATAATCTTCAGAAAGGTCTCAATTGTGAAAATGATAAGGAAGGCATACTCAACTGTTTCCTGCAGACACACAGGGAAAACAAGAACAATGGATATTTAATAGGAACCAGATGTAATGGATTATCACAAACTAGAATCACTGTTTTGTGGTTGTTTTCCTTTACCAGCAAATTGCAGTTCATATTCATCTCTGCACAGACTCATGAAATATATGTAGTGAAGATAAATTACCATGGTGCAATGACAAACACCTAAAGCTCAATACCAGCAAAACCACTGAGCTGCTGCTGGGCCACAGTGATTCAAATATGAATATTGCTACAAAGATGCTTCAAATTCTCAAACCTTGATGCTTCAGACACCCGTTCAGCCTGCAGCACAGATGATCTCTACAATCAGCTACAATCAAGTTTCAAGATGGACACCAAAGATCAGTGTCACCAGTTCAGTATCTGACAAAATGTGATATATGTTCACAATCTCCCCTTTTGTTACTGAGTTACGGTGTCAAATAATGACCTTTGACCTTCTGAATATAAAATGTCATGACTTCATAATTTAATCCTATTGGACATTTGTGTAAAATTGATTTGTTGCCAAAATCAGGCTTTTGAGGTCACAGTGACCTTTGACCTTTGACTTCTGACCACAAATCAGTTCAGCCTTGAGTCCAGGTGAACAGTCCTGTCAAATGTAATGAAATTTCCTCAGAGTGTTCCTGAGATATCGCTGTTGCTTATGCAGAGGCATTAACAGTACAGTGTGTTGACACACACAGATGAACAAATAAATCGGATGTGAACATTTTAATCTCTGTAGTGTCGAAGAATGGGCTCAGTGGAGTTAAGGCAAAGCAACTTTTGGTGTAATCACCAGGGACGACGATGGAAATAAATCCAGGACTTTACTGGGTAATGCTTTTGATTACAGTCCATAATGTATAGTGTGTACCAGTGCGGTAAACAATATTTTTATTGCGCACTATTGTGACCCTTAATGTTGAAAGGAAATCACCAACGAATGTGATATTTTTGGATCAACTCATCAAACCTGAGAATAGAAGGATGACTTCATATGATCTAGGTCACCAGTGTCACGTGTTGGTATCCTTCATTATTTAATAGGCCAAGTCAGGTTAAAAGGTAAAACACACCCAGTTGTACTGCATCTCTCTAAAATATGGAACAACAAAGTTAAAGCAGAGCAGCAAAATCTCACCTTGATCTCATTCTGATCTGATCTGATTCTCACATTTTCCAACACTTGTCTCTGCACATTTTCACTGAACAATATGAAAACTACGAGGGAATGAGAAACCTAGAGCACAAGAGCATTTGGAGTCTCAGTAAAGGGAAGAAAAGTAGTTTTTTTACCTGATATGTTGTAAGCTTAGAATCATAATGGAAAATGCCAGAACTGAATGAACATGTTGCTTTTTTAGCTACTGACAAAAATATAGTGGATGGACGGCTGCTACAGTTTGTCTCAGAGAGGCTCAGACCCCTCAGTTGTAAATTTTGCCCTCTCTGTTTCAGCTCTACATGTCTATAAAAATTTGCAAAAAAAAATTATAATTATTGTGGCTAACTGCTGTTAAACTGTGGACAGAGCTGTTTGTTGTGTTAATGTATTTTGAAACAGTGGCCTTATGCTATGGTTACTTAAGCTTTCTACTGCTCTTGTAGTCTGAAATCAGTGAATCAATCAGTTGGTACCAGCCCCCTCAGTCACTTCACCCAGGTGCCGGGTATGTGAAGAGCTGACCACTAACATGCAAGTATCTTCTGACAGCATGTGAGATTAAGGTATAATGTTGCTCGGCTTTACACGGGCACTGTCAGCAAGTAGTCTGTTGTTACTCAGCACTGCACCTTTGTGGAAGAAAAAAAAAAAGCCAACGTCACAAATGAGGAGAAAATGGCGCTAAATGGGTGAAAACAGTGATTCACTCCGCTGAGCAACCAGTCAGAGATCTCTCGCTCACCGATGCGTGAATGTATCTGAGAGAGGTTAAAAAAGGGACACACACACTTTGAATAAAATGACTTCTTTAGAGGACATGTGGAGATTAGAACTAGTGATGTAACTCAGCATTGCGTCTTTCTCCGGTTGTTTCAAAGACAGGCAGAACACGGGAATATCAAGCCATCAGGTTGAGGTCGAATGGGAGCGGAGCAGACAGCAGCGACACACATAGCTAGGTAAAGGTGGCATGTGCATGCTGGTTGGGTGAAATGTGTGAGATGCTGGAGGTGGACACACCACGGGGTGACTCAGCTGTTTGGGACAGTCCTGGGACCTCCCTGGACATATGAAACCAGAGAGAGGCCCTCTTCATCCTTTATGCATGAGGTAGTCAACGTAAACTCTGCACACAGGCTGGTATTCATAATATCTGCCCGTCAACACCCATTTAACTTCACACATGGGATGCCCACTGGGTTCTTCTAATACACAACCCAGACAAAAGCTAAAGGCCGCACACATATATATTATCATATACATAATAACTTTCTCTGCCTGAGGGAGCCCTTAATCCTCTGCTCTGTGTGTTCTGTGGACACCATAAAGGGAGAGCACTGTGGGCTGCGGGGCTCGTTTTCCCAACAGTTTAGTGCAGATTGTGAGAAGCACTTAGCCCACAATAAGAGACACAGGCCTTTTTGTGACTGAAGTAAAAGGTTGAGTTAAGCTTACGGCAGCTGCCTCTCTGACAGAGCGCGCTCGGGCCACAGGGAACAGAGAGAACAGAGCAATTCATACAAGTATGGAAGGAAAGTGACAGAGAGACAAGTGAATTTGCAGAGCAAAAGGACCAACAGTGAACTGCTGCTGCAGCAAATTCAGGCTTCAGACAGGTAGCTAACAAGTACGTTAAAAAATCATCCAAAATTTTTCACACCTTTTAAAGAGGTCTACCAAAAACATACTGGGATGGGAACACAATTTCAATAAGAATTCAGAATAAAAATATATTTTTCTCCAGTGTTCACAGCAGTCATTGGGCCATAATTACAAACAGACTGAAACCAGGATGCAATGTGTCCTCAGAACAGTTTTTAGCTCTCCAAGACACAGTAAATTTATGCAAATTGCCACTTCCTGGTTCGTAAAAGCATGTTAAATATAATAGCAAATGATTAGCATTCCCTCTCAATTAACCGGCAATTTATTCAATCATCAGCACATTAAACTGTGAGCAGAAATAGAAAGAGGGAGAGCGACACAGAGAGAGAAAGAGAGTGAGGAAAGAGGCCTTTAGGGATGACCATAAATATCTCTGACTCATCTTAGTTTATTTGCGCTATAAAGACTCTGTACTCTGTACTGTAGTATGTTTCCTTTAAGTATATGTATATTATCAGCAGCAATTAATATGTCCACTTCACTTGCTGCTATTCTAGTTATACATCAAAACATGATACATCATACAGTCAAGCATACACAGATGTCTATGTAGTAAAATGCACGCTAACTGCACACAATAAACACAATAAAGGCGGGACGCCACGCGACATAATACATGTTACCCCTAAACCCATGCAGCCATACAGGCTCTCCACTGCCACAGGGTGAGTGTTCATGTCTACAGGCACGACTCAGTTCCTCTCACACACACTCACAGAGCTCAAATCACCATATGACATAGAATGCTAACCCGCTGAACCATGCATTTTCTACATAACTCGCCATATGAGCGAGCCATGCGGACCGCAGCAGTGTAAACCTATTAAGAATTCAGGTGGGTCTGTGTGCAATGCTCATGAGACTCTTTGTGTCATCCCCCAGACTGCACACAGAAAATCACCACTTAAGCTGTTTGCATGCTGATAAAGACGTGGGAATTGAGACATAAATATACAATAAAACAGCAATTACAGCACCATTGTTCCTGCATTATCATTTATTATTTGAATAAAGCCAGTTTTAATTTGCAGCCTCCTGGAGTGAGACAAACACTTGCAAAAAACAAATTTAAAGGAATGGTCTGACAATTTGGGAAATGCTCTTTTAGACTGTAGACTGTCAGCTTAGCATAAATGCTGGAAGCAGTATGAGACAGCTGGTCCGGCTTATAAAGTCCAAATACAATATCACATTAAAGAGAGAACAATGTCAAGCTTCAGCATGTTGAGAACATCAAAAACAAAGCATGTAATAATGTACAGTTATATTTTAGTGTAGACTGACCCCAAAAACATATGATCGCATGAACTGATGAATTGGTCCTGCACAAAAACTGTGGCTAACTGAATCTGATCTTTGTTATTCTTAACCATGATGCTTTCAAGGGTTACATACTGCGCGGTAAATTACATTGGGTTGAATACAGAGTACACAGTGAATTCATCTCCAGTATGTTTGCCTTATTTGTCTTACCGCAGAGATTCAAAAACACTATAAAAAACAATTTTTAAAAGCAGAGACAATATTATCAAGAAAATACTATAAGCACGGACCGAATGCAAACTAACTAACGACAGATAACAATTTACCCATAAATTAAATGTATAAGTCAACCTGGCAGGGCAGTCGACATGACTGAAGGTCTGTAATAAATCTCAGTGCTTTATGTTAAGAAGCGAAGGCTTGAAGGAGAGGAGCTGAGGCCGTAAAATATCTTCCTATTCAATTACCGACATGACAGTGAGGGGGAAAAGATTGATTATAAAACAAAAGGAATTACTAGAGGTTTTTTTTGTTAGTTATCATTGTCTAGTTTTCGGTTGCTAATAAACAGACTATAACATCAAGCAATTTTTAATCAAATATGTTTATGTTATAAGATCTTTGACATAAAATTCAACAGTCTATCTCTGAAGATGGTTAAGATGTCAAATGTCTGCCAAAAACCTTGACATAAACATTCATACTTGAAAGGCATTTTTCCTAAAACGTTACTCAAATGTCAAACGCAGATTCATTTTCTGACAAAAGAATTGGTTAATTGGCTCATCGTTGCAGCTCCAATATGAGATCTCTCACTAAAATATTGCAAATGCTTTTCTGATCACATGACCACCGGAGTGTTACTACATGTGCGTGTATGAAAAGCCACCTCTGAGCGTGTGGCGGTGAGCCCACAGTCACATGAGTCAGAGTGACATCATGCATGTTTGATATCTGTGTGCGACCAGAGCACTTACAAGCACAGCAAACACAACAAACCAAAAGCAATAATACCGATGTCAAGGCAAGCCATATATAGTACAGTAGACATACAACACATACTCAGCTCAGTGAGACCACGCAGCGGCCAATGCATGACTGTAAACAAACCACAACACAGCAGTTAGCAGTCATGGGACAGTTTGGAGAGCAAAGATCTGTGTCTGAGCATCGCAGCAACGTCGTAATGTCATTTTGCATCTGATTGTGCACATAATGAACAGACATATATTCTGTAGGACTTCCCACTTCACTCTCCTGCTACATCTCCCTCCCCCATGCTCTCTCCATCCCTCGCTTACTCTCTTTCCTTCCCTTGTCTGTATGGATCAGTCAGTGCCATCCAGCCAAGCTTGGGGCGGGGGGGCATTTAGTGCTTCTTCACCACCTACTCCTGCAGGTTTGCACAGTAAATAAGTGTGCTTGAGTGTGCAGTCTATATTTGGGATGGCTGTTCTCGTGTGTGTGTTATGCATTTATGTTCATCTTGTGCATCTTGAATAAGGCCTCCTGCGGTCCAGCTGATCCTACACACAGTTTATTCCTATTTGACCTCAGTGCTCTCTGGCTACTTTTCCCAAGGAAATAGAAAAACACATTTGCGATGTCTCAGTATCTCAACTTTTATTGCTTTTATTGTTCAGATTCATTTGTTCCTGAACAACTGAATACATCTAGCAATAAAACAACAGTGATGAAAGGCCTTATTTCTACTTAACTGTTTCCAATTGAAATGCAGTGACTTCAAAACAAAATAACACATGATGTACTGAACATCTGCTTCTATGCCGTATTCTTTATTGTTCTATACAGCTGGGCCCATGTGTTTATAGTACAGTATATAAATGCGTCTTTGTGTGTAGTGTTTGTGTACACACAGGTTTGTGTGTATGCGTGTGTGTGTGTGAAGCACTGTGGGGGCGGGCAGGGCCATGAGTTGTGCGAGGATGTGGATGTCACTCTGCCAAGGAAAACACTTCAAGTGCAGGTCATTTTCAGTATACCCACACTACCAAGTGAATGTCTCCACAAAGCAAAGACAGCCTCACACTGAACATTTGTTGCATAAGCTTGGTGAGGTGTTAAAGGTACACGACCGACACAGAACTGAACACTAATGTAGTCGATGAATCAAGTTCGTAAACTGCTGCAGCTGTTGGAGGGTCTGGGTTTTACACAGTAACCACTCAGTGCAGTTCAATGGCATCACAGTATTTTATAGCGCTTGTGTGAGATACAGCACGACCTGTGCAGAGCTTGTCTGATGGTCAAAAGGATTTAGTCTGCTGAGGTGGTGAAGAGGTTTTCAAAGTTCAGAAGGTGATGCATGGGCTGTGCTCACTGCAAATCATCAAAGCTTCTCTTGATTACTTTAACTGTGTGAGTTTGCATGTGACAAACAGTGAATCTGCACACATACACTAACAAGAGTATCTGTGCTAATGTGAAGTTAGAATATTAGAATATCAGCATGACGTGAGAAGGAAAGGACGATAGAAGAAGACAAAAACTTAAAATGCGCAGGTGTCTCCATTGCTCTGTCGGGGTTTGTGACCTCACTTCATTGTTCAGTCGCTGCAGCTCTTTCCACTTTGATTTGGTGTCATCCTCAGTTATCACTGCTCGCATGTTAAAATTCATCTCTCTCACCCTGTCGACTTCAGTCTACCTCACCTACACAAGCTGAAGCAAGCGCATGCACACACAACACATACGCACACACATACACAACAGAGAAAATACAAAGAAATATTTAAATAAAACATTTATATGTGAAGTTTATCTGTAGCAAATGGCACAATGACAATGTGGTCCCGTTCACATTATCAGGTTGTAGGACATGTTTTATGCTTCTCTGTCATTATTATTGGAGTATTCGTCAATGATACAACCACTATATGTTTTATAGCAATGCAATGACACAAACACTCGGTTACACTCCAAACCAAAGGCAACGAAAGACAAGAGAGAAGCCAAAGAACACTTGAGTCCAGCTCATGCACTGAGGTGCTCAGTACACGAACCAACAGATCAACAACATTAAATCTTCAAACTGAACTGACTGAAGTGAATCACAATTATCACTAAAAGAATGAATCAGTAGCTTTTAGCAGTGGAGTCTTTGTTGAATGGGACATGCAGTAAGTTTGATCCTCCATTAAAAAAACACCTAAAAGCCTGAGAAAGCTAGAGAAAAAACAAGTCTGTAGTAAAAACAAGGCTGCTGTGATGAGCTATTAGCTTTAGATACAGTGCTTGTATAGGCAAGTTTTGGACTGAATGTGACAGGC
Source organism: Datnioides undecimradiatus (assembly GCA_008933995.1). NCBI lineage: Eukaryota > Metazoa > Chordata > Actinopteri > Lobotiformes > Datnioididae > Datnioides > Datnioides undecimradiatus. The sequence goes on along the minus strand of WARS01000013.1, from coordinate 8,698,695 downwards.
TGCACCACAAACAGACTGACGTACTACTGAACTGAACACTTCATCAAACTTGAACTGGCCTGAACACAATGATTCAAATCAGTGTGGTTCACTCTCTTGTTCTCTCATTTTCGAGGGTGGAGAATTACACCTCAGAGAGTGTATTCATCATAAGTTTACATACAAGGTGAGCAAAGTAACAGCGCAGGACTCCTTATGCAAACTGGGGACAAACCAAAAATAGACTCAAAACACATAACAACAACCTTCGTGCAGTATAGCAGGTACACACTAAAATGTAACTACAGCATACAGCATCCACAGTTTAACAAGCAGCTGTATCTGTATATTGTTTATTACTTACAGCCCTTTTTTATTTTATGCCATAAAATTTAAATAACTGACTAATTTGACTAACAGAGTGCAGTTGTAACTGTAAATTGCCTGTCATAGAGAACTAATTAAGAGTTTTTGGATTTCTTGAATCTTGTGTGGGTTTGATGTAAAGCCCAATAATGTCAGAATGTGCAGTTATGTTCGCTGAAAAGTGGTATTACATAACATTTACATTACAGAAATGTTATCTACATTGAGCATATTTGGGCAAAATAACACAGCAAAGAGGAGCACAGAAACATAAGAATCAATGAATATTTTGTTACTACGTTATATTTGTTGATCATTGCAATGAATTCATTAGAAATCATACATGTTGTTTACAGAGCCTGAGAAACAAGTTCATTAATTCCTAAATCGCCTGCCGTTCCCCTTTAAGACGGCCTGTTCGGTGCACGCGCTCTGAACATGCTTTGCTGTTGTAGTTTATCATGGCTGCACTTTCAAACACTATCCACGCAAAGCTCTGACTCCCTCTGTATGCTCTCTTTCTCTGCCGCTCCCTCACTCACATGCAACACACGCATACACACACTCGCTCACACTTGCACAAACACATGCAGAAATGCACATTCAAGATAACAAGCAGGGACAGTGCTAGTGTGAGCCACAAATGAGCAGTTACGTTAAGTGACTAAACACATACTTCTACCATCATCTCTATGGGAGTCCACAGTCCAGACGTTGCCGCTTGTGCCAGCCATTACATACACACACCACACACACACAGCCAACTGCTTCATCCGTCACACACGTACACATTTACACTCCTCTTTAGACGTGCAGCCAAAACACTGGCACATGAACCTTAGCAGCGCTCCCCATATGAAAATCATCAGTCATCAGTGAGAATTTGAACCGTGGAGTATGATTACTACATCAAAACAAAGTCAAACGAGCAACATTAGAAACTTTCCATACTATGAATGTACAATACACACTGCTTAACAGGCACACAGCCTGAGGAGCACCACAGGGAAATCCAGTACAGCATACGACGGACAACACAGACAGATATAATATAGACAGACAATACAGACATACATATAACTTGTGTTTTACTATGAGCTCTTTGAGTCTTTGAAAGACAAGAAAGACGCTTTATAAATTCAGTCCAATTGCCATTTTGTATTTCTATAAGCATAACATAGGTTGAAAAAACAAGCTGAGGATGTTATTGAGGCACTGACAGAAATCATACATCTCCTTGATATCTGATTTAGCTGATGACGATCTTTGACAAGAACCACTGCAGTCTTGTGGACGCCTTTCGGTGGCTGGGTGTCACACTGAAGCACTTGGTGACGATGATCAGTCAACAGGCATTGGCTGCAAGTCACAAATTTGGCACTGTGGTGGTTGTTGGTATGTATTTATGTCACAAATGTCTTCTTCTCTGTTGGTAGTTGCTCATTTCTTTGGTACTCAGTATGCTCATTTCACACCTATAACAGAGTAGCATGCTAATGTAACATGTACCACATAATAGTACGTCTTTTGTCTTGTGTAACAGGCCTTAGATTCTTATATTGGAACTGGCTGTTGGTGTAAGCTTTAGGGGATAACTGATGATAGATATGCATGATGAGCTGCTGTGTGTTTGATCCTGTGACAGGAACCTCTGCTGCCTGACGACCTAAAGATGGGGCTGATAAACTATGGCTGCTGTACCTTGTGTGCATTAAAGCTGAGTTGATTTAAAACGTGTAACAAGAATAACTTTCAAGGCGCGGCATCATGGTGCCAATGTACACCAAGACTCGTGCATGGTATGTGACTTTTGCGTGTGTATCGTTGTCATTCTTGTGTGTTGAAATGGGTGTCCTTACTAACCATCAGCCATATTTGGTTTCTGTTTGTTGAACTGATTTATATTCACTCTTCAAAATAGGAGCATGTTGTGTGTTTTATAAGAATGAACATTCATGAAATCAATGTAACATACTTCTACTCTCATTCAAATATGCTGATAAAAGTGCTGTGCTGTCTGTTTGTGTGTCAGAGTAGAAAACCCAGTTACATTACATTACTGTGAGATGACAAGCATGTAAAAGTCATTACTGTAAACAAGCTTCACTTGTTAATCTCAAACAAGGGGGACAGTTGTTCACAATGACCCTCTCCCACCCGCTTCTCCTCTTCCTGCACAAACCAGTCAGTTTTCTGAGCTTGATGCCAAATGTCAACATCAGCCGACAATTTTTTTTATAAAACAATATCTAAAATCCAGACATATAAGATATTTTAAAAAATAAATGGCATCCACGTTTATGATTAACAGTTCCTGTCGTCTTGTACAAACAGCAGTGCCTACGTTTGTTTTTTTTCATTCATGAAAAAAAACTCTTAAAAATGCAGGAATGCTCAATTTTGACAACATCCAAATGTGTAGCTGATTCAAATCTGCCAGTTCCCTGCTGGCGAAACGACCTCTCAATTGGTTTGTGAGCGGACATTTCAGTCTTTACATGTTTGTGTCCTTTTGTCCCCAGTAAAATAAATAGCTCTGCAGCTCCAGAGTTATGCAATGACAGTGGTACGGGCAAACACTACATGATACCAGATGCAGTTCGCTGCGTGTTACCTTACGAAGGATGAGATGTATGAATCATATTCGCCATGAAAAGGTCATTGTTTTGCTCAGCTACCTTCAGCAGGAGCTGCCCGGGGTGTTGAGTCTCAGAGAGATAAGTCAGAAATGACCTTAAAGCAAAGGCAGGAGGGTTGCAGACTATTTGTCTGTCCCCTAGACAAGGTGGGTGCAGAGACACAATCACGTGCAGGGTGAGTTGTATGTGCACTTCTTACTATTGCAGTGACATGTCTTACCAAAGGAAGAGCTATAAAGAAGAGACCCAAGGAATGAAAGAAATAAGTTCCTGACAGGGTTTGTTGTGTGTGTGTGTGTGTGTGTGTGTGTGTGTAGTGTGTCTGCGAGTGTGCATGTGGGCTCACTACATCCTGTTACTCACTTGTGCCTCCTGGTGGTAGCAGGACCCCAATCTTTTGCCCTGTGTTCCGCCTGAGGAGGAAATTGCTTTCTATTTATAATGAGCTGCTGCATTTAACCAAGCCTTACTAACAAGACGGCACACTCATGCTATTAAGGCCTCTGTGACTTTGCAGCATTGCCCTGCTCCAACACACAAGCAGCTCTGCACCACCTAGGCACTGTGTGCACACAGTGTAGCGCAAGCAGACGAAGAGATTCAATACTTTTACCTTTCAGGAGTTCATGTTAAGTGACAATGCGCTAAGTGAACTGTCTACACACCCACAAACCTCTAAGTCAGCTTGTCTGTATAGCAGGGTTTCAGTGTCCCTTTGTGTTGAACGTTACACCACGTCTGAGTGTGTCACTGAGTAAAAAACCTGCTTGCAGCCTAGTGATATAATTTGATCCTTGCTTTACACATCAGGGCTCTCAGCACCCCAACTCAGGTTTCATATCAGCCCCTAGTCCACCTGTGAGGCTGCAGAGCAGAGCGGTGTGAAATGGCAATCTTCACTACAGCTTTACCTGCTGGCTGCTTTAGCGAAACTAGCTCAGCATTTTTGTCCCTCGCGCTCCTCCTGTGACTACACCGTGAGTTCTGTAGAACAACAAGGCCAAGCTGGCCACCTGCCCTACAAAGTAATCTATTGTTCAACCTCTGCTGAAAAGGGAAAGAATGCATTTTTCTCTGGTATCTGATTTAATGTTGACACTGCAGAATTAAACCAAAGTCCTGTGCAAGCAATGTAACACACTTGACAAGTATCTGTATCAGGATCAGCAGAAAAAAATAATGAAGCCCCGTTAGAGACAAATCCATAGAAGCTCAGAGAAGGAAGGTTTGCGTTTATCAAAAACTTAAGCTTTGTCCTAGCTTTACTGAAAGAAACTACATTATGATGAAGATGTTTCATATCTAAGCGTCAGCATGTCCTCTCATCTTAGCTTAATGATGAACTTCATGAAGCATGAAAGCTGCATCAGTGTCGGTGCTCATCTGATAAAGGCACTGCATAAAAAGACACTCATGTTAAGAGGAGAGTGGCACCAGGTACATTAGAAAAGAGCAACAAATAGGTTCAGACAACAGACATAATGAAGTCATCATTAAAGAGTGTCAAACACATGGTCACACTTACAGCTCTGGTTTGCAAAATAGAGGCTGAGATCAGGTGCAGAAGGGTTTCTTTTCTATAACAAGCCTATTTATCTAGTTTGATGCCTTTTGATCATTACTGGGGTCAAATTGATGTTTCCCTCTGCTAGACAGCCTTGGATGTGATCTGAACAAATCAAGGTAAAGCTTTGAACATATGAGCAACATATGAAGTGTATGCAGTAAGGCAATGCAAAACTGTAAAAAGATATGAGGTTTAGAGGCTATATGAAAACCACCAGTAGCACCAGTGTGAAATGAGCACCTGTCAATGCACACGGTCCCTGATCAGAGTGGGGCATACAGTAGTGAGTGGCATCTGTCACTGAGCTTAATAAGGTCAGTATGAGCACCCATTACAGGTTTGATTGGTGCATCCATCAGCCTTGGTTTGTATAAGCACAAAAGAGTTTTTTACTCAAGTCTATATGAACAGCGTTTAAACTCTCTTGTTACTGTACTAGTCTCATTACAGGAGCAGAATACAATTGTTTCAAGCAACACTTTCTCTAACCAGCTTCACAGAATTTTTCCACAGCCTTGTTATATATTTCTTATGAGTATGCACATTTTCTTCCAGCCATCACAATTAGGGCAATCCAGATCTTTCAAACCTCACTCCCAAACTGACCCTGACAACATACTGCACTATATGTACTGTAATACTGTATCAGACGCTGTAACATCCCAGATGGCCCACTTTCCTCTGATGCACCACCACTGTGTAAACAAACACCCTGAGGTCACCCTCTAGGAGGTCGAATTGAGAAGCAGCACACCGTACTTCTCTAAAGTAGCCCAGACACGCTTTAAACCAAAGCTGTAGCTTCTCATTGCACAGTGGGTTCAGCAGAAACACTCCCGCCAGTCTTTTACAGCGGGCTGGTAACCTTTCTCTAACATGCTCCTGCTCTCAGACAAAGCTTTCAAGAACATCCAAATGTCTGCAGACACGCTGTATAAGCTGCTCATGAATCATTAAACGCTACAGCTGAATTCTGCTCATGTAAGGAGCATATTTCTGCGTGTTTGTCTGGGTTCTGGAGAGTGCACTCGTGCTCAGCTGTGGAACAATGCTTACAACACTACATCACCCATAATTCATCACACAGACATAAACGCACAAGGTGCACAGAGTGGTGCAATGACGAGAAATTCTAAAAATAGAAAGCTGAATAAAACCTCTGTACAGGGAAACTATGACATGATAAAGCACCAATGAGGATAGTTGTCAAAGTGTTTCTCTGTGTAGGCACAGCAGATACTCCAAATCTGCATGACAAAGCAATCTGTATGCAACATCTTGCCATTACTGCAAAATTTCTGGCTATATCTTCATCGCGAGAGCGCGATACAATCAAACTTTGTCACATGAAAGAGGATTATGAAATAAAAACATATTTTTAAGCTTGTTTTTCTCCTTCTCACAAACATAGCACAAAGTCTCTTCAAGTTATTTCGTAACAAACAATTTACTGTACAGATAGCAGCCCTTAATTCAAGACAGATGATAAGAGATTTTAACTACGAAAAGAGAATATCTTATAGAAACAAAGCAGGGCAACTTGCACCGGCTGAAGACAGTATAAAGAATTATAATGACATACACCCGCTACTCACCAGGTCATGATTTGTGGAGTTGGAATCATCTTCAGGGAAGGGGACATAGACAGCTAAGGCCATACAGTTGGCAAAAATAGCAATTAATATAAATATATCAAATGGCCTGAGAAGAGATGTTAAGGAAAACACAGAAGAAGATAGTATAAAATAGCAAACAGAAAAAGTTAATTAACAATATTAAATGTCTAAATCCTCCACTGTGGCATTTAAACTCCACTACCGTTTGTAACTTATAAACAATTCACAGAGCCAAACAGGTAGTTTAAACATCAGAGCTGCCTGTTCCTGAGTTTTTAATGGCGTTTTCACTGACTGGAGTTTTAAACAGACATATATGATGTGTGTGGTTTTGTTTGGGTTATCTCTGCTATACCTTAGCTGCTATTTAAGTCATGTCATTGCTTTTGCTTGATTGTATACTAGACCCTTCTTTCCCAACCTGGGCTGTAACTGGATACATTTGAGGGCTCACAGTATCATTTTTTAATCACGAGACTTGTTTCAAGGGATTTCAAAAAGGTTGGGAAGATCTGTATTACACGGATGTTATCAATGCCTCTTCTCTAACAAACTGAATCTCAATCTGCAGAGCATTACCGTACAGCCTCTGAAACTAAGAGGCAAGAACCGAACTAAAATTGATTGACAATATCTTGTTAGCTCGACTGAAAACAATTAAATAATGAGCTGTTGCACACTGTCTGCACTGGAGATTGTTTCACAAAAACAACCAACTGACACTGATCACTGGCAAGGTTCTTCCAGCTGTCAGAAACCCACGCACACACACACACACACACACACACCAGTAGTGCAGAGTTACACAAGGCCACAAAGAGCCATTTGATACGGCCACAGCTGCATTTCTCAAAGTGTGCTGTATTAAATCCCCATTGACTTTTTATTCCTAACAAACACACACAGGTGGATTATAAAATGTATCTCTGTGATTCACAGTTTGACAATCTAGTTTATAACATCTGATGGCTTTTGTCACAACAGCATCTGGTACAAACCGACCAGACTGTCACACAGCTGTGTTGTCCCCACGTTGAGTCCATTTCTGCACATACCCTGCAAATATTTTCAATCATTCAATCTTTTGTGTGAGAAACTTGCTTCAAGACCTCTGTTTAACGTCATTTTCTAACTTAAACTCAGACGAAAGACTCAAAAAAGCACATCAACTTGTGTGTGCTTATCCTCTGAATACATGGTGCATATACAATATATTTATCGGTTGTTCAATAGCTGTTCATCATGCTTCATCTTGCATCTATCACGGCTATAAATAAGCTTGTGGAATTTAAAAAACAACATCTAAACATCTAAACTACAAATTCTTTCCTTTCTTTCTCCGTTGACTTTAAGTAGCCTCGGCCTGATTACTTTGAAAAGCTCTCCATGAAAACACCTGATGTGGCAGCCACGTAATTACCACAGCAACAGGAGCTGTGAACAAGTAGGGCTGCAACTAATGATCATTTTCATTACTGAATAATGTGGCAATTATTTTCACAACTAATGCATTAATCATTTTATTCTATTAAAGGTCAGAAAATCGTGAAAAATATCCATCAGAGCCTTCCAGCATCCATAGTGATGCCTTCAAATGTCTTTTCTGACCAGCAAGTCAAAACCAAAAAATGCTCTTTTTGTTCAATAAGCAACAAAAATAAAACATTTAAAATGTTGGAAATTAATTTTCTGTCAATCAGCAAATCAACTGATCATTTCAGCTCAACGAACAAGCATGATGATGATCTCAACAATCAAACATGCACCAACCACCACATAAAGCCACTGTAAAGGATACTTCCACTCCACCAGGCTGATGCAGGCCCTGCGTATGGGATTGTTGAGGTTGAGGCAGAACAGAGCCCTCGGTGGCCTGCTGTTGGCGTTGCTGCCCTGTTTCTTGCTTTTGGCATACTGCTGCCGCTTCTTCTGTGCCAACGCACCTACCGGGATGGTGGTGGATGCTGGGGCAGGCAGGCCGGGAGGAGCGGGTGGTGCTGCAGGAGCTGGGGCTGGGGCCGCAGCAGGAGCAGGGGTGGAGGCGGGAGGGGCCTCTGGGGCCGCGGGGACAGGGTCTGGGGCAGGCCCGTTGGCGCTCATGGTGTGGGCGTGGCTCTGTGAGGAGCATCCAGCAGCATGGATCTGCCAGGGTAGACAGGGAGGCTAAAGAAGGGCAGAGTGGTCTGACCAATGAGCTGGCACGTCACCAGGGGGAGCGACTCTGGTGCTGCTGGCATAATTTGCCTCTAAGAGAGAAAAAAAGGTGAGAAGAGATGTCATCAGTGCACTTTCCGCTATTCCTCACAACAAAAGAAAAACTAATATTGCGTTTTAGTGGCACCACATCACACCTGTCCACAAATCACTACACTGACCTGCATAATGCACTAACACTTTCAGGTTCTTCTGCTTGTCGATAATGCTCTGAATGGCCTTGGCTCATCATACATGTTAGACACACTTAAAAGTTTCTCTCAGGTCATCTGGTCCTGATATTTTCTATCACTCTCTGGCCAGTTCAACATCTTTTTTGTTTTTATGCTCCTAGATGCTCAGATAGATTTCCTGATGACCTGAAATGTTCCTAGTTTCGCATTGCTTTAAAAATATTTCTATTTCTAATGCTTTTATTTGCAACATGTTAGTTGGAACTGACTGATGCTGTGTGGGTCTCCCTGTATACTTTCAGAGCTGGGTATGAACTGTTCTGTATATAAAGCTTCTTGGTCAAAGATAGGTGCCAACAATCCAGCTGAAACTCTAACATTTCCACTTCAAGATGGAGCTGAATCAAATATGTTGTGTTTTAGTATAGCTTAAACATAACTGACATTATGAGAAAGAGGACATTAAATCACACACATACACAAAGTGACAAAGATGGCAGAAAAAAGGTTTGGACTCATTGAACTGCACTTGTCTCTTGAGGGGAAAGAAGATACATGTTTTGTTTTTGTGTAAATAAGACAATTCTATAATGTCACGAATTGTAAAATGTATTCGCTGTATGCCTCAACAGGCGATGATAATGAAATGTGCAGCTGAAGCTGAGGCTCTTTCCAAACTAGTAGAAATATGGCAGGTTGGCCTGGCTCTGATGTTGCCATCAAGAGTCTAAATTTAGTACAACAAACCAAAATGTCCTGAACCTGAACATATTCTATGAGTAAAAACATGAAGGCAGATGACAGGCAGCTCAAGCCAAAACACACACACACACACAGAGAGAGAGAGAGAGAGAGAGAGACACAGAGAGAAATTAAACTGTAAATTCAGAGCTGCCACTCTCAGACATCACTTGCTCACATCAGTTGTGTAAGTCCTTGAACTGCGAGCAGGCCCCGCAGAGGAAGAAACAGAAAAGGTCACATTGCCGTGATGCTCCAGGAAGAATTAATCTTCATATTGCACAGAAAAATGTGATATGAGTGTTGCTGTGATGTAACACTGCACATCTTGTGGTGAATGCAGGCTGCCAGCTTTTACATCTCCTTTGTGCTGCGATGCTGCCTTGATGTAGCCGAGGCTAGTGGAAGCTCAGTGTGGGAACAATGCGTATTAAATGCGCTTATTTCGGAATATTAATTTGCACTGCTGCATCGACAACGTCGACTGAGCACCCGTGATGAGAATGAACACTGACATTTCCATGAGCGATTCGTGACAAAATAACCATCATCAAGCGTCCTCACATTTCTCCTTGGACACCACCAAGGTAGGATATGGTGAAATTCCCCCCAAAAATGATATGAAATGACAGCCTGACTCCGGGGCGCTCATAGTGAAAATTGAGCAACGCACAGGCGTCAGATGATCGTCGCTGCACAGCAGAAACAGCTGGCAACGATATTACAACAAGCCTCAATCAGCAGTGCTCTTACACTCAGGGCTAATATAGTGGACAGTGCACATGACCAGAGCCCACCTCAGTTTGTAAAAAAGGTAGCAGCCCTGGCCACGCTCTGTTTAAATGCGTTCAGAGGCATTGTTGATGACAAGGCGACGAATCTCCTCTGAAAACATGACAGCGTCGAGACGAAAGTGGCCATTAATAACTGCTCTCCTCTGACTATAAAGAAAAAAGGCATCATCACTGTCTGCGAGCAGCAAAACGCAGCTATGCTAAAAGGCTAACTTGAGTTTGTGGGAGCAGAAACCGCACCGAGCAGTACCTTTTCTGAAGACTTTATAATTCAGCCTCTCCGCTCGCCAACACGGCTCCAGTGCTTCGGAGGACGAAAATCGCAGGTCCGGTCACAAACGGCGGTTTAAAATTCATCAGCATCCGGCAGCAGGAAGGACACATAAAGCCCGTGCATTAATTAAGCTCTTCCATGGTGATCGCGGAGAGCTGGAGACAGGAGAGTGCGCACCAGACAACAGAGCATCCTCGTCCGCTGCCTGCTTATCGTCACGGCGCCAGTGAACAGTGAGACGAGTGCACATGAGAGAGCAAGCTCTCCTCCTTCTGGCCCCCTGACTCTCCTGCTGCTGCACAAGACCCTGCTCGCATCAAATAGGTGCCATGGCATGTCCCCAATGTTGCTTGCTCGTGGTTTCTTCAGTAGAAGGTGACACCTTTCAGACAGGCAGTCACATGCAGCGCTCAATGATCACGTGAAGGTCACCGTAAGATGACTGCTGAGAGGACTCTGATCGGTTTGAGCCTGTGTTACATATTCCATTGGTCGGCTACAATTGTGGTGAAGATGAGAAATAGTGAAACGCTTATCAACTCATCATATTAACGATAACATTAGACGCTATATAGGTTTAGAAAGTGGTACCCTCTCTCAGGGGACCACAAATTATAGCTCTGTTCTGGTTTATAATCTGTTACTAATGCTTTATTAATCATTTATAAGTCATTAACAAGAGCACATTTGGGGTGTCAAGTTGTTAGAATTCCTATGGGCAGCTGTTATTCAATTGTGTTTGCAGATAATGGAGTTATAAATGGTGTTAATCCAGTGATTACACCTAATGTCTTTCTCTCTTAAAGATAATAACTAAATATGTGCTTATAAATGCAAAACCCCCAAGCCTGTTATGATGTTATAATTGATCTGTAAAACATTAGTAAATGATTTATTAACCATTAGGTACAGCCTGTGGTATAAAGGGTGGGTTAGTATGATAATTTGGTGGAAAATGTGGCTGAAACCAAAGTCACTGAAGATTAAATCAACCCAGTAGGACAACACCACTGCTGATGTTCAGATATGGTTACAATAGTTGGAGCCATACTCATGTGTAAAGTGGTCTAAGATAGAAAACATGTACCTCACAGTGTGGTCACAAAATTTGAGCCTACTTTTTTTGGACTGAACTGAAACTCTCTCCTGCTTGAAATATCATTAATGTAGCTTTAATTATTTAATTTTTTTTACAAATATGACAAACCGCAGAGTTGAAAATATGTGGAATCATGAATTAGGTTATAATAATTTATTGGTTATTCGATTATTAAATTCTCTTCAGAGAGCACTCACAGGCCTGCTGTGGGGTACGCAACAGTTATGTATTGTCATGCATGTTCCATAATGAGACTATTTAATTTATTGGAGCTCTGTATCGTGGCAGGTTTGACAGTGCTGGATATAAAATGACTGGGAGTTTGTGGTAGTCAGTCCTCGCTGGCAGACTGTATGTGAGCAGACTGGAGCCTCAGCTATTTACACACACTGATGAAAGAAATCTTTAATCTCTCAGCTCCCAACCACGGCATTTTTTCTATTTATCTCCCCACTCACACTCCATACAAGTTGAGAGATACCTGTTGCAGTTTGTTCTTTGGGTACTGTGGTAGATGGATGACACCTTACACACTACCACGTTGTTGTCAATTTTAGCCACTTTAAATACACCCACTCTGTTTATGTTGGACATAATGAAAGTCTACATGTCATTCAAATGAAGTAGCCATTACTCAATCACAAATATTTGCTGCCTGTTCTTGTATCTTCAGTCAAAATCAGTGAAAATGTGTTGCTTCCTTTGACAAGATGTTGTCCCTCTTTCAGATTGTTCCTTCTTGAACTACATTTCCCGTTCTCCTTGTTCGTGATGAGAAAGTAAGTCAACACCACCCTGTCTGATCTAGTTGTAACACACATACCTCTCTCCCGTTACAGCTGTTCTTCACAAGCAAGCAGAGTCTGGAATATTCCAGATGTATGCAAATGAATACAAAACTACCTCTTTACTTTTATGTCTTATTTTTAAAAACAGATGTATAAAATATTCAGAGAGTCTTTTATTTTCAGAAATAAATAAGTAACATATGAATACAAAAAATACATTATGTTTTCTTTTGTTTGTTTGTTTTGTGGCAGTTTTTGATATTTTGCTCTAGGATTAGGTTCATAACGCAGCAGAAAAGATCTCTTGTTATTACTGTTAAGATCTGTAGCTCTGTGAAAGAATAAATAATCAGTCCACGTCATAAACCTATAAACTGTCCATCTTCAATAATGTCATTCATAAGCCAGTACTCTTGGTTGGCACTGTGCTAATACAAATGCTGCTTGTTTGTAAGTAAAAAGGCAGTCTAGTAAATGCATGGACATCACAAGGCACTTGTAATCTGTCATGCATAGAGCTACACATTAATCCCACCCTTATGAAAAACTAATGATCAAATGAGAACTTTGACCCACAGAAGACCCTTTAAAACCTATTCCCTCTGCATTTTATTGTCACTCACTTGTAACATTTTGCAGTAGACAATTTAGTAACACCTGCACAGACAAAACAGCAACTGTTTTAAAAGTTAGTGTGTTTTGATTAATGGATTTATCTGACAAAGTGTTTCCTTTTTCTACGCAACTTTGTAACCATAGTAACCATAGTACAGCTCATTAAGAAAGTACAGTACAAACCGTTTTAGTTGCAGTTTGCTCCATGAGCACAGTTTAGCATCACTGGGGTGCTGTTGTCAGTATTGTGAAAATCCTACCTGTCAGAGTAGAACAGCTGAGCCGAGGCCTCTGCTTCATCTACTTGTCCCAGCTGAAAACAAAAAGCAGAAACTACTCATCTTCTTCCCTGGCGGGCTGGTCGGTGAGCGAACTGCGGCAGCTCAGTGAGAGGTGGGGAACGACTGCGTGAGGAGGCAGGGACGAGGCTCACTGTATCAGTTTACCTGTCTGCCCAGGATAATGGTTTCTTGTTGAATCTTCTTAAATTATTCACCTATGGATGAGGTAGTGTGTGTGTGTGTGTGTGTGTGTGTGTGTATGTGTGTTGCTGGTAATTGTGTAGCTGTGAGTGTAAAATTGCAGAAAATGGTTTGATCCATTTTTTTTCTACATTTTATGGAGGAAATTTAATATGACTTGTCTCTTGCTGGTCATGTAATTTGGGGGTGGGCAAAGAATAGAGAAGCAGTGATATCAATTAGCCTCAACATCAACACAGGATGAAAGAAAATTTGTGTAATATTTATGTTAGTATGTTTTGAGCTCAATTCACACCTTCATTTATAAAAAAAAAAACCCAAACTCCAAACATGCATTTACCTCAGGTATTGGTATATGTTTGTCCTCTATACATTATTTAAATACAACCTATATTATTGTTTTATTAGTTGAATTCTAAAAGTGAAATTCTGGTTTTAAAGTAAATAGTCTGGCATTTTGGGAAATACGTTAGTGAGTGGGTTTATTTCTGTAAATTAATTATGAAGCTGGAGCCAGCAGGCAGTTAGCTTAGCAAGTCTGTATACTAAGCTAAGCTAACACCCTGCTGGCTATGGCTCCATATTAACAGCAATCTTCTTGTAAGTCTTAAAAAATAGTAAATATCTAACAGTTACTAAGCCAAAAAATGTTTAACTTCCTAATGTATGTTGAGGTGGTTATCACTTTATCCTAATTTAATCAGAAGTACTTCATCAGTAACCATATCACTACCATTTCTTTTCCTAATCTTACCCCCTGTTCTATGTTCTAATTTTTCCTTTTTGTCACTCTTTTCTCCTGTTGTTCTTGACCTCATTTCCACTGTGCCTCTGTAATGACTTCCCATATGGTAGTGAAGATGGTGGAAATAACAGTTACATGTTTCAGTGTTCATTCACCTGGAATCTCTGATGTTCATGTAGCCGTGTGTGTTTGTGTTTTTTGTGAGATTGTGTTCAAACTCTGCTCTCTTCCCCTTCAACCACACACAGACCCAGTCTGTAGTCCCCAGTAGGAAAGCGCAATGCAGTTCATTTTCACTGAAAATAGAGTAAAAACACAGACAGAGGGTGCAGTGGCCCCCGGGGACCACTGATGCCATTTGGCTCAGTACAGCAGTCTGCCCCCACCTCCGATTGGATCTACTTTTTTTCTCTCTGCACCACCAAACTCTCCCAACCAAAATTCACATTATTCAAACTTTGTGGTTTACTTTAAAACTCAACCATTGATAACAAGAGTTTTGATTTCACAGTACCATATAAAGATGATATAATCAAATTTCGCAATAAATCATTTTCAGTATTTTCTATGTATTTTTTGTTCATATAAAGATTTGTCTTGAACATCCTCTAATCCATGACACTCAAATCAGACAGATATAATTCCTGATGCACAAAGCAGGTCTTTGGCTCTTAACCCTGCTGTGGTGGAGGTCCTGTGTAAATGTTATGTTTGGCCAACCTCTAAAGGGATTATGATGTGTTGACTCAATGAAAATGTGTTTAGTTTACACATGCAATTTACAGCAAACAGCTGTTATGTTTTTCTGTCTCTTTGTAAATGCACTTAGCTTTTACGCTACATCCTTTATCCCTCAGCCTTGCCCTCCCTCTCACCCTCTCTCTTCCCCCTTTTCTGCAGCTCTTTGTAAATCAGATTGGAATAAATCTATGCAAGCGCTTCACTCATGTGCTCATAAGCTGCAAAACTGCTATTTTCTTCCTAGTGCTGTTCTCATTTAATCTCAGTCTCATTCAGCATTTCTATATTTCCAATTGCTTTCTATCTTTTTTTTAGTCATATAGTGGTACTGAAGGGTTGGGATTTTTAAAATGAGTTTGTATATTAGCACGTGTGACTTGATGTCTGATTTCCTGGCCTGACCAGGCATATAAAACCTGGTTAGGAGGCACTGATGCAAAAGCACTGATGCAACAATCAGTGCTTTTGCATGTTTATGAGAGCTGTGAGTATACTTGTGTATGTGCATTTGTGTGTCTGTGTGCGAGAGAGCGAGAGGGAGTGTGTTGGTGGAGCTGCTTGAAGGAGAGCAGTAGTGATGGAGCCTGAAAGCCCTGCAGCGCAGCTGTTCTCCCAGTGCATCGTCAACTTCACTGCTGAGCCCACAACACACGCTCAGCCTTAACCCCTGCTCGCACACTCTACTCTTCTCTCTGAATCTTCCTCTCTCTCTTTGTTGTCTCTCCTTTTTCTCTTCATCCACTCTCCCTGCTTATCTAAAGGTCTCCATCTGAATCTTTATATCTCTTATCTCCAAATGGTTCTTTTATCCACTCTGCTTCAATTACTTTACTGAATGCACCTCTATGCCATGGCCATGTCTTGACACCTCTCTCAGTTGTTCTTAGTTTCATCCCATGTGTACCCCCCTCCAAACACAGACACCTACTTCCAGGTTGATTCCCTAGCCCAGCTGTGGACAGCTGGATGACTGAATGCTCTGTTGATAACTCAATCACTAGTCTTATGCTTTTGTGTCATGCTCTGTCAGGGGTTGGGCCTTGGGTGACAGACAGCCCTCAGATAGAAGGGCAAGCACTATGTCATCATGGTGACTGCAGAGCAATTTAAGGAAATGGAGTGATAAGAGCAGAGTGGAAGAGGCTCAAGCCTGAAGGAGCGACTGGCATTAAAGCAATGTACCAGGATTCATGGATGTGTGTGTAAAATTCAATGCATATGAGTGTGAGAATATTCCTGTCTTCAGTTTTGTGTTTGTGTGTGTATATGTGTGCACATGTGCACATGTCAGCATGCCTGAGTGCATGTGCACACATGTAGGCCTGTACTGTGAATCTGCATTTGTGCTGCTTCCAAAATCCCATTAATCATTCAAGCCCAGCAACGCTGAGTCCATTTTTGTTTACCTGAGCATTGCATTGTGTTGGAGGAGCCACACACACGCTCTGTGTTATATTAAGGCATTGTTTCAAAAGTGGTTGCTTTGCTCCTCTTTTTCTGCCAGAGAGATTAAAAATAGAAACATTCATGCTCTCTGAATGTACTTTCCCTCCAGGAAGTGTGCACTTGTGGGTGTCTGACATTGGTTGCACACCATCACGTGGCATCTTCTTCCCAGGCTACCATTGGCTGGCACCTGTGGGGCTCTGTGAGGAAAAGCTTTTCTGACAGGACCCAGGAGCCCAGAGGAGTTGCTGGAAACTGGGAGAAGGACAATGTCGGTGGAACCAGGAGAGCAGTGGGGGTGCTGGAGAGATGGCATCACTGTGGCTGTGAGTGCGGAGGTGCTGGGACGTGACCTCCCAGCTACAGCAAAGGGCAGGAATCCACAGAGATGGTCACATGGCTGAAGAGGTGCAGAGGAAAATGTGTGAGGAACAGGAGAGGACAATGATTTACAGCTATGACACTCAGAGAGAATGTCATGATCATACAAGTTCAGCAGACATTTGAATTTGTTGTCATCCTAGCTCACTGTTACCAAAAACTTTTCATCTGTCCATTTTTGGTTTTATCCCAAAAGGTGGTGATGGTATAAAATACTGTATTCATTGAGTTCATAAATAATGAATCAATTTAAAAACTCTTCTGCTCAAAATATATGTTATGTTATTGATGATTGTACTTCATGTATTGGCTAATAAAATGGATATCCATAAACCATTATTTATTGAGGCTGTCATTCCACATTTATGGGGAGACAGTGACCTCTGGTGTTCAATGTCAGGAACACAACTGGCCTGGCATAAAAGGAAGCCCAAGATGGAGTAATGAAACACAGCGAGCGACACATGCAGGATAATGTCTTGCTGATATTTCCATATAATACCCCTCTGATCACTGTGAGCTCTCATTTTAGGCATTGGACAGTATTGTTCTGATTAGTATGTTATAGCTTTAACAAAATGGATAGGCCCTATAATCCTAAAAGATATTGGACAATGTGTAAAGTGTTCATTGAATTGTGCTTATTGCTCACCAACAAGAAAGACATTGTTCAGTGATTTTGATAGTACACCTCTCCTCCATCCAGCGGAGGATTTTAGGCTGTACCACATCAGAACTACTCTATCTGTTTCTAAATAATCCAAGTCATTAATGTACAGTTTGTGCTTCATGCCTTCAAAATTGTAAAATTTCCCAAAATCTCTCAAGACATAATAGTGTAAGTTTTAACTCTGCTCATATTTTATTGATTCTCTTCAGCTCACATGTATCTTAGCGCAGGTGACCAGTGGAAACAGGTCAAATGTACCATCAAAGATTATCCTCTAGATGGCAGGCTGACTCTCTCCAGAATAACACTGTTTTCGTGCACATGCATGTTTGTGCAACACCTGCACATCGGTCACCAACACGGCACCAAACTGTTTCACTTTTTTTTTTTTTTTTTAATCAAAGGTGTTTTAAAGAAAAGTGACATTTTAAACCTCCCTGATCAGCTTGCAGAGACCGTGAGTGGAAAAAAGACAATCCAAAGATTTCATATTCAAATTTAATATAACACAATATAATTAAGATACAATTAAAATATGCATTGGGCAAGGGGTCAAGGTGAACAGTATATTGGGGTTAATATAATGAATATAATGCCACTGGGCTGTATTTATCTGTACAGTTACAAACTAAAATCAAATAGTTTAAACCGGTCATCTTGACTTTCAGACAGAGTAAAAAGCAGCTCTCAAGGATAATAAAGTTTAAGTGCTTCAGCACTGTGGTGCAGCTGTTTTACCCTCCAGGTAATTTAGAATAAGCTCTCAGTATTGAGGTCCTGGCATGTCTGTATATTTGCTCCATGCTGCAGAGGGAACACAGTGTCCTCAGTCTGTGGAGTCAATCTCACTGAGGATCATGTTGTGAGACAGAAGACAGACAGAAAACAGAGTGAGGAGGACTGAGGAGAGATACTCCCAATCCTCCTTTTGTCTCTTTGTCTCTCTGTCTCTCTCACACACTGTCTCAAACTCCCTTTTCAAATTCAAACATGCTTTAGGGGCATAACCATACCAAAGTACACAAAGTTAACAATGTAAGTATATTAATTAAGAATCTTCAGAAAAAAGTTTGCTTCACATTACTATGCTTTAAACACTATAAAATATATATGTGCTCTGCTCTATAATATGCTAAAATCACAGGAAAACAAACCATTAACAAAAATAAACAATAAATAAATATGTATGATCTAGAGATCATTGTTTTTTCTTTGTATTTCAAAACAATTTTCAACAGGATGTTGAAACCAGACTAAAAGGCAAATATAGACCTTACTGTATGAAGTATCGTGTCAAGAAGTTCATCAGTATCTGGTCTCATTAAAAAAAAAATTTTTATGCTTTGCTTTCCCTTTTATTGTTTTGTTGTTTTATTGATTTTGTGGAATATGCATTTATGCAGATTTTTGTGGATGGTGGTTTGATAGAAGCATTGAGCTGTCTTGCATCCATTTGTCACTGACATCCATCATCTTTATTTCTTGGTAAATCTCTAACCTCTAAATAAATATGTTGACCTGTTCAAACATGGCTTTTGGCAGTGAGAGCAGGGTGTTTGGTGAGAGTAAATAACAAAGAACAATCAACCGTCAAGCTCTGAATTATTAGTTTAGACAGTAAAGCCAAAGTGAATTAGGGTAAGATGCTTCAAATGCCCCTCCTCCACTTCACAACTATCCAGCCCCTCCTTACACACACAGTCACACATGCACACACACATTTTTCTAAATGTGACACACCTCCACCATCCTAGTCACACAGTAGCCAATGAAATGAATGCCACTGGATTTTAGCAGAAACACCCAGCTCACGTCACTGGATTTCCCCTCCTCTCCTCTTCTGTGTGCAGTGTGTGTGTTTTTGTGTGTGTGTGTTCGTGGCTGTGTCTAGTGTGTGTTTGTGTGTGTGTGTGTGTGGAGTGTGTGCTTGTGCATCTATCTGTCTGCACGCCTGGTAGGATAAATTCAACTTCTCCTCCATTCTCTCTCTCTCTTTCTCTCTGCCTCCATCATACACACACACACACACATACAGGTGGTGCTCTGAGCTGCGCACTCTCTTGCTCACACACACACACACACATTCAAAGCACACAAGCTAAACACAGTATCTAAGTTCATTTTTCTGGAGCTGAGGAACTTGACATTTTGTCTTCATGGAGGATTACCACAAACCTGACCAGCAGACAGTGCAGGCACTGAGGAACATCGCCAACCGTCTCCGAATCAACTCCATCAAAGCAACGACTGCAGCAGGCAGCGGGTGAGTTGCCTCCAATGACTCTCAGACCTGAGCTTTGAGACTGTGCATGCAATGCATGGTGCAAAAATGTGTGCAACACATAATGCAGATTTTTCTTTTCATCAGGCATAGATGAAAACCAACAGTCAATGAGCTACCTACTTGCATATATGGAGACACACAGTGTGACACAGATGCAATGAAGGGCCAAAGGAACAGCATGTCCTGCCTTTGTTCTCCGCCTCTAGTCTACTGACCAAATCATTTGAACATCCGCAGCTGTTATTTGATAAGTTGTATTCTGAGTTTCTTGTTAATTAATGGATGACATTAAAATATCTGCATCACCCAATATGCTTTATTATGCTTTATTATGCTTTATAAAACTTAAATGGTATTTAAAATATACATTTTCATGTACAATATTTCAGAACTTTCAGATCATTCATTTGTCCAATTGAGCGTGAAGCAGTTTACGTCGACATTTGTATGGCACTGCAAATACAAATGATATTAAAAGTGAAAAATTGAATTTTTAGACAATTGGATTTGAATCTTCTGGAGTAAATGTTAAAACCTTCTTTCTACTTTTTTTTTGCATTGGCAGAATTAATTTAATATTTGATCTCTGAATCTTAACATGCCTTTATTCTGAGCAGGGCACAAAAGACAATCCTGTGCAATGTTGTGTCAATTGCATGTTGCAGACAGACTTGAGTATTGCATGCCTGCTGCGAGAATACGATGTAGAGGTGTTATTGACAGATAAATCCTGTATAGCAAGTCCTCTTGTAGCCGCATGAAAGATTGTTGATGCATTGTTCAATGTTTGGTAGCACAACATAAGCATTCTTTAAAAATGCCTCTAGGATCAGTACAATAACAACTGATTTTGCATTTGTGATGCTTTTACATTACTGAGTGAAAAACTCCAAAACCTTCATATGTGGGAATAGCTATTAACATCATGGCACCAAAATACTTTTATGCTATTAACTAGGTTTAATAGCATTGGATAGAGCTCATGGTAATTAAGTTTAAAGTTGATAGGGGGTTAATTATAATGGCTTAATGTACTTATAGCTTAAAAGCCTTTTCATACAGTGTATTTTGCTAACTCCTAATACGATACCTGGTAAAACATGATTAACTGTACATTCCTGTGTGAATGTGTGTGTGTACTCACTATGTGTCCAGTATATTGCTAACAGCACTGTCTGTCATGCAGACACCCCACATCATGCTGCAGTGTGGCAGAAATCATGTCGGTGCTTTTCTTCCACACCATGAAGTACCGCTATGATGACCCGCGAAACTTCAACAATGACCGCTTCGTCCTGTCCAAGGTGAGTCGCTCAGTCCTATACTCCTGGGCAGGTGGCCCTCTTTTCATGTTTTTGTTTGTGTCTAAATGACATCCAGAATTTTGAGTGTTTCCTTGATTTACTTGAGTGAGGATTTGTGATTGTTTTCATCCACAGGGTCACGCTGCTCCAGCCTTGTACTCCATGTGGGTTGAGGCAGGTTTCCTGAAGGAGAGTGAGCTGCTCAGTTTGTGCCACGTTGACTCTACCCTGGAGGGCCACCCAACCCCTGTAAGCTTACACACATACTGACCAGCATATTGTTAAAAATCTCATGGAGCACAGACAGTGTACCAACTGTTTTTGATAACACTTAGCCGTGTGTGTGTGTGTTTGTGCTTTTCAGAAGCAGCAATTTGTTGACGTAGCCACTGGCTCCTTGGGGCAGGGTCTTGGTGTGGCCTGTGGAATGGCTTACACTGGAAAATACTTTGACAAATCCAGGTAATCATTCATACATGTCTATACAGATACAAGATAAAAAATGACTATAGTTTGACAGTTTTAGAAAATGTGGATGTATTTTGTTTTTCTGGTTTAAAAGCACTTGAGATTGCTTGCATGCATTTGATGAATACTAAACATGTTTTGGGGTTCCTTTGATGAAATTTTACGTCTGTATCATCAGTCTTCTTTTCACTGTTCAGCGATCAGGATTTTCCAGATTCTGTGGGTGTGTGCTACGGCTACAGGCTCTGCTTTCACAATTCTTCTGCTCTAATAATCACAGGCCCAGCAGTCATATCTCAGTTATTTTTACCATCCAAGCAGATTTAATCGCAGAATCAAATTCAGACATTGTTCTCTCAACCATATATTCAGTCTCTGTTTATTGTTTTCATTTATTATCACAAGCTGATTAGATTTTCTGTAGTAATAGCCAAAAATACCCAGCACAGTTTTTAATGAAACGCTTGTCATAAATAGAAGGAATTTTGACTCAGCTGGTGATATTTTACCCATGTGACTCTCTCTATCTATGTCACTAATGAATTTTTTTTAGTAATATATGATTATAATTAGTCCCATTTCAAATGACTGTGTCGGATTCTTATGGGAGACTTGTTAAAGGAGCAGGTATGAAACTCAGCAGCCACGCCTTTTTGGGCCTCAGAAAGCTTTTATCATGTCACAGCTGGTTACCCACCCAACTGTCAGATAATGGAAAGATTATCAATCTGACTGGAAAAGTGTCAGAGAACATTTTCAGAGATTTGCCTGCTTCTTGAAAGCACCACACCCCACCCTCATCTCAGTGCTGTTCTTCACCTCAGCTATCGTGTGTACTGCCTGCTGGGGGATGGGGAGATGTCAGAGGGTGCTGTCTGGGAGGCCATGTCATTCGCCTCCTACTATCAGCTTGACAACCTGGTGGCCATCATGGACATCAACCGTCTGGGCCAAAGTGACCCTGCACCCCTGCAACATCACGTAGAGAAATACCAGAAACGCTGCGAAGCTTTTGGGTAATAGTGCATAAAATTGACAATTCACATTGTAGAAGAAGGTCACAGTGTTCATATATTGTATGTGAAGGAATCGTATGTTGTTGATGTAATTGATGTCTATACATAACTACTACATTTACATCTATTACTCTGAATGCTGTCCTGGTATGGTTCTATGCCATTTACCTATGTGAAGCATACTGTGTTGTAGTGTGTTGCTTTAATGTGTGTTTGTGTGTGAATGTGTATAGTTGGCATGCCATCATTGTGGATGGACACAGTGTGGAAGAGCTTTGCAAGGCCCTGAGCCAGCCACGCCATCAACCTACTGCCATCATTGCTAAAACCATCAAGGGCAAAGGCATTCCAGGTAACTGTCTGTCACTGTCCAATCCTCATCTGCAAATGCTTTGCCGTCACTCTGATGCATATTATATTTAAAGCCATGCAGCATTAGTGCGTAATCCACCCACCAAACTGTGTGTAATTCCGTGTCTTATATGGCTGCAGCTGCAGAGGATAAGCCTGGGTGGCATGCCAAACCTCTGCCCAAAGACATGGCTGAGATGGTTATGAAGGATCTGCAGAGCCGCATCATGAACAGTAGCAAGCACCTGTACCCTCCCGCTCCCATAGAGGACTCCCCACCAGTCAGCCTGAGGAACATCAGGATGCCAAGTGCACCCAACTACAAAGCTGGAGAAAAGGTTGAAACAATATTGACTGAAAGGACAAAAGTGAATTTTCAAATGATATATAAAGGTAAACCAACAAACTCTGCTGACTCTTTGTTTACAGATTGCTACACGCAAGGCCTATGGGATGGCATTGGCCAAGTTAGGCCGCTACAATGAACGCGTTGTGGCCCTCGATGGAGACACCAACAACCTCACATACTCAGAAATCTTCAAGAATGAGCATCCCAACCGCTTTGTGGAGTGCTACATTGCTCAGCAGAATATGGTATGATACCTTATAAATCATCAAAATTAAGCATGTTTCACAAAGCTTGAGAAAAAATATGTTATGAACAAAGCATCAGTTTTCTGTTTATGATATTGTTGGCCTGACGCTTTTGTTTTTCCTTTGAAAAATACAACAAAACGTCCACCTCCTCCAGTAATGTGGTGATTTTGCTGAGTAAATTTGCTCTTTCCCAGCTCTGATTGAATATGATTACAACTTTACATCTCACAGCTGTGTGTCTGGGCCTGTGTCAGTTAATTATACATGGCTTCTCTATTCATAATGTAAGGACAGGCAAAGACATGACCCATTTCCCTCCTTATGGTGAGCGTGGCTGCTGTGAACAGCAGTGGTCAGGCAGGCACCGACATTATTGTATCCAGTTTTTGATTATTTGGAGCGAGGTGATCAGATGTTAATACCCTTGTGCTTTTATGGCTTCTCAAATGTAGGTCAGGCATGTGCGTGATGATAAGCAGTCATGACATGTGTATTCAGAAGTAAAATATTAATCAGCACAGAGGGTGGGACCATCTGGTTCAATGTATGAGAAACGTCAAAAGGTGAATGGCAACATTTTTGTGGTTTACGGAAATGAGCTAAGAAAACAAATCACATTAAATAAAGAGATTTTAAAACCATATAATCAAAAACTTTATTTGCTGCAAACACAAATAAATGTCTTTTAATTGGACCCATTTATTATTCACGGTATGCTTTTCATGATGCAGTTAAATTGCAGCCCTTGTTTTCTTTGATTGTATCTGTCAGAGTTTATCCAACATCACATTTGCACTTTCATGGATGCTTAGTTGTTGCTTTTGACAAAGCAAAGTAAAAGAAGTTGTGGGATTGGGGATACTTCTGGAGACAGGACAAAGGAAATTAGTTGTATGAGGAGGTATGCTGCTGATTCCACCCATATGGGAAAATAAGCTCCAGAGCTTTGGAGGAATCTCTTCTTACTGACTTTCTACTTACTGTGGTCTTTGGTTCAAAGAGGCCTTCTAAATGTGGTTTGTGCCACAGATATTTCACCCTCTGCGTGATCTTTTTGGGATCAAGCATGTGCGACCTGTGTCTATAGGTCTCATGCCCTTGTATAGATACTATAGAAAGAAAACTGTATGACTACACAATAACAGTAAATTCCCTTCTCAGGTCAGTGTTGCCATGGGATGTGCTGCTCGTGACAGGAATGTTGTGTTTGCCAGCACCCTTGCTTCCTTCTTCACCCGCGCCTATGATCAGCTCCGAATGGCAGCAATCTCAGAAAGCAACATCAACTTGTGTGGCTCCCACTGTGGCCTGTCCACTGGTTAGTAAACTGAACCACATGCATGCCATACCCCTCACACCTTATCCACGCACACCCTCACAAGATTCACCTTTAATCTCCTCACACCGAAGCCAGACATTTCACAACACACATCTTCCATAATCTGTGATAAACGTTGAAAGAATTATCTGTGTGTATGTCTGAGTGTGCAGTTTTTGCAATCCTTTCTGTCTTACCCTCTAATCCTGTGTTTTCCTTACCATTTACACCCTTGGACCTTACAGCTAGTACTCAATCCTTCCTTTTTTCTCCCTTCCTGTCTGCCCTGGAAGCTGTCAGCAGGGAACCAGGTGTCCCTCTGTTAGCGCAGGTACACTGCACGCAAAGTCTGGCTCTATGTCTATGGATGTGCATGCACCAGCACACCTGACCTTTAAATAACTGTTGAGGATTTTTGACAATGTTAAAAAAAAAGTGCAAAATCCACTATAATTGTTCTCCTTTCAGGAGAGGAAGGCCCTTCTCTGATGGGTCTAGAGGATGTGGCTATGTTCAGGGCTCTTCCCACAGCGACTATTTTCTACCCTAGTGACGGTGTGTCTACAGAGAAGGCTGTGGAACTGGCTGCAACCACAAAGGTAAATTAAACCCAAATGCACTGTTCTGGCTTCCCTACAATATCAGATAAACATTTATTCATAAGCAAAACAGTCTATGAGCATTTGCTGTCAAAATGCCCTAGTGACGATTGCCATGTTTCCCCTGAAAAAGGGTGTTTGCTACATCCGAACCAGCCGCCAAGACAGTGCCATCATCTATAACAGCAACGAGGACTTTCATGTTGGACAGGCTAAGGTAAGCTTGAGTTTGTGTAGCTGTTAAGACAGTGTGAGGAAAAAAGAAAACAGGAAACTATCGCTACAGCATAGACATGAACATAAATTAAAGAGATGACACCTTTCTCTTTGCCAGGTGGTGTACCAGAGCAAAGACGACCAGGTGACTCTGGTGGCAGCTGGAGTGACCTTGCATGAGGCCCTGGCTGCAGCTGAACATTTAAAAAAAGGTAGAGTACTTTCAATACTGTTTGACCATAGGAAGGATGGAATAACTTAAACAATGCTTGCTTGAGGTGGAAAAACCTATATTTTTGTTTACTTTCTTGCTGTGATATTTCATGCATACATTGTGGTAATATCAGAGTTAGTGATTACAACCAGGATTTACGAGGCTCCCCTGAGAACTGCAGACCTCTGTTGCGGTGATGTCATTAAATGTATTACGTTATATGTCATATTTCTCAACTAAATTAACTGGATTTCCAGAGAGGATCTCTGTCAGAGTCATCGACCCCTTCACAATCAAACCTCTGGATATCAAAACCATCATTGACCACACACGTGCCACCAGGGGACGCATCCTCACTGTGGAAGATCACTACTATGAAGGTAGGTCTCCTTAAAGGTTGCTCACAATGTTCAGCTTGTGCATATTGTATGACCACTTCCAACCTAGCAGCAACAAGCTTTTCAGCATAATGCAGCTGGGGCTCTGTCATTGGTCCATATCCTCGGGTGTGTTGTGGTGGCACGCTCCCATTGGTTGGTGACAAAGATGCGATGTGGTGGCATTTGTTTATTGGCTGAGAGGAGGCTGGCTGTTGTGCGCCCTCATTGCAGGCAAGGTATTGGTATTGTGGTGCATTTGTAAGTGTGAGAGCCAGAGAGGCAGAGTGCTGTCAGATTTCCTTAACTGAGCATGTGCCCATGGGGCTCTCTGTGACCTAGATAGCACAGACAGCCATGCCCCGTGCCTGTTAAGAGAAAGGGGATGGGTGATGGCATGGACTTAACTAGACAAAGGATATTTGGCAACTGTAATCTGATGTCAGGGTATCTCATCCATTTAACATCTGCACCAAGAAGTGAGGATAGTAGTCAAGGCAGCATGTTTAGATGTTTTTTGTGCTATATATTTATTCATTATTCATGAATTTCCTTATTATTGACCTTCCTGTCCGCTGTAAAAATGTATTCACAAATTTGGTCATTTAAAAATTTTCTGATGTGATGGATTAGGGTTTCTTTTACCCCCATCTTTGATTATCTGGAAAGTGTTTGATCATAATGCTGAAAAGAGGACTTATATTTCAGACATTCAAATGTTTGACAGAACAACCATGCTCCAAAAATATATTGATTTTTGTATAATATGATGCATTGCTGGAGATTGAAAAACATAACACTGTATAAAGTACTTAAAAACTGTATCAGTAAAATGTAACATATACTCTAATGCAGTATTAATATAAACCCCAAAACACCAGACTGAAAATACCGGCAGGGAACATTTTTCCGCACAATGAGTACTTTTGATATTTTGAGCAGATCTTATTGATAATACTTAAATACTTTTTCTTAAGCAAGGTTTAGAATGCAGGGCTTTTATTTGTAGTGGAGTATTTTTACAGAGTAGCATTAGTACTTTTACTTAAAGGATTTCAATACTTCTCTCACTGGTGTTCTCCATCCTTCAAGCAGGAGGAGGATTTGTCGACTGCGTCTCTCATGTGATAAATTGTCATTCCACAGGTGGCCTTGGGGAGGCAGTGTCCTCAGCTATGGTCAATGAGCCTGGCTTCAGTCTACATCGTCTGGCTGTGTCCCACGTTCCTCGCAGTGGCAAACCTCACGAGCTGCTCAAGATCTATGGCATCGACCGTGACGCCATCACCCAGGCCGTCCGCAAGATGCTCAGCAGCTCCACCAATGCCAAGTAACTCTCTCCCTGCCCCACCCACCTGTCTGATCACATCTGTGCAGATGGAGATAAACAGTCAAGTATGTTTTTGATTCACATGACACCCAGCTCTTTGAATTCCTTCACTGTGAATGCCCCCAAGTGTGTACTGAAGTAATGTGATTTTTGTGCTGTACACTTTTGAAGTAGAGTTCCACATTTACCTTTCTTTCATGCATCCATCACAACACACTCAAAGACAGACATGCAAATTGAAACACACATATCCTGACATCCATACTCAAAGTTCTGTAAGTGAAATAACTCACCATACAAAACAATACATTATTACACGTTCAACGTGAGTCCTATGTGATGCTCTCATGCATTTTTTTTAATGATTAACTTCATTCATCTGGAAATGTTTTTATATTGTTCTGATGTAGCTCTTTATAAACTGGGTGGGGCGTAGTTCATGTTTATCATGACAACAGGGTCAGGAAGAAGCTAAAAGAGTTGTCGTTTGTAGAAGGTAGTGGACTTAAAAAATAAAATGAAACAAATGTAGATAGGTAGAGCAGTCACTCAAAACCACAGATCACATGTTCAGACAAGTTAAACTGTTGTGGTTTCAAAAGTTGTATCATTTCTCTTTAGCACTGTATTTGTTTTTGATATTGATTTTAAAGTTACCATCAACCTACACACCTCAGTGTTCATTTGTGCTAGCTGTACAACTGGACCAAACCAGCAGTGTGACTATAATAATTATGTGGCATCGTATGCAGCCCTTTACATGCTGGAGAATACGACTGATTGTGACCATGAAGGTAGAGTTACATTCAATTTGTGAACCCAAGAACAAACACTTTCTTTGTTACTTGAAATTTTCTATGTACCTTACTTTCATGTAATAAAGCCCTCTGCATTTGACTTTCAGTGTTTGCAATAATTTGTCCTTTTTTCCTGGATGTGTTATATGTGTACTTCAAGCAGACACAGAGGAATCTGAACTTGAACTTTTTACTTTAATTGAACTTTTTTTTGAACAGTAAGTAATAAAGTGATACATCACCGTGATTAATGACAGAGGTAAATCATGAATCTTACAGGATGTATCTTAATCACTTGTTAAATAAATGAATTGTTTCTTTAATGATCCCTGTATTAGCTAATACATATTTCAAATCTTAAGTGGCCTACTAAAGATAGGCTCATAAAACTTTAATTTTATTATTATTGTCCTTGTTTCTTTGGAGACACGCTCGATAATGTGGTACAGTTTGATATCTCTAAGTCTGAAGTTCATTTTATTAAATGCAATGCTGCTCTTTGACCTTGTAGCTACCACAGCGGATTTCACTGCCTGTGGTTGAAAACTCCCTCTATCGCCAGGCGTGTTGTCTCTTTCTTAACTTCCTGTCCAGAAGAGACAGACAAACCACTTAAAACAAACGATACCGTCACTCCCACTCTTACAGACAGTCAAGCACAAAATAAGCCAACCTACCATAGAGAGCTGTATTTCCGTTTTGCTCCTCTAAGAGCAAACACCATGATTCCACATCCATAAGACAGCGTGTAGACTGGAACAAAGCAGAACATGTAATCACAGAAATATTTTCCTAAGGTGAGTGCATATCGCACATGCTGTAGAGTAATGTGGCTTTACCATGATACGAGCTGAGGTTCAGGACGGCCACGAACAGCGCAAAGCCAAATCCCCAGTAAATATCTGAAGAGGGTTAGAGTGATAGTGATTGTGACTTGACAGTAATCATATTACTTACTCCATTTTTTATTAGTTATAAATCACTCATATGCTATCAGATTAAATCATTATACAGAACTAATCATTTAAAGCCATTTACTATTTGTTAGTGACGAATAAATATTTCATTGTTATTATACATTTGGTGTTATTTCACAATAAAGCAAGGCTACAAATCAAAACCAAATCATTTATTAAGTATGTGTACCTCTTTTGTCATAAGGAGGGCCTTTACATCTTTTAGTATGGGCTGGCAGGTCTGGCAGGAAACATTTAAAATGAACCTTGAGATCACCATTATTGTCCGACAAGTATCATCATTTGCGGATATTGTAAAATGTGTTTTACAATACTGGTGTAGATTTTAAAACAAAGTTCAACT
The DNA here is from genome assembly GCA_008933995.1 of Datnioides undecimradiatus. NCBI lineage: Eukaryota > Metazoa > Chordata > Actinopteri > Lobotiformes > Datnioididae > Datnioides > Datnioides undecimradiatus. Next base: position 8,669,174 of record WARS01000013.1, on the reverse strand, counting down.
TACGAGATATTATGCCCACAATTTCAAACACTATAGTGAGGAACACAGCAAGAACTGATGGAATGATGAGCGCTAGAAACACAACGACACCAAGACAAAGACAACAGCAAACATTTGGTAAGGTAAAATAAGTATGTTGATAAATTCAGTCATTAGTAAAGTACAATGTTCCAACACAATGTGAATTATTCCGTATGACCATGGAAGAACTATGTCTACTTACAGCAAAACGGTCTATAGAGTGCTGCTCCACTTCCAAGCCCAAAACAGATTGAATAAAAATGGTAATATTTGTCTGAAAATGTTCAGAAGAATAGATAAAAATAGAGTGAAATTAAGAAATGTCTTCTAAGGAATTTCTTTAAGGACATGGCACAACTCTGTAATAGTGTAATGTACATACAGTGTTGGTAAATGTCAAAAAAGAGGTTCCCTCCATGTTCCTGAGAAAGAAACATTATCACAATCCATCTGTACCAGAAATTGACAGAAACTAAATGATAAATAAACACAAAATGCAGGTTTTTGCAACACACAGAAAGACAGAAAGAAAAAGAAAGAAAGAAAAAGAAAGAGCAGTGGAGATGATATATACTGTTTTAATATCATACTATATATACAAATAAAAAATATAAATATATAATCAGAAAATTGATCAACATTACCACAGGTGGCAGACTCTGAGACCCTTAAAACCCAGGAGTACCCACCATTAAGGTTCTGCTTCAGGAAAGGTCTCCTGGCAGGTGTAGCAGCAACAGAAGAATCAAACAACAAGAAGACAACTTCCCTAACCAGATTAACCGCTCTACCAGTATTGTGCATGGCAGAAGGGAAGTCCCTGATAAGATTGTTTTGCTTTCACATTCATTTGCCTTTACAGTGTAACCTGAGGTGTTTAAAAACAACAAACAACAAAACACATGTTTTGTTTTTTTTTAAAAAAGTGTCAATCATTTTGGGGTCTGATTTTGTTAGTGCAGTCACGTTACATTTAAATGGCGTACATAGCTGACTCAATTAGGCAATTCATTAACGATGCTATGCAGTATATAAGACAATCTGCAAATGTTTTTAAATTGTTAATAATGAAAGTTGTTAAATTGCTTGACACTGATTCCAATTTTTATATAATTCATTAAATTAAATGGTGTTCAGACTGTAGATAAAAACACAAATCTATGCTCTGGTAGACTTCGAATACATAGTGAGAGACGATGTTTTAAAACATAGATGAAACAATTAGTACATATTATAATATTAAAAAAATTCGACAGGGAATTCATAATAAAAATATTTCTTCACAGGCATGTGAGCAAATCAAACGTTGTGTCCTGTAGTACCACGGCATCCATCTAGCGGGAATAGTTGTAGTATCAGCATACAGCCTCTAGATGGCAGTGCTGTGTTGATAGCTTCAGTAGGTTACCGACTCCGGTCCAAATCTACATAATGCATTCTGGGCCTTGAAGTCAATATAGCCGCTGAAGTGTGTACGCGTTGAATTACTGACGTCTTACTTAAAACTACAATTCCCTTCCCACTTAAAGAGTTTTGAAAGTCGTTCGGGGGTAGCTTTTTCCAATAGATGATCTCAACTGAAGTTTCCCCTGTCAGCTTCGTGAGGAGGCTGCTGAAACTCCTCGAGAATGATAAAAGTGTCTCCTAGCTTCAGTGCTATCGAAGCTTGTGGCGGTAAAAGGCAAAGAGAGCTGAGCACCATTTAACTCTCAACAATGCGGTTCAAACAAAGACGGCAGTGATTTGCGGTCTTGGTGGTTTTCTGTGCTGTTCCTGCTAGCCCGGGGCTGGGTCCCGTTACAGTTGTGAATCAGTGGCTCACCAAGATGTCCATGGAGGAGCAGGAATATGACGGGGCGGTTCTGGTGACTGAGGCCGGGCCGCAGTGGCTTCGAGTCGAGGTCGAGCGTCTCACCCGGGAACTAGGGGAAACGACCCATGAGAAGATCAAGGCGGCCGAGTACGGACTGGCGGTGCTGGTGGAGAAACAGCAACTCAAGCAGAGATTTGACGAGTTGGAGACAGAATACGAGACGGTTCGACAAGAGTTGGATCAGCTGAAGGAGGTAACCTGAGGTCATAGCCACGCAGCCCGACACTGAAAACTTGTCTGTAATTAGTTGTAACCATAAGTGTATCAGCATGTGAGCCCTCGTCTGCTAGCTGCAGGTTAACTGTTAATATTTTGGCGCACCAGCGGTGAACACTGTTTACCGGCGGCTTTGAACGCGCCAGTAAAAACAAAACAGTATATAATGATGACTATTAACAGTTACAAGTGCGATAAAGTTTAATATAATAAGGCTGAGAGTGCCTTGAATTGTTTTATGAAGTCTGGCTATAAGGTTGTCGTCAGTTATAATTTGGTAAATAGCCAAAGGCCATACGCTGGTTTTAAGCAGAAAGGTTGTGTGGCTTTTAAGTGTGCTTCAGATTGTAGGATAAAATTTGAGAATGCTCTTTGGGCACTTGCCCGCCTGTTCTTGGTATTTAAGGTTGAGGCCTTCAGATGAGACGTCTACAGCTGCAGTGGCATGTCATATTGACGTGCCACTGTGGCCAACATAGTGTTCTTGGGCCTAAACGTTGCTGGAGGTGTCAGGCTGTAGTACAGAAGAAACATGTTTCAGACTTGTTTTGCAGTGCAGTCAAGTAAATCCTGAGCAAGAAAATGTCCTCTGTGGTATTTTTGTATACCCTGACCTGATGTATTTCTTGAGAGCCACTGGCTTCCATGAATTTCTCCTTCTCACCTCATGCCCTTTGTGGGATTTATCTGTATGGTTAACTCAGAAGACATGTTGATTTGCATGGCAAGGAGGTTTTCATCTGTCATCATCACTGAACTCAGCTGCCCGAGACGTTATAGGCATTAAGCCAAGCTGGTGTCTCTCTTCACTTACATTAGTCCTCCGACACCTGTGGAATAATTTAAGTCTCACTTTAGCAAATGTCATGTTTTTTTCTAACATGATAATCTTCGACATCCCATTGATTTCTGAAGTGACAGATTTGAGCTTTAGGTTGTTAACTTCCTGCCATCCCCAACAGTTACTGGAGTCAATTAATGGTGAATGTGGAAAAGACTGGCCAAACCTGAGGTAGGATTGGCAATGCAGCAACCACCACAGCTTAGCGTCAGTCAGGCAAACGCAGTAAAATGTATAATGCCACATAGTTTGACATAATATGCTCTCAATAAACAAATTATTTAAGAAGTCCCACACAGACAGACATAAGAAGAACATTACATATATTGAGATCTTGTTTAGTGTATTCCAAGAGAGAAGCTGGGTTTTCCCCTCTGTTCAGTATTGTCAGAATTTTCTTGCAGATACTTCTTCAAACTTTTGAGGAAGTGCATGAGTTATTCTCAGTTGTATGTTGGGTTTTTTTTGTCCACATAACGGTACTCCTGCTGTAGATCACAGTCCAGTCACATAGTGACTCAATGTTGTACTCACTCAATTGGCGTCTCATGATTCTGACTCTTGCTTCTCACTATGGTAGAGTACGTCACTGGTGCTGATTTAGTGGAAGGAATCATCATTCAGCACCTACTATGCTTTAGGCCTCAAATCAGTTCACATAATGACTGACTATGACTTGTTACACATATTGCTTTGTTTGATTGAAAACAACTGAGGAAGACAAAGTGGGGTTACGGCAGGTCTCAAAAACTCCAGAAAGATTCATTACTTATCCTTTCTTGACTTTTATCTGGAACTTTCATACAAAAAAAACCCCAATCACACTCACTACCTTCACGTTTTCTCTGCACTTTTGTCTTGTCTTCTGCAGTGGCTGGCAAACTAGCTTACTGCCACCAGCTGTCGCTTTAAGCAGTTCTGCTGCTTAAATCACATTACCTTGCGAGGCAGCTGGATTTGTGAGATCACATGAGAATCCAGACCTGATTTAGTGTGCAGCCTGCATGCACGAATATAGCAGTGTCTGAAATTAACTTTTTAAGTCACTGGCTAAAGAGGCAGGTAGATGAAAAAAATCTTCTGGCTTAGTACACACACACACACACACACACACACACACATTATTAGAAAACTCTTCATGTTTTACAAGAATCTGATTAAGTTTGCTAATAACAATTTGAATGAATTTTTATTGAAATTTCAAATATTTCCTTGTAGAACGTAATGGGATTGTTATGATTTTATCATCTGACTATTAAAATATGTTGTGCTTTTTGAGCTGGAATGAGTATAAACCTTTGTTTTTATTGTTACACCAAGTGTTACTCTGATATGACTACACAGAGGCTGCTTTCTTAATTGAACTCTTGATTTCAGTGTAATATTCCTTATATAACTTTGTAGTGACACCAGCGTGTTACCACAAACACTGTTCTTCTAGTATGTACAGGGGAGGAAAAAACTGTTTTATGTATCGGTAGGAGCATATAAGATCGGTATATCACTCAGGCTTTACTGTATAGGAAGCAAGCTTAGCGATTGTTGTATAAAACTATTTTCTGTTTATTTTATTGAGGTTAGTTTTTTGTTTTTGTTTTTGTTTTTTTTAACTATCTCATGCTTTAAACACTGATTGTAAATGAAGTTTTGGAACATTATCAGTTAGTGTGTAAAATGAATGTAATGAAATAACACACAGCAGCAGAGTGAAACAGCACTTCAGTCAGTGAACTGTCCACTGTAACACAAGAAGCAAACAGCCAGTAATAAATGCACCGAATGACAGGCTCCTGGTGTTTCTGAATAAACCCTGTTTGTGTAAGAGATCACTTATCTTATTGCCAGTGGTTTTTCTGCTCATACTTGTGGTTCTGTGTGTGCGTCTTAAACAGGTTGGCCTTTTATCTCTGATTGGAGTAGTTTGCTCTAATGTTTAGTCCTCTTGTCTGTCCGCAGGCCTTTGGACAAGCTTACTCAACTCATAAGAAGGTGGCAGCAGATGGGGAAAGCAGGGAAGAGTCACTGATCCTGGAGTCTGCCAGTAAGGAGGCTCTCTACCAGCAGAAGGTCCTGGAGTTGCAGAATGAGCTCCGACAGGCCAAAGCCTCCTTCACCAGTGTTCAGTCGGAAAACGAACGCCTGTCGTCCATCACCCTGGAGATGAAAGAGGTGATTGTTTAAGTATACAAATATTGAAAATGAGAGCTTTGTGTTCTTTTGAGTCAACTCTTATATCACACATGTCAGTTATCATTTATTAAGAATAGAAAATTTCATCATTTTACTCGAATGGCACTACAATCTCTACATAAAATTACCGTAGTATATATTTGATACTTTGGGTCACTAAGATCCACCATTTACCTCTGAGGTGTATTTTTTAGGCTAGCCTTTTACATGATGAAGAAGTAGAAACATTAAATGTTTATTTGTAAATCAAATGTGTAAACATGGTGGTGAAAACAACTGGATTAGTTTATCTTAGTGTTAGTGAGCCAGAAACCTTGAATCAAAGTACTTTTGCGTTTGAAAGGCTCATGATACTGGATGCCTGAAAGAGAATGAAAGGGAAGTTTAGTTAAGCAAATAGAGGTTTAGATGGAGACATGAAGACTACTGCTAGTTGTCAGGATGAGTTGTGAGAGAGCTGAAGTTTGTGCTCCTAGTGGGGGAGGGACAGTGAGCAGGACTGCAGTGAAACCAGCAGGAAAGATAATGGTCCACTGTGATTGACACAAAGGATCTCCTCCGCTGGGGCTCTCTCTGTGGCATGGATTGGTAAGTGGACCATGTCCTTCTTCCGTCATTACATTCGCCGCTGTCTTGCCGCTGTGGTATGTGAAACATGCCGTACATATGGTGATCCTCATTTCATTCACAGTGACTAGAGGGGATGTAGTTTGCACTACCCGGGGGATGTTTCTCACCCAATCAAAGATGGAGAACATGCCTTTTAATTAGAGTTGATTTTCATGCACCCTGCTATAACAACCCCTCTCCTCCCATTTTCAGAATTCAGAGCTGGCAGAGCTGCAGCGCAGTCAGCTGCGTGATGACATCAGAGAGTACAAGGTGCGGGAGGCTCGTCTGTTGCAGGACTACAGCGAGCTGGAGGAGGAGAACATCTCTCTTCAGAAACAAGTGTCTGTGTTGAGACAGAACCAGGTGAGACCAAGAGGATGGAAGTCAATACTTACTTTGTTACATCTTGAACTGGGTGGACATCATGGAAAAAGTCACTTTACCACTTTTTTTCCAGATCGTGTGTGATGAGACAAGACATTTAAAATCTCATCATACCAACACTTCTGAAGTTTTCTATAATTTAATGGTCACTGGTCATATTTATGGTCACCTTGGATAATATGAGTGTATATGATTAAAGAAACCACAGTGGACACACATCAATTGATTAAAATTATTAACAGTGTTTGTATTTTTAACCATCTGCTAAGGTGGAATTTGAAGGTCTTAAGCATGAGATCCGCCGTCTGGAGGAGGACTCCCAGTGCCTACACAGCCAGCTGGAGGAAGCCACGCGCCTGAGAGAAATCGCTGAGCAACAACTGACGGAGGCCTTAGAAACCATTAAAACAGAGCGCGAGCAGAAGGCTGCCATGCGCAAGGAGCTCTCCCACTACATGACCATCGGTGGCTCTGTTTACAGTAGCTCTTTCAACATCTCCATCGACAACCTAAAACAACATGAGGATCCCTCTGCCACCACCGACCCTGACAACGATGATCTAATCAGAGGCTTTGAAAATGGCTTGGTCAAGTCAGGCAATGGTGATGAAGAAAACAGAACCGCTTTCAAGCCGGCTCCCAGCCTGGTGGACGACCTCCTGAGCGAGCTCAACATCTCAGAGATCCAGAAACTTAAACAACAGCTTGTGCAGGTATGATGCAATGAGGCAATTACTGCCATGTGTTGCCTGATTGCAAGTTTTCAAAGAATTCACTCAGAAGTCGGTTGAACTTTCAGTTAAAACATACTGTTGTATGTATCTTCATACAGATGAAGAAAAGTTCTGAGGTTATGTCACTGACATTCCCAAAACAGTAAAAACATAAGGTCTGACATTTGTTTGTTGCTGCACATATATTGCTATATTCTGAAGGAGGATGCAGCTACACTCTCCTCTCTTTGAGCCATGTTTGCCACAAGTTATGGCTCTACATAAGCACTGCTTTACACATCTCAGTCTTGACAAACATGAAATGAAGCATCATTTGGCATGTTGGTGGCCAGCTGGTCCAGAGTTCATTCTGTAACAAATTACATCTGCTGTGTCTATTACAAAAACAATGTTTGTATGTGTGTACGTGTGTGTGTCTCTCTTTGTGTGTGTGTGTATATATTTTCTTGCTCCATGTACAGTGTGTGCAGTAGACACAGTCAGATCTTATCCTGTCCACAACATTTAAGAATGGAAAAATCCACAGTGCTTACAATCAGTCAATTCATGGTTACTGATCATTTATGACCACATTTATTTCTTAAACATTGATGCATAAATAAATGTGGATTTGTTGGTTTGTTTGTTTATTTTTTTGATCAGATGCTATGAAATTAACAACTGACTAAAAAAGTTTTTCCTTTGTATGTTAGGTGGAACGGGAGAAAGCGGCCTTGATCAGCTCCCTCCAGGAGAGCCAGAAGAACCTGGAACAGGCCTATGGGACTGTGTCTGAGCAAAAGGAAACTGTCAACAGGCTGACTGAGAACCTCAGTGCAATGAGGAAACTTCAGGCCAGTAAGGAGCGCCAGTCTGCCCTTGATAGTGAAAAAGACCGGGACAGCCACGATGATGGAGAGTACTATGAGCTGGACATCAACGGACCTGAGATCCTGCAGTGTAAATACACAGTGGCTGTGTCTGAGGCTGGGGAGTTGAGGCAGGAGCTGAAGACTCTAAAGGCAAAGTACGAAGACTGTCGGACGCAGTATGAAGATGAGCGAGCGCGATTGGAGAGCGATGTCCAGGAGCTGAGGTCAAGGTTGGCTTCGCTGGAGAAGACCAGCCAAGCAGATAAAGCAGAGGTCACTCGTCTTGAGAGGGAGCTCCGTCTGGTCAGCGAGGCTGCAGGAGAGTCACTTGGTAGCCTTAATGTGGCCCAGGATGAGCTCATAGCTTTCAGCGAAGAGCTAGCCAATCTCTACAACCATGTGTGTATGTGCAACAATGAGACTCCCAATCGTGTCATGCTAGACTACTACAAGCAAGGCAAAGCCATAGTAAGAAGGGGGCAAGAAGAGAGGGAGCACCCGTCTTCTGTGCTTCTCACTAATGGGCTCATCACTGAGAGTGAATTGAAAAAGTCGGACTCCAGCAGCACCACTGTTAACCCAACTCCTGCTCCAGAGCACAGGCCAGAACCCATGAACATCTACAACCTTGTAGCCATCATCAGGGACCAGATCCGCCACCTGCAGCAGGCAGTGGACCGCACCACTGAGTTATCGCGGCAGAGACTTGCCAATCTTGAGCTGAGCACAGTGGCAGACAAGGACAAAGAGGCTTGCATGGAAGAGATTCTCAAACTAAAGTCCCTGCTGAGCACCAAAAGGGAACAGATCGCTACTCTCAGAGCAGTACTCAAAGCAAACAAACAGGTCAGAGGAACACCCTGCGTGTGCCTATATATATGTATGCTAGTGTGTATGCATGCTTGCTGTGCATGTTTCTCAAAGGAAGGATGTTCATTGTTTCTCAAACTGTACAGCAGAAAAATCATTTGCTTCTGCTAAAAATAACCACCAAGTCTGGACTTCATGATCGATCATGCAAGCAATAAATAATAACATAAGATCTTATTTCCTTTAGACAGCTGAGATTGCTCTGGCCAACCTGAAAAGTAAGTATGAAAGTGAGAAGGACATGGTGACTGAGACAGTAATGAAGCTCCGCAATGAACTCAAGGCTCTGAAGGAGGTTGCAGCTACATTCTCCTCTCTTCGAGCCATGTTTGCCACAAGGTATGGTTCTACATAAGCACTGCTTTACATATCTCAGTTCTGACAAACATGAAATGAAGCATCATTTGGCATCCTGGAGTTCATTCTATAGTGTATGGCATCTATTGCACTGTGTCTGTTACAAAAAACATATGTTTTATATATATCACACAGATGTATCCTAATGTCCTGCTAATTCTGCCACACTTAACCGTACTGGAAAAAGAAAAATTCAAAATTGTAGTGCATATTCTGCGCAACCATTTTGCGTGAGTGTTTGTGAGCAAGACACAAAGCATTGTGGGAACAGTCTGATGTAATACTTGTGCGAGTCAGCAAGCAGAGACCTCATCCTCCCATCTGGAAAATGCTGTCTGGAGAATGGAGGAAACATGTGACAGCACCAGCACTTCAAGGCAAACTGCTCCACCTGCTGGAAGTAATGGGTATCTCTTGTCGCTTCCTTTTCCTTTCTCTCGCTCTTTTCGCTCCTTCTCCCTCTCTTTCACTCAGGTGTGATGAGTATGTGACTCATCTGGACACCATGCAGAGGCAGCTGGCTGCTGCTGAGGATGAGAAGAAGACCCTGAATTCTCTGTTGCGTATGGCCATCCAGCAGAAACTGGCCTTAACGCAGCGCCTGGAGGACTTGGTGTTTGACCACGAGCAGGCACGTCACAACAGTGCCACAGCAGTGGGAGGCAAGGGCAAAACAAAGGGCAAAGGAGCCTCTTCCAATCATCAAGTAAGTGAAAAGCTGTATTGCAGAGCCCACTCTGGGTCACAAAGCTTCAGCAGACAGTCTGGTCTCTTCTGTGAAGTTGTGTGTGGCCTTTTTAAACTTGTATATCTATCCTCACCCCAGATTTGCATCTCTCTAAGGCTTTGCACACACTTGTGTCTGACAGTCAGCTCACACCTCACTTCATCACAATCTAGCACAATATATGGCATGCTATTATTGCTTTTATTACTACCTAATACGTCTGTATTCTTAACAGAACGTGGTGGTGTTGACGTTAGACTGCTTGGTCGTCCTTTTGTGCTGGTCCTGACAATTTTTTGCAAAAAAGCCAGAATAGTTTTTTGTTTTCATGGTTTAAATTAGTAAGACGAGCATGATGCTCTAGCTTTTGCTGGCATTTCCTTCCAAGTTGCTTCCCTATCAAATTTGTTATGATTAGTATAAGCAAGTATAGTTTGTCCTGTAAAGTACCAACCTTTAATCTATGTTAAAGTTCTGTGATTACGTTGATCTCTACTCAACTACAGATGTTACACACGTTATCTCTACATTAACTACAGTGCACCCAACTGGCAACCAAGAATTATAAATAAAACATAAAAATCTATTTGCAGCATTAAAGTTTTTTAACCAAGTAATTTAAGACTGAAATGATAACCTACTCTACCTTTGTAAGCCAGTGCAAACTTTGAAGCCTGCATGCTTAACACGCCTCAGTCCTGTGCTACCTGCAAGCATCTAATTTGCTCAGCTGCTAACATCAAACTCGATCTCTCTCTAATGCAATGGAAATTCAACCAGTGACTGTCACCAATGAATCAACAATCAGTTTAATGTGATTTTCTTGTTTAATCTTTTTATTTGCAGTGAATCTATCATGCCAAGAGTCCTTAAGGGGTCCACCTGTGACAGCTACCAGACACCTGTGCTCCTGGTGCCTTTACTCCATAATCACGGTTACACAAGAACATATCCAACAGTATTCACTATGGGGCCTTGTTTTAGAGTGCCAAAACATGTATGTACTATTCTGTTGAACATTTTGACTGCAGAAAGAATGAGTCATCACATCAGCTGCCCCCTGCAGTCCTTCAGTCTTCCAGCTATATTTACCACTACTATTATTGTACCGGATGAAGAATCGAGATGGGTGTTTTGCTGATTACTTATTACCTGTGTTTCTCTGACTGAGCACTTTTTCTTTGACTTATTTGCTCTTATGTGATTCCTCTTTCTTCCTAAAATCATACTAATTCTTTCAAGTATTACACAGTGTTTTTACAGGACATGCATGTTCATCTGCCAGATTCTTGATGACATCACTATTTATTTCAAGCAATGGAACCAGAGATTATGTGGTTGTTAAATTTAACAAAAGAAAGAGGAGAATGCATTTTTCTGCCTTAGTTGCTTTCCTTTTGGCCTTAGATTTACAGATGCCTTTCTGATCACAATTTCTCCAGTATGTTTTCACTGTATGACTTCAGATTCAGGGTCTTAATTATATTTTGTATAATTGGGTTCACCCTTTGGCAGAGCTGTTACAAATTCAAATATGCTTGTTATGACTAAGGAAGAGAATTAATACAAAGCGTATTTAAAGATTTCTAAGTTAAGGTCAGATGTTAATAGTATCCACAAACTTTATTCATGATGGAGAGTTTTTAATGTATTTGTTTTAATACAACTTTTTTTTCAGAAACATTTTAAGTCGAAAAGTCCATCGTCTGCAAACAAGCCTGCAGTGCCATTTTGTTATTTGTTTATACTTCAGGTGCAATTTGCAAACATGGAAAGAAAAAGAAAAAAGCTTAATGTTTATGCTATGTAAAGGTATTTTACACATTGTTGCTCACATACTTGGTCCTCAGTGATTTTCTATGTTTTTACCATAACTACAATAGTATTTATTTTATGTTGTTATTGTTGACTGATGGATGTCATCATCCTTTTTGTTTCATAAGGGAGTTTGAGTGGAGGTGACTGATCAGAATATTGATTAGAAAATTGACAAGACTGAACTTGTGGCAAAACACAAGCAAGATTCATGACTGTGTCTGCTAACAGTTATGGGGAAAAATAAATCTAACTTTCACAGTACTGACGTCTTTGGGTTTTTTTCTTCAATAAAATACAATTTACATTTAACTACAATTTCAGATTTTGGTTTACACGATGAAGCTTTTTTTCATTCACTGTTGAGAAATGTAAAAAATACATGTCCTATATTACTTGTGCAAAAATGCAATATCAGTGTTGCTGTGGGCTGTTTTATTTGTCTATATATGTAACTTTTTCCCACAAAAATAATTCTGGAGCTAAATACAAGGTGTGTTACTGTGTGTACAAAAAGCCAAAATATTATAAAAGGTGGTACGTAAATAGACTTTTTTTTCCTACCTAAATGTGTTTTTAAAATGGACAAAATACAACTGTTCAAGACAGATTTCATTTTATAAAAATGTAAACACACCGTGGACATTTTTAATTGGGGGAGATAAAAATGTTTTGTGTGTGGGCCGATTTCAGCTCTGAGATTTACAATAAAACGTGTTTACGTGTGTTGCGATGAGTTTTAGATAAAATCCTTTTAACTCTGCAACAGCATTCGCAGTATTACTTAAAATAAATTATAGTATGTGTTTTAAACTTTCTTAACGTATGGTTAATAATAACAGAAATTGCCCAGATTAACCTTTGCCACATCCATTTCCGGTGAAAAAGAAAGTTTTAGTTTTTTTCCTTTTTGGAGGACGTTGACGTAAGCCCCTCCTTACCAACGAGGTGACGTAAGAGGGCGTGTCCACACAAAGGACAGAGGGGACTCCACAATGGGAGGTTCGTGTCTTTCTTTAACTAAAAATAACATTTGTTTCGCCAGAAAGTTTGTCTTTTCAGTTTTACTATATTGTCTTCCCACTGGGTCCACATCACGAACATTACCACACTACTATCGACTTGAAAAGTTGCCTCGCTTTGTCAACGACAATGTAACGTCTCATTCCCAGACCTGTAGAGCTCTCTGAAAAGTTTCTTGACACGCCTGACAAAAGAGAGAGCCTTGCTTTCTTATTCACGGTCAACATTCTCGTTAAATAGTGCATTTTTTGCAACATCTCCGATCCCCCGTGGTCCTATAACTCCACTGCCTCAGTAACGGGGAAGGACTGGACACGCTGTCAGATTTTCCCTCATAACGACAGTCTGTATGGATATCCTGCTGTTAATGACGCGTTATCCCAATGTAAAAGCTATTGTTATAGTGAAATAGCTTATGAAATGAATCTCGCTGCTATACTGAGTCGTTATAATTTCTTATCTCTGTCGGCATGCACAGACGGTTTTCATGAGCAGCTCATTGAGGACAGCGCCTTCCTCAGAGCTGACCGGAGACTGGACACGGAGCTGGTGGACAAACTCATCCTGCAGCTCAACAGAATCTACCCGCAGATCCTTACAGACAAGGAGGCAACTAAAGTAAGTCCTCATATACAGAGCACACTGTATATATGTTGGAACGAAACTGCATTAAATGACAACACATCACAAATTTGTTCCTGTACTCCAGGTGTACGTAAATGTGCACTCACTTACATTACTGTGTACTGTAAATGTACTTTGAGTTATGTTATATTACTGCATATAAAAGTATTTCTTCTAAAGCACCTAACCATCTTACAAGGTGTTTCTGTCCATGAACAGAAGCTGTGATTAAAATATTGTATCAACAAAGGATGTCATTTGTATGACAGTATAAAACATGGTGAAACAACACTTTGATGTGAAATAATAAAAGAATTAAATAATAATTGTTGGAGAAAAACAGGCTCCATTCTGGCCTGGTCAGGCTGTGTCAACAAGGACCAGGAATATTTGCATTTGAGAGTGAAAGTATCTATAAAACTGTTGTTGTTATCCAGTTCCGAAACTTGGATGTGCCCACAAGTGTTCGACTGGGTGAGCTCCTGACACATCTCCAGGGGAAAGGAGAGGAGGCATGCAGGGAGTTTTACAGAGCGCTCCACTTGCATGTAGAGGAGGTATACTACAGCTTGCCCACACGGCTCCGCCTCAGAGGTTAGTCCTGAAAAAAGAACGTGTCTCTTCTGTATATTGTGTTTTCTCCCAGTGAGATATGATTTTTGTCATACATTTACATTGTATTCTATAATGTACATTTTATTCCACACAATAAAATGTATTTTTTTATTTCCAGATTACTCAGATCCACTCAAACATCCACATGTCTACCATCAGAAATATGTTCTAAATGACAGAGGTAAGATGTTGATGTAAAAGAATGCATCTCCTTTGTTTTGTATGTAATGTCAATGTTCAAAACACTGCTATTTTTCTTAATTGTAGGGGAAAAATTATAAAAGTTAAAATAGATTATGACCTTCTGTAAATAAAAATTACTCTGCAACTGAAACTTTTTCAAGACTAGGGGTGTGTTAGGGAATTATTTAGAACTGACAAACACACCAGATAATGGATAATGTTTATATTGTTTACCTCTCTCCAGGTCCTCTCTTCTTTCTGGGCTGTTTCAGCATCGCAGTAGGAATGGCTTTACTCTATTATTATAGTGGTAAGTAACTTTGCAGTTTTTAACATCACCTGACATTGCAGTAATTCAGCATTATTATGAAGATGTCTTTGTTCTGCAGAGGCTAAAGTGACAGGAGGTAGCCGGGCCCTCGGGATGGCAGCTCTGGGTTTGAAAAGAAAAGCTCAGGAGGTCCTTATATGGTACACTGAAGAAAATCTCATGAAGTAAAGTGTGACACCAGGTGCTTCAGCTGTACTACTGTTATTGATGCTACTTGTACCAAAGGACAGCATGTTTCTAATTCAAATTTTGTACCCAGTTGTATATATCAAATTTTGTTTGTGATCTAAAATGAGACTGATGGAACGATTTAGAGCTACATTAGGCACTTGGTTTTTATTTCCTCATATGTTGTTGTAGCTATTTTTGTGGGTTAAAGGGACTTAAGACACTCGAGGGGTGATCATAGAGAAATCAAAAATAGGGTACTTAAAGAAGTTCTTCTCGCTACAGTCTTTAAATATGGTAAACCAATTAAGGAAAACATTGACTGCATTAGTGACAAAATAAGGCAACTTAAATGACTAAAATTTTGGAGATAAACTTTACAATCAGCTTACATGTGACATCCCCACAAAAAGAATGGTCATTGGTACAAAGTAGCAACCTGCACTTCTTTGATTTAACTTACACTTTGTTGTAAAAGTGGCTTGGAATATTTAGACTTTTTTTATTTTGACTCAGATACCACTCCGTCAGTTTATTTGCAGTGTGCTGAACCCCACACATAAGTTTCGATAATTATGTTTCCTAATAAACTCAGTAACCGTTGATGACCAGCGTACTAACAGAGTGCTACCCCAAACTAATTCAGCAACAAAGATTGTTGTCCATGAGGCCAGGCTTTGGGTAGAACAAAACCGCCCTCTTGTGGTCAAAAGTGAACTACATCAACAAACGCAGTCTGGTTTGTGTTGGTTTCTTTGGAGCTCCCCGAAATTCTCCAGCTTGTAACGCCACAGAACAGATTATTTGTGCCGTCAGCAACAAATATTGTGGAGTTGTGTCTTTATGATACGATTCAGGGCGACTCCGAAGGAGAATTACGGTCACATGATTGTTTCAGCCAATGGCAAGCCGCTGTGTCGGCGCATTGCATTGTGGGTAAGATTACGACCGGAATACAAAAGCTAAGTTCGAGAATCAAGAATCGTAATAATGTAACGTTAAACGAAATAACTAGATTTGAATACAAATAGAGTTCGAAGATGTATGAGCTACAAATTTGAAAAGGACACTCTAAGTGAAACTAACTTGCATTTGTCTTTGGATATATAGTGACGTGGCCAGTTCCATGGCCGTGTTGTATGAAAGGAGAGAAGGTTAGCACTCCCCTTGACAAGGATGGAATTGGCCCTCGTGGCCTGCAACACACATATGGTTAAGGCATTGCCACCTACTTCGTGGCATCTCTAACCACATTTTTTGCGGTTTAATACATTGTGACTTTCTCCCGACGACATCCTATTAGCAACTTCTAATCTCAAGTCAGGTCTTCTGTTTAAACATGTACTTTGAAGCCGGAAGCATGCCTTAATATTTTCCACTGTCTGTTTCCGCTGGGTTGGGCAGGATGAACATTTTTATTTTTCCTGTTGGCCTCTAGCATGTAGCTTGGTCTGCCATCTTATCTCACAGAAGTGGTAGGCGTCTTGTACAGTGGAGTTCACTTTTATGAATTACACCTTAATTTTCAATATTAATAGGATAGTCTGTTTTGTGTGGACATTTGTTTGCATTAACTGTGCCTTTTTGCCTAGTTTATATTTGTAGTTTTGTTTCTGATGAGTCTTTTTTAAATAAAGTCTGTCAGTTTAGAAATTAAACTACACGCAGACACAACTTTACTGTATTTCTCAGGCTGTTAGTAAACAAATTCACTAAAAAGTAACAGAAAATAACAGTAAACATAATGAGGGTGCTTTGTTTTATGTATTTCTAAGCAGTGTGTAGTGGTTCAGCTTCAGGATATCAGAAGCCAATACCAGAAACATCTGTGCACATTTATACAATTTGCATGGCTTTTTTTTTTGTTATTCTTTGTACTCAATTGTACACATTTTTCTAACATTAATATAAGGAAATATTTATATTTGATTTCCAATATTTGTCTCTTCATTGAGATCTAGTGCCTGATACAGTCTGTATGTACTGTGTTAAAATGCCTTACATTTACAAGTGCCAGGATTTCTAAGATTGAGACTTTTGTCTGTGTAAAATAAAAAAAATGCATGATGAAAATAAACAGATAAACAAAGACATCTGATCACATCTGTAGTTTTATTTATACATTTCCTCTAAAATAGACGTTAAAGTATATAATCCAAGATCATGTAGTATAAACTGTGAAAAATTGTTCCTTAAAAAAGTTATAAAAAGCCTAAAAATAACCATATACACTAAAGTTCAACACACAAACACTTGTAGACACTAACTAATATACACAAGCAAATGAGCACATTTCACTCCAGTCTTTGCATAGCACTTGAAGAAACATAGCATGTGAGGTCCACTTCATTAGTTGATTGAGGTTTATAACACTGTAAACAGAACACCTATAATAAAGATGTTTTAAGCCTCATGAGCTGCATGCGGTCATGATAGCTCCTGACTTTGAATTAATTTGCATAATGCTTTGGTAACTATCTTTCTTTGTGATTTTGTTTTAAAGATGTAGACAGTGCACTTAGACTTACAGGCGCAGTACAAATATAAAACTTCTAAAGAACAACAGAATGTCGACTTTTTGTCAAGAAACATTTACAAAGATTGTGACTGTTGCACAGTATTTTGTTCCCAATATGTTTGTCTTACAAGTAAAGGCAATCATTTATTTGCATCATTAACCTGAGTACCGAAGAGGTAACAAACTCTTGATGTTTGAAGAGTTTGTGAATTGATGTTTGAAATAAAAACAAGCCACATATTCGTACATAGCCATGATTAGAGAAGAAGGGAACCCCTCTAACACACACACACACACACACACACACACACACACACACACACACACACAATGTCACCTGATCCACAGAGTATCAAGTGACAAGTCCGGCAGGCTGTATTACAGAACACCAAATGGACCTGCGGGCCTTTTAGTTTGGTGAATAAATAAATGTCGTCTGTCCGTTTGCACACATAATGGGAAGATCCATCTTTACTACGCTTAAAATCAGCAGGCAGGGGAGTCGTGTGAAGGAGTTCAAGAACTTTGGCTGGGCCGCTGGACACCAAAGGCTGTGATAAAGACATTGACCACGACTATGATAAAGACAAAGGCTGTGGCGACATTCTCCATGATGTTCAGCTTGTAGTGCATGTTCTCATCATTCAGGTTCCATTTGACTGTCACAACAGAAACAAAACATGAAGAGATTATTGAGGTTTGCTTAGTTAGCAGGGAGGAGCTAATTTCTTCACAAGGTGGCAGCAGAGAGTTCCCTTTCAGGTTAGAAATAAAGAAAATCATTTCTGTGGACTGTGATAGAAGTTAACACCATCTGGCAGCACTGCCCTCAGGTGAATGATTATCTTCTTCACCTGTTAGGACATTTCATGCCTCGCTGGTCTGAGAAGCACACACGTTTTATTAAAGGGGAAATTCACATATTTTACCAGTAATCTTAGTATTGGCAAATCTCCTATGACTCTTAAAAAGTGGAAACAGCCGCCAGCAGAGGCGTTTTCTCTGTGCTGTGGCCCTCTAAACTCAGCTCTCTATCACAATAGTTTTCTCTGTTAAGATAAGATAAGTATAGGGGCAGGAGGGTGGAGGAAGGAACACACGAACAAATGGGAAGGCAAACTTTATGCTGCGAGGCTCAGTCCTTAAAATTTACCTCCCCAATACATGAGAACTTGTGCAATGACATGTAAAATATTTCAAGATCTGTGGTTCAAAACCTGTGAAGAAACACTCTGCACAACAAATTCAAGTTTAAGAAGAATAGAAGAGAAGATTTGTAGTTTTAGTCAATAATGACAATGTCTAATTAAAAGTAATGCATGAATTATATCAGCAGAGAGGTTGAACAAAAGACTGAAAACAATAAAGAAAAACTGATTTTGTCAGCGTCACAAAATACAGCAGCCAGTAGATGAAATCTGTTATCAGCTGTGTTCCTACAAGTGTGACACTGAAGTTACACATGCAAATACATTGTTACAAATGTGAGGCAGAGCGAAAAGTAATACACGTAGCAAACATCTGCATTTGTCTTGTTTCTGCATTCATGTATTCAGTTTTTAACATTACTGTAAACAATTAAATTATCAAATGCTCAAAAGCCAATAAAGGTTCCACTATTAGAATCTGGGATGCTAACTCCAAACATACCTATGAAGATAAGCAGAACTCCCACCATGATTTGTAGGATGAGTGAGATGCTAATGAGAGTAATCAGTGGCACGTAGAAGGTGAACTCTGGTCCTTGCTCCAGCACAGCCTTCAGCTGTGAGGCATTAGCCATCAGCAGAGCCACATCCAGCATGCTCTCTGCTGCACTCTTCTTATTGGCATAGTGGTTCATGTTCAGAGGTTCATCTAGCCTTCTAAAGCGGCCTCGGAGCGGGACCTGAAGACAAACACAAACTCTGACATCAGTACGACACATACAGACGGCTCAACTGAACTCAAAACTAAGGTTCAGATGTGGGTGATCACAATATTTGTGTTTGCTATGGAAGGTAACAATGGAAGTGAAAGTTTCCATGGTCTGAATTTAAACAGGAACACCCCTGGGTGAGCGAGGTCATTAAATTGGTTTTAGTACAGAGGTCAAAAATAACTTGTCAAGCAACATCCTGTTAATGACCAGGGCAGCCTGGAAGAAAGAATGACCAGGTCATACATCTGAAACACAAGAGTTATGGTAACCTGGACCGAAATAATAGCGGAAAAACTGAGCAAAGATGCTTATGAATATGTGGTAAAGATCAGGAACAGTATACACATCATACATGTAAGAGTTTGCACAAGAATCAATTTCACATCATATTGTTATCAGATTATTACTAAATATTATTGCTTAAATAAATAGAACAAGACATGAAATTGTGTTTCTGAAAGTCAGAAGAAGCAGAATTTCATGTGCCATTATCACCTAAATGTGCTGACTAACCATCCAGGAAGAGGTCATGCCTAGAAATCCATTTCCTTACTCTTTGTGGAACAACCTAGAGAGGTTTATTTTCCAAGTGAAATAAGTATGGGCTACATGGTTCAACTAAAACCATTTTATAAACATTACTTCAAAGGACACCAGGGTCACTGTCCAGGACTCTGTTTCTCTTCACGACTTTAGTTCAGTGTACAGGGTTTGATCTGGGTAGGGTGCAGCAGTTCAACAATGTCTCTCTTGTGCCCTGGTTGGCAACATCGGTCATTGAGGTTCAGCCCAGCATTCCTCTTTTTTCACCTCTGAAAACCTGCACGGCCACTGAGGAAAAAGGTGCTCCTGTGGTAGACCAGTGGATGTGAGAATAACTTGCTGTCACACAAGATATCTCTCACTCTCAGTTCTTCAAAATTTCTATTTCCATTCTCCTAAAACTGAAGTTCACGAGTCATCAGAAATTCCTATGATTTCAGTTCTTGAAAAGAAAAAAGATCACAAGTTTCCAGAGACTGAAATTACATCACAATTTTTTTTAAATGCCAAAGATATCCCATTAAAAATTACACAAAACTAAAATTACTTAGAGGTGAAGAAGTAAAATTACTTCAGCAACTACTACTATTAAAAGAGTAACTGGCCACAGTTATTTATAATAGTTAAATAATCAGTTAATCAAGTAATAACAAGTAGAGTATGCTTACCCTGAAAAATGACTATTTAAAAACTATAATACTCTCTCTGGAACTGGTTTGGGTCATTTCATGTAGTAAAGAGACCACTTCATTATTTTAAACATAATCCTTATTATATTATGTCACGGCCCTCTTCACTTCTTGTTTGAGCTGTTCTTCCCTTTTAGGAGGTAAGCAGGAAGTGCATCACTGATCATGACCTCTGCCTCTTGCTGTGCTCTGCAGCTATGTAAGCAGTTTCTCTCATTTTCTCCATGAGTGTTTGGATGGTTTCTTGTTTGTGTTTTCCTTGTGTTTACTCTCTTTATTCATTATGCTTCACTGACTGCTAAGTAAAACATGCCAAACACTTTCTGTGTTACTTAATACCATAACCATACCATAACAATTGTTTTTGTTATAATCTCTTAAATAAATCTTAAAGGTCCCCCTAAAATAGGATGTGACAACAGACAAACCCTAAACAGATAAAATTACATAAATTAATTATATATATTAACTGAGGTGATAAAAAGGCCAACGTGAGTAGTTATACTGATGTAGCTGACTACAGCATCAGGATTTCCGATTATCTCCAGTGAACAAAAGTTTGTTATACTGTTTTACAGAAGTTGTTTAATCCCCACTGTTTTACAGAAGCTGTTTAATCCCCACTGACGCAAGTTATGACATAGGACCACTCCCTATTGAGCGTTTTAATCAAATCACCCCAAAATGTACTTGGTTGTTTTACCATGTTAATAGATTTTACGCATTGAGGTTCTCTGTAGCTTCAGAATATTAAAATACCAGGGCGGGCTTTCCAAATGCAGTACAGAGATGTATTGTTGAAGTTGAGACGATTTAAACTTGTATTCACATTCTTGAATGGGATCAGAGTTTTGACCCATTTTGAACAATTCATGAACCTGATGTGGTTCATGGTCCACCTGCATAGCTGCACAGAGAAATGACTGTCCTGAACCGCGAGCAACATGGTCATTATATGTAAACTGAGTCGTTATAGATGACAGAGAGAAAGAGACAGAAGCAAACAAAACTCATTTAAATTCGAAGCTAAGCTTCTGCTGATGCTAACCGCTCACATTAGCTTAATGAAGTCACGCTCGTTTAGTCGCGTGTATCAAACAACGTCCGGACGTG
The DNA here is from genome assembly GCA_008933995.1 of Datnioides undecimradiatus. Lineage (NCBI taxonomy): Eukaryota > Metazoa > Chordata > Actinopteri > Lobotiformes > Datnioididae > Datnioides > Datnioides undecimradiatus. Next base: position 8,647,955 of record WARS01000013.1, on the reverse strand, counting down.
CGAATGGATGAGAGAGATGGATAAAAACCAACTGCCGTCCATAACATTTCCCGTGTAACCGAAGAGTCTCTCGCAGTGGGAAATGGGTCTTTGGGAATTTACCCTTGACAGCACCGCCAGGAAATTAGTGGTTTAACATTACCGGACAAGTGAGTTAGATGTTGCCCGTAGAAACTATCCACAGTGCTGCCTTAACGTACCTCAGCCTCTCGGTTTCGGTCAGCATCACCGTTCATTTCCAAGTTTTCCGTAGCCATCGTACTAATTGCCGCGTTGTATCCCGAGTAGACAAGTCATGTATGGTGTGGGATTGAACAAAAGTCGATGGTCCAACTGGCGGAGGCAGGAACGGACTGTTTAGAAAAGACTGCAGTGACGACAAGAGGGGGGGGGAAGCGCCAGGCTACACCCCTCCGCATAGGGGCGGCTGTCTCAAAACAGTCCTAGAAGTTAAGGACTAGGTTGTTGCCCACACTGGCAGGGAAAACCTGAAGTGTAATAGCCGGACATTGCTATCGATTGGACTGCAGTCACAGGGACAGCTACTCATTAACTCGATAATATCGAGTCTGTCGATTGCTACAGGACTCTTTGCTGCCATCATGTGTATTAATGCCGATACTGCATGTTCTCCTCGGAAAACGTAGATGCATAAAAGACACCTTATAGTTTCTCCTAGTTGTATACGTTTAATGATATGCAGAATTGAAGCACAACATCAGCTTAAACAGGCATTTAAGCCAAATAATAAAGTTTGCCGATCCCTCTACAATATCCCACACGTCAAACGTGTTTTTGTTTTTGTAGTGCACTGCAGAATACCAAAGCTCAGCCAAAGTATTTGGCTCAAGGACAGACTGATTACTTTGGGGGCCTGGAGGTCTAGAGCCCATGGGCAGCTGCCCATTTTGCCTGTTTTAATCCAGTCTTTAGTATCAAAAGTAATTGGATTTAGCAGGACTAAGTAAATACATAAAAAAACCCCACAATGAATATTGTAAGATCAATTCTTCATTCTGGTATGACCACAACCTTAATCTCTACATCATAAAGATTAAGCTATTACATTAACAGAGTTTTATTCTGTGTCGTACACAATACTTCAGAACACGTGTATGACAGCTAATTGTGGGGCACATGTTACTAACGCTATTTTTATGTCTCAAATCCTTTAATATAATGTATATATTTTAAACAAAATATAAGAAAACAGCTGCATGGTCACAGAAAAACTCTATCCAATAAAACACATGTGGCTTGTGTCACCAGAAACAGACCCAGTGAATAGCCAGAACAGCCAGACCAGTTGATGCATTGTCCCATATTGTCAACTAACCCCCATAGGGCCTAATTGCACCCCCCAAATGTTTCCTATTATTTCCACTGTTTCCTTGGTGATCTTGGCAGGTTTGTCCCTCGTGCATGACCCCATAAATGTTAAAACTGCCGCTTTAGGATGATCCTTGTGGAGAAATGAAAGGCTTTGAGAACTTCTTGGTTCTCAGTACCTTGTTTCCCTCACTCCAGATTTAATGATTCTGTGGAATAAAACAGACCAAACAAGCCAGACAGTGAATGACAATATGCCCCAACGTCACCCCTGATCTTTGTGTTAGCCAGAATTCTAAAAACAGCAACTTTAATGATTTGTTCTGTAGACGCATATATATTTACAACATGTATCTATTCATACACTTGTAAAGGTAATGTGAAGTTCCTCAAATGGTAGAAATATTACAAAGTAAATACTTACATCCATCCACTTTGTAGTAATTTGTTTCCATAACTCACCAGCTAAGCCCTCCTTTAGGGCAACTCTGTAGGATAGCTGTTGATGAAACCTGGGCTGTACCAAGATACAGATTTGATAATCACTTTTAGTCATTGAAATGTTTAAGTTAAAATAAGAAGATAAACTATATTTTCTATTACATCAATGAATATTAACTATGATATATAGCTTTCAGACAAAGTGCCAGCGTCTGAACTATGGTCCATATTACAAGGTTTGATGCAGGATATGCAGTGCCCCTTTAATCAGGTCTTTGTGAATTAGCCTGTAGATTAAGTGATGACATAATCACAGTATAATCGAACCGGTTTATGCTGGAGAAACTTAATTTAAGTTGTGTTTTCGTTTTAATAATATGGCAGCACGTTATAGGTTTTTATTTTTCATATGACACACATAAAACGTTTAAAAAAAAGTATATATTTTCACCTGCAGTAAAACTGTTCAAGGACTCATTATAGAAATGATACCAAAAGCCATCCCTCAAATAATAATATAATTATGGACTAAAACACGCGGAATGAGTGGAAACTCTACGTTCAAAGACATACTTATTCACATATTCTTCATAACCAGCGAAAGAATCTTATTCCTCAGCCTCTCTGCATAGGTCCATGTGAATGAGTAATAAAATGGGCTCCTGTGTGTCTTATCCGCTACCCCATAATTCCTAGCAGCGTCCCTTTTGGTTGGTAGGCTTTGACAGACATCTTCCCATTGGAAGCTTAGCGCGTCACGATGAGGGCGGACAGTGGTGTGGTCCACACAGCCCGTGTCAGGAGAGGCTGAGGGTGCCGCCTAAAAGCGCGCTGAGTTATTGGATACGTGTTGTTGCTAGGGGCGTGGGTTGTGCCGTTAAATATTCTAGTTTTCTCAAACGTGAAAGACAATACATTTATAAGACGAGGGGTCGTATCAGCTGGGCGAGAGATGCGCTGAGAGCCGCGTGCTCCAACCTGAGAGGGAACTGTGCCGCAGTGGGCATAATCTGATAAGCGCTTCTGTCCATCCTGCACTCCGCTCCAGGACAACAGTATGGAGGAAATAAAAGTACGTTGGGATAGTTAAAGGAACAATGCAGAGACGCTGAGGCCATACTTCTCGGAACTTATTCAGTTTTTCACCCGGAACACCTGCGATTTATTTGCATCACGCAGAGACCGAGTCGCTGAGTGTTTACAGGGGTGACAGCTGCGCACTTGCTCGTCCCGTGATGTGTCTTTGGGGGGGATTAGTGCGTGGCACAGCCTATACATCCTGGCCTGTGAGGCCAATGATTTGATCTGCAGAACAAATTACATTTTTTATAGAATGCGCTGGAGCGGGTACCTTATGCAATGTGGAGGAAACTGATTTGTGTGAGCTCATAGGTTAAACTGGCAATGACATCAGGCTTAACTTGAATAGCTCTGTGCTGTATTGCCGCAAGGTGGACCGGGGCGTGAGGTGGCGAGGAGCAATGCACGCATCTTCCGAGCTGGACATTTTGTGGGAGATGCTGTGTATCCTAAACAAATTCATGGCATAAGGCCATACATCCTGAGCTGGCGAACTGCGTCACTGTATGCGCGTGTTGCAGGTAGGCAGCAAACTCTCCCACCACCACCACCACCACCGGGAGAGCAGCATGCTCATCATCATCCTTACACAATGTCGCCGGTAAGTGTTTAACAAGTTACCGGGGATGGATTCGGCGGATGATTCAAGAAAGGATCCACCACTGGGATCCACATTTTCCTCGGCACCCAATTTAGACTCGGACATTAATGCAAATGCCCGCAGGCCCGTTTATGAGAATGGGACAGACCACAATGTCAACATTCAAAACGCAGCCCTGCGAGGCGCGAGTGACCCCAGCGCATACCCGTCCACAGACTATCAGGGACTGATTCGCCAGAGGTTCATCCGACGGAGCTTGTGGGTGTCCGACTCCGAAGACCAGCAGGTGGACGCGCCGGAGTGTGTTAACACCAGCCCGGCGCTCACCATCGACCTGCGGACAATCGTCGATCGGAGTCGGACCCGGGTTCTGCACGGAGCCCGGTTGGGCCTCGGGGAGACTTCAAGCACGGAAAGCCAGGTGGGGCTGAAGGACAGCGCCACAGAGAGCGTGGGCGCCGATGAGGACAAGGGGGGCAGGAGCGAAACCGAGCCAAAGGCAGAGGTTGTGCCCTCGGATGTCACAGGTAAAGCAGGAAGTGACGAAAATGAAGAGGAGCCCGGGATGAAGGCTGTGTCGACTTCACCTGGGGGGCGTTTCCTCAAGTTTGACATTGAGCTGGGGAGAGGATCCTTCAAGACCGTCTATAAAGGTCTTGACACCGATACCTGGGTCGAAGTGGCGTGGTGTGAGCTCCAGGTGGGTTCACTGATCATTCACATCCAACAGCACTGTGTATGGTGCTCAAAACCTTTTGTCTTGTTCATAGATTCCCCCAGAAAACAAAGGAGTAGTGTAATTACACTGTGACTTAATTCATTTGAAGCGGAAACAATGAAACAGTGCATTTCTCCTTTCATCATCTCACCATCTAGACAAGTAAACTCTCAGGCCAGGGTAAAGGTAAAATATTGCAAAGTAAGGTTCCACAGAGCGTTGCACATTCAAGAATGAATATAGATTATTGTCACATTATTCAGTGTATTATTATGATTATTTATTGTCTTTTGACTAACTAGTCAGCAGCTGCAGGGTTTTTTGCTGCCTTCTTTCCATTTGATGACCAGGCTTTTACAAAAAAAAATCTGTTCTATTGTTTTTTTAGTATCTCATATTGCTGAGGTGTAGACTTTTGTCACAGGGCATAGTAAGGGGGGAAGAGACGCTCTGCCTGTCATGTAGCTTTTTGGTTTTTCTCACTAAATGTTGTCATCATTTAGTTTTGTGTCATCCGAAAGGCATCAGTAACGTCTGGGTTCTCTATTTTCCAATTTATATTTTCTTTGGTTATAATTAAAGAGTATTAAAATCTTTTTCTCTTGCATTTAAATAGTACTCAGCCCACATGCACAGTGTCGGTAGATGAACTGTAGACACTGTAATTAGTCCGGCTAACAGAAACACACTGTAGCTTCATAGCAGTGAGAGCTTATTGTATTACTAATCCTTGTATGTGGTAATCTAATGATCAGTTTAGATCCATGTGATATACAGATTAGCCTGTAGACAGACCTGCAGACAGTGGTTGCCCTTTCGTGGCTCAAAATAGTTGAGCTTTTACAATCTATCCAGAGCAACTAAGTACTTTTATACATTATTTTTGCCAACCCAATAGAAAACCAAAACCAATGTGTCTGTCCATGTCCCTTATATGGGGAGTGGCTTATGTCAAAGCTACTTGCTTTGCTATTGTCATTGTCCTAAGGATTTATAAAATATTTTATTTTCTTATAAATTCCTGAAAGGACATGTTATTGTACTGCTATAGGTACATAAACAACATCTGAGGTCAAAACCAGTATTCATTCAGCAATATGCTACTTTTTTTCCAGATAGCATTTTATTTTTCACCAAACTTTGATTAGCTGCTTTGTTGTGCTGCTATAATGTCAGACCACTGGCTGCGTTTGTATTTGGCTTTAATGCATACCTAGCAAGTTCAGGCTGAGTCAGCACTTCAACGTCATTTTATTAAACTGCAATTTACATCAAATCATCATAATGAGATTAATATTTGAGACTTTGCGGCACAGGCCTGCATTATGATTTTATAGATTAGGCGCTGCTTCAAAGTTTTTAGAGCTGATACTTGTTTGTCTCTTACAGAATCCAGTATCAACCTATCAGGCCCGAGGGAATAAATAATAAAAATTACAACCCAACTCAGTCCAGTTCAGATTCAAAATTAAAACACTGTTATGTTATACCTATCGGTTTAGATTCCAGTCAGTTAAAGAAGCTGATTTTCGCTGTTTTGTTGAGGTTAGCACCACATTGCACTGTATATGTAATGAGGCTCATTTGGAAATGAAGCTGCAATCAATCCTTGTAGGAATTAACAAAGTGAGCCACCATTGATTGCACAAAGTAATGTATTGTCCCCTGGTTACATCGTTAGCCTCGGGACTTTCAACCTTAAAGGACTAAAACATTAACTTCAGTTTTCAAGTCTTCATTAGGGATTTAAAGTGAGCTTAAAGATTTTTTAAGTATTTCTTATCTGTCAAAGAAAGAAACCAACCACTGGTATTTTTAAACGCTTCTACATTATTAACTGAGGGTTCAAGAGGAAGAGTTTCTTTTTTTGAATATGTATCAGGAAAGGCATGTATCATGCATGATGTTCTCTACAAAAGTGTGTGGGTGTGTTTGTCTGTGTGTGTCTGTGTATTTGTGTCTGAGCAGGGTCTTAGGGGAGATCTAGCGATGATTCAACCATTCTGTCCCTGGAGGAGAGGCCTTGCCCTTCAGAGCCTGTGTGCCTCGCACACAAAAGGCCACTGTAACTCAAATCGTGTGCCTTTACTGCCTGTACACTGTGTGTGTGTCTAAGAATGAGACAGCAGAAAACATACTGTAAATTGCTCGTCTAAAGATTTATAAATCAGATTTGAAGAAGCGCTGGTGCCTGGCTGCTGAGCAAACCAGACTGCTTGTCTTGTTACTTATTTATCCACTAAATGATGATCAAACATCTGCGGAGCAAGTTATTTACCCAAAAATTAGCAAATTATGCATCATGCTTTAGTGAAATGCCAAAACACTTTAGCACTTTGAGATCTGGGTCTCACTGTTGTACATATGTTTGTCCTGTTTGATTGCTTAGTAATGAATACTAAACATGGATTTATACCCCTGTGATATCACCACACAGATGTGTCTGGAGAGTGAATCCTGCTGATGCAGCCCTCTGCACCAAGACAGAGAGCGAGGAGAGAGGGAGAGGGTGGGTTCAGCTCAGGACATCGTGTGAGACATGTAGTATTTGATACGCAGCAAAACAAGAGCCCTATATTTAAATTAATTGCAGCGTCGTGTCCTCACCACTCCACACTCCATTAGATTTGAGTATCGTTGTTGCTAATGCATTTTCTTACTCAGTTTTTATGGCGCAAAATGAAGTCTCTGTAAAGCAGATTGTGTGTTGTAAGTGCCACACCCTGCTTAGACCTTTGCTCTGGAAAGAATCGTTAATGATCTGGATGTAAACTGCCTTTGAAAAAAGGACTGTATGGACAGAGAGATGAGACAGACTGTAATATATTTGTTCTCATAAAGAATCAGCAGGAGGAAAGCAGCTAAAGCGAGAAGGTATATCCTTCACATTGCTGCACGTAATCTAAGAAGCACTGCACAGGTCACTATGGGCTGTGAAGGAAATCTGATTCCCTGGCATCTGCCGATAATCAATGCCAAGAGATGTACAGGAGGTGATTGTGTTCATTTAAGACACTAAATGCACCATCATGGTTATTGTTAAAATGTGGACATCAAGACAGCAGGAGAGGAAACTTGGAGGTCATGTAGCATTTGTCGTGGCTCAAGCCATTCGGGTTGTATCTGTCATGCTGACTGGAGAGAAACAGAAATGTGGAGGATGTTCACTGTCAGCTGTTTTACTATTTATACAACAGTTCAGGGAAGGCAGGGGCCAAAATATTGATCCAGTATACACAGATTCACTCGGGCTTGTGCACCCAAAGATGTAAGATTTCAGCTGAAGAACTGTACACAGCAACATATCACAGCTTCCTTTCATTTCTATGATGTTTTGGGCTTTGGGAGGGGAAATAATATCTCCAGCTTTCCTTGTTGTTTTTTTCAACGGCAGCAGATTTGAAATTTACTGATTAAAAATGCAATTTAATCTTTTGTTTATCAGACATGACAGATGTTGGCTCTGTCTGTATCACAACACCAGATTAAATCAGGCTCTTACTTTCTCTGACATCGTAATCAGGATTCCCCTCACAGTTGTGTGATGTTTTAGTACTGTGTTTTATACACACTGGTGATGCAAAGAATAAATGGTTCAGACCCCCATGTTTACCCACTCAAAATGCCAGAGTTGTATTCACTCTAAACACAAGCTACCGGCAGTTTTAATAGAGCTCCACTCCTGAAACTGCACCAGACTATTTAAAGGAGGTTGATTTTATCTCTTCCATTACCACTTTATATAAGAAAAACACCGAAAATGATGATGATGATTCAGTTCCTCCCTCCTCCTCCACCACCCCTCAAAGTTGTTAAATTTGGACAAAATTGACTGCGGCTGGAGCTGCTCCTCTGATAAGGCTCCAGACTACTGGGGGGACACTTCGAATTCATTATTTTTAAAAATTAATGATGTTTTTTTTCTTTCCCCCCAGGAAAGGAAGCTATCCAAAGCTGAGAGACAGAGGTTCAAGGAGGAAGCAGAGATGCTGAAGGCTCTTCAGCACCCAAATATTGTGCGATTTTATGACTTCTGGGAGTCACCGGTTAAAGGGAAGAAGTGTATCGTTCTGGTGACAGAGCTAATGACCTCAGGGACATTAAAAACGTGAGGGTCCATTTAAAGAAAAACATTTGTTTGAATGATCTTTGTTGTGTTTTAGGTATCCAAGTATGCTCCTCCTATTTGCTCATCTGTGTTCTGATACTTGGCTGTAAAACATCATCATGAGATGCAAGTCATAGTTCGTCACTGCTGCTTCTTTTAGTCACTTTAAAACCAACTAACAGTAATGAGCATTACACTGCCTGCATCATGTGTATCAAGTTTTATATACGGTATTATAAAAATAATTTAGAAATGAATAACTGTGATTTTGACATTATGTTTCTTGCTCACAATATAATTAATTAACAAAACAAATCGTTACAATCGTTCATTATAGGCAAGACAAGGCATTATAGACTAGCATAATAACAAGAAATTGTGAGATTGCAGTTGGTGCTCAATGACAGCAGTCACAGTTTGCATCACAGACACAGCTTGTTACATTTATTTGTCTTTTTTCCAGTCAGCGTGTTTTGAAAAGCAAATGTTCCTAATATGGTGTGTGTATACATATATATATATTTGTTCTCCCACAGGTATCTGAAGCGTTTTAAGGTGATGAAGCCTAAAGTTCTCCGAAGCTGGTGCAGGCAGATTCTCAAAGGCCTCCACTTCCTCCACACAAGGACTCCTCCAATCATCCACAGAGACCTCAAGTGTGACAACATCTTCATCACTGGTCCTACAGGCTCTGTCAAAATAGGCGACCTAGGCCTGGCAACACTGAAGAGGGCGTCCTTTGCTAAAAGTGTTATTGGTTAGTCATTAATTCATTTGCGAAGACTGTTTTATTAAATTGTGATCACAGTATAATTATTTTGAAACAGTGTCGTCACATTATTGTGTTAAAGTCCAAATATTAAACATTTGCATTAAACATTTTACTCTTCAACTAATCCTCTCTTGTCTGTCACTGCAGTGATTAGACATTTCTTGGAATCGTGATTAAGCAGCCGTGTTGTGTTTCGTTCCTTGACACTGACATTGATCCCACTGAAGCAGGATGAAATGAGTTCATAATTCATCTCCCTCTCATGGATTAATTCTCCAGGCACTCCAGAGTTCATGGCCCCAGAGATGTATGAGGAGCACTATGATGAGGCAGTGGATGTCTACGCTTTTGGGATGTGTATGCTGGAGATGGCCACCTCAGAGTACCCCTACTCTGAGTGTCAAAACGCTGCTCAGATTTACCGCAAAGTCACCAGTGTAAGTTCACGTTTAAAAGTGATTTTTTTCTAACTATTATTGTTCAATGTTTCGAGTCATTATGGACTGAGGATTCACTCATCATTTTATTGAATGTATAGTGACAAAAGAAGACTAAGTAGATTTTGCTGAACAGCAGCCTCTGTGGCTACTACTATTTAACATTTAGCCATATGTTAATAATAAATACTATATAATGACACAAGTTGGGATGACTCCTGAAGGCAGTAGACTAAATAAATAATGTATTAAACTGTGATATTTATCTGTAGCTTTCTAACATTATCATATACTATCCACCAACGATACAGACAAGAGCAAGTATGGCTGAGGCAGGATTTCTTAGGACACTTTCTTAGGAATTGACCTTTTATTTGTAATATGAAGAATGTGCTATTCTTAATTCAGTTGTTACATTGTCCTGCTTTAACCAGCAAATGTTTGGTATTTTTATTTTCATAAATGGCTCCTACAGTGAATTAGTCATCATAATTTTAATGAGTTCTTTGTGGATCAACTAATCACTCAACTCAGGGCCCCAGTGCTGTGAACATCCTAATCCCCATAGTTGAGATGTCTTAGAGAAAATGTGTTTTGGAGAGTGCATAAGTAATGTTTTTTGAGACTGCAGACAGCAGTTACTCCCTCTGTTATGTAGTCATGCACTGAATACTGTTGTTTTGAGTGTGTCAGTAAGTGAACTGAGACATGCTGGTTTGTTTGCAGGGGGTGAAACCTGCCAGCTACAGTAAAGTCAGTGACCCAGAAATTAAGGAAATAATCGGGGAATGTATCTGTCACAAATGGGAAGAAAGGTAAGTGGACCGGGAGCTTTGACAGTGTCTCAAGGCTTGTAACACATTTTGTATGTAGGCAGAGGTTATCCTCTATGTCTTGTTTTGTTTCTGCTCCTGCAGTGTGACGTTAATGCCAGTATTTGGCTCTGGCACAGTAGATGTTTCTGTGTATTGTGCACCACTGGGTTCATATTGACCTTTAGTGCAGGTCAGTAGCCTGTGTTTGTGTATTTCCTGCAGGTACTCCATCAAGGACCTCCTGAATCACGCATTCTTTGCAGAGGATACTGGTGTGAGGGTAGAGCTCAATGAAGAGGATGATGGGAAGAAATCATCCATTGCTCTGAAGCTATGGGTTGAGGATCCTAAAAAGCTGAAGGGGAAGTACAAGGACACTGGTGCCATTGAGTTTACCTTTGACTTGGTGAGCGAGGTCCCAGAGGTTGTTGCCCAAGAAATGGTAAGTGTGAAAAGAGTTTGCCTTTTTCTTCAGGTTTATAATTATTTTTATTTTACTAAGTGGATACCCCTCTTCTCAAGACTGCTTTGGATGTCCCTGCTCTGTTTTAACCTTGGCTTTTGTTGCTAGTGGCCAGACTGCACTTTGTGTTCAACACGCTAGTTCCATTTATCAACTTGGCTATGGCCTTGGAAAACACTCAATTCTGATTGGCTGGCAGGTGTCTGTTAAAATCCATTATCACTACAAAGATAGCTCTAATTCAGTGCATAATGAATATCTAGCAGCAGGTTACCTTAGCAACAATACCACTGCTTTGAGCTACATCACCTGTTTACTCTCAATGGTTAAACAGGCCTGGGTCATGGGTTAAAAAATGGATGATGATTTGAACACAGTTTCAGATTTTGCCTGTGATGAGTGGAAGATTGATAAGCACAATGATACAGAGAGGTAGCTCTTGATACATTAGGAAGACTTGGTGCATTGTTCCTCTACATAGGTTCCTAGTATCTTGTAATAATGGAGTCATCTTCACTTGTAATTAGACATAATGTAAAGTTAGTGAGTGAGTTAGTGGGGACTGACAAAAGAGCAACTGATCAGTTGATCTCCCCAAGGCTTTGTGGTTTAAAGGAAGAATAGAGGGTAGCTTTGTTTATTACATGTGTTTTTCTAGGTGGAATCAGGTTTTTTCTTGGACTGTGACGTCAAGATAGTTGGAAAGTCCATCCGGGACCGTGTGGCTCTCATCAAATGGAGGAGGGAGCGGACTGTGTCATCAGGGAATGGCGAGGCAGCTGTGAAGAAGACGCAGCAAAACCTGCTGCAGGTGCCAGGCACTGGCATACCTCAGGTGGCAACATTAAGTACGACAGATTATGAGGACCAGGAGGTGGAGCAGCAGACTCTCATCTGCACCGTGCCAGCCACCACATCTACCACATGTGAGAACCTGCTGTTACATACACCCATAAATATCATACAACCTCGGCCTCAGCCATTAATTTTGGAAACTACGCAGACAACGACTTGAAATGGTTACATTTTATTTGTGAATGTATGAAAGAAGCAGAGAAAAGGTGACTGCAGTGTCTGAGTAACACCTATTAGTCATCAATGAGACATCCTCAGCTGTTGAATTTTAATGAGATGCTACTCAACTTCTCCCCTCAGTGTCTGTCCTTCCTGCAGGACATCATGGTGAATTATAATGTTTTATTCTCTCTGTTTTTACAGCTGACAGTGGAGTGAGCTCTACCATGCAATTAGATGATCTAAACAATCAGCAAAATGGCCCCTACCAGTCACTTCCAGAGCCGATCTCCACTGCTCAGATGATTTACAGTCCTCCTGCACAGGTTGACCCTCAATTGCACCAGGGGCCCTACCAGCAACCCACAGCACAGGCCTCGCATGATAGCTACACTCAAGCATCCACTCAATTACACCAGGGAGCCTACCAGCAAACCACAGGTCAGCTGCATCCAGGGGCCTATCAACAACCTGCAGGGCAACTGCACCAGGGGCCTTATCAGTCTCAAACAGTGAGTGCAAGCATTTCCTATTTCTGTAACAACTTTATTAAACATTTCATTTGGGTTTTTTTGAGTTATCTGAAATAACAACATTTTTCTTTTCTGTTTTTCTTTTTTTAAATTAACCCCTGATTAGCGTCATTATAGTGATCCCTTTGTGTGCCATAACAACCTGCTCCTCACTGAGAGCGCAGTGTGTTTCAGGCGTGGAAGCACCTCCTTGGTTGACATGTTACGATTTAGGAAACACTCTCTCACTAAGACAATGACCCCAAGCACCTGTCTGTGTTCGTCACAGGACGTGGCTTCAACAGTTAACACAAAGAGCTCAGTGCACGTCACAGACTGCCTATGCTCTAACTCTGCTCAAAATGCATCATTGTCATCTCCTCTCTTGCCCCCGAATCACTCTCATCATGACTCAGCAAGTCATTTCAATTCACCTCTCCCTTCCCTGAATTTACAACCGCCCTCAGACCTCCATCTGAGTGTCCCATGCAGCCCGCAGTCGCATCACCACTGCAAGGCTTGCATGTCTCTCCTCCTGAGGGACAGTACAAAGGGCAGCAGATCTCTGGGACACACACATATGCGCTCTTTCTCTGCATCTGCCCATTTGGCTCCAGTGTCTAAGCCTGGCTCGCCCACATCTCCTCACCTAGCAAGGTCACCTCCGTCTCCTCTTTTGGCCTCACCCTCTCTCCTGCCATCAAACAATCAACCAACCCTGGCGACTTTACCTTCGTATCTTTCTCCTCCCTCAAAAGTTGTGCTTCCACATAACTTGTATGAGGGCGGAGACCTGACTCTGCTCAACCACTGTCTCCATCACATTGTCAATCGCAGGACCAGCTCCCCCACTCTGTCTGCTAATCATTCAGTGCACTGCCATGGGGAGGCTGGGGGTGTTCCCTCCTCTGTAGTTGGGCATATTATAGAAAAGAGGCAGAGCCTGGATGTGCCACTCTTCTTCAGCCCAAATCTGGACAGGAATCTGCTGTTATCGCCACATGACAGTGAAGGCAGACCAGATCCACTGGTAGGTTACAGTAGGAGGTTTCAAGTAGGCTAAATCCTGCCATAGCAGTGGTCTGCTGTATATTTTTTAATTCTGCCAGCTGCTTCACTCCTCATTTCCATGATGGTAGCAAAGCCAGCCCTCCACAGTTAGACTGTTCAATCAAGCCTGCTCTCAGTAGACACTCACCACATGCATCTACAGATATACGTGCAATAACTATATCAACATGTGCAATACCATATACTGTAAACACATATACTTTTTGACTGGTATTTATACATATTTATTTTTCACCCACTTATTGTCTGTTGTATATATTTCTCTTCCATTGATATTTTTTTTTATTTTTTATATTATATATATATATATATATAAGTGTGCACTGTTCTTCTGGCTTTTCCTGCTGCTGTGGCACTGAAATTTCCTCGGTGTGGGACTAATAAAGGAAATCTAAATCTAGATCTAAATCTACACTACTCACAATAAGTTAGGGATATTGTTATTTACATGAGTGTTTTTCCTATTTGGTCTGAATTTTAATGAAATAAGTAAAAGTTCCCTTTGATATTACTAATAATGAGAAAAACACCATTCTCATTAGTTTAATATTTATTACCCCAAAAATTTAGACAATAACAAGGATAGCCCCAAATAACAAAAATTGACAATGTCAGTAGCGGGTGTTTCCACCATTTGCCGCAATGACAGCTTGACAGCGACGTCTCATGCTCCTCACTAGCCTCATGTTGTTGTTCTGAGGCAATGCGTTCCACTCTTCCACAAGTGCTACACGCAGTTCTGCCAGGTCACGTGGGGGTGGGGTACGATCATCCAGTCACTGCTTCAGCTGGTTCCAGACGTGCTCTGTGGGGTTCAGGTCAGGGGACATTGCTGGCCATACCATATGAGGCACTCCGACTTCTTGAAGTCAAGCTGTGACAATTCTGGCACGATGTGGTGGAGCATTATCGTCCATGAACAGAAAGTTGGGGGTGTGCTGGCGGAATTGGGGGATGATGATGGGTTCTATGATGTCTCTGAGGTAAGAACGTGCAGTGACTGAGCCATCTACAATAACCAAATCTGTTTTGCGCTGACTGGTGATGCCTGCCCAGACTGTTGCACCTCCTCCGCCAAAGCAAACCCTGGGGACCATGTTGACCTCGGCGTATCGCTCACCTCGCCTTCTCCAGCAACGCTGACGACCATCATTTCTGTGCAAGGTGACCCGACACTCATCAGTGAACAGGATGGTAGACCACTGCTGCATTGTCCAGGTCACATGGTCTTGTGCCCACTGCAAACGTTCACGGCGGTGTCTTGGTGTCAGTGGAGTCACCTGCAACGGTCGTCTGGCATTCAAACCAAAGCGGTGGAGTCGGTTGCGAATGGTTTGTCTGGAAACCCTAGTACCTTTCACATCTCGTAAATGAGCCTGCAGCTGTGTGGCAGTTGCATAACAATGTCTGAGTGCATAGGTCCTTAGGTACTGGTCATCGTTGCGGTCTGTCACTCGTGGGGCTCCACTCCTGGGTCTGTCACGAACTCTGCCAGTAGTTCTGTGTCTTGATGCAAGTCTGCTGATGACACTTTGAGACACACCAAGTTCACGAGCAACATCTGACTGCCTGCCACCAACCCGAAGGCACGCTATGGCCAGGTGGCACTGTTCGTCCGTTAAGTGACGTCGTGTGTTCATGGCTGTCTGAATGATGAACTTGGAATGACTTACTGACAATACCAGCTTTTCATACCCACAGAATGTTGAAATTGATGCCACATTGAAAAGGGTTGTCTTTTTTTGGTATTGGCCCCAATATGTAAGGCTCACTGTACACAGTGAGACCATTACGTGGAAAACACAAAATGAGGTGTGTCTATCACCCCAATACAATTGCCTCCCTATCCCAAAAATCTCTGAAGTGAAACAAACACCGTATGTATGACATCCACTGAGTCTCTCACAATATCCCTAATTTATTGTGAGTAGTGTAAAGCTAAATCTAAATCTAAATCACACAGTGTCTGTCTAATCCAAAAGAAAGCTTCACATTTTGAAGGTGGGCTATATTTTAGCTTGCCCTTTTGACCCTTGCCAAGCTCTTTAGTCTCTTGCCTAAGACTACCTCTTCTTTGACACACACTTTAACCTTGAGCTTAATTTGTTGAAGAAATTGTTATATTTTACCAAAAATCAGGTTCCAATAAATGTGATTTCTTATATGTATTTCTGTGTCTCTGACAGACAGTCTCTGCTCCAGCTACGCCAGCCCCCATTGTGCACCAGAGTAGACAGACAGCACAGAGCTTCCCAGCTGCAGCCCCCACACTACAGCCGCAGCTTACTGCCCAACCCAGCCAGGAGCAGGTACTGCATGAATCGAGCTGTGACAGGCTCTGGCAGCAGCTAGTAGTGAGAAACATAAAACAGAATTTGGTGCTGTGGTGGAATTCTTGTGCATTTCATAAACAAGTCAACTAGCTGAGTTGTCTTTCCGAGCTTCGCAGCAATGTAATGAGGAATCCAAAGAACATTAAGAAACGATTATACAACAGACATTCATGAACAGTACATCAACCATATTACACCTGAGAGGATTAAAACATGGCATCATAAACATGAAATAGAAGGGAAGAGGACAGGTTCTAACTGTTTGTGTGAGACACAGACATTTATCTAGATTGAGCAAAGCACGGGAGAAATTCTACAAAATTAGGCTATGAAGCCGGAGTCGCTATCACTTGTCATCACTGTCATGGGAAAAGGGGCAGAGGTAAAAGCAGAAGGGGGACGAGGGTCAGAGAGACGGAGCATGGTGTGGGAGACACTTTTATCTATGGCACGTTGAATAAGACCACGAACACAAGGGATAATACAGCAGCCACACATGCCAAAGGGGGCTACGACAATTATCAGGGCCAGAACAACAGAGACAATGACTGTTTTCCATCGGCCAAACATGGAGTCCAACCATCCCCACATACCAGTATCAACACCAGAATTTGCAGCCAATTCTTCACGCAAACTACGCAGGCCTTCTAAGGCTTTGGTCACAGATCTGTCAGGAGCGGTATTATTGGGAATGAAAGTGCAACAGGAACCACCAAACATAACACAGACACCTCCTCGGTCGGCGAGGAGCATGTCCAAAGCCATTCGATTCTGCCAGGCCATCAGAGAGGTAGCAGAGAGTTGCTCAGGTAACCCCTTTAGTGCGTCATGTATGTAATTATCTCTGAATCTTTGCTGATTATAATACAAATAATTTATCCAATCAATATTTTTATTAGTCATGCACCACCAGCAGAGGAGAGATTCAAAACCTGCAGCAATTTGATCACAAGCTTTGAATTCGTCTGGCACTCCACGGGGAACACCAATAGCATCTATATAAACATGGTCATCAAAACTACCTTCAGGTAGGGACCTCTTAGAGCTGGTCCTCAGGGGAGCCAGTGGCAGAGCAACATGTACTTCAGAGACCAAAACAACATGTGCACACAGACCAGTCCAGTTAGCGGAGAGAACCTGACGCAGTTTACCATTTCCACCTAGCCAAAAAACATCCTACAAAGCTACAAGTGCAGTATGAGACATATACTCAATAAAGGGTGCAAAAGAACGTGACACTGATAAGTTAGATGGGATGATCACCGTTGTATTACAATAACCCTTGTATCTACCAACTTTCACATGCGGGATGGGTCGTGTAACCTTGTAACAGGTTATCACAGCACCAGGGGCTATGGCAGGAGTAGGGGGAGGTTCAACCTCCACCCTGGGTGGTTGAAACGCATCAGAGATTTCCCACATTCAAAACCCACTCCAGCGACTACCTAAAGCCAGACGGATGTGACTCTTGCACAAGACAAACTCCTTCGCAATGAGTGCACCATTGGTGTGTGTACTAAGTGTGCGGTTTGGCAAAGCAAGGGTAGAATTGGCTGTGTCATTAACATGATACCATGTGGAGTTGCAATCAGTGAGTGGGTTACCTTCATCAGGGAGACCTGTGTAGTACTTAAAAGGGGAGTGAGAAAGGCACACAACACAGGATGATGAAGTAGTGACATGCGCCATATAATTAGCTAACTGGAACCAAACATTATCTTTTAACCACACTTGAGCCATTGGGTCTTGGACAGCGGTGCCAGGAAAGTGAACCAGACTTCTGGCAAATCTATGGGGTATGGCCATGTGAGGCCAATCAAACCATATAATTGCGATAACAGCAAAGGGCAACAGAGAAAAGCCACAGATGAATATTCTGCGTTCCATCGCTGGTCCAACGTTGGTCACACCACTGTGTGGATGTGGCTCGTGTGGTTGTATTCTCAGGAACTTGTTTGTGCAATGTGTCAGTGCGTGAGCAGCTTTGCGTACACTCAAAGCACTGTGTGGTGTAAGAGGCCGTTATTATGGACCTGGGGCAGGGGGTGTATTGTTGTGGACAGAGGGGTGAAAGTCGTTGTAGGGTTCTGGAACTCTTCTGCAGTGGCTGGCGTGGATCCAGGTTGCCCTTTCAGCGATCTTGACAGCAGTGTGTGTGGAAAGGCCCTTTCCAGTGTTTTCTTCTGAGTTCTCGAACGATCACCCAGTCACCAGGTTCCAAGTCATGCAGCGGGGTGGAGGCAGGTGGTGGGAGGGCATCCTTTACCTGGTTGTTAGTGGCACAAATCATACAAGAGCAGCAATGTTTGTCTGCATAGGTAGAAAAACACTTAGTGAACCAATGTTACGTTAGCATGGCTAGCATTCCCCCTTTTGACACATGATCCAATCCATGCGTCAACTTAGCATAATGAGGGAAAAAGTGTTTGGGAAGACAAGGTTTGTCATCAGGCCCATGCCAAATGCTGTCGCCATCTATGTAGGACTAATGTTTCTTCCACAGAGCTCTCTCAGCAGGAGTGGAAAGTGTCTGCATGTCAGAAAGACAAGGGGAAGAGTCAACTGGAAGTGAAACCATCTGTGCTGTAGATGTAGAAGGTGAGCGAGCAGCAGCCTTGGCAGCCACGTCTGCTGCAGCATTTCCCCTTGAAAGTGGATCAGAAGTGCCGGTATGTGCTGCACAATAACAAACAGCAATGGAGGATGGTAACAGAATTGCCTGCAAGAGATCAAAGATGGGTCCATAGTTCTTGATGGACATGCCTGAGGAGGTCAGGAAATTCCTCTGCCGCCAGAGGGCACCAAACTCATGCACCACCCCGAAGGCACATCGGGAGTCGGTGTGGACAGTGACAGACTTGTCCTTTGCAAATTTGCATGCTTCAGTCAAAGCCACCAGCTCAGCAGCCTGGGCTGACGGATCTAGTTTTGCAGAAAAATAGGCAACAGGTCTCATCTTTTCCCCATGTTCCTGCAACAGAACAGAGGTCATAAAGCCTTCTTTGTCATCCACAGTCTGTGTAAAAGGTCTGCTCGGGTCAGACAGTCCCAGTGTGGGAGGGGCCTGCAGAGAAAGTTTCATGTCAGTGAAGGCTTGCTCAGCATCAGGAGTCCAGGTCAGAGTCTGATGTGCGTGAGGCCTCTGGTCAAGTCGCGCAATGGTTTATCCAGCAAAATTGGGGATGAAAGTGCGGCAATAGGAACACATCCCCAGAAATGACATCATCTGTTTCTTTGTGACTGGTTTAGGAATGTGCTGAATGGCTTCAAGGCGTTTTGGCGATAGTGTTTTGCCATCAGCTGAGATCTGGTGTCCTAAAAAGGTGACTTCCTGTTGGATAAAGTGTAGCTTTGCGGGGCTGGCCTTATGACCTTCAGCTGCCAACTGCATGTGGGGCTGCAAAGAAGCAGATCATCCACTTATTGCAGCGAGGCCGAACCCGGAGTCAGTTTCAATGAGTCCAAGCTTAGTTTGAGGCAACTGTTATAGATTGTGGGACTCTTGCAATATCCCTGTGGAAGCCTTGTGAAGGTGTAACTGTTTCCATCAAAATTGAATGCAAACCAAAATTGGCTGTTCTTGTGCACGGGAATAGTGAAAAAGGCATTGGAAAGGTCGACCATGGAGAAAACTTTGGAATCTCGAGGGACCTGAGAGAGGATTGTGTACGGATTTGGGACCTGTGGAGCTCGTGGTTGCACAGCAGCATTCACATCCTGCAAATCCTTTACAAACCTCCATTCAGTTGGTTGTCCAGGTCCTCTGAACCTTCAGTCAGGGTATTGGTGTTGGCAAGGCCTATAATCAGATTTAGGAGTAATAACAACAGGGTCACAATTTTTTTTATCAGGCCAACATCATACTTGTGGGACGCCCACAGGGTGGCAGGTACCTCGGGTGTGCAGGGTGTGCTGTAGGTACTTCAGCAGATAGCATGGTGTGTGTGATCTTGTTAGAGACAGAGGCTAACTCAACAGTTCGTGTGGTGTGAGCAGTGATTGCAAATGATTGCCTGTAGCAATCAAGTGAGGGCAAATGGAATATCCCCTCTTGTTGTGTGGGAGCCCAATCCTGGGCTGCTTGGCATCTACGTGCAAGTGGTCCTATATCTTTCCAGCAACTGTGTATGTGTTTGCACAGCGAGATGCATGGGGCAGAGGAGAAAACACTGAACAGTCTCCGTTGCGTTGGCATGAGGCAGACAGAGAGGAAGCAGGTGGTTTCCTGCCAGTACATGCAGTCAGTGGTGATGACATCATTAGTTACTTTAAACCACTGCTTTTCAAAAATTGTGTCAGGGCCTTCAGAGACATTGGTAGTGCAATGCAGATCAGATGGCTGCATAAAATCAACTTGTGTGGATAGTGCTGTCACACGTCTATGTGCCTCCTGCAGGATAGCAGTAGAGAGTTTGTGACTGCAAAGTAGCCATTCATATATGTACAGAGGCTCAGTCATGTCAAATTTGAGGCATCACAAAGTGATGTCATCAGTCTTGCAAACTTTGACACCGTCTGGTGTCAAAATGAGGCATATCTTAAATGCACACATCAGGTCTCTGCCTAGCAGGTTCACAGGAACCAAAGGAGAGCAGAAAAATGAATGTTTAACAGTGTCTCCATCAGCATCATAGCAATGCAAGGGGACAGTAAAAACGGTGCCACAAGAACCCACAGAATACACAAAACGACTGCTTAAAGCAGGTGGCTCAGGAAAGTCAGTAGCTTTGATAACAGAATATGTGGCACCTGAGTCTACCATACACTCAATATCTTTTCCACCAATGTTCAAAGAATAAGTAGGAAATGCTTTATAAGCTTCATGAGAGTATTTTACATAAGTGCCAGTCAGAGGAGCATTTTTTTTGTTCTAGGTACTCGATTGCTGTCTGTATCAGTGTATGTGTTTCAGGGTTAGTAGCAAGCAGTCCTTCATTGCTAGGGCGCACGTGTGTATGTGTAGACAGCAGAAACAGGACGTTGTTTGAGCCTCCCAGAGGCCCATGGTGTCCCCCAGCTCAGCTGGACGGGCCAACGTGGTGTGGCGCTCTATGGCAACGATGAGGCGAGTGAGGTGATCATCAACTGACTCATCAGGCTTCTGGCAGCAGGCAGAGACCTTGGTCATGTCGACTCTCACAGGAAATGCAGTCTTGAAGGCGTCAGCGAGGCCTTGGACAGCCCCAAAATATGCAGAGTTATGTGCATGGTCCCAGTCTGGCTGGACACACCTGTGATCTCCCTTGGTTTTTGAGGAGATTTTCTGGAAATCTGTGGCTGACATGGTCGTGGCCAGAAGACGTCTGAGTTCAGGCATGGTGGGCCGAAACTCTGTGCTGAGGTCAGTCCGAGGTCGTCTTTCACCAACCCACTGCCATACATTCTCTGGCTTCGGGTGTGGCTGGGAGAGAGTGTACTAGTAGAGAGAGAGGGGGTGGAGGAGACAGAGGGGCTGGATGGCCATTCTCTGGTGTAAGGTGGAGGAGACAGAGGAGACGGGTCAGGAGTCGGCTCCCTTCTTGTGCTGTCTGGAGGGGCAGTCGGTTGTGGAGCTGGACGTGGTGAGAGAGCTTCCAGGTCGGGGTCCAGAGGTAAAGCAGCAAGCTGTGGGTAGAGAGAAGGAGACTTCTGCGAGTATGTGTGTGGTACAGACTTTTCATTATCTATTTTACTGGCACTTTCATTTGTGGGTAACTTGGTCATAGCTTTCATCAACTGTTTCCTTTCCCTACTTTCCGCTTCCTTCTTCCAACATTCTAAAACCTTTTTGTGCATCTCAGTATCATTCAGATCCTTAGTTTTGATCTTCTTTCCCTTCCTTAATTCCTATTCTTTATCCCTCAGTTTATGCTCCAGCTCAGAAACCGTTTTCATGCTCAAAGAACCATTTTCCGGAAAACCAAAATATTCAGACCAACAACTCAGCAGTGACACACTTTCTGCACCCCACTTGTCTCTCATGATAATCACAATCGGACTCTCAGGGGATGAACAATCCCCCCGATTTGTCCGTTATATATTATATATTCCCGGAATATGGTCTGTGCACAGTTCCTACAGTACAGACGTCTCTGTAAGGGTTAACTTTCGTTCAGGGTACAAAGTAAGAGAAAAATCCATGGCACTGAAATTTCCCTGGTGTGGGACTAATAAAGGAAATCTAAATCTAAATAATTTATCAGGACATGAGACGGGAAGAGATACGAGACAAGGGGGTCACAGTCGGGACATTCTGTCGAGTCTCACTTCTCTGTCTCTCATCCTACATACAGAGGCCAAAAGGTCAAGCATAACATAGGGCACATGATTTGGTAAACAAGGTTAAATTTAGCTGAATCTTAGCATATAACAAAAATAATCTTCTACAGTGTCAAAAGTTTGAACATCACTGTTGCTGCCCAGTCAGAGCTGCCTCATCTCCAGTGACTTAGCATGTTTGAAATGTGGGCTAACTGTATGCTTACATGCTGGTTCATTAAAGCCGAACTTGTGTTTAATTATTAATGGTTCTTAATGCTAATCATTCAGTGTCAAAGGATCTGTTAAAGTTAATATCCAAAATTAAAAAAGTATTGCAATTTAGAGGCACCAGCCACCTGAAAACACACTTTTTATAGGGCATCTGTGTGTAAGGTGGGTAAAAAGTGCATCTTTTAAAGGCCTCATCATGTACCGTTTATCTATATGTGTGCATTGTATATAAATGGCTTTTCATGTGGTTTGTTTCCTTCCCATTTGTCTTTGCTCTTTTTAGTGCCATCTCCAACCAGCTGCAGTCCTCCCCCAGGTAGAGCAATCAACTTACTGCAGGTTATAGTATTCACACACACACACAGAGCACAAACTACACAGAATAATTGAATTGTGTCAAGCCTACCTGTCCTGCGGCTCACTTTTATTGAAGTGAGGATTTTTCACCCAGAATATCTTATCAGTTTCATTCAGAGTTAGTTTGTATTTGCACTCTCCAATCAAAGTGAAATACAAATGTTTGATTTCCTCCCTTAGCTCATATCTGCTGACCAGCCTGCATCTCACCTGAGTCCTCCTGACATATCTACCAGTTTACCACAGTCAGTCTCCAGTGCTCCTCCCCCACTCCTGCCCCTACAGATCAGCACACAGGTGCGTTGTGCTAGCTGCTAGACACACGAGTCCTCAATCTAAGGCAGAGACAGAAATTGGTACAAACATCCTACAGCTGTTTATGTAGGTTACAGGCTTGAGTCATACATAAAGGGCCTATGTGAACGCTGTTTCTATCAACTGGTTGTCTTTGTTCATTTTATATCATTTTCCCTTTTTCTTTCCCAGTTTCCCCCACCATATCCCATTGTTCAAACAGGGGCTGTCAAGCCCCCTCCCTTCCCCCTTGGTCCCCTGCCATGTGCCTACAGCAGCAGTGGCCCTCCTATGTCTAGCTCTCACTACTCACCTTCTCCCCACCACCCCTCCCTTCCTTTGACCCCTCATGCTGCCTTTCCCTCTATACCCACTCTTGGCACCCCTCAGACCCCTCTGTCCACACCTCAGCATGTGCCCAATGTGGCACTCCCTGTTCCACTTCTTGCCATGGCCATGTCCCCTGCAGTGCCCCAGGAGCAGGTTGTTTCTTTCACATCTCAGACAAACCTTAGTAGCTTCCATACCACCCATCCCTCACCTCTCTCCCAGGTACAACCCACCCCATACCCTGCCCCCCACCCTGAGCAGGAACTGGCTGAGCAGCCTGTCCAGGTGAATATGTGACTCAGTTCTCACTGTAATGGTTGGGTCATGAGAAATCTGTAGCGTTAAGGTGGCAGTTTGCCATAATCATTGGTGTAATGCGGGGATTCTCAAAGTGTGTTTGTGTGTGTGTGTTTGTGCAGTCCCAGAATGTGACATGACATGTACGCATTATGATTTAATTGTCCGCAGTCCATTTGAATACTTTCTCATTTGACAGCCTTCACTTAATACAACAGCTGTTTCCTCTGATTACATTTCCCTCACAAGTGTCTGTCAAGGTAGGAATAAACTGCGTGAATGCTCATATCGTGTGTCAGTGGACAACTAGGCAGGTAAATGTACAAGTTAAAGGGAAAAGCCACTAGGAAAACAAATTGCTGTATTGTTCAGGAAAAAAGAGGGTTTTGGGAAAAAATGTGTCAGCTCTTGCTCCATCAGACCTCAGGGGGACAGATAAACTGATCTGCCTTATCTGCAAGCGGGTAAAATCCATGCTTAAAGAAGTTAATGTTAAACATCAAAGTGAGTCCAATCAAAAATCCTACAACCAGTTCATGGGTTTTTACTCAATCACATGCTGGCTGCTGAAATTGGCATTCACTCATCACGACTTTGAGAACCCCTGATGTAGTGCATGCAGGGCAAGCGTTTGGGAATTTGGAGATAAATAATATTTGTATTAACTGATAAGCAATTCCCTAAATTTTCTATTTTTTCCAGGTGCAGACAGTTACACCACAGGGGAATTTGGGAGATGTTCACCTTTCTGCTCCAGTCCGCCCTGTCTTACCTGCTGTTCAGAGTCATCTCTGGGGAGGTGGAGGAGATGCAGAAACTACTGCCGCCTGCCCAGACTTAACTGTAGCTCCTATAGCTCCAGTTCAAGGTGCAGCCACAGACTCAGTCTCAGCTGCAGCCCAAGTTGAAACTCAAGCCCCAGCACAAATTCCAGCTCTGGTCCCAGCACAAAACCAACTGCTAGTCTCAGTATCAGCTCAAGCTGCAGCTGTAGCTGTGTCTCAGAGTCCAGCTTCAACCCTTATTAAAGACACAACTACAGTGTCAGTACAAGCTCCAACAGCAGTGCAAACTCTAGCCCCGGCCCCTGTTCAAGCACCAGTCTCTGCACCAGGTCCCACTTTTGAACCACCAAAGATCTCATCTACAAGCTCCGACACATCTTCTGCAATTGGTAAACCCAAACTCTCAGTCGCTGGTTTATCCTCTGCTCCAGCCCCTGTTGTGCTGCCAGTCTCAGTTCATTCTGCAGCCCCAACTCATGCTCCAGCTCCAACTCATGTCGCAGCTTCAGTCCCAGCTCCAGTTCTGCAGCCTGCTGGCACACAGACAGCAGTCTCAGTGTCTGACTGTGCCAGCCTGGCTGCAACTCAGCAAAACCTCGAGTCAACATCTGCATCCAGCACCCTTCAACAAGAGCCCTGTGTAGAGGTAGGGATAAAGCCAAAGGTAGTGCATTTTCAAGTTAAATATTGATCGATACACATATGCGTTGTTTTAAAAACCTATTCTATTAAAGACATACATTAAATGCACCCCCTCATCAGCAACATGTTACGCGTAGCATAGTCAAGCCACAGTCTACTTTTCAAACGACACTTACATCAGTTTAAGACCTCCATCTTGCAACCAGCCTCTCCACTCAAAGCTAAAATAACCCTGTAAGGTCATAAGCTAATAGCACATATTACCATTAATACTCGTGGTATATGTTCTTGCCATCATCCATTCTGTATGATGTAAAACTTTTTCCACTGAGCCATTTTTTTGTCTTCAGGATGTGCTTCAGGACAAACCAATATCTTTACCCAGTTATGCCTATGACAGGTGCGTGTCAAGTTTAACTCACTTCAGTTCTGTATAACTCTTTGTGTCCCCAACCTACCATCGATTGTCTTTTTTTCTTTTTATAGTCTCAACTCTGATGTGGCGTCTGGCAAGGAAACAAGCGACGGCTATGACAGCCTTGCTAGTGGAGGAAAGGGCGACGGAAAACCCAGGAAACACCACCGCAAGTCTGCCCGTACACGTTCACGCCAAGAAAAGGCCAGCAAACCCAAACTGAGCATGCTCAATGTGAGTCATGCTGTAATGTGTGACAACTGAAGTTACATTTCTCTAAAAAGAATAATTCCTAGACGGTTAAAAGTAACCCTTGCAACCCCACAGGTTTGCAATACTGGTGATAAAATGGTGGAATGCCAGCTGGAGACTCACAACCACAAAATGGTGACATTTAAATTTGATCTGGATGGAGATGCTCCAGAGGAAATTGCCACTTATATGGTTAGTTTAACCTCAAACAACCAGTTTCAGTTCTTGTCATCTATTGGTAAAATTTATGACATTGTTTTACATACACAAAATCTCAATATGCCTGCAGGTCGAGAATGGTTTTATCCTGCTGTTAGAGAAGGAGATCTTCATTGACCAGCTTAAGGACATTGTGGATAAAGCTGAGGACATGCTGAATGAAGACACAGAGGGTGAAAGGGCCTCCACCTTGAGTTGTAGTCCGCAACAGGGCCAGATCATTGAAGGGCAGCTTGGAGAGGTAAAAGAGTGGGTGGATATAGATATGAATAAAGTCTGTACAGATCCATTATGCATGCTTATATGTAGATTTAGAATCTGCTCTAATTTGTCCATCACTTCACAGAGTCAGCAGTCAGGCACACCTCAGCCTGTCTATCAGCAGAATGGTAAAACAATTATATCTTTCAGTAATCTATTAATATGAATAGCTACTTCATCATTTTTGCATATGTAACATTCATTAAATCACAAGTGTCTAAATTCTTGACTTTTGCAGTTCTTCATACAGGAAAGAGATGGTTTATAATCTGCCCCGTAGAGGAGACACCCACATCCAGCCAGGAAACCCCATCTGATGGCACAACTACGCAGTCTCCGGGGAGTTCAGCCACTACCCAGCCTGCTGACAGTGGCACTGCAAGGCCCTCTGCATCCAGAGGTGACTTGGTTTCCATTTCCAGCACAAAATTTGATAACTACAGAGAAAAACAGCACAACCTTGCGGCAACTGAATGAAAGACAGCCTACAACTCTTGCATGCAACTATCACAGTCACATTAGAAAAGGTTTAAGATAGAACGTGGTTTTAATTTTCTCTCACCTCCATGTTTTTTCTTTCTGCAGAAGAGGGGTCATCCTCCACAATGTCTGGTGGAAGTGGAGGTTTCACCTATGATGTGTATGGATTCTGTAGTCCACCGATAATGTCCAACACAGACCCTCTCCTCTTAGCTACTCTGTCGCCCCCTGTGTCTGCTCCTCCGACCCTCCAGTCAGTGTCCTCAGTGGAACCTGTGGGCAGCTTGGTCCAGCCCAGTGTTCATCAAGCTCAGCCAGCCCGAGCTCAAACTCTGCCACCGTCATCCCCACATACGTCTTTCCCAGTTGATGAGTCACAGGGATCCCCCTTGGGCTCCATCTCCCCGATCCATGCAGCTCAGCAGATGCCTGACATGTCATGTCCTGTGTCTATGTCTGATGAGGTGCCTTGTTGCCCTCTGGTCATGCCCCTGTCTCTGGATGTGAGCAGTTTACAGGGGGGGTCTCCTCTCACTCCTCTTCCCCTCCAGGAGGCAGGTTCAGCCAAAGAGCCACTGTCTGTCTCCTACACCTCTGCAACGCGGAGCGAGCGGCCACAGCAGCCTGTGGTGCTCCACCAGCCTTTTTCCAGTGTGGGAGGGACCAAAGTGCCCTCACTACCCCAGAGCCCAGCACCATCTCAGCACGCCGCAGGGCCCAGTGAGTCAGACGGTGAAGGACGGCTGGGCCGTGGGGGCTTTGTGGACAGCACCATAAAAACCCTGGATGAGAAACTAAGGAACTTGCTCTACCAGGAATATGCTCCCATGTACCCATCAGGCAGTGCTGCAGAGACACCAGGGTCCGGCACTGAGTACATCCAGTCTCCTCCTGGTCCCGACAGCGCCACAGGAGGGTCAGGGAACAGCACCCCAGGGCCGATAGGGGAGGGCCGCTACAGGGCAGGAGAACAGCTGGTAAGCAGAATAATCAGGTCCTTTTTAAATTACACTTATGTACTTTACAGGTAAAGTATATGATAGTACATCCACATACAGAGAAGAGAAGGCTTATTCTTTCAACTTGTATT
Organism: Datnioides undecimradiatus; assembly: GCA_008933995.1. Lineage (NCBI taxonomy): Eukaryota > Metazoa > Chordata > Actinopteri > Lobotiformes > Datnioididae > Datnioides > Datnioides undecimradiatus. Next base: position 8,620,368 of record WARS01000013.1, on the reverse strand, counting down.
ACACTATCTTCATCAGCAGGTGGTGTTTGAACAGTTCCCCTCGGGATTGTTGGTTTTACAGACTGAGATTGAAAATGAACTTACAAAAATAATTTCAACACAAGGTTCATTGAATATTTAGTATTAATTTTCTGTGTAATGTGACCAAGAGCTGCACCCAAATGGAGCTCGTGGTTAGATGTTTATTGTATTTGTATATTAAGTTGATTTTTATGAATTGTGTTTATTTCAAATGATCTTTTCAGAAAAATTAGATATGCTTTATACTTAAGGTTTTCCCAAACTTAACACTGATGTTAAGAAACATTTTGCAGCATCAGAAAAATGTTAAAAATTCAAAGTCTGTACTAAGGGTATAGAAAGATCTGTTAATCAGTCTGTAAGTAATATCAAATTCAAAACACATTTTGCCATACATTGAAAAATATAATTGTATCTGGTGTATGGTATACAAAAATAAAAAGTATATTGAAATAAGCTATTTGTGTTTAAGGACAGACGGACTGTAGTACATGTCAGTGACATTAATCGGCAGACTGTGCCAATGGTTTTAATAATTATTATTTAGAAAACTATTCTGCCTTTTACACAAGCTACAGTAAGATTTAATGTTGTTTAGTGGGGCATCATTGTCAATCTTGCTCAGCCTTTTCAGTAATATATACAGCTCTATAATAGGACAATGATTAATGGTCTGTATTGTAGTTTTCCCATGTCGCTTTTTGTTCATCTCTCATCCTGTCACCTCTATTAGCCTCAAATTCCAGAGAGAATGGATAGTTTGAGCACACTGAGTGACTCAGCCGTGTGTGGTATGTACAGCAGACACTAATCAATCTAACAAGACTGGCATCATTAACTTCTAACTAAACTTATGTTTTACTGTAACTTAATTACTGCATTGCCAGTGTTCATTGTTGTGGATATCTTTGCAGCTTCCCTGTCAAGAAGACATGTTCCACACTCTGCTTCCTGTTCTGGCACGAGAGGTCGATTCAAGGTAAGACAGGGAGACTTTCCCCACACTTAAGGTGAAAGTACGATTGTGCCACACATTAGTTTAAGTGCGTTTGCTGTTGCAGAAGTATCACCTGATGCCATGATTTGTTGCTTGTTCCTGGCAGATAATTTCTGTTCCTCCTGAAGTGGCCAACAGACGAGATGTGAAGCAAAGGAGCTGGAGCAGCGCTGCCTCACCAGCGCACCCTGCAGGATACAGCACAGACCAGGTCCAAGCTGAAGTCATGGCTGCCTCCACCACAATTGGTCGTTTCTCTGTGGTTAGCACTGAAGATGACATTACACAGAGGACACGTTGTAGCCGCTACTCTGCCCCGCCTGATTTCTACCTGGATACACCTCCTTCAATGTCCAAGCGGGGCTCTTTGCCTCGCACCCTGACCTCGCCCTCTGTCCCTGTAGATGTTACAGTCCACGCTCGTTTCCTCTCCTCAGATTCGGGGGCGGAGAGCAGCCCTGCAAAGCTGGCTCCAGCCACCCCTTCTCAACATACTCGCTCGGAGCGCAGAGGAAGTGACCTCATGAAAAGGGCTGTGGCCTTCCTCCGACGCTCTGGACGCAGCAGCAGCGTGCAGAGCTCTGACTCACCAAGTAGGCATGGAGGCGTGCACGGCTCGGCCTATGCCAGCAGTGATAATGACTCAGAGATGGAGGACTCAGACATGAAGAGGGAACTACAGAGACTCAGGGAGAAGTAAGTGTACCCAGTGGTTGTCTTCTTGCCTTATTTAGTGTCTTCACGTGAAAATATTTTGTCATTTTGCTTGTAAGTGACCATCCATCCCCTCCATCCCCACAGACATCTGAGGGAGATCTCTGAGCTGCAGGCCAATCAGCGGGGGGAAGTGGAGCTACTGTATCGCCGGCTTGGCAAAGCCCCACCTCCTGGTTTGGGCCTCTCACACATTGCACCACATGCCGGCCGTAGAAAGAGATCCAGCAAGCACAGACTGAAGCCTGGCAAACTTCTCAGCCCCTTGGTTCAACAGTTCAGAAATGTCACAACCAAAACTAGTGACTCCAGCAGATCCAGTGAGTAACTTTCCAGAATCTCCAGTATTATAAGTTGAATATTGAGATAAAGAGCAAGGAGTATACCATACTGCTGCTTGTTTATGTGTGTTCAGGTGCTGCTACAGGTACAGGTGAGCCCACAGTGAGTTTAAATGGCTCTCCAGCCAAAGGGTCTTTTCCCACTCACAGCAGGGCACGGTCATGCACCAGCCACCTCCCCAGCTCAACCTCAGAGCCTGTCCAGACTCAGCAGCCCTGTTCACTCAAGGGCTCCCTGTCTTCTGATAATATTTATGCTGGACTACATGTAGATGGCACTGGCACACGTGCTCCACCGGGACAAGGTGAGCAGCGCCAGCAACACACTGAACAGTGACTCAGCATCTTATCTGAACAGTGTTTGCACTAAAACTAATCTGTAAACAACAAGACTCCCCAGAGAATGGATAACAAACCTGCTTGTGGTGTTTTGTTTAATAAGGTTGGATATTTCAGTGCGTGCTCCTCTTACTCTGGTGTCTTCTTCCCTCTGTGATTATACTCCTCTGCAGGCTGGTCTAATTACCCTCAAACATCTGAGAGAGTGACCTATAAATCGAGTAGCAAGCCACGAGCTAGATTTCTCAGTGGGCCTGTGTCTTTGTCTATCTGTTTGTATCTCCTCTCTTCCAGCATAGCTTCACTTTTTTGTTTTCCATATTTTCTATTTCTCCACTTTTAGTTCAATGGTTTCGTTTTTTTCTGTCTTTGCTGAATTTATTCTGCAGCCCTGCTGGGTTTTCTTTTGTTTCGTCCTTGTCACCAGCCTTTATCTTGTATTTTTGCTTGCTTGGGCATATACTGCTTATTCAAACCCCTAAAGAGTAAAATTTAAAGAATAACCATTTTGAATTATTTTATACATAAATTTATTCAAACAAACCAACTCTAAGACTTTTATCCAATACAATATTTAATCATTTTACTCATCTTTCCTGTTTATCAAACCGGTTGTTTCAGAAGTTTAAGGTTTGGATAATCAAGGTTCAGTTTAATAGTACTGGACATTATCTCACATTTCAAGTGTCTACTGATGCTTTTGCTGTTTATCCAGCCTCTAATATAATATTACATTACACATTACATTACACATTACATCACAGAGTACTTCTGCATGCCAAATTCACCCCAGTCTGCATTTCTATCATCTCTTTCATTTTCTTTATGTCTTTCTTAATACTTTAACACTGCACTATGTTGTTGCTCTAACCTGGACTGTTTGCATGAGTTTGCTAATAAATGGAGTGCCTTGTTTCAGGAGGCTTGATTGCTTTGTTACCTTTTTGTTACTTTGGTTTGAGTTTGGCGCCTTGTTTTGTGTCCCTGTTCAGCACTGCACACTGTTACTCAACATTATTACCTGCTAATGGGGTGATTTTTCATCTTAAGTTGTCTTATTTTCTTTACAGGGTCAACACTGAAGCGACTGTGCCTTGGCAAAGAGCGAGGCAGTAGTATGTAGACTTACAGTGACTCTTTAAATAGTCAATTAATTCAGAATCATGTTTCTTTATATCAGTCTAATGAGCTCAATAAATATGGTGTCACAGGGTTTGTGTATATATCTCCTCAGGGTCTGGAGCTGGGCCAGGGGCTTTCAATCAATCACAGCAGCCACCTGCTGGTGCCACACCTCCTCCCCATCAGCCGGTGATGGGACTGGCCCAAGCTCAGGCCAATAACAGCAACAACAAGACAGGCACATACACCGGCGCAACCATGGGTGCCAGTGAGAACAATCTGCCTGAGGACTTACAACGGCTTATGGATGACTGGGCCCAGGAAGTTCTCATTGTCACTCACAGGCCACGCACTAACTCCCTGAGCATCAGCAGGCAGCAGCTTTGGGATCATGTTGTGCCTCGAACACATGGACAACTGGCTAGTGCTTCAGATGTGAGGTCATGTCTTTAATAGAATTTAGTTCATAAAGGACAGGAAAAAGTGGAGGTGTGCATTTCCTAACAGTGGTTAAATAATAAGGCCTGAAGTGACGTCCTGAAGGCAGTGACAAAGATGTCATAGAACAAGAGCAGGGTGACAAATAAGAACAAACTTGAATGAATGAATGAAGACAATATACAACAAAAGAAAAACTAAACTGTTCAGACACATAGATGTCTTTGAAGTTTTTCTATTAATGAAAATTGTGTTTGCTTTTTTCACAGCTGTGAAAGTAAGATTTATGCAATAATAATCAAATTTAATAAAATAATGTCAGAACTTGATCTTAACTGCTGCATTTTAATCAGATTTTTAAAATGTAATTCTTCAAGTGCCCATAATTTTACTCACATACTTTGTCCTTTCCTCATGCAGACATGTATGTGCAATCAAACATAAAGAGAATTAAATCTATATTTCAATAAAATAGATAGTGCTATTGGTGCAAATCAACTACTTAATGTTTCACAGTATAGAAAATTACCTCAAACTGAAATATAACAGCATGCTGTCAACAAAAAATAGATAAGTTAAACAAGAAAAGAAAAAGAATACAGCTTATTTGTGAGAGCGCTGCAGGTGATTGTGCAGCAATTCCACACTACGAGAGCTACTACACGCAGTACCGCAAATATCGATCGTATAGTGCAGTTAATCATTGTTGTGGAGTTTAATACCTGTCCATTATGTAACCCTTTTAGGTATCATCGTGGACTGCCCCAGGTCCAGAGGCCTGCAGTCTTCCCCTGCTGTTGTCTGACAGCCCTGGGTCAACAATGATGAGCAGCCCCTCTACAGGGCCCCATCCCACTTATCAGCTACACTCCTCTGGTCCATTCAGGGCCTTGTCCTCACCTCTCTCTGTCAGCCACTGGCCTGGGTTTCTTTTCCCCTTTCCTTCAGGAGTCTTTGCCTTTCCTGCTGTGCCCTCAGCCCAGGACGCCCCCAGCCCCATTCCAGCTCCATCATATCAGCCGCCCGACCCCAAAGCCAGGACTCTCTAATTTGAGTAGCATTGTGTCTTCCAATTCTGTTACCAAAAAGAAATCTCATGATAGGTCTAGTCAATCTTATGTGCATATACTGTATATATATTTAACCAGCATGAAGTTAATCATATGTACAGACTTGTCTCTATTCTTTTTATTGGTTTCATTTGCATCAACATACCTCATGTCCATATTGCAGTACATAAACCTCGAGTGCAGTGTAATGGTAGTAGGACATTAAAAGATGTATAACTTGCCCAGTCACGCTCAAAAGTGCAAATTTTTGTCATTGCTTATGTATGTACCTTTACCACCCACTGAATGTACATATTGTACCGTTCATTCATGCTGTGTTTGTATAAATAGGTCACGTTTGTGTTGCTCCTGTCACCACTATATATAAGCTGCCGTGTGTATATATGAATTCTTGTTAGTCTGTACATAGCTCCTGTGTTTGTACAGTTAACATTAGATAATCCATAGGTTGGTGCTGCAGATATGTGTCTTAATGCAACACCTTATTAGCCACCATCATGCCGTCACTGTGAAGACTTGACATCCTGGCCACTAGGACCGGTTGCTTTACTCTGCTCTCTCAGTCTAAGGATAGGTTTCATTCATTGATGAAATGCTTCCAGCACAAGCGCTTGAAATATCCTTAAGAGATTTGAATGAACTTGAACTTTATCTTCAGGTGAAAAGACACCTGTGAGAGTGCCTTGAATTGCAGTTTCAATTTTATGAAGAAAAGCATTTAGATTCCAAGCAGACACCAGATATTCTATATATGCTTTCACCTTCAAAAGGCAAATTATGCGATTTGAATAATGAATGTGGACTGAAACATGTTTAATTTAGTAACAGAACATAATCAAACACTATAATCGGGTCATGTTGCAGTTGCGTAAAATATCACAGACTGTAAAAGAAATCTTGTTCACTGAAGTTTTCCTGTGGGATTGCTCTACCACCTGCACCACCGCCTGCATGAATACACTGATATTCTGATTGTGCACAGGTTGAAGTGGTGAGTGACAAGAAGACACTGTTAAGAGAAACTGACATTGAAACCACATGACAAGGAGGGCTGAAGGACTCGACACAATGAGTCAAAATCATAATCATACCATACCTCTACTAATGCAATCTGTAGCTTTACATATTGTTGCCTTTGTGGTTTTTAAGAGATTACATGTGTGGCTGGTTGTTGTTTGATAAACGATGATGATATGATGATGTTAGAGGCACACAAAGAATGTGAATTATTGAGAAGCCACAAGTGTTTGAAATGTTATTTGTACAATGCATAGGTTTTCTAAATTATGTTTATTAGATGCTGGCTTCACAAGATCATCGGGCTCATACTGCTACACATGTATGTTGTTTGGCTGTTCCACTGATCTCCAACAAATGTTTCTCTATCACGATTTCTCTATCACGAATGTGGCAAAAGCCGCCGAGTAGTAAGGTGGGTACTGCGAGTCAGACAAAAATGAGAGAGCAGTTACAGACAAATTGTTTGGCGCAGTTTGAGCTGGACACAGTCTGAATTTAACAAATCTGTTTCTCCCTGTGATCTTTCTTTCTGACTCATAGCTCCTTCAAATCAGACATGCTATACACAGTTAAAAGGGTAATTCAGCGATACGTTTTGCACTTCCATACACTTGGGTGACATGCAAGAGGCAGATTCAAAAAAGAGTGCTATTATGATACAGCAGAGGTCAAACTTTAATGATGTTTAGTCCTGAACACAATTCACATGGTACAACTGGATATATTAAAATTTTGGAAATCTCTTTCCAGATCCACAAAATACTTCATACAACATGGACTAAGTGTAGATGAGTAAACTGAACTTTATGTTTGAAGTTGGTGGAGTGCACCTTTAAATCCTCCCACGTTTGCACAGTGTGACAGCATTTAATTTAAACCTCTTCCATGATGAAATATAATTTATTTTCTTGACATCATCTCCTATGCAGCACTTTTCTTTGTGTGTCACACAGTAACTCCTGTCTTTGATCTCTTTAATACTTGCAATGAAAGCTAGGTGTACGATTGCTTTTGCCTGCTCCATCACCTGTTTCCCCCACCATTTCCTGCCCTCGTCTGACTGGTACTCTCTCACAAAAGCTGTACATACTTGAAGACAGAAATAATAAATTCATTTTTGCTTGACACCATACAATGCTGGTCACTTATGTGTTTTATTCATATTGCACTCCCCACACACGCAGCTAAGTTGCCTCTGTGTATCTCTTTTCTTTTCATTTTAAAACCAATATTTTATGGTTTTGCATGAAGCTTTCAAAGTCCTTAGAACAGTGGGTCAGTTGGCCCCACAACATCAGCAGTAAAGTTTACATAAGTATTTGAATTTCTGCTAAATTCCCGTGTTTTTCATCCTGCCATGACTTCTGTCAGCTATATGTCTGATTCCTGGTAGTGTGCAGAGGAGTAAAACGAGTGTGTTTGTGTGTGTGTGTGTGTGTGTGTGTGTGTGTGTGTGGGGGGGGGGGGGGGGTACATGGCTGTGTGGGTGTGTTTTATCACATCTGCAGGAGTTGTTGACAGGGGAGAGAGAAAAAGAAGAGTTTGCCCTTAAAAAAATATGTACACAGTAATGACGTCCTTGTCTGTTTGGGTTTAAAAGACAGTTTCAGCTGCCTGTGTTGGACTCTGGTAGGAGCTGACATGGAGAGAGCTGTGGTGCAATTAACCCTCTTTGCGGTGCTGCTGGCCTCTGTTGCCACATTACCAAACAAGGTAAGGTCACCGAATCAAAGGAACATACATCTGTAACTAACCACTAGTAAATTAATTCTGTGGATTGTGCTTGTTTTTTTGTTTTTTTTAGCATCTCAGCAGCTTTTTTTCCCTACTGCAACACATTGAACTTTGCCTCTGACACATCAAAAAGTGGAGGTTGAAGGACCTGCAGACTCTCTACCTTCAGTGTTGTTTCATATCGTTCATGTCCACGTCCATGTGTTTTCACATACTTGGATTATTCTTGCTGTGGGGACAAAGTCACATTAAACTAATCCTTAAAGTTTTAGGATTGAGAGTTGGTATTTGGTAAAACTTTGGGTCAGTGTTAGGTTACAGTAAAACACTAGGTACTTAATGCATGTAAAAGGCAATGTCCTCTTAAGTCACAAAAACTTATGTGTGTGAGTGTGTGTGTGTGTGTGTGTGTGTGTGCATGCGTGTGTGTGTGTGCACGTGTGTGTTTGTGAGTGAGTGATTGTATATTGTACTGCTTTAGTGGCTCCATAAAACAGGGACTCAACTCCATTCTGGGGACAAATAGCTGATCCCCATGATGTTAAGACTTGGTAAGTGTTAAGGCTTAGAAAGGGCATGAGTGTGTATATCACCAGCAGGTAAAATGACTGGATAAAAATAATCATAATGGGGTGTCACTTCAGTGAGACCAATGAAATTTCACCAATGCCACCCACCAAAACTTTACTTTACCAACAACATCTGATCTTTGGTCAGCTGGTTTTCAGCCAGCGAGATCAACTAAGCCATTTTTTATTGTGAAATTGTGTATTTGCTCAGGACAACTGGGACATCTACAGCTTTCACATCAACTCCACAGTGACCAGTCGCTATGCCACCACTGTCATCACAAGCCGCGTGGCCAATCGCATGGACGAGTCAAAGGAAATAGAATTCCATGTCCGGATTCCCAAGAATGCCTTCATCAGTAAATTTAAAATGTGTGTGAAGTAAAAATGATACCTGAATGTTTACAGATGTTGCACAAAGACAATTAAACATTAAAGAATGCCGAAAAAAATAGCATTGTCTTGGAGAAAATATGTGTAAAGGATACTTCTTGGTCTTCTTCAGGTTGATAGATGGTCAGGAGTACGATGGTGTTGTGAAAGCTAAAGAGCAAGCTCAGCAGCAGTACACCGAAGCTGTATCCCGTGGTCAAAGTGCTGGAATTGTCAGGTACATTAATGAGTGGATCAGTTTCTTGCCAGGTCTAATACATGTGTTTCTCATGCTGTATTTTTTAGAGGAGCCTTTTTTTATCTTTCAGGATGGGAGAAATGAAAGAGAAAAAAATCTCTATTGAACAAAATGATGCTTTATCTTGCTCAATTTTTGCTAATATTTGTTTTTTCCTTGCTGCTCTTATAACATCAGGTCTCTGTAATCCTTCAAATTAAACAATCTGATAGGGGAGAGTCAGTTTTTTGTTGAACAAGTTATTTCATTTTCAGGGTTTATCAGCCAGAAGGTGGTGTAAACTACTGATTTAATGAATGATTTTTGCCTTTGTTGTAGCTCTGTAGGGAGGAACCTCGAAGAATTTAAGACATCTGTGACCGTGGCTGCACACAAAAAAGTCACATTTGTGCTCACATATGAGGAACTGCTGAAACGCACGCTTGGCAAGTATGAGCTGCAAATCCACGCTCGACCCATGCAACCTGTCAAAGACTTCAAGGCAAGTCTTTCCTGATGGTATCTATACAGTGACCATCCAAGAAAACAGTGCTGCAGTATTAACATCCTCTACTGTCAAAGCTGTTAAATTGTTTTTTCTGTTCTCAATGCCAGGTTGACATATATATTAACGAGAAAGCTGGCATCAAGTTTCTGGATGTGAGAGGAGGGCTAAGCACCAAAGATCTGGCTAATGCCATCACCAAGACACATGCAGACAAACAGGTACACTAAATTAGCATCTCTATGTAACACAATTACTATCTTATTCTGACATATATTTAACTGTTTAACTGTACTATAGGCTATATAATGCTGCTATGATGGCCCACAATACAGGAGTGCGCAAATCAAAGCCACAACCACTAACACTGGATGTACTACATTTTAGCTTATTCGTGCTGCACATTCAAACTACAACTAAAACTACAACTAAAAAAGTATGAGCTCCCATAAAAACACGATTTGTGAAAGTTGGGGGAGGTCTTTTTATTTAAGAAAGCAAATTTTTGCCATGAATATCTATTTTTCTGTATTTTCTTTGCGGATCATAACTAAAATTATTAGTCATTAATTCATAACTTATCGACTTTAATGGAGACTTAGTTCACAATATTGAAAACTTCACTGTGCTTCATTTTGTTTTTCGAACTATCTATCTTATTTGTTCCAATAAACTTTTGAATACAGTTCACCACTCTACAGGATATACTGTGCACTACTCTGGTTGACCAGATTGTATCATACTGTGGTTTTGCACATAATCTCATTTCCATTGTGCTCAACATTATGCAGTGACAGTGCAGCTGAATCTCATGTAACAGCTCATTGTTTTGACCAGAAGGCATCAACTGACTTGCTGACTTGTTGATTCTTCCTGTTTGCAGGCGTGGGTGTATTTCTATCCAACAGTGGACCAGCAGAAAACATGTGACAGGTGTGGAGAGCATGGCATGAATGGAGACCTGGTTATCGTCTATGATGTCAACAGGGACACCTCACTGGGAGACATTAAGGTACAGCAAGAGTTAATTTCCCTTTGTGACTTTGACTGTATTCTTAGCATTGCCCTTAAGTAGTCGGTAACCACTAAAATAATGCTTACCCAAATGAAATGTACATTTTATCTTCCACTGTCTTTTCGGTCTTTTCTAACCAATCACACTTTCTTCTTGCTGCCCCCCAAGACATCAGCTGGGTACTTTGTACATCACTTTGCTCCATCTGGTCTTTCCCGTATACCGAAAAATGTTGTCTTTGTTATTGATCGAAGCGGCTCAATGCATGGCAAGAAAATCCAACAGGTACAGTTTTTTTAGAGTGTTAGTTTGTGACAGATACTGATACTGTAGTGGGTGACGTGATGTTTTTTTCAACACACATGAAAAAAACATAAAATTTATAACATGTGAATGATGTTTTTGCCCAGACTCGTGCAGCATTAATCCATATTTTGAATGACCTGGCAGAAGATGACCACTTTGGTCTTATCACCTTCGATGGTAGCATTTCTCACTGGAAAAGGGAACTCGTTCAGGCCGACACGAAGAACCTGAACAGTGCCAAGCATTTTGCTCAAGGAATCAGAGATAGGGGAGGTGAGGTTTTCAATTAATATTATATAAGCGAGGAGTGTGAACATTTAAATTAAAGTCAGAGTCAAAGCATCAGCAATGTAACATTTTTTCATTTGCTCATTTCAGCCACTGACATTAATGGGGCTGTGCTGGAAGGAGCGCGTATGCTAAATGCACATCCCAGAGAGGGTTCAGCGTCCATCCTTATACTGCTCACTGATGGAGACCCAACCACAGGTTACAATAAAACCACAATTGCACAAATACTTTAAGAAATTAACAACACATAATATCATTTTGCAGTGTCATTACTTTCTCCTGTCAGCAGGCTAAAACCCAACCTTGGCCATTGAATGAAAATCACATTATTATTATTTCTAATCTAATGTATAAAATTTCTTTATGTATGCACTGAAATGTCTCCAATCACAGGTTAGCTCTTTGGTTGTACTGTCTTAGAGGATTTGAGCTCAACTAAACTGTGCGTCTTGTGTCTCTGCAGGGGTGACAAATCTTGAAACAATACAATCAAATGTACGAGGGGTTATTGCAGGCAAATTCCCACTCTACTGTCTGGGTTTTGGATTTGATGTCAATTTTGAGTTTCTTGAAAGGATGTCACTGCAAAACAATGGTGTGGCACGGCGGATTTACGAAGACTCTGATGCCGACTTACAGCTTCAGGTATTTAAGATCACCTGTTCTTCCCTCACATTACACACTCTTGTGATTTGCCAATTTTCCATACAAAAATAAGATTATAAGTTCATACTGTGTCCATATTGTATGTTCACAGGGTTTCTATGAAGAAGTGGCCACTCCTCTGTTACAAGATCTGACAATGATCTATCTGGGCGGGACCAATTTAACCCAGACAAACTTCAGCCATTACTATAATGGCTCTGAGATTGTGGTGGCAGGTCAGATCACTGACAACAACATTGAAACATTTACTCCACAAGTTGTTGCCATTTCGGTAAGGATTAATTCAAGCTGCACATCAGCTGTAATCTTCTGAAAGGTTTGTGAAAGTCACCGTGCAAACTCACATTACTATTTATTTTAACTTTGATAGAGCAATAAGCGTGTGGTGTTTTCTGACACAAACACCACACTGGAGTCCACTGACACAGTGTCCGACAGCAACATCCAGAGGATTTGGGCCTACCTAACAGTAAAACAGCTCCTCGAGAAAGAGTGAGTGTCCTATTGCCCATGTAATCTCTTGTTTGATTGATTAGTCATTGAAGAACTAAAGCTTGTGATAACCTGTGAGAAAAAAATATCGAAAATTGTAGGGGGGTATGTCTGGGATCACTTCACTTTTCAAGGTTATATCAAAGTCATTGCAAATGCTGCTGCTTGCTGTATAGTATCCCTGCAGAAGATTAGAGAGATTAAGGAAATACCATATTATAAGGACAACTCTGCACAATGATTCAGAAAAAACTTGATCTTGTTGAAAAGCAATTCCTCACATTTAAGAAACTAAAACCAGAGATTTCTTAGCGCTTTTGCTAACTATTTAAATGACCATTAAAATTGGTTTTGATTAATTTTCTCTAAATCAGTTGTTAGTCAATTCACTAAGCCCCCTTACTTATGGTTTTCATACAGATGTACTGTTTAAATTGGTATTACTGCCAGATTTATTGCTTCACATTGACTGTCTAATTTTATGATTTCATGCAAAAGTAAACAAACCTGACTTCTTTCTAGTTGACAACCGTGGATTTTAGTGGCAGAAATTACAATTACATTACATGTGCATAGTAGATCACCCTTAGCTAGGTAGCTTAAGATGACCTTTATGCTAAAGGTAAATCTGTTTATCAACTAATTATTTCAGCGTTAATTCAAAGGCAAAAATGAAAAGTCGTAGGGGAAGTCTACAATTAATGTGCAGGAGGGTAGAAAAAAGGCTCTAATCAAAAGATAACATTAGCATACTTAGTCATTTCAACTGTCATGTATGAAACACATTTACATAATTTGTGACACAGGCTGCTGTTATCTGGAGCTGAAAAGGAGAACGTGAAGAATGAGGCTCTGAGGCTGTCACTGAAGTATAGCTTTGTGACCCCCCTAACATCCATGGTAGTGATCAAGCCCCAGGGGGAGAACGCAGATGTGCTCCATAAACCAAAAGAAGGTGAAACACCATGGCCAACGCTGCCTCTCCCACGGTATGGGCAAACCATTACAGCTTCCACTGGCAGGGGAAGACCTAAAGACAAAGGTTTGACCAGTGAGCAACACAAGTAAAATCTGTCAACATTTCTCTCTTAAATGGGCAATTTGTTGTTTCTGCTAAGACCCATCTGCATGGTAGGTCTCAGGTTGGTATCAGGTGGTGTAATTACAGCATAATAATACAGTTTACAGTCTCAGAAACTGACATTGACCTGTAAAATATTTTTTTCAGTATGTTGAACTGCCATATATGTCTGGTCAGCCACAAGGCATCAAATAGTCTTCTAGGATTGACACTGAACATTGTCACAACACTACTTGTCCACTTATTAGCTGGTGTATGGTACAAGCACCTCTATCTCACTGTTTCTCCAGTGGGATTTTTTTTTTGCACTAAAGTCTTTAGGATGGCAACCAAAAAGATACATGAAAACAGAAGGAGTATCTTTGTAAAATTTTGGGTAGTAAGTATAATGTGTTTGATGCGTTTCATTGTTTCTTTTCTTTTTAGCAAGGAGTGGACTTCCTTATAGTTCAAGGAGGGGCATAACAGGTATGAAATAGGAACACACAACACATGCTAGTGCATAAAATCAGTGACTGATTAAATTAGATAAAGCGCTTTTTTAATTCCTCTGCCAGTGACAGCTGTATGTACTATAATTGTGAACATTATATCTCAGAAGTGCCTTGAGGGAATTTCTTCAAATTTGCCACAAACGTCAAAAATTTTACAATAACACTGTGTTACCCACAATTACAAGTTATAAATGTCCTGAAGGTTGGAAATTGTTTCATAACAGCCTAGCCAAAACAGTCATTTAAATCTTCAAAGCTGTATTAGTTAATTCCTTAATGCATGTATAATCTAAACTTCATTGTGTTTAGCCAAAAACTTTTATGCATCACCAAGACACTGTTGGGTGTAACAATTCAAGAATCTTGTTCAGAGCGCATTAAGAACTGCATTGTAAGTTAATGGGATTTTTTTTTTTTCAACAGCAAAATTTCACACTATGCACACTTTTATTGGTGGCTCTTCTGGAGGTAGGACTCTCAGTGTGACTACACTATATAGATTTTGCATTGGGCACATTTTCAGACTGACAACTGAGTTTGTAATGGTATCCATCGGCAAGAACATGACAGTGAAATAAAATATATATAATAATAATATATATATAATATATATAATACTCCCTCTTACACGCACACACACATGCACATACCAACACACACTTATTTTTCTACTGGTAATGTCATAACCAATACAAATAAAGTAAAATTAAACAAAAGCAACTGTTAATCTTTTTGATTTGATCCATCTGGGCTGTTTTCCATGCATAAATGCCTTCTACTTATACTATAAAAATGTAAATCAGTTTTCTCCTCCCCAAATCATTGCTTGTGTTGTACACTCTATCATGTCCTTTCGCGTTTGATAAAAGCACTAAATAACTACTAAATAAAATTGTAAATTGTAAGATGCAATAAAAATGTCTCAAACTATATGTGATAGTCTACACACAATTAGAAATAATTTTCTCTTCATAACAAATTGTACAAAGTTTTTTAGAAGCTAATTCTTGGTATATTTGGTATCTTAATACTCTTAAAATTACTAGCTAGAGTTGTAACAAATCAATGTTTTTACAGAAATGTGTGCAAAATGATAACAGATGTTTAATACTTCCTTTTTGTGTATAAAGTGTCAGTAGGTCTTAGCCCTGGTCCAGAGCTCCACAGTCAAATTTTATTCGGTAAAGTTTTTTTTCTTTTTCTGTGCCTGTTCTGCAAAAAAATCCTCTTAATCTACCTACATAATCATGGTAGCTGTTAGTTTAAAAATAACTCAATCCTCTGAATAAGTTTTTCATGGAATATATAACATTTACTTCCATTTAATGAGTTATGATGTAAATTACCTCATAAATAACCAAATGGTGCTGCAAGCGAATATGACTTTCCACAAAAAACTATTAATTTCCTCTCTGCACCTTGGCATAGTAGAGACAAACATTGATAAGATGTTCAGTCATGCAACATATTCAAAAACAGTTATCAAAACAGCTCATATTCTCAGATTCACAGTGTTCATTTGGAGGTTACTATATGTAAGTGATATCAAAATTAAAAAAGCAGTGTGACAGGTTTCTTTTTGATCTAAAATTCTTAATGTAACTCGTGAGTATTTAACTCAATGTCGGATTAAACTAATGGTTCACTTTTAATGAGGATCACACTAATGAGGATTGATTGATTAAAGATTGTAATAGAAATGTATATAACTGGCTTTGTGCAAATGTATTTACAGCTCCTCCTAGTTACCAAATGTATGCTGATTATGATTATGAAACGTTAGGACATCCCACCATCATTCCACAAAGGACAACGAATGGTAGAGTATCTCATAAGTGTAACTGATCTGTACCAGCCATTATTGTATTGAATAGCTAATGACATATATATTAAGCTAGTTTCCTGTCTTTCCTCTGTTCCCTCATAAAGTTACTTAACAGTCAGTGAGTTTATTAATTACTTAATTCATGAACTTGGTCAGCTGTGTGACTCTGTGTGTAACTCTGTATCTCCTTGTTCCTCTGCAGCACCTCAGGTCCCTCAGGTTTCCCACAGGTTTTTGCTACAAACTGAAAGTCAGTCTCCCCCAATATGCTTTGATGTTGTTGGCAATGGTCGCCTTAGACTACTTCACCATCCCAGCAGGGGTCAGTAATGTTCTTCTTTGTGCTATAATTATTTCCCATCAACTCCTTCAACAGCCCAGTCAATGAGTAAACCATTGTTTTTTTTGCCTCTGTTAATAGGTTTAATAGAAAATCCTTTGTCTTCTCCTTTACTCCCCTGAGTCTGTGTGTCAGTTATGCAGTTTACATCAGTCCAAGATTTTCCTCATAGTTTTCAATGGTAGAAAGTACGTTTACTCAAGCACTTAAGTATGCATATTTTATGCTACGTTATATCTCTACTTCACTGCATTTAAGCAGCAGAAATAGTCACTACATTAGATGAGCATATTAAACACAGTGTATTTTTTGCTAGTGGGTCAGGGCCTAAAAAGGTAGACATATTCAATATTACGCTTAAGAACTAAGATCAGAGAAAACTCGACCCCCACTGAGTTGCATTATTTATAATTTTCATATGTCAAGTAGGCCTACAATAAGTATGATTTGCTCTTAAGTGGGATTTTGAACAAAGAGGACAATGAGAAGGAATAATAAGGACTTTTATTTGCAATCAAGTATTTTTACATTGTTTTACTGGCATTTTTACTTAAGTTAAGGACCTGTGAACTACTTTTTAAACGCGGTGTTGAGTTGAGTTTGTTTTCTTTTGAACTAGACCTGACCGTGAATGGTGAGCTTGATTCAGTGACACATGGAGGCTTCAAAAAGATTGTCATCCACTTTAAGGCCGACCAGCATGTTGAGATTGACACAGAGGGAATCACAGTACGGAAGGGACAGACAGAAACTCGGCACTCTGGGCAGGATCTCATCACTGTTGGAAGGTGACTTTGAACTGTACTGGCATGACTAATGCTGCAGTGACACTCACTGGTGTGCACAGAATGCCTGAGATGCGGGGATGAAAATGCACACTGGTGACTGCTTCTGTGTATTTTTCTGAGAGGAAAAGACGTCAGGGCAACCCCAAGAAACGTCATGGCACATTTATGATGCTGAATTTGTCATTGGTTCTGTATTATAAACAAAGATAAACTGTTCTGTTTGCAACTGATGCTTAGGTCAAAGTCTCTGCAGGTTTGTGGTGCACCCGCACGAGTGATTTGAAAAGAGCTCTTCTCACGTGTGTGTTGCAGACTAGTGCTGTGTTCCAATATTATGCCAGAAAAATGTTTAGTATGTCCCAGTTTTATTTTTCTGGTGCATGCAGTCTGGTCAGCTCACATAATTCTCAGTGTAGCTTCGCACTCAAACCACGATGTAATCAGTCTGTGAGATTACCTGTGAATGTTTGCGTGGCCTTTGAAAATAGTCCAAATATGACAATGTGCATTTTTTTCTAGTTTGACAGTGATTACACGGGACAAGGAGATAGATGTCGCAGCTGGAGACACACGCATGGTCATCTTAATTCAACAGAAAGATACCACACAATTCCTTTGGCCAGTTTTAAGACAGAAGCCGTCGGACACCAACGTGACGGGACTTTTAGGTAAGTGATGGCAAGACTTGCTGGTTTGATTTAATGTCAAGTCAGCAATAGGCTGTATCAATGTTTGCACCCAATCATGTTGGTTAATGTAAAATAAAAGACACAAATATTTTGTGCTGTGCTTGATTTTCTGTTACATCACTTTATTGTTTGCCCTCTGTGTGTCCAGCACTAATGCCAGCAGTTTATGAGGAGGTGCAACAAACACCCTCAGCAAAACTTAGAATCAACAATCAGGAGATTGATGCTACCAGGTACATTTTACTGTAACATTAGTTGGTCTGAAAAAAAGAGAGCTGCTATAATTATTATTTCTCTGATACACAACAATATATGATGATAGTTTCTTTTCTATTGTAGATCCAATGCAGTTGACTACAGTATTGTGTCTTCCCCAACTCTGGACTGCTGGCTCATGTCTCCTGAGTCTGCCCTGCAGAGACACCTGGATGATTTCAGAGTTACACAACTTTAACTGGGAAATATGTAGAATCACATGCAAAGATTTCATTTTAAAAAAATGAGCAAGCACTGATTCATCATGGGAAAAGGCTTTCCACCTATTGCTAATATCAACAAATAAATAATATCTCAGATCTTTGGTTGTCCTGTATGAATTTATTTAAATAATATTCAACTAAAGCATGGTTCGTTTCTTTCAGTAGTAGTAGTAGTTAGAAGCTCAGTCAAAAATTAGACATAAAGGAAATTCAAATTTATAGTATTTATAGTATTTGCTCCACTGCACAACAACCCAGCATGACATCAAAAATGTCCTGAATACGCAGAGCTGTTCATAACAGGCATCTATTCTAAACATTTATCATTCATTCAGAATTAAAAGACTAAAATCATGTAATTAAAAACTCAAGCAAGCACAAACACAAATGAGCAATAAAATATTATTGTACTTGATTAGGCCAACAGTCCGTGATGTACTATAAGATAGGAATACTGCAAAATGCTTGTTTAACAACAACACTGACTCACCACTGCTGCAGGCTTTGTAAGAGCCCAGCAGCCAATCTGGCCCTAAGACTCACTGTTCAGACTAAGAATCATACACTCTCTTGTTGACCTGCAGTTCCCATACCGTCTTTTTACATGTAGATAAAAAAAGGATCAGGAAAAAAAGATTCAGGATTAACCTGAAACCCTACATACATCTGTTCACCCACAATGAAAAACAAAAAGTGAAAGCTCTCTGCTGTTTATTTAATGTAATATGTAGAAAGAAGGAGCAGCCAGGCTTAAAAGATTTTTTCTTTCTTTCTTTGTTCAGAAGTGCCTTGTCATTCTAGCAATCTGCTGTTGTTTTCCATACATGTTAAAGTGTCCTCAAATGCAGCCAGTGTTGTGAATATAGCAGATAATGGAGGACTTTGTATGATAACTAAAATGTTTGTCCCTTAATACAAGGGATAACATGACATGAAGTAGAAGCAACTTTAACTTTAACTCACACATCATATTGCAGAAGAGGCAGCTAAATGTTATGCAGAGTAAATGTATAAAGGATCAGTTCAGTGTGACAACCTCACGAGCAGAGTTACAGTAAATACAGAGCTTAAATAAACTGTAATTGATATAACAAAAAGACCCTCCCATGTCGATTTAGAAAAAACACCACAGGTAGTCTGTTGTTTTTTCTACTACAGTTTGAACACAGAGTGATAGACAGAGAAGTGTTGTATCTAGTTCAACGTTATGTTGTCAAACCAGTCGAGCTGCTGCGTGAGCCATGTGTTATTGTGCTGCATGGGACTATACTCTCAACGCACGGCATCTTAAGTGCAGGTCAAAGGTATGCAGACTCTTGTGAGCGGAGGTGATAAACTAGTTTGTCAAGGCACAGTTCAGTCAGAACTGCAGAGGGAGGGATGTTTGCCAAATCCACGTAACAAGTCAAAGAACAAACAAACTCAACTAGGGACATGTGAACTGGGTTTAAAATGCAGCTCTGCGTTAAAAGCTGCTTTAACCAGTGTTCAAAGTTGCTTGATTAGAACAATAGCGGTGGACTTTGATAATGCTGGTTACACTGTAATGAGGAATTCAGAGCAGGAAGTTTCAAGATTATGGTCAATTTGACGCATAAAACACTGTGTTGAGACTAAATCAGAGACAGACAAACACACACACACACAGAGAGAGAGAGAGAGAGAGAGAGAGAGAGAGAGAGAGAGAGAGAGAGTGAGAGACGGAAAGGGAGGGACGACTTGTGAGTCAGGACAATGACGTGCAACATAGCTCAGTTTTCACATGACTCAAACACTTCTTGGGAACTTTGACAAGTGCACAACTGAATAATCTATGGACAGGAAAAAACACACCTGAGAATGGATTATGTCCAGTGGATCACTAAACACTGTAAGTGACTTATAATTTTCTATGAGACTATTAGAGTAATTTGATGTAATTTCTAATGTCATTTGTCACATTAACATACACATATCTTGCCTTAGGCCGCAGCACTGTTTACTTGTTTTATGCCTGAAGGACTGTCAGGCTCTGAATTATGAATTAATTATGAATTATGATTATTGAAAGAAAGAAATGTGGTTTTCATCAAAGGAAACCTATGAACACACAACTGCCAAACACCTGTACCTGCATTAATTTCCTTCTCTTCTTCCCCAGGCCATGACCAAAGGTGAAACCTTGGTATCAACCACAGCTAGCGATCTTGTCTCGATTCACTGCCTTCCATGCCAATCTGCAGTTTCAGCCAGGACATCAGGTTAATCTCCAACCCAAAGCTGAGATGTGGAGAAGATTCTGTACTTGTCTGACAAGGTTTTCATGTTGCTGCAAAAGGAAGATCTTCAGAGAAAAATGCTGTAGTACCTAATTCTTTCAATCAGAGCATCCCCGATCAAAATGTCTCTTCCTGGATGGAGCATTTGGTGCATTTTTGTGACGCTACATTTATCAACCTGTGACTTGGTGATTTCTGCGTGTGGCAGCCATGAAGTTATTTGCTCACAGGTACTGTGTAATACACTGCTTGGATCCACTGAAGCTGACGTTTTCTGTTTTTCAATAATGCACTTGACAGTGTTTTGTTGACAGGTGACAGGTTTTAATTTCCTTTTAGCAGCGCTGCAGCCTTCTCTGACATTTCAATTTCCCCTTTCACTGATTAAATATTCTGTTCTCAAACACTGAATTAAAAGCAAACAAAGGGTTACAGCCTCCTGTAAGCTTGGGGTCATTTTATGTACCATGTAGACCTCTGAACAGCAAATCTTTATCATTTAGATGTCTTACTTGTTTTCTTTTTCAAATATTGTCGCCTCTCAGGGTCTCTCTGATTGCACCATGAAGGATGAGATGCCTCTTACTGCAGCAGGACATGAAACCGTGCATGTCCAAAAGCTGACGCCAAATTTTAAGCTGTGTTGTAAGGACAGGGCACTGTGTATGTTGTGCCTGGTGATAGACACAGAGATCAGCATCCAGCTGGATACAGACCTGGAGGATGAAGGCCACTCTGGACTTGATGAAGAGGAATATAGGGAGGAGACGAGGAGGCTAAAAGGTATGAACTACAGCTACGTGCAGCCCACAGTCATGTTATTATTTGGACCATATTGGTTGTTTTGTGCATATAAATTCATTAGCCAGTCTATTAGCGTCATTTCAGCAATGTATGAAAATCAACCTCAGCATTTCTGGAACAGGCAACCCATCACAGCAGCCAGTCAATTTCCTCATGTCACATGACAACCACAAGTAGAAACTACTTTGAACAACATCCAGTGTTTGATTGTGAGCCCCTGAGGAGCGTGTTGTAGGATGTTGTTGGGAAATCAGTACTGGAAGAACGAATGAGCAAACATGAACAGGATCATGTGAAATGGACAGAAACTTGTATTTGCACAAATGTTTGCTGTGCTTCTTCTTTATCAATGTTTCCTTGACAGCATAACAATAGTTTAACTCACAGACCATGGTGGAAATAAGATATTTATAGATAGATAGCTATACTGTATGTTTAACAAAGCAAATAAGTAAATTAAACAAAATAAACAGTCAGAGTTAAAAACATACAAAAGTTAAGAAAAACACTTGTATGGTCCTTTAAGCGTGGGTTTGGAAGGGAGTTTTAAGTACAGTTCAATTTTCAGTTGCTGTGTGAATGAGTCCTAAGCCTCACCCTTGTTGTACTGTCTGTGTCGCAACAGTGTCGGTGACTGTGTGTTACAGCACAGCTTCTACCATGCCCTCCTGCAAGAAGGTGGAGTTTACTGTTAATCACACGGCTCTTACTCAAGACAACCAGGCAAAGGTATCACAGGTTCCATGTACTGGAATTTAAAGTCTGTACTGTCAATAAGGATATAGTGTGTGCTCACCATTATCTATGTGTGTATGTGTGAGTGACTTTTACAGATTTCCATGGTGATTATTAAGCCAGCTGGGATCACCTTCAGCAGTCATGTGATTGTTTATTCTTCTAAACCATCAGATCTGAGTAGAGATGTTGTTGTTCCTTCTCTAAATGAAGGTAAAATTTGATCTTTTTGAGCTTCTAACTATGAAGCACATGTTGAATTGTGCAACAGTTCTCAACAAATTTTGTGTTGTCTGTCCTCAGTGTGCTCTGAGGAGCTGCAGCAACGTGTAGAAGAATGTCATGGTAAATAATCCCCAGCATGACTGATGGTGTTCTTCCTTGTGTCATTTTGCATCTGTATAGTTGAAATACACCAGTTTTTCTTTCTGGCCCCTCAGTGCCCAGGATCTGGAGTGTAATTAACCAAGAGAAGAATCGAGTGGAGCTGCAGGTGGCAGACAGCAATAAGAGTCTTCCCTCTGTGTGGGTCCAGTATGAGCGCAATGGAAGATGTCAGGTCAGTGCTGTATGTCAGCGTCTGATTTTGGTGGAAGTCACAATTCTTTGCATTTGTCACTGTCCTTTGCTCATAGAAAAGAATCAATACAACAATGTAACTTGAGCCATGCATTTAAAATATTACTGAAGTAAAAGTACAGAGGGAATCATAAATAAATAAATAAATAAATAAATCAGCAATGGGTCATTATTCATAGTTTTATGGACTGCATCTAATGAATATCTTCATCAGTGTTTAATATTTCAGTGTTAGTCAATAAATCATTTTTTGATAAAATGTCAAATTGTGCAAAGTATACATCTGATATCACACACTAATTGCCTGTTTTATCATCTAATATAAATATTTGTGCTAAAAATTTACTGTAATGATTAATCAACAACCAAAGCAGTTGCTAATAATTAGTTAGTAATTAGCTAATTAGTTGCTATGTAATTACATGTACTTGAGTAAGCACACTTAGTGACTATGCACCACTGCTCTCCACCGCTCATTTCTTACTCCTATTAAAGCCATGATGTTTTTCTTTACAGCGACTGAACAGTACGAGCATCCCACTGTACTCTGTGACTCCCTGCATGTGTTTCCAGGTACCATCACTTAAACATCATGCAGACATATTTTATGATCAACTAAGCTGTGTCTATACCGCTGACGTTTCTGTGTGTGTTTTTAGGTGGGGGATGAGGATAGTGACAGGCGCTCTCAAAGCTGCCCCTTCTCTGACACATGTGAGAAGTCTCTTCTTTTTCACTGTCTTCCTTTTCTCTGTGGTCCCAGTTTTCAAGGTGAAGACTGGGCAGTTAACCACTGATCTGCTGATGTTTCCTTCTCCAGATTACCTTCAAAGGAACATTTGGCAGAACTTATCAGTGTCTGTGGGCCAGGGGCAAATGAACGATCATCGCACAATGCTGTCATGGAACCTGTCTGCCCCCTGCAGGCTGGATGGTGAAGTGTGGCCCTGTCACAAACAAAGCAGCTGCAGGGAGATGAAGGGCTTTAGACAACAGCTGACTAATGACACATGGAGACAAAACAGCAAAGGACACTGGGTAAGAAAGCCTTGTTCCACTAATTTTAAGCCTGTTTGTTTTGTTTTTTTAAACCCTTTGATGTAAATTGCTTTATTTTCACATCAATGCTCTCTGAGAGTATGAAATATAAAGTCAGGTAAAGTGTAACTTCTGTATCTATAAATGTATCCAAGCAGATATCGTTTTAAAGGCTACTTAGTTTATCACATGCAGTAAAAGCAAATATTTTTGCACAATCAAATATACAAATGATGCATAGTGTAATTAAATTCATTTCCAGAGAAGGGAACTTGAATATTGGACACAGCCAGGTTCATTATTCTCGTTTCATTTTGCTTTTTTTTTTTTTTTTTTTTTTTTTTTTACATGTCAGAGTCAATCAGAAAATACTATCAACAGCCATAAAAACAACAACAACAAAAAGTATATATATATTTTACCATGAGTTTGGACTTAAAATGTTTTACAAGTCAATGTGAGAATGATACATGAAAAAACCTTTAGAATAGCTTTATATGACACTGGAAACCTTTGTGGTGCAGTAAGTAATAGTAAAGAGGAGATTTTGGTCTCAAGGAATGAGAAAAACCTCATCAAATAAATCAAAATCTAAGCTTTAAGATAGAGAAGTTAAACAGTTACCTAATAAATATTCCATTGCAACTTCACTAGCTGATTACTTTCATTAAGACAACACAAGACAATTGTTTTGCATTGCAAGCTGTCTGACAGTTTGTGTTTAAACATGAAAACAAGATATTATCTAGAACAGAAACCTACAATAAACACCTAAATATGTTTTGAATGTTTCCTTTCAATTTGTGCAAACTTTTATTTACATTACATTCTCGTCTTCTTAGCTTTTATTTGGTGTCTTTGGAAACTTTAGGATCTTCACCATTATTTAAAATAAAGCCATGTGGGTTTGATGATGTCTGAGTTAGTAACTGTAATTGTATAATTGTGTCCTCTTCAGGAGAAAACAGGTGTGTTTGAAGACATCAGCCTAGAGCTCTCACCATGTGTGATGGTAAAATACTCACAACCACCCTCCTGTGTTTCATGTCTCATATAAAGTGGCATATATATGCACAGTGAAGTTGACTAACTCATTTATGTTATTCTGATTGTACAGGTAAAACTAAAGGGAATGAAACATGAGCTGGGTCCATTCTGTTTTAATAACAGTGAGTCTGACACAGCTAATAATCACAGACACTGATGGTGTTTCTGAGAATGATGTGTTTAGCCTCTCAAAATACAGCACATGTTCCTGGAACTTGTTTTTTCGATTAGATTAGATTCCTTTCTGAGTCCCACACCAGGGAAATTATTAACTGGGTTTTGTTTCTGTACTACTTGCAGCTGACAGGGGCCGCTGGAGTCTCCTGGTTGTGGGTGTTCTGCTGCTGGTTTGCTTGGCTGTGCTCATATTCTGTTTCCTTCGTGACTTTATCAAGAGTAAGTTTCATTTACTCTGTACATTATGTGTATTATAATATATAAATGTGCCATTCAATTATGCATTAAGAAGACAGAACAGCATCTTATTTCTCTGCTCTGGAATTTGCACTTTAACCAACCCATAGTAAAACATGCATTGTCTGGCACTTCCCATAAAGGCTTCTTTATTTGCTTGAAATACCAAATCTTGTTTACCAGATCTGTGACTTATTCACTGTCTGCACTGTCCATGAATATATTATACCCACATACAGTTTGGAATCAATTATTTGTGGCTCTGAAATGAAAAATATCTGTGTATTGTATTTCTGCTAAGCCCTCTGGTGTATTTATTCTTGATTTTCTGTCTTTTATAGAATGGGTGTGGAGCTGGCATCATGGCGGCTTTGTGAAGAGTGAGTTTTCTTCATACAATTTCAAATTCATGAAGTCTTCAAAGAAACAAGCCAGCGGTCTGACATTTGTCTCCTTTTTATTCCTCTCTTAAGTTGTCAGAAATCATCATGTGGTGTTGCTGAGCCCTCCAGACATGGATGATGGTGTTTCAGAGTCAGTGTGTCGGCTCGGCTCCCTGCTGTGTAACCAGGGCTTCAGTGTGTCTGTGGACCAGTGGAGCAGGAAGGAGCAGTGCACTCTGGGGCCTCTGCTGTGGCTCCACTCCCAGCTGCTGGAGGTGAACAGCCAGGGTGGGCGAGTTGTTCTTGTCTTGAACAGCAAAGCTTTGGAGAGAGCAGAGGAATGGGCTCATCAGCACAAAGGGATCATAGAGACAAAGGGAGAATACAAGGGTCTCCCAGAGATAGGGTCCCCTTACTCTGATGTCTTTATGGCTTCTTTGTGCCTCATCCAAGCGGACAAGCAGCTGAGACGAGCTGGAGAGCGTTTTCTACTGGTGAAATTTGACTCCCATACGCAGAGGCTACCAGAGCTTCTTCAGGGGTTGCTGCTGTTCCAGCTCCCCTCTCAGACCCAGGCTCTCTTGAATGAGCTCACTATCGGAGGGGCAGGGAGGGGCTCAAGTCGAAGGATATGGACCGTGTGATGAAGTGTCTCAGGTGGGTGGCGAGCAGAACCAAAACCTCCGATGCAGCCACTTGTGCCACATTATTGCTGCTCTGTGCATATGAAGGACAGGTTGAGGGTGAGACAAAGTATGTAAGGCTGACTGGGATTGACCTATGTTATTGTCATTGTCAAGAAATGTCACGAAAAAGTCCAAACCATCAAAACACCAGCCTGTCTCTCAGTACTTCCCAACTTCACTTCCCTGTCTGCAACTCTCAGCCCCCAAACCAGTTCAGTTAAAGTTAATTCAACTAGGAGTGAATCGTGTATTTATTGGGGCTATTTTCAGCCGATGTTCTTGTGAATATCTAAGGCCTATGTTTATTGATATGAAGGATAAATGCAACCGTGTCAGTATGGTCAATGCTGAACTATGGCACAAAGAAGATTAAGTTATATTAGGCTTTGGCTACACACCACAGTCCTATTATGATGAATTTATTGGTGTATATTTGTGGCGTTTGTTGATTAAAGGAAAATACAGAATGTGAGACGACTTGTCTTTTAAAATTCAGAACGTTTAATTTTATCCACGTGCTCTAAGTCTGTAAACTACTTGTCTATAAATAAATAGACTTATTTTTGTGCGCAACAGTTTTCGGATCGTGATTGGCCAGCTGTCAGTGAAGGACGATGAATCTTATTGGTGCAATCAGGCGTCAGTTTAAGCACACAGAGTAGTGCTTGTTAAATGTTTGCTCGCATACCAGTCGGGCGGGGCTGTGAGGTTGATGCATGTTCCGCTCACTCGTGGTGTTCAGGTTTTCTAATCAAACACTGTAGTCTGGAAGCGTGTGACAAGCGCGACTCGGCTGTATTCGTCCATTTAAAGTTGTTAAACCGAGGACGGTTCAGTTCTGACTCTTCACATTTACAGGAGGTAAAGAAAACCTTTAAATACTGTCCGAATATTGAATATTGTTTATTCACCTCAAATACTTGGTGCCAGTGTCAGGTTTAACGTGAGCTAACGTGACGTTAAATGGTAATATCAACGCTCATAATGTTTATGATTATGTGAAAACAGAATACCATAATATTCATGCGTGTCAGGACAAACAGACAGGCCTATATTTTAATAACAACAATGATGTGGAAACTTTGCTGTTTCGATGTATTAACCTGTTTTAATAAAACACTGAGTGTAACACAGTGGTGGAAGAAGTCCTCTGTTCCAGGAGCATGTCCTGCAAATATGTAGAACTATTAGCATTAAAATAGTTTGCAATATAAAAGTACCAAAATATGTAAGTCGAATGTTTTCTGAAACAGCCTTTTAAAAGTTGGTTTAGTTGCAGCTAACTTAAACTGTCTTATATTCAGTCTGTGGTGGTTTGATCCACAACACACGTGTGTGTAGCGTAATAGGAAAGTATAGCTGTCAGGTAAATGGTGTAAACAAAGTACAATATTTGCCTCTTACATGGTGTGAAGATGAAATATAAAGTTGCATGTTGCAAATGTATCTTTATTATATATTATATATAAATTATCATATATTATAAAATGTACCTTAAACCCTCTGTTCCAGAAACAGTCATGTCCATCCCAAACTCTCCTTTGAACGTTTACCAAAGTAATCAGTGACTGAAATAAAACTATGTTTTGGGATTCTCTCAAAGGCAAAGCTGGTTTGTTTTATCCCTTATATACTTAATTTTGCCAGTAATCTGCTCATAGTCCTTATGATCTCAAATTACAAGCATCATTTAACAAACTTGGATGTGATATTTTGGGTGAGATAAACAACTTTATCTTGTGGACCTAACGGACAGATGGGAGGGAGGATGCCTCTCAGGAACTGGCTGCAGGCTGCTTGGCTGTGTTGTCTGTTGGCGGTGCAGGTGCACAGCTGTCCAGACATGTGCGCTAAGTGTTCAGGCTCAGAAAATGACCATTGTGATGAATGTAGTGCAGGATGGACACTCCACAACAACACTTGTGTAGGTACTGTATACAGAATCTGCAAATCATCATAATCATGAAAACATATGACAAGCAGACTAATAACTAAATGTGCATTTGCTTTTTTTTTTAGACATTGATGAGTGTGGCACTGAGCTCGGTGTCTGTCCTGCAAACAGCTACTGCTTCAATACAAAAGGCTCCTTTGAGTGCAGAGGTAAGAGGTTCAAGACTGTTGTGAAACACACAACATGTAGGCTACTTTCCTAGAAGTAGTCAGTGAAGTGTTTCTACTAGAAGTAGAAAGTGTCAGAAAACAGTAAAAACATAATTTCCCAGAGGCAAAGGATGACTTCAAATTACTCTCTTTGACCAACCAGCTGTCCAAAACCTAAAGATGTATAATTCACTACGACATTAGAGCACATCAAGCACATCACAGCAAATCGTCACATTTGGGAATCCAAAAACAGCAAAATGCTTTTTGCTTAAGAAATAGCTTGAACAGTTAATTAATCAGTGGACAAATGAGTATCACTTTTAAATGAGGTAACACAATTTACTGTGATTTTTTGTCGTATGAATCATTGATTCTAAAATGTTGGAAGAGTAGAAGAAAACCAGATTAGGCAAAACAGAAAAATAACAAGTGAGAGTTTTAGAGGAATGAAGAAATAAATTATAATGTACCTATTTTTGTGTGCAATGTTTACCTACTGGGTACAGAGATGAACAGCTGACAACAATAACTCTTGGCAGTACCTATTATTATAATATATTCTAATGTATTTTATTTAAATGTGATGTGCTACCAAAATATGATAATGGACAATACATTAAAAACAAGGGGTTTATAAAGCCTGTGTCCTCTAATTTAACATAGTCTTCCGTTGTGGATGAAAAGTTTGGGGGCTCTGTACAAGTAAACATGTCCAAGCTGTTTGCTGTTTCTGCCCTGTAACAACAGTCCTGTTCTGTTTCTCAGATAGGAGCTCATATCAAATACAACTTCCTGTCTGATCTAATCTGAATATGTGTTGTGACATTTTATCTCATATGGAGAATAGTGATAGCAGGTGAGAATGCAGTGCACTTTGTGAATGAAAAGATTACATGGTCTCTCTCTTTCCTCAGACTGCGACCCGGCCTGTGTGGGCTGTATGGGTAGCGGACCAGCACGCTGCCGGAAATGCGCCTCTGGCTACACACTGACAGGGTGCAAGTGTTTAGGTAATTCATTCACATTCATTTATTATGCATGCAGCAGTAATCTATATGTTTTTGATGAAATGATGTCTTGTGTCCCTCAGATATTGATGAATGCAGTGACAGGGTGCTCGCCTGTCATGGTCTGGATGAGATTTGTGTCAACACAGAGGGCTCGTTTCGCTGCGACTGTGCGGATGGATTCACACGCAGGGACAGTGTTTGTGTGAAGAAGCAGCAGCCTAGTGAGTCTCATCACACCTACTCACACACACAGAGGCATGTTTGTACCCATAGTCACGTGGTCAGCTCACCTCACTGCAGCCTCTCACTTGTCCATCTCCCCACGCAGGCGTCCAGGAGAAAGGTCTGTTTGAGGATATCCAGGATGATGAGGTGGAGGTGCTGCAGCAGATGTTCTTTGGGGTGGTGCTTTGTGCTCTGGCCACTCTGGCTGCCAAGGGAGATCTGGTTTACACATCTGTATTCATGGGAGCAGTGGCAGCCATGGCGGGGTACTGGCTTTCTGACAGGGGAGACCGTTTGTTAGACAGCTTCCTGAAGGGACGTTAAAACTCAAAAAAAAAAAGGACTATACGTGTCAAATGACCAGTTCCAGTGCTTGTCAAAGGTCCAGACAAAAAACACAAGTAACTGATTTGAAAATACACTGAGAGATGATCATTTCATCTCAACTGTCATGACGTCCATGAAGAATGTCAGTGCTCAGAGAGTTCATCCATCAAGCACAGAAAATGTCACCTCTTTCATATTTGAAGCCTTGTTAATGAAATTAAGGTTTTAGATACAGAAGCAACACTTTTCTCTGTAGCTTCTTTCTGCTTTATTTTGACTGACTAGGACTGATCAGGACTCTTTCATCACCACTACTACAATTTTTAGGTATCGCACTGTAATGTAACATGGCTTTGCTACAGTGAATCTTGAGTGTGGATGTTTTAGTCTTGATCTTGTGAAATTTAGTTCAAAGATGAATTCAAAGTCCAATTACCATCCTTATCTGTAGCTTCTGGACTACTGTCTATCAGTGGCTGGAGTTTCCTGTGTTGTCTTGAGGGCTGAGAAAACACCAGTTAGGTTGAAAACAATGAGATGCATTTGTGGGGTTTAAGGATTTGGGATTTCGATGTCACAGCAAATGTCTGAAAAGAGAAGGAAAAAGAAAAAAGACCTCTCAGATTTCAGCAATTGTCCAGCTGTAACATTTTCCTGTACTGAGCACAAAATTAGTGGTGACTTTTCTTATTGTTTTAATGTTTTTCTGGCATTTGGAGACCCCAACAAACAATGTTCAATCAATTGAAGCTTGACAAAAAGATTTAGCACTTGCTTAAATGTAAATATGTTCATGTATGTGAACATGAACACTGTATTTGCACTCTGCTTTAATGTGTATAATGTATGTTTATGCATTCATAGGTTTTATATATGTATCTCGTGGATATAGAACACTGAAATCAATGTGTCAAGTGCTAATATAAACACACAAGCTTCCTGTTTTATTATTATGAAGGGTGATTCTGTTAATTGTATTTTTGTTTTTATACATACATCCCATTGTTGTCAGTATCAACAAAATCTCTTCAAATTTGGCGCAAACATTAAGTTGGGCTGAAGGATGATCTGAGTTGATTTTGGTGGTCAAATGTCAAGGCTGCTGTGACTTCTCCAAGCACATATTCAGCAATAGCTCAGTGTCTGTTGGATAACAAGAAATTCTGAAATTTTGCAATATATTATGTGTCTGGACAGACATGATTGTAAACTGCAACTCGAGTAGCAGGCAGAGACATAAAAATCTGTCAAGCATTTCTGAATGTTAAAATCCAGAATCTAAGAAGAAACACACACACCGAGGGTGAAACATAAGTAATGTAAAGTTATTACAATAAGTTCCTAAATTAGCTGAAGTACTTTTATTTTATCCAAATAGTATTAATCCTACTTTTTTGAAGAGATAGATTACTGTAATAAAATATTTAATTTCTGGCGTGCTTGTTTGCACAGGACAACAGTATCATACCATGCATTTGAGTCATATACCATCATTGTATTGATACTAGGAAGTGCTGAAATGGAAAATTACAAACAGAGACAGAAAGAAAGTCACCTTTATTTGATGGATATAAACAAGCTGGCCAACACTCACTAGTAATATTCTGATACAGCACATACAATAGCAAACTGGGGCACTGAGGACAGCCTCCTAGGTTTAAAAAACAAAAAACAGTACAGAGTATCCATGCTTCATTCAAAACTTTGACTCAGTTTCACGCTTTTTTCTTCTCTAGGGACTTCCTCTGTTAAAGTTTTTTAAATAGATTATTCTCTTGTGCATTCATAACACATACAGACACACACACACACACACACTGACACACAACACCCACACCCATTAAAGCAGCTATGCACACTCACACACAGGTGCGCGCGCGCACACAAACACACACGCACACACACACACACACACACACACACCTCTCTCTTTTCTGAATACGTTAACACAAGCAATCCCAAAAACATGCTGCACTCTCACAAAACTGCACAGGCTGTCTACTAATGGGACACAGTAAGTGAGACACACATCACTCTCAAACACAACATCACACCGTCACGATGCACGATGCAGATGCAACTGATGAGTGAGGAATGATGCTTCATGGGAGATTAGCTCACGTTCACACAAGTAATCATTCAGCATGCTGGACACTCACATTTAACTTGTTCCTAGGTTTTTACTGTACAGCTCAAAACATTTACTTATACAAATAGTACA
The DNA here is from genome assembly GCA_008933995.1 of Datnioides undecimradiatus. NCBI lineage: Eukaryota > Metazoa > Chordata > Actinopteri > Lobotiformes > Datnioididae > Datnioides > Datnioides undecimradiatus. The sequence goes on along the minus strand of WARS01000013.1, from coordinate 8,588,589 downwards.
GTCTCAAACTGGCATATTCAAGAAGCTGAAACAATAGAAAAAAATAAAGCTAACTCAAATAAAAAAATGAATAATAAAAAAGTAAACACGGTATTTGTTCTGTCAAACAAAAATGTTTCTGGCATTGGTCACAGTGATTTGTTTAATCCAAAATTTTCAGCAACATACGACAAAAGAGAAACGACCTGTATTCAACAATAAAGTTAAAATGTATGTCAGGCTTCTCGTACTATTTCTTGAAGGCCTTTGAAACTTACTGGTGAATCTACAGGCCGTTCAACTCACGTCTCTCTACATGGCTGCTTCTAGGCACAGGTGCCAACCTGACTTCTCGACTCCACCTCACACTAAGTACGATATCAGTCATTTACCACCAGGATTAGTCTTTAGTCTAAGCCCAGGAAACCAGCCCCAGCCTCTAAGCCTCTGTGTCTCCTAAACCACTTTGACACAACGGTTGAGAAATCGCTCTGCATAGAGAACAGGAGATTATCCTTACATCATCACTTTCAGTTGGCACATTATGTAAAAATCAGCATGCATGGGCACAATTGAAATGTTTCATGTTTTCTACCATGTAAATTATATATGGTATCTCATGGTAGGAGAACCCCCCTACTTCAAGTATTCAGTAGATAAGGACCTGAAAATGGAGGATTCGTACTCCGCCCCCCTGATGGTGAAGTGAGAGGATTTTGCTCCTCTGTCTGTTTGCATTGTCTTCCCTTTTAAAAAAACCAAACCAGGACTTTTCTCATAACATTTGTAAACACAAACACCAACATTTCACACTATCTGTAGGTTCTTGGTCAGTGACAGGAGCTTGTAAAGGTTCATGTGTGAAGCAGACACGATGCAGATGATGCGTTTTTTTCACCTCGGTTTTTTGTGGAAGATGGGGAGATGGGAAGACATTTATATACAACAATCAACACTTGGCCATACAAGGGAGACACACAGGCACCATGAGGGGAGGGAGAGGAGGTTGGTAAAGTAACAGTCTAATTCAATTTTCCACTACACTGTAACAATGTGTGTTGGTTTTTCTATTTAATCAGCTGTCACGGTCACATATGTCACCACTTCTGTTAACAAGACGACAACGACGACAAACACGCGAAAAGAAATGCATCCTGACAGAGTCACTCAAACCTCCACTTGGATGTTAATAGTGATAGTCCTCACTCACAAGTGCAAGTTTCTGACTGCTGAGTGCAGCAGACATAATCTCGTCGCTACTTATGTGAGCTGCAAAATTCAAGACAAGTCTTGTTTTTTTTTTTCTTTTTTCGAAGTTGTCACCACAAGCCAGGTGGTCTTCAACTGAATGTTTTCACATTAAGAAAGGAATGTAATATTTTCATCTTTTCTAGACTTCTAGATAGATTTGGATACACTTCTTCATCATAAAATGCTCTAAAGCTCTTGTTTTGTTTATTTTTTTTATCTCCTGGGCTGTCCTGTGTTTTTCAGACAGGGAATGTTACTTGCTGCTGAGGGGTTTTCTCACAATGTACAAATCAGAGGAAAAGTTCACATCACTCAACACTCGAAATAAGACACCTCTCTGACCTCCAGCCAGTTAGAAAAATAACCATGAAAAAAAACATATATTATTTTGTCAGTTTGAAACGATTTTCTGACCACGTATAGACACACTCTATAGATTTCTCTCTATATGTATAATATATGCATATCTATCATATATGTGTACAGTTTTTACGAGGCACAGGCCACCTTTTTGAGAAGGAGAAAACAAGTCACTATGTTTAGGGAGGTCACACAGACTACTGCTGGAAGAGGCGAATTACAAGGGAGATGGGAGCAGGAGCATACTGTGGGTCAGAGACTTGGGTTGTCAATGGTACAAATAGACCTGCAGGGAAAACATCTATTGAACATTGCCTCCACCTCATAGTCTATAATGGTATTTATAGTAGCAGTATTCATACAGGGAAATCACCTCTGTGTGGTTTTAAAGTGATTGTGGCTCACAAAGCCCTCCAAAGGTCAAATCTTATGTACAAAGCAGTCTTTTACAGTTTATGAAGCACGTTGTGGGATCGAGTCCCTCTATTGTAAAAGGACTAAAAGATACTCTTGACCAGGTCTTCTGACACCATTTTAGTGTGAGCACCAACAGAAGCACCATTAGTAAAAAATCCTGCAACACGGAGGAGGTGCATAGGTGCATAGTCTCAGAACCTCAAAATAATCTGACTGATGATTATCTGACCACTCTCTTGGCCGCTCTGATTGGATGGCTAATTACAATTTGATTGATAAATTTCATAAAGGATGGGGGAGAAATAAAAAATCATTCACTCTACGTTGACACCTGCATAGATTAATCCTTTTTTGACTACTTGAAATGAGGTAACATGAAGAGAAACATCGATGGCAGCCACAGCCTTAAGGCTAAAACACGCCCAAGAACTGGAGGGCCCTGCTCATGCAACCGAGGAAACCCACTGAGCTGCAGGCATAGCTGAAGGCGTACTATCAGTAAACTCTAAGCTCTTCCTTTTGCAAACAAGACATGACAACAAAACTAACTAAAATCACTCCGATCTGGTGTGAGAAACGGTGTATACTCAGGCTTTATGGAAAAAGGAAGTGAAGGGCCACTATGTCACTTTTAGAAATGCTGAACATGAGCTTCTCTAGCAATGGATGGTGGGTGGAGCTTGTATAAGGCAAAAAAAAGAAAAAAAGAGGTTAGCGTGTGCCAAAAATGAAAGGAAAAATCACTCATCGACACATACAGATGGTGAAAAAACAACAGAAGAGACTCTGCACAGTGAGGGTCATGATAGCCAGGAAGAGGAGTCAGATGTCACCAGGGGGATCAGCAGGGCAGTGAGGATCAAGAAACCATAGCAGAGTCAGGTGGGGGAGCCAACCAGAGCCAAAGGAGTCAGTCAGGCAGGTGAAACAGACAGCAATACAACCATGATCTTGAATCAAAGGAGGAAGCATGAAGAACAAATACTGGGCCGGGTAGACAGTCATGGGAGGATAAAGAGGGCGTCGTTGGCTTAAAGAGGTGCAGTGTCTGGCAGGCGACAGACAGGTGAGGTGACCTCTGTGCAGGGCTGCACATCTGTCTCTTCACTGGCAACATCTGCCCCTTTCTTTCCAATTCAGTCTTGTATCTGTGACCATGTGTGGAGGAAGTAGATGATGTCTGTTCCAGTTCACACAAAGAGGGGGTCTCTAGGTCACCTTGAGCACAAAATTAAGAACAAAGTTCAGTATTGTGTTTTTTACAGTACCAAATGTGTGTCCTAATATGACATGAGTGTGATTACCTGTTCAGCTGTCAGTCCCCCTGCATAACCTGCACACCCGAGTGCCCCCTCTGCTTCCTCAGAAAAGAAATAAAGGTCCCATTGCTGAGTGTTGATTGAGTGGAGGTAATAAATGTTTGGTTGGGTAGTGTTTCAACATCATGGCATGGCTGTGCTCCTCCAGTAGTGACTGAATCATCTAAATATGAAATAAAAACAAAATGCAAGATATACAATCCAGGGGTCAAGCATCTGTTTCTTCTTCATAAAATATAGCAGAAAATGCAGGCGGGGAGAAAAATTTTAGAAACACGAAGTAAGAAAGTGTTAAATATATCTCACCCCTCAAAACAACATTAGAGCTTTGGTTGTCACAGCAAGGATTACGCCCAAATGCCCTCGTCATCATCCTGTTGTTGGCGGTGTGCGGAAGGAAAGAAAGTAGACACAAACTGGAGTAAGTGTTGATCAAAGGACACAACTACAACAGGAAAACTAAACATCAGAGAACGTATTCATTTGTTAAGTAGTTACAGTGCTGCTGGTTTTACTGTGCTATACTTTTAATTGTGTAGATTTGCACGTGAAAGAGATTCTTGTTTTCTACTGCAGTTTTTCCTTGAGTGGGCGCTACAGCAAGCTGGGGTACCTAAAGGACAGGCCAACCGTGCTGCAACATTTTCTCACTCATTTTGATTTTCATTCAGTACATTTTTTAAAAAATGTTTCAAACAGTGTCATTTACAGTAGCTATCTTTTCATGAAACACTGAAACAAACACATAAAAACTCTTCAAAAACACTTCAACAGTTCAACATATTACAAATCCAGTTAAATGATAAGCCAAGTCTGATGTTTGTCATGGAAACACAACAATCACTTGGGTTTTCCAGATGTGCAGCAAACAGAACAGATATAAGATTTGTCACTGTAAGTAAGAAAGTAAGAGTAAAAGTAAGAAATGCTGGTACACCTCAGTCCTCAATAAAGTCTGAGACCAACAAACCTGTACCGACTAAAGGCACTTAAAGCAGACTGCACAATGAAAGTTATGTAGCTTTTTACGATAGCAGAAGCTAGCTGTGTCACACTGAAAGCCTCATCTGCAGAGAAAACTGCTGAATGCAGTGCTACAGCTAATTCATTTGGGGACCATTGTTCCTCAGTTCCTCACCATTGTAATCATCACTGGCAACACATTAATGTGGAGCTGTGTAGTGGCTGACCTGACAATATTTCTGTTGCTAGTTGTATATTTTTGACTTTGGTGTATAGGAACTACACTGACAAGTATTATAAATATATCTTGTACACACAAGATAATGTGGTGGACCTTTGGAAATTGTCTAAAATGTTTTCCTGCTGTCCCTGTCCAAAGCAGTACAATGTTATGCTACAACTGCATTCCTGCTGCCTCACCAGACTGCACTCTAATGTCGGCTACACACTGACTATGTTATCTCAAAGAACTGAACTTCAAAAAAGCTGAACTATCCCTTTAATGGTGTTGAAGTACTTGATTGATTAGTGGCAATATTACAACATGGATAATAAAGGGAGACATCTAACCTGGTCTGGGGCGGGGCGATGTCCAGCATGTGGTGGTCCACGGGCCGGCCCTCCACGATGATGGGGTGATGGGTGGCGTGGATGTTGAGCATGGTGCGGATGCTGTGGGTGCTGCGGGTGCTGTGGGTGCTGAGGGTGCTGAGGGTGCTGGGGATGTGGATGCTGGGGGTGGGGTCCTTGTTGAGGAGGGCCATGTGGGTGCTGAGGGTGAGGGTGCTGTGGTTGGGGATGTCCATGCGGGTGCTGTGGAGGATGCTGTGGGTGCTGTTGGTGGGGGTGTTGGGGCTGTGGTGGGCGTGGGTGCTGTTGGTGCTGGGGAGGTGGCTGGGGGTGTTGAGGGTGTTGCTGGGGGTGCTGTGGGTGTGAAGGGTGAGGATACTGGGGTTGTGGCTGCTGTGGGTGTGGGTGCTGTGGGGGGGCCTGTGGGTGCTGTGGGTGCTGTGGGTGTTGCGGGTGCATGGCATGTGGATATGGAGTCTGCTGGGTGTGGGGGGCATGCGGGTACTGTGGCTGGGACTGAGGCTGAGCATGGGGGGGCTGAGGCTGAGGGTGGTGAGGGCCGTGTGGATGATATTGCTCATCCTCATAGTTGTCGGCTATAAGCTTCATCCTGCTTTGTGTCTGTAGAAAGAGGAATGTGGTTAGTGTTTGATGATCTGCAGCCGTTCAACAGAACATTATTCCCATTATTATGAAATGACTGCACGTTGCCATGGAAAACTTCTAACTTGACCAGGACCTGTGTGTAATGATGCAAGATGTGACATTGGCCAAAACAGTGTAAAAACAACTGTGACTCATTCTGCAAAAGGCAATGCTACATTTGGGAAAAGTGCCAGAACTGATCCAGTAAAGACCATCAGTGGCCATGCGTGTAGATGAAATGGAGAAAATGGCTAGTTGCCTCGTGCGGCTATATATTTTTTTCATTTTGATTAATGTTGCCTTGGCAACCAGCTACAGTTCAGAAGAAATGTTGCTTGACATTGTGCTGCAGTACTAACGTGTTGTTTGAGCTGGTGCATCAGTTTATCCCGTTCCCTCTTGAGGGCCAGCACCTCCTCCTGGGTCTTCTTTTTATTGGAGGCCGACAGTTCCAGCAGTGCAATATTAGCATCTTTCTCACTGATGGCTGCCAGCAGAGCTTGTTGTCTGAAGAGGAAAAACAAAATTACGGCATCAGCATTTACATTCTGAAAAAACAGAAAGTACATTCAATAAGTGTTATATAGGTGAGCCATTCCATGAAGGTCTGTTAACTAAAAAACTGTAAATCAAACTGCATCAGTTCAGTTTTAGTGCACCAATGTCAAACACTGTTGAAGGACAAGTAAAACTACTTTTGGCTGGGATCCAGCTTGAGGAACAATATGATGATAGATGACACAAGTCATCTGATTGCTTCGTTCTCCTTTAAAGGGTGGTATAAAATTAGCCTCACAACTCAGACTAGTCATGCTCGTCTCACTCTGAGATTTAAGGGAACAGTTGGCAACATTCTGAAAAATACACTTACATATTTGCTTTCTTGACAAGAGTTGGAACATAAAACTGATACTAATCTCATGTCTGTCTGTAAATATGAACAGGCAGAAACAGGCAGAAACAGGTAGACTGTTTAACCCATGTAAGTCTGTCCTGGAGTCCGTATCATAAGAGAATCAATAACCCTGATCAGATGGACCTATAAGTATATTATGGGGGTGTGACTGCTGATGTGAAATTGAAACTAGGTATTTCTTCCATGGCTTTGCCAGAAACACGTTAATTGCAGTGAAATTGTGATGACACTGACTTCATTTCCAGGATCTCCTCCAGCTGTTTTCTGCGCTCTTGTCTCATGTTGGTGAGGTGGGTGTCTCTCTCTTGCAGTGACTGCTGTGTGGAGGAAAGACGCTGCTTGGTTGAATCCAGCTCCTGCCTTGTCCTTTCCAGTGTGTTCATCAGCTCCTCCAGCTTACAGAAAATAAGTATTGTATGAACACACACACACACACACACACACACACACACACACACACACACACAGACACACACACAGACACACAGATAAGTTGTGATTAGAAAATGATTAAATCCTAGTTACTTAGTGGCAAATATAAGTTACATGCAGGCAAACCTAATTCAGTCCAACTCAACAGTCATACAATGTGTTGTAAATCCCACCATTTGGAGTTTTTTGATGTTGAACTAACCTTTTTGATATAACGGGTTAAAATAAAAGAAATGCCTGTCAGTGTTTGTGGTATGATGAATGCAAGTTCTGGATAAATGTTCCAGATAAACTAATAACAACAAGAATAAGTCTGCACCTTTAAGTGGTGGCCACTGTCCATGGAGCTGTCCTTACGGGAGTCTTGTCCTAAACCTTTCTTGTCTCCTTGTGGTCCCAATTTGATGTTTGAACCCTTCTTACTCTGGTCTTTGCCTCCTTGTCTGTAAAACCACAAACAACACAAGTGCCAGTCAGACTTGTTGTAGTTACTTTACCATTTATCGATGAGGAAGTGCAAAGCGCATTCTCAAGACAATTGTGTTAGAAGAAAAGCAGGTAGATGTTTGAGTAGGGTACAACATATACCCATACATCCCCCCAAAAAACTTGAAACACAAACAAGTAGAAGAAGAACATCTTAATGGACGGTCTTGTCACAGGACTGCAGCAAGACACACAGATGATTGAACAGCTTCATGTTAGCTGGACACTGCTGAGATGACTCACAGGTTTAAGCACTAGAGTTAGGATGGATATAGATAGAAATGGGTGTGCAATGGAAAGGGGAGGGGGGGCATCACTTACCTGGGAGCTAGACTGCAGATAGGGAAAGGAAAAGGTATAAGAGAAGGGGATGTCACAACAAGTGGTGGAGACATTGGACGCAGGAGACGAGAGCACACAAAGAAAAAAGTAAAAAAAAAAGAAGAGACATTAGAAACAGAAAGATATAACAGAAAGAAACAGCTACAAGAAAACAATACAGAGGACCTAGAGGAGATCGCAGTGTGTTCAAACTACATTGAAGATTGTCACGACATCTGTGACAGAAGCTGCTCTGCAGCCTGACACAGCTAATGCAGGATGCACCTTCTCTGATAACATGAAACCATGTGCATCTGCTGCCAAGCCTGGAAGTGGCAGACATGCAGTCAGACAGGCAAAAATCAGCCGGGCAAAAGAGGGAGGGGAGGACAGGTTTGAGTGCCGAGCAAGAGGAGGGAAAGCCAACAGTGGTTTGACCAAAAGAAGGAGTGAGCTTGTGAGAGAATCAGCTATGGATGCAGGGTTGTTCAGACAGAAGAGACCCGACTGAATAGACACACTTCAGAACAGAGAGCTCAGTCCAGACCCTACCTACTACAGCACCTCACTTACTGAGCACGTGTAGACCTGGAGCACAGCAGCTCTATTCATGCAGGCCACTAGGCTGATCATTTCCCTTAGTGTCTGGTAGATCAAGCTAGGTGGGGCAGGCTGTAGCAAGGTTGGGAGGGAGAGCAGGAAGGTGAGTGCCGGGAAAGATCACACGAAAAGAAAGGGGCTGTCGGGTGATGTTACAGGGACGATTCCAGGATGGATGGTGACTGAGTGTTACGGGTGAGAGGAGGGGGTAGAGTGAAGAAGGCAGATATGTGGATGGAATGAGCAGGGGAAGCGTGCTCATGGCAGGAGGAGGCCTCAGCTCTAAGAACAGAAACTTCCTACAAGTTACAACAAACAGCCAACACCACAAAAAGACACAAAAATATGTGTGTGTGTGTGTGTGTGTGTGTGTGTGTGTGTGTGTGTGTGTGTTAGTTTGCAGATATTGATATTTCAACACCAAGGGACAAAATGTACAGTATAATCAACTTAAATGGTTGGAATAAGCAAGAGCAGCTGGGTAAAATCACACCAAGTTCTACATACTACATAAAGACTGCTAATAATACAGTATCTACTGTGGTATTTATGGTAATGAGTAGTATTAAATAACTATATACTGATGCAAATTATGATGCAGGCTTTCAGTTACAACACTAAACATTTTAAATTGTGAACTTTTGCCGCTGGTTTGCTGAATCTTTGGTGTGATTGGTTTTACTGGGAGACTTAAACATGCATCAAAACAGAAATAGGCCACAACAGGAAGCGCAGCGTGAAGTAAATTCTACTGTTCAGGGAATCAAAGGGCAGAATATATGACTGCATGGACATATATTGCAAAATTGTGACCTGAAGTTTTGCACTCATAGGATGGCTGAGGTACAAAACTGAAAACATTAAGGTTTGAACTTCATATTAAATTGTATTATTCAGACAAAATAGTATATGGGTCATGTGTAAAATTAGTCATTATCTACCATACTCTGATTTAACTTTTGTTGATTTGTGATTGTAAAGTAAAATCTTTGTTGACCTCATTCTCCATTCTCTCAGTGCAGAGATAAATAAGCTGTTGCCACATGCTGTTTGAAGACGTGCAGCACAAACTCTCTCTCACACACACAGGCTGAACAAAACCATTCAAGCCACTAACACATTCAGTTAACTGCTAAACAAACACATGCCAAAGGAATATAAGCAAACATTGATTCAGGAATCTTTGTATCATGTGTACGGGTACAGCAATAAGACCACGGACTAAAAACAGAGCCCATCACTGTGATACAAAGAACTGTGAATCCTTCAGACGGCAGGCAGACCCAGGCACACAGGTGAAACCAGATGCAGTTGCAGCAGTCGCAGTCGGAGACTTTAACCACGCAGCCGAGCTGAAGTGCCAGGGCAGAGCACTCACTTTCCCAGGAAATCCCACACCATGCCCCCTATCTGCTGGGGAGCAGCGGACACAGAAGGGAGCGGGTCAGGGGGAGCTCTGCCACCGGGACGAGGGGTGGGGCGAGGGGCAGAGGGAGGGGGGCTGGTGTTGTCATGGGGGCACAACAGAGAAAGAGTTGTGTGGGTGATGGAAAAGAATTTTTTAAAACAGAATCGGATTTGAGAAAGGAAAAAGACAAAGGAGGTTCAAGACCGAGATTGATTGATGGCAGAGGGTGAAGAAGGGGACAGGTGGGCGAGAAACGAAAGGGAGGAACGGGACAGAAAAAAGTGGGTAAAGATGGTAAAAAAAGGACAAGAACACTGAATTAATCAAACACCACTAATAAAGCAGCCTGATATTGAAACGAACTGGCCCCTATCACTAGTTCTGAGGGAACAAATATCATTGGTTTTAACACCAAGCGGTGAATCTTTGTCTCAGTCTCATCTCGGTTTAAATTCCTGTCTGAGTTAATGTCGATTGTCTTCTCCGTCGGCCAAACCAAAACCAAAAGCTGCTCCCGGGACAGAGACTCTGGACCTCGTACCACACTGAGAGGTGAGCCAAGACAGTGTGAGGTCACCAGCTTTATTTATGTGGTCCATTAACTCAAATCAGTTTGACCCCTTCCATTAAGGGGGGTGACTGAGTGCACTAATATCACATCTAACACAATTTCACAATTTCTGCAGAGAGCCTCCTGGTGTATCTCAAAGTGCAGCTGCAACTACCTTCCACTAACAGGGATATGTCTGACAAAGGTGCATGAAGATTCACTTACAACATGGAGAACGAGGTGAACTTTGTCTGACATTAATGGGTGGGTTCACCAAAAGTTACAGAAAACAAATTGTCTGGAGGTGAAGGGGATTATTTTTATGATGCTCACAGAAAGGCTGAAGCTCAGACACCAAACGTCAGCAGATAAAAATAAAAACTGTCTGTATGACCACAGGACACGATGCAACACCCAGTGTGAATTGAAAGGGATTTTCTGTCAGTTTGGTGTAACATTTTCTTTTCCTTTTGGATCTAGCTTTTCATATATCAGTTTGTCACAACACACAGAAGGGGATAGGAAGAACTCTCTCTACAGTGCAGTCTTTTTGGTTTGGTTTTCCTTTTTCTCCCTTTGTTGTAACTTGCTTTGTTATATATTTTCTGTTGCATCTGTCTATAGTTTGTAATTGTAATGATCTTGGTAGCTTGGGGCTCAGAGTGCCAGCTTTAGAGCATTAAACAGTGATAACATCTCTTCTTCGCATCAAGTTTGACTGCACTTGTTAATTTGGACAAAAGCCAGATTAATGTAATGAAATAATGTAACAATTATCATTATTACGCAGCTGTAACAAGTAGTAAACAGGATAAAAGGGAATACTTAGGTTGGAGTAAACTGGGTTAAGATGTCTTTGAATGTTTTAAACAGCTTGTCCAGGTACCTTTCCAACTCAGCGATCTTCTTGTCCTTATCATTCTTCTCGGTCTCCACCTCTCGCAGGATGTCCAGGAGTCTCTCCACCTCTGCCTGAGCTTTGTTGGCCTCATCCTTGTAGTAGTTCACCTCCTTCTCCAGCAGCTTCACTCGGTCCACGTACTCAGGGTTCCCTCTGGAGCCGGACTGCTGCTCCACCTCATGGGCCTTCTGCACCCACACGCCAGGGAGAGACACAAACAAACAAACATGCGCACATGCACACACCCGAAGACACATTCAGTTAACATTATAATGCCATGAAGTCAACAACATGCAGTTACAGCATAGAATGTTTTATTGCCAATGGAAGAGATACATACAGTACACATTGTAGTCCACCTGTGACTTATATCAACTATTCCCCTTGTTCTCTCTCTCTCTCACTCTCTCTCTCTCTCTCTCTCTCTCTTTGAATGAGTAAAATGTTGCGGACAAGGACATCATTACCGATGCTGGCTCATTAGCTTTAACAGAGCTATTATTTAGCTCCATTTAACGGCCCTTTGAGACTCTCAGTCACTTCACACCCTTGGTGAGTATGCAGAGTACGGGACTGTGTGTGTTTGTGTGTCTTGTACAGCTCTTAACAAGCAAAAATAGTAACCAATCAGTTGCAGTAAAGTGCTAAATCATGATGACTCTGTCTCATTGCTTATCTGTCACAAATCAGAGCTAATCAGAGCTCAATATGGACTAATCTCGCCATCATTGCAACAGTTTGTAACTCTCCATGAGGTACGTTACAGTGGCACACATCACCCTCGAGACAATATGCAGCCAGACACGTCAACACAGGTCGCAGAAGTGCAAGAGTTAAACAGAGCCAGAGAGCATCCACCAAAACACTGCAGTGATCTCCAACCACTACTACCAAACCGTACCACACTGAGACAAGAGGAAAGCGTGGCAACACTGACAGCAACGACATGCAACATAGGTCGACCATGTCATGCAAACCCAACAAAGCTGGACAGTCTGTGTGATTGTCAGTCAAGATAATGGAGAAACAGAAGCAACAGGGACCGAGGAAATCTGTCGGCTGACAGCAAGTGTCATATTTTAAGCATGAGGATTGATGCTCAGATTTAACTCGTAGGAGTTTTTTTTTAATGAATTGAATTGTGAACTGTACACATTTTTGGTCCACTAGCAGTATATTGAAAATATTTGACTGCACATACAATTTAGGCTTCATACGGCCTGTGTGGATTTTAAAAAAAGATGGGGTCTACTCATGTATTTGGAGTTTGTAGGACCTCACTATGTTTCATTGACCTGTGTGTGTATTGATTTATCCTCTGTTTTTGTGATATAATAATATGTTGTGTTTGTTTACAACACATTACTTACCTCAAGATAATTAAACAGTTTAACGCAAATAGGTGTTTCATTGGGACGAGTGGGAAATAGTAAATGTTGGTGTATCAAAAATCAATATCACTCGAAACAAGTTAAAGCTTGACTTTGACCTACACCATGTCTCTATCATCCTCAAATGTAATTGAGTATACAATGGAAAAGATGGAATAAGTTCAGCTTCACAGTGTGTGCTGGGTGTCAAACACTATGAGGAAACTGGAAGTTTACCCCAAGTCATGTCCTTTGACTTCCATTACATACAGTGTTTGTGTAGCCTTGAGGCTTTTTGGCCTTCAGAACAACAACTGTAGGCTCCATTTCCCACAAGTACCTACATGACAAAACCCAGGTGTGAGCTCTGTGATATCCTGCTCTCAAACATTTGCCCTGATCGCGCTATTCCAAAACTGAAAAACTTTGCCTCATCTTTAATTTTTGCATTGGACGTTAAGTGTGCAGGGTCTTGCTTGCAAGAATGAGAAAGTAAAATAAACGTATCACACGTGTGAATAAACAGATATACTGTACACCGCGTTCCAAACAACCAAATAAAGTGAACTTAAAATACTTTATGTGCAGCACCAGTTTCACCACATTGGTCACAAACACAAACAGTAGCATAATGAGTACGTTGCAAAGGACTCAGAGTGCAGCATAAAGCTCATTGTATCAGTACAGTGCAATGACCAACATGCATCTGCTTGGGTTGGTGGGTGAAAGCAGAACCTGTGCTGGGTGCCGGCATGATCACCATCTAGCACGTTTCAAAGGAGTTATCAGTGTCCTCATGCTTTCAATATGTGCCTCAGAGATCTCAAGAGAGGGACTTACAGGATTGTTCATGTGACTGAATAGCTGCTCAGCTTGCTACATTGCAAACGAAGGGGTTGAGGAAGGGAGTGGTGGGGTGGAGAGGGTGGGGATTGGGGGAGGGGGGGACCCGGGAGAGTAAGTGTTAGGATTTAGTTTGAGCCAGAGGAGAGAACAGCAGGATCAGACATGTTACAATACATGTTTGACAGAGAAGTAACATAGTCTCATTAAAGCACATGTTGTTACAGGTCAAGACCAACACATCACGGACGAATGCAGGGGAACAGACACGGGGATAGTCTGTGGATTATGGAGCAGGAGAAGGTTGGGGACAGGTATTTAATGGACTGTCTGCTCCCTGCAGTGGCCTAACAAAGCAGTGCAGCCTGCTGCAGGAGAGAAAGCATGATAGCGGACATTCTCCTAATCAACTGTGTTTATATGCGGCAGATTCACACTGTCAGTGATACTTACACAAGTTTGCTTTTCTCAAACAGTTTTTACAGTTTTTCATATAAGAGCAGAGAAAAACACTAAACCAGCACTCAAAACAAACTTTTACTGAAAGGATAAAAGGAACAATTCACTACTTGTGTAGTATTTAACGGTCTCCATTGAACTGATCTAATTCTTGTCCTCACAGTGGGCACACAGCTCTGGGCAGTTCAGTTCAATTACAGATCACAGCTCACAGTTCAGACGAAAGCTGAAGAAATTCAAATGTTGCACCATTACATTTTTTTGGCCTGGATCTCTTTAAATCATCTGTGGGAATGTCTCATCAGCTCTGTCTCATCTGTATAATAAATCCTTCTCAAAAGTCTGTAATATTTTCTCATCATTGAAACACAGGATAAAAACTTTGTGATGGTTGCACGTTTTTCTCATCTACTTTATCTGTGCAATCCTTCTTTGCTTTACTTTACAGTCACGTGGTTTCATCATGATGTTTTCGAAAAGATGTATGTGGGTATAAAATTATGGATTCTATATTGCTCTATGATTATTAGTCTTTTTTGTGCTGTTTTTCCCTTGTTGAACTAAAACAGGAAAGTTATAAAGTTGATAAAAATAAGAACAACAATAAATCAAATTTAAAATAGTTTTCAGCTTTACAGTCTTTAAATTGGGGGCGTGTACAGGTTTCAATCATAACACATGATCTTCTAGAGCAGTTGGAGTTGCAGTCCTTATGGACTCTTGTTAAGGATGTACATTTCAGATGTTGATTGTGTGATACAGTTATGAGCTTCAGAGCAGCTGCTACATGGACCTTATAATAAGACAGTGTTGTCAACAACAACTGTACATTTGCGTCAACATGTATTTCCGGTGACAGACTGTGGTGTCATGTTAGCTTTACTGAACTGTGGAGGGTTTATTGCCCTGAGTTGGGACTGTGGGCTTCTCCTTCTTAAGCTGCAAAGAAACTCTTTATATAATGACAAAGCTTTTGAGTTCAACACAGCAAAAGGAGGGATGACTGTGATACTTTAGTATCTAACTGAAAGATATCAAAATAATTGTACCAATCTGTGAATTGTTTATTACAAAACAGCTTTCTGAACAAATCTACAGATTGTACTGTGCTTATATGAGAGATACATATCTTACATACATTATACGCTGTAAGAGGCACACCTACCTTCTGCAACTGCGTCTCCAACTTACTACACTCCTCTTTTTTCTGCTCGATGGCGATCTCCAGTGACTTGAGCTTCGAATCCTTCTTGAGGCCAGAAGATGCCAGGGATGAAGCGTGTTCCTTCAGATCGATGAGACTGGACTGTAGGTCAACAGACAGTGCAGATGATTAACACAGGTTCAAACCAGCAGCTCTAACTAGGCCACAGTGCCACAGGCAGCAGCTGAAATGTCATATAAAGGCCTACTGGCATAAAGGGGTACAATACATGCTTTACAGTACAGCAGAGCAGAGAAACATAAAGGTGCAGCATCTGTGTTAAGGGGTTAGTTAGACCCTACAAAAAAGGAAAATGTCTTTGCTTTGCATCCATACTCACTGACCTCTTTCTCTGTCAATTCTATCTGCAGGCTGTTGACTTTCTCCTTCAGATCCTTGTTCTCCTTCTTATAGGACTCCACTTCTTCCAGACGTTCTCTGTCTTCTCTCTCTCTTTGGTCCTTTAAACGTTCTATAATCCTCTCCTAACACACACACAAAAAACAAAGTATAATGAATTACTCCTAAGAACACTCTCAAGAGCCAGTGTAGGACATAAAAAGTCTTTGCAGAGTGGAAACTGAAAGACACATTTATCAAGCAACTTATTTGTGCTTACAGTGAAATGTAAGTATAAGCTCTGTGAGCAGTGACACCTTTAAGTTGTAGGACGTTTCATTAAGTGTAAAAGTGACCAAATGATATTTTTATCTTTGACTCAAAGGAAAATAAGATTCATTAGATTTTCTGTCAAGAACTCGACAAGAAGATTGACGCTAGTACGGAGCTAACATAGGCAGCCGGCTAACTTAGCAAACAGCTAACCTGTCCTATGGAAAAACCAGAACCAGCATCTTTAAGATTCACTCATCAACACAAACATCTACAGTAACATCAGTTTTCTCACCTAACACAAAGCAAGGAAGCAAAAAGTGTATTTCCCAAAATGTTTCAAAGACAGAAATTCCAGTTTTAGCAGTCTGACAAATACAAATACAAATACAAATCAAAGCTAATCCATGTCACTGGGACAGACATCTGTACACTCTCATGAAAACAACCTCCCAGAGAAGGAAGATGATTTAGTCGTGCAGCAGCTGTTTACATGCCGACAATGAACACCTGTCGTCACAATGCCTTAGTGCTGTAACGCACCTTCTCTGACAGTGCCTCTTCCAGGGTGGCCAGGGCAGTGTCTGTGTTACTGGAGTCTGTCTGCAGAGACTTGACCCTGTCCTTCAGGTTCCCTAGCTGCTTGTCTTTGTCCCGCAGCTGCTCCTGCAGGTTCTCAATCTGACACACGGAGGAGGAGGCCGTAGGGTGAGAGTGGCATAGGGGAGGGAAGTAAAGAAAAAGAGGTAAATAGCATCATGTCAAAACCAGACCCGTTTTTAAAATTGGTGTAGTAGCTGGACTTAGAGATTACAAAAGTCTTTGAAGATTAATACTCTCTACAGACAACGTCATGTTCATAGTTTGAAATGTGCCGGGGATTTAAACCAAGCATTTTACCATTTCAGGAAGAAATATATCAAGAAGTGTCAGACTTTTAAGGAGGGTTTGTGAGGTAGAATAGAACGAAGTATAAATCAAGCAGTGAGCATAGAGTGATTGTACATTCATGTGAAACTATTTAGAGACAGTACAATTTGTGCACGGATACTAGATCATATGAGTGACACAACAGAGGAACAAACAGAAAGAACAACATCAGAGGAAAACAAAGATCTGGAAATGGTGAGGGATGACAAAGAGAGAGATAAAAATGGACAGATGAGGGAGAGGTGGTGTGATAAAACAAGAGAGGTGAAAAAAAGCAAAGGGAATGAGTGAGCAGGTCAGGGTGAGAGAGGGAGTAACACTGTGAGTATTTATAGCACACACTCACACACACTCACACACACACTAGAGCCAGTGAGGCAGAAATATCTTCTTGCTTGTTTTTCTATGGACACTTTCCCCCCGAGAGCTGCAGAGACTCTCTCACTCTTAATGGAGAGAGTAACCACTCTGCTTTGTATTTTCACATCGTGACTTGTTTGGTCCAGGACACAAGAACCTGACAGAACAACCCACTTCACTCATTGGGCATTTCAAATTTCAAACTATGTCGGGACCAAACCTACAAAGATGCACACCTTCACATCATAGAGAACATCCTCCCCCACTGACTCTCACCTTCTTCTGCAGGACATTGATCTTCCGTTCTTTGACCTCCAGCATGTCCTTCATGTCCCTGATTTCTCCAGCGAGAGTGCCTTTCTCCTCCGTCAGGTCCTGTAGCTGTTTAGTTTTCTTGTTCAGGAAGGACTCTTTCTCCTCCAGACGCAGACGCAGAGCATCCACCTGCAAAACAACACATTCTGTAGTCAGGCTACTTAAAATAAAGAGAGATTTATATAATGTGGACTTGACCGTAAAAAGCGCTAAAAGCTTTAAAAGAAGGTATTAGACACAAAATTCGGTTATGGCTTTATTATATTATAAGTATTTATTCATCTTAAGTTAATCTCCATGCAACAGCAGGCAAACAGGGGTGCTGACTGTGTGTTTATTAGTGTGGTGGTGATCTTCAGTGCATTATAGTAACCGCAATGCTTCCCCAGTTATTTATTTATTTGTGCAGCTTTTTGATGCTTTTGATCTTTATGGGATGTGCTGTGACAAGTACACTGCGCATTACCGTGTCTTTGGTGGTGCACTGCCCTGAGTCACAGCGCAGTTTAAAGTCCCAAAGTAAATAAAGTGCTGATATGATTTACAGTAATAAGCCTCAGACCCAGGGAAAGCCTATTATTTGCTCGGAGTCTTGCTCGAGAGTATGAAAATGTTTGTGAAGCGGTGTATTGTTAGGTTGATTTACTGTCTGTGTACAAACAAATGAAGGGTTTTTCATTACCTCTGTTTGCAGGATGGCAGCACGTTGCTCCTTGGCAGTGAGAGACTCTTTGAGCACCTCGATATGCTGTTTGCAGTCTGAGTTCTGGTTGTTGAGGGTCTCTAGCTTTGTCTGCAGAGCCAGCAGCTCTGACTCCTTCTTTGACAACTCCTGCTTCAGCTGGTCAATCTACAGATGTGTGAAACAGAGGACCACCAATTACAAACACAATTGTGAAGCACACCGAACAGCAAGCTAGTCGGTGCAGCTTTTGCACTATTTTCATCAACGTGCTTTTCTCTCATTAAAAATGCATTTGGGACTGACTCCCCTGCATTCATCATATATTATACATCATCTCTATTCATGATTGATGAAAAGAGGTCTAAAAATAGCATAACAAAACTGTGGCTGGTGTGCGCCTGGTCGACTAATATGAGGAGCAGTATGTAAACACAGAGTCATAGCTCCGGAGAGACATATGAGCCCTTAGAGATATGCAGACACACACACACGCACACACACATACACACACACACACACACACACCTTGACACGATTACAGATTTCAGGTAGGTGTACTTGTGTCTTGACAGCATAGCTGCAACTACTGACACACAGCAGCCAAAAATACAACTTATCATGTCATCATGGAGTGTGGGCTAATAGAAACACTGACTGGACTGAAAAGTGAAGCAGATGAGGTCTGTTCAACTAAATCTATTACTAGGACTTTGTGTGCACTTCACTCTTTGAACATAAAATACATCACCATTGTCTCTTGGCAGCAGAATTTATAAAGCAATTAGCTTATGTGCGTAGTTAAAAAAGAAAAGTTCAGTATTTTATTATGGCGTAGCAAGCACTTTGCTGATTTTGCCTTTTTTGGTATTCTTGACACTGAGCTCTTCTCAAAAAACAGCAGAGAAGCATCTTTCAGATAGTTGCCAACAGGACACTTTGCTGATGACACTAAATGCTAAAGCAGCTAATTTAAATGACACACTGGCCTCATTTAGTATTCTCCCCTTTGCACAGGTCTGCCTGTACCCTGAACAACACGAACAACACTGTCTGTTTTTCAGCCACATTATGACAGAATCTGTTTCTTTGAGCGCATGCATTAAAGCAGACGTATCTACCTTGGTCTTCATAAACTTAGAGTGATTCTTGTAGACCTCCATCTGTTTGATCTCCTCCTCTCTGTCTTCTGTGTTCAGTAAGCCGTTCGCCTTCAGCATTTGGATCTCATCCTCCAGATCCCGAATGTTGCGCTCCAGAGAGGCAATTTTGGTGTCCTGCACACAAACATGTAGAGGAGACACACCTCAAAACCCTGACTGGCATGTCCACAAGTTGCATGCTGCAAATAAACGTGAACTAGAGGCAGGAGTCCAGGACAGACAGAGACACTAACAGCAACAAAAAAGATACAGAGAGCCTAAAAAAACAAGAGATGTAGCAAGACAGAGAGACTGGAAGAAGCTCTTTGGTGTGGCTGAGAGCAACTGCAGTATCTGTCGGTGAAATCAGAAGCTTTCTACCCAGCTCCTTGCAGCAGCTCTGAGGATTAATCACCATTGGGAAATATTGAGCACACATCCAGCTCGGAGAGATCAGCCAGGACCAGAGAGGAACGTGCAGAGGGAGAGGAAGAAAAGTAACAAGCAGTAGCTTTTGCCGTAGTTGCTTGCAGATCAATGCAGAATCCAGCCTCTGGACTGCGACTGTGAGTGCAGCTTTAGCTTCACGGCTTTTTAAATAAATAATACAACGTCTTTAAGATTAGCCATGGTCCATCTCCCTCTCCAGCAGAGCATAGAGCAACCTTGTTCCTTACTGTCTTTCTCTCTTTTTGTGTCTCTCCTTCTTTCCTCCTAGTGTCTCTGAACTCATGAACTTGTGGCCGTTGGCAGGGTCAGTCATAGCCCACTGCAGAGGGACATGGGTAATGTATCGTAATGAGGAGTGATACACTATCCAAGAAGGATCTGAGGGGCTAACGTCAATCCGTGAGCACTGCACATGTACATGCACTTCACCCTGCCGTTGCGTCTCACCTCAGTCTCCGTGTTACGAGGCGAACATCAATGAACTAACATGGCTGCAATAGATACAAGACATCGTACCTTCAAAAAAGGGAGATTTTATTCCATCCACATGTAATCACTGGTACACCGACCTGGTCAGTAAATCTCGCTCTTTATCTCTCTGTCCCTGCCTCTGTGTGTCTCTCTTTCTATCTATCTCCCTGCACACTGGCCTCGCACTGTCATAAACAACCACACCTGTTTCCATGGTAGCAGCAGGCAGGCTATATACTGTGCACTGTCTCTGGTGAGTGAGGAGGAGAGGGCGGGAGAGATGTAAGGGAGAGAGGGAGGGAGGATTATTCGTGCTTCCATCAGCATCAGCATCGACACAGTAGGGGGAGAGAGGAGAGAGGAGAGATGCAGGGTCTTCCGGCACAGCAGAGGAGGAGGAGGCGGGTCTTCCCTCGCTCTGTATGCAAATCAACAGGATCCCAGAACACAGATGTCACATGACCGTGTTGGGGGGGGGGCCCTGCACAGTGAGCCAGCCGAGTTAGAGGGGCTGTGTCAGTTCAGCGATGATGTCATGATTTATTTTGAGGAAGTGATGTCAGGCCTCTGCAGTGAGGCTGCTGGTGTCTACAGTGGTAGATACACACTTGTTGTATGGATCAGCTGGACAACAAGTGCTGATCTGAATAGACATGTTTACCCATGGATCAGAATATATAAGCACATTTGCATGTTACAGCTGCATCACTTTCAAAAAATGGAATATGGATTTATGTAAAGTGTGATTAGCTTGAGCTGGAAGCTAAAAGCAGCCACACTTGATGGTGGGTGGGGTCGTTAACACTGCAATCCAAGTCCATGTACTAAAATATTTTCTAATGTAATATGAATGTTTGTCCTAATATTTTAATGTCCTTTAAATTTCCCCTGAAGCTTCAAAGTTGCATAAAACATCACATACACAGTTTCCTTGTTCCTGTGCCTTGCTGAAGGCGGTTATATTTTAAGTGAATTATTCATATTTAATATTTTATTTTAAGACAAAATCACGCATAATCATCTTACATAAAAAATCTTAATATCATGTATATTGTTTGTTGCACTTTTCGCTATAATTCATCTTAGTGCATAATTCTTCAATTTAAAACAAAGTCCTGCATTTTTTAACAAGGCCTGTCGGCACAAAACTAAGCTGAAATGATGGACCTGCAGTCTGTGATTATTATTTAACAGTGTGTTCTGCTAAAATGTGATTATTGATCTTAAAATATGCCATTTCTTGTCATGAAACAAGCCACATGGTTGACCAGCTTCTGCACCTCCTTAGCGAGCCACAAGAGCTGAAATGTTGAACAGTAATATTGATTCTTGTTGTTGTTTACACAACTGCTTTGTGAGCAGATACACAGTGTGTCTGCATGTCTATGTGAGAGAGGAGAGGAGGAGAGATGTGTCAGTGTGTTTACTATTGACTCAGCTGCTGAAGATCACAATGACAACAATAGATTCAGTGGAACACACACCAGCATAGGCCTCTGTTCAGACATGCAGCAGGCTCATGAATGCCAGTGACTCAAATACATACAATGCAATAACGTGTTTTTCATACAGACGGCCCATGATTAGCTCATTTGTTTGCATGCAGTTACAGTTTAAAGAACCCAGGGGTGTGTCAGGGGATGGCGGTTACTCCTGAAATTTGATTGGCCACCCCAAATGTCAACCTATTATCATGAATTATGAGTAGCTATCTGCCTATTCAGAGGCAGGGCCATAGCTCGTACAAACAGTTTGAAAAGTCTTTATGCATGTACATTATTTACTTTTGTATGTAGCCTACTTTTAGAAGTATTTCCTTAAAGACTTTGAGAGTCAAGTATATATTACAATTCTACAGCGCCACTCTGCTGTGTAGCATTGGTGGTACATTTTATCTTTTAGAACCTTTTTAGAACCTTTTTTGGCTCCCGTGTTCACTGGTTAGACTAGCCACAGAGCCGGTCTCTCACTGCAATGATGTCCTCGACAGGCTTGTTAATTTTTTCCATCCAGTGATGCTTAATGGATAAACTCAAATAAAATGTTATAATACTGAGGGCCACTATCAAAGGCAAGCTCAGATGTGTGTCAGGTGTCACACACACACCAAGGTGTGGACCAGTCAGTGCCCCACTTGAGCCATCTCAGTCAAAAAAGTCTGGACACACTAAAGGAAAACCCTTCATATTAACAAAAACAATAAATGAAGAATTACTGAAGCTGGACGGAAAAAATAAGAATTACATATAAATGACACCAAAAAGGATTACAATGAAGAATCCTAATGGTGACTGCTACATGTGGTTATGGTCAGACTGTCTATTATGAGTCAGGTTCTTACTTTCATCTCTATGATGGTCTGAAGGGCCTTGGTTTTGCTTGGATCCTGATGCAGCTGATTTCTTCGGTGCAGCTCCTTTCAGAAAAGATACAAGTTTGCTTTAGCATCTGCAACAGTTAACTCATCTACAGTTCTGAGTTTAGTGATTAAATACTCGACATTCTCTAATAGAAGCAGCACAACAGTGCATATTGATTATGACACTTAACACTACTGCCCTCCAGTGTTGACAAAGTAACAAGCAGCCAATTCTAAGTCTTGTACAGTAAATCCAATATGTTAATATTAACATAAACCTGGCACAGCGTACCTCTCGCAGATGGATGTTCTCCTTCTCCTTTTGATCGAGAATGACCTCCAGGTGTCCGAGCTGGGCCTCTGCCTCAGCAATACGCCTGGCTCTCTCCTGCTCCTCCTCCTCAGAGGCCCTGCCTGGCCCTGGAGGAAGCCCTTTACTCTGCAGCATCTCCAGCAGCTTCTTAATAGACTCGTCCCTGGCACCCAGTGTCTGTTTCTGGGTCTCAATTCTTAGCTCCATCTCCTCCAGGGTCTTTCTCAGCAAGAAGAGCTCTTTGGCCTGCCTGTCATGCTCGGCCTGCAGCCGACGGAAGTTCTCCTCTGTCAGCTCGATGGTGGTGAAGTGTTCAGAAGCAGAGCGGTTGCCGCTCTCCTGCTGCAGCAGGTGGTTCAAGTCTCTCTGTGTGCGCAGCTCATCCTGCAGAGCCTGGATGGTCATCTGGAGATGCTGATGAAGTTCAGACATATGCATACAAACACTAATTTATTTAAATTTATTTTATGAATAAGCACAATGCAGACTTTAACACGACACAAACACATACAGTGTAAACACACCTCTGAGATGCTGTTGCACACAGTTCTGTGGAAAACTGCAAGTCAAACATGGGAAACATATCACTTACCTATTTTTTGAAGTAAATAGACTGTGAACTGATATTATTGAAGGCAGCGCGGCTTGTTTGACAAAAAACACGAGAGAAAAGTGCTTTTTTTCTTTATTCTGTGTCAACAATCAAATTTGAGACCTCTGGAATCGTAGAGGGCTTTTTTTTATTATATTAAGGCTTGAAATAAATCACATCTTTCACACCTACTAGAGTATTAGTGTTCTGTGAAATGTTGCCCCCTTTTAGGTGTGAGCAGAATTTAATGAGGTAGTTAATTTGCTAATCAAAGAAGAAGACCACCCTGATGCTTCCCTGAGTTGCAGCAGAGGTCTTTGCTCTCTGACACTCACTGTGAGAGGCCTGGATGCAAATACAGCAGAGGCATCTGATTATAATGAAAAAGAGTCTGCAAACTAATTGAGCTTCATGTCAGGCTGTAGACTTTTGATTACTTGGTGATGAACCGTTGGAATCAGTGGTCATGTACATGGATCAGAGAGTATGCCGCATAAAAGCGTGCTCATCTGTGAATCTGTGTGTGTCTAGCACAAAATACAACAAAAACACACACTGTTAAGCCCAACACATGTTACTGTGTGCAGGGGTGTGGTTTTTGGGTTTAGGGGAATAATGTTAGGCCGGGTTTCTGTCACAGATTGAAGGCTTGGGCCTGCCTGTTGAAATTTTCTTCCAGCAGGTTTCTCCAGAGGGACATCAATCTATGTCCAGAAAATGGTCCAATCAGGGTTTAGAGGAGAGGAAACAGATTCTTTCACTGAAATAAAATTCACTTTACAGGCAGTCTGGGGTTGTAGGGTTTGTGGTTCTACAGGGGGTTTGTTGAGCACCAGACACGTTTGGACTGACACAAATGAACAAACAAATAACTCTTTATTGTTTTACAGTGTTTGTAGGGAGAAATATGAGGATTCACGGGGAAAGGAGGCAGGCTGAACTCTTTCAAATATTTCACTTCCTTTTTGAGGTTCGTGGGAGAGGAGGTTGTAATGGTGCAAAAGGATTGCCAGGTGTCTGAAAATACACAGCACACTGAAGGTGACTCTATGTTGTGCACACAACATGTGTTGCAAACATAGGGACAAACCTTGGTTCTCCTGGCATCCAGCAGCTGCAGAGCATGGGCAGAATGAACAGAAAAACAAATGTATGGTAAAACAGAGCGTCACAGCATGATGCAACAGAGATGGATGATCAACACAAACCAGCCAGAGATTTTAATATGAGCCACCGATCAGTCTGTCCTGCTGTCGCAATATACCTACAGACAGGATGTGACATAGTGGGATTACCTTTCTGGAAAGAGATGAAGATGTTATTTAAAATGGCTGTAAAAATGGTTCAAATCAACCACAGTGATTTTACATTTACTGACCTTGTAATAAAGAAACAAGGATCTATTAATAATAGTGGTAGTAGTGTTAAACACTCACACACAACCTGCACATATCACACTCATAGTCTTGGTGCTAGCAGTAGTGATGAGATGAGATGAGGCATAAGTGCATTTTTAAATTTGAATTCAGTTCTTGAGAAGCTGAGACTTGATTGATTCATCCATTAACCGATAAGTTTGTCTGCAGCAAATTTATCAGCAACTGTTATTGAACCAGTCAATCATTTTTCAATAATTTAAGCAAAAAAGTAAACATAGTTAAAAATTCTCTGGTTCCAGCTTCTCAGACATGAACATTTGTATCTTATTAAATTGAATATTTTGAGGTTTTGGACTGTTTCTGACAGAACATTACATTTAACATGTTTACAGATTAAACTGTTGGGAAAATAATTGACATATGAATCCATAATTAAAATATTCACAAAAAGAATGGACAGGATCCATGTGAGCATGAAGCATATGCTCTTCCAACCACCAGAGGGCAGTGTTTGTATTGGCAGGAGGAGCCGATGAATTTTGTGCTGACTGCAGGACTGCTGCCATCTTCAACAGTTTTAGTCACATCCCCTTAAGTGAGTCAGTGCTATTTGGTCTGGCAGCAGAAACCCTCTGAAACATCAGAAACTCTCATTGTGTCTAATCATTTACATGCTGCTGCATGCTGACATACATTACTTAAAAATATAATTTCTTGGAAAGAAATTATGTGTACACTATCTGAGCCTTATAACTGTATTTGTATGTATCCCAAATGTATCCCTAATGCAGTCATAATATTTTGCTTTTATCTATAGAAAGTACTTTAAAATATCTTTTCAACTGTACATAATGCTCTCACTACAAATACTGGCCTGCTGCAACTCAACTTTTACTAAACCCATTTAATATATTCAGTATGTTCAACCCTGTCCTCTTCCCCCTTTTCTCTGTCTGCTCTCACCTGACACTGCTTCCTCTCCCTTTCTTGTCAATAGCTTCTCCCTCTCTCTGCCCTAATCAATAACCTGTTGTCTTGGAACTAAACTGCAGGAGGCAGTCCAATAAATCCATCTGCATAATTGCACTATGGGTTAAGATGACTCCATTACCCCCCCGATATCTACGGCAGAAATGTACCAGTTCCTGTGAGTCAGTCACGATTCAGTGGATATTGGCGTTGTGGTCACCCTGCCTCTAAAGAAGGCTTCTATTTTGCTGCATATCCTGAAAATGAGCTTCCAGAGGTTTCACACAGTCAAGGGGAGCTGTTGAGCTACAGTGCTTCCGTCTCTTACTGACACCTGGGGCAGCCAGGGGTAACTGCCTGTCATAAATCCTTTTGTGCAGAAACACAAAATCCTCCTGAGAGCAACCACAGACAAGGAGTCATTTTACCCTAAAACCAAATCTTAAAATGCCAAACGCACCATCTTCTTACATGAAAGTTACGCATAAGTATACTTAAGGTAGTTTGCAGATTTTCCACATGGGTTAAACTGTAAATTAACAAGAGTCTACAGGCCTGCTAGAGGCTAACTGATGCTGTACTTAGGCACAGTAGGGCCTTTCAGCATGTAGGTGTAGTTTTTATCTTGTTCACCAACTTGATTTGTCATATCTTTTTAATTTGCACTAAACATGAGCTGTTAGTGATGTGAATTAGGTTTGCAGGTATTCAGTCATTAACCAAAGAACTGGGCAAACTAAAATGTTGACCTGATGATGGCGACAGATGAGCCATCCAACAGTTATTGGGGCATTGTTCTTAAAACTACAAATGCTAGGGGAAAGTAATCGGTATACATTGTCTTAAGATCACGTATGTCTTAATACAATAGAAAAGTCAGGGGATCACCAGAGTAACTGGGACTCATCCTCTGAGCAGAATGGATGTCCCAGAAACTAGATTATTCATTGGAATCCATCCAGTTGTCCAACAGTTGTTGAGATATTTAGCTATTTTGAGATATTTATTATTTAACGTTGTGTCAACTAGAGGACAAACCCCCGAGGGTTCTGATATCTGGACTTTCACAGCAATTCATCCAGAAATTTCTAGATAAGTTTGACATATTTCAAACCATCTGACAGACCCACCTCACTACCATGGCTTGAAATGTGTTGTTCAAACATGTAAACTGTTAACACATTAACTAAAAGCTTCTCTGTACACAGATTGATACTCAGAGCTGGTGACGTTCAGTTGTTTTACCAGGTGGCTGAGGCACCTATAGAGCAGCTATATCTGTGCTATACTGTACGTGTGTGTGTTAAGAGAGTGGGTGTTTGTATCTGACAGATGGACAGCTCCAAAGCGCTGAGTCAGAGCAGCCTACTGCTTACTACATTCCTAATCTCTGTGTTGTATGTCGTGAAAGCTGACAATATACAATTACACCCACAGAGAGGTGGCGGTGAATGTGGCATTTATTCATCACCGCTCAGCTAAAAGAATGGTGGAGAATGCAGAAATCTGAGACTTGGGGAAGCACACAGGAGATATAAGTAACACTGAATTCTGAACACTGAACAGTGTTTTCTTTATGGTACTTATAAATGTTCACCCAGTCTGCAGGGGTTCATTTAATTTCTACTGTACTGCTATTCACCACCTGAAGAGTATAGCATGTGATATTAGGGGTTCTCTTTGTATAACAGAACAGACGACTGTAATATTTTATCATTATTCAGTTATATAGCATCCAAGACTAGTCACTGTCCCTAGGTTCCCTAAACTTATGCCACTCTAAAGGGTAAAACTGAATGCACACACACACACACACACACACACACACAAGTAATTTACAGCATGGAGTCTTGGGATAACAGGATGGCAGTCATTCAGATTGTGCATATGTGAAATGAATTGTATAAATGATTTTCTGGCTCTAGAGGGAGTTGCGGCAAATCTGATAAAATGCCTCAAATTATGTCACTTGAGTCAGCATCAATTTGGCCTGAAGATTGAACTGAGTTTATCAGACATCTGTAAGCTAATTTCCTTTCTAATTAATCTCTGTTTGAGGCTAGCAGTGTGAGGCTATATTAGCTGCTGATAGTTTAATACATCTTCTAAACCAAATTGCGTGTCGTGAATTTCAGGTTTAGACAAGCAAGACCAATGTGTGGAGAAAAAAAGACTATTTTTTTTTATAGTTCTGTTGCATTAATCTTCATTACTGTTATATAAGGTTATAGGAAAACAATTCAAAATTGGAGAGGTTGCCATGACATCAACATTTGCTGCATTGGTTGGAGGTATATCAGTCTTTATATAATAGTTGTAAGTCATTCAGAGTTCCAGATGTACAAGATAGATTACCAGTAAAAAGTAAACTCTACTTCTCTGAACACTTTTCTGTTTCTTTCATCATGTCTTTATCATTCCTGTATATCTTTGCCCAC
Organism: Datnioides undecimradiatus; assembly: GCA_008933995.1. Classification (NCBI taxonomy): domain Eukaryota; kingdom Metazoa; phylum Chordata; class Actinopteri; order Lobotiformes; family Datnioididae; genus Datnioides; species Datnioides undecimradiatus. Next base: position 8,560,583 of record WARS01000013.1, on the reverse strand, counting down.
CTGGCACAAAATATATGGATTCTACAGTTTTATCTTTCACATTTAATTCTGTAGATTTTTTTCATCTATAAAATGTCAGCGAGTGGTGAAAAACAGCTTTGATACGTCAGCGTGTGGAAATGAAGCGCAAGGGTTCAAACGCCCACCCTGCAATTAGGGGATGATCTTTAAAGAACTGCCTCCTGAGACACAGCAGCTCCTAAAAAGGTTGCAGGATTTCATATGACAGAGCAGAATTCATTTTGTTGTCAAATTTTTTTTTTCCTTGTTTAAAGAAGAATACATCTTTATTCCTGGATTCAAACTTTAAGAAGAACATTTTCACCCTGTTGGCTCAAATCTAAATCTAAAATTGTGCTGCTCAGGAGAAAAAGACACCAGCAGATCCTCTTTGCTTTTTTATACAATCCTCTACACCCACCTTAATCTTAGCAGCCTTCCACTCAGTAAATGTTCCCAGCTTCTCTGCATTTCATCTCATTTTGTTGAGATGAAATAACTCCTCATTTCATCACCTTCCTGTCCTCTGGATAAAGCAGCAGCCATCTTATGTGCTCAGCTGAGGGGGTGTTTGCCACAGGAAGTATCCATGGGCTCTTTTGACTGTTCACACGATACATCCTGTATCTGCACAAGCGCACCGTGTCATCACTGCAAGACATCAATACCTTTGCTCGTCATGTACACATGACAGCTGCCAGATTGTTTGCCACCAACTGAACAGACAGAGATGCTAACACAACATACAGCGTTAATTTACACTGCGTAACGCGCACACCTGCTGAATCATATGTGCAAACAAATGATTGTGACTCAAGCAAAATACAGACTGCTGCCGATGACTAAACCTCTGCACACACTCTCGCAGCTGGCACGACTACAAAGGGAAGAAACCTCTCATCTGAAACGGACCCTGTTCACACACATACAGTACACACCTCAGGCTGTATGGTACACACACACAAATAATACGTGTGCACAAGCATCCACGTGCACAAAAGCGTTCACATTTACACACAATATGCTCCAAATACACCCAACCCCCAATACTTTGCAGACAGTCCCACCCTGTGCACATGTTCACACTTTCATTGCTCAGTGGCATGTTGCAACTCACAGTAAAGAATGAAATAAACATGTCGAGGCCCGGTATCCATGCACAGACAGAGGAGTGCAATATGGGAAGCTCAGCCTCCATTTTGGGGATTGCATTGATGAGGGTTGACTGGGTGGCTCAGCAGCGTTGGTCATGACTCAGTCAGATATGGTACGCTCTAGCTCACACACTTCCCTCCAGCAGCTCTTGTCCAGCTTTAGCACAACAAAAAATTCTGCTGAATTCAAGTCAAATGGTTCAGCGCTGTAACAGCCTGAGTCAGTTGCATGGTAGATTCAAAATGCGGCTCACAAAACAGTCCTGGGCTAATTATTACCGCTAGTCATGATCATCGACTGTCTTGATTAAAGCTCTGCAGGCTGTGGATGGTATTTCACTCGGGGTGGGGTCTGTGCTTAACCAAACAGATGAAAGACAAACACCACTGCCTGAATGGTTTTCCTCTTTTCCTAAAATGGGGTTGAAAAAAGCACATATTCCCCAGATCTTATTTTTTTATACAAAATAAATAATGCATGGCATTTGCTCAGGCTAATACAGGCCTGAGGCACCTGATGCAATTGTAAAGGGTGCTACAAGACAGATGTAATGATTGGCCTGAATTTACTCCATTATTAATGAGGCAATTTGCTTCTCAATCAGCCTCTGAAACCATCCCACCGTAAGTATACGGCTTACGTAAGGACGCCTCACAGCCCAGAAATCAAGATAGAAAAGACCAATTATAGTAACAAGGCACATCTGCCTTTTATTAGCCGACATACTTCATTAATGAACCCTACCAGGAGGAATACAAATATAAATCAGTGTCGAGTCAGTGTGAGCACTGATGGACAAGGCTGCAGATAAAAAAAGTCCTCTCTTTGTATCGAGCACAAAGGCATGAAAGCCCACACTGTACAGCTTTCATATTCTGCCGGACACATTCAGCTCCTACAGTGCGTGAAGCCCTGCTAAAAATATATACAAGGATTCACGTTGAGCATTTAATCGCACTGAACATAAGGAATAAGTGAAATGATGAATAGCTTGTGCCCTGTCGGTGGCAGTGCTGGTTAAGCTTGAACAGGCACATTGTCCTCCCAAACACTGTCCGTACACATTTTCATGAATCATAAAGATATAAAAGAATCGAGGCACCTCCATCTCCCCTCCAGGGATCACCTGCAGGTAAAAAATCATCCAACTGTGAGGCAGAGAGCTCAACATCCTTCCCTTCAGCAGCGTGGCACTGCTTCAGGGATGAGCAGGTAAAACTCTTAAAACTCTTGTGAGCCTTTTTTGTTTTAAAAGGGACGGTTCATCATGTACATAAAAGCTAGCAGACACACGCAAAGACAGACAGGTCTCAGTTAAGGTTCACACTAATAGTATCCTGCTATGACCTTGAAGGGTGGAGTGACAGTGCTCGCCTCTTTGAGTAATGAGTGGCCTGCTGCCTGCCTGTTGTCCGACAGCATCACTCAAACAGACAGACAGAAACGCTGACAGACCACAACCATCTGGCAAAATTCAACCTTTACGTTGATTAGCTGCATCAACCCACAGCACACAAACACACGCACACACACAAACCTGCTGTAGATCTGGCCACTCATGCAATACATTGACCTATTCCACAATGTGCCTCTGTGGGTCGTGCACTTTTCCATGGAGCTGAAATATCAAACTAAACCAAGTGCTTTATATCCCATTGTTCAGTCTGTATAAGTCACAAACTATTTGATGATACATTCATATATATACAGAGTCCAAAAGACGGGCTAGACAGAGGATATTGTAACCCTGCAGCTGAGATTAGACATGTAAATCCTACAAAGCAGAGTGACACAGAGTATTTTTCCACATTGGATGCATAGGTGATGTTTGTTTGTTTTTATATACATCATTTCCATTGTTGGAACCTAATTTTCACTTAACTGTCAGAAAAATGTTAATGGGGCAATTTACTGAACTAAAAATAGTTAATTTTGTATTGCTCTACACATAGCTAGAAAAAAAACTGACTGCATATGTATATGTGAAGATAGTGAAGGCCAGATGAACAGACAGTGAGAGATGATCAAAGTCAGAGTGAGTAAAGCAAAGAGAGGAGAGAGAAGGAGTAAGACAGAGAGTGTTTAAGCATCTCTGACATCCGTCTCTGGGCCTTATGCCTACTCTTGTCAGTTACTGATTTAACTGGGCCATGCCTACACCCCCACATTGAAGCGAGTAAAAAAAAAAAAAAAAAAGAAAGAAAAAACCTTTCGACATCTCGCCCTCTAGGGCCAGTCTGACAATAACCTCTGGAAATAAACTAAACTCAACCAACTTTGGCACCAGATTGTGTACAGACGTTACAGTTCACCTGTTGGCAGTGTCAATGTGCTTGTCACGTCATCTTTAAACAAGCAGCAGGTTTTCATTGTCAGAATTAAGGATTATTGGATGGTTTCATACAAGGCCCAAGGCTAGGTATATTAGCTCAGATTTCAAAAACTAGATTATGGACAACAAGATTAAAGGGTTTTATATTTCCTGTGGCTCAAGTGGTCTCTCTGACATTGATTCTGTACAAGAGTACTATGCAATGAGAGAGCGTGTGATAAAATATTTATGTACACGATGAACTCTTTCCAGAAAGGTTTCCACAAGTATTGAAAGACATGACTGGCTGCAATATTTCTCTGAATTCTTGGACGACAGCGGTCTATTGCAGAGAGCAGAATGGCAAAAGCAGAGACGCACAGATCAAAGAAGACAACAGAAAGACAACCAACTAGCAACTGAAATTCACTGCAGTAATGAGTGGATTATGACAGACAACAGGGCTGCTCCCACCTGGTTCTCCTCGTGAGTGACTCTCATCTGCTCTTTAAGGATTGATGTGCGAGCCGCCTCTTCTTTCCTCATTATCCTCTCCTTTTTCAGCTCAGGACTCCAGAAGCTCTTGATGCTATTGGTTGAAGATCCTAACTTACTGTCCTTCAGGTCAAGCTCTCTGCGCAGCAGCTCATTCTCCCTCTGCATATCCCTGAGCTGGGCCTGCATCTCCAGCAGCTCCCCCCCACTGCCCCGCACCGCCTGCCTCAGCAGGGCAGAGGGCACCCCCTGGTGGTGGTGGTGGTGCAGCATGGAGAGGGAACCCAGGTCACTGTAAGACAGAAGGTCAGCGTGATGAGGCAGCCCCACTGAAGCGATGTTGGGACTGCTGCCCATTGCTGTGACGCGGCCCCCGTACATGGCCCGGCTGGTGGCACGACCCAGAGTCATAGTGCCTTTTGGGTAGGTGGCAGTTGAGCCCACGCCCTCGTGGTCACTTAGGTACATGGGCCCCGAAGTAGCATAGGCAGCGTTGAGGGACTGGATGTTCTCCATGGAGAGCGTCTTGCCCCCCGCACCACCCCCGCCCCCACTGTTGGCCCTCCGATGGCCCAGTCTGGGGGACCTTGGCAGGCGCGGGGACCGTGCGGGGCTGCTCTCTATATGGCCTACAGCTCTGGCACTGCCGTACATGTCCTGTGAATCGGCGGTGTAGCCACCAGAGGGTCCTTAACGGGAGCACGCTGAAATGAGGCTGCTCTGACTCTCTAAACCGCACATGGGTGACTTATTTCATGTCTTAATAGGTGGAGCACATCAAAGTCAGATCTGAGGAAACAGGAGAGAAGCACCTGTTAGATGAACAACTGTTTGTATCAGTGTGTCAGAAGAAGAAAGAAAGAATTGTGTCAGATGAAGAGCACAAAGAAAAATGCATTGACTTTTTAAAAACACATTCCTCTCAGAAACTGAACTAGTTTAAACAAACAGGTCTAGCCTTTATGATGCTACAGTTGAAGTCAACATCAGCAGCAAACTGACACATTTTATGTGCCTGCAATTTCAGCAGCTTCCCAGCATCGTCAGGGATTTCCCACTGGCGAACATTTATCTACATCCCATTAATGCTGCTAATACTGCCTGGACAGACAGTGCAGCTTTACAACCACACAGTGTGCCACCTAAATAATAGACTAAATAAAACCCAGGATTGAACAGTATATATTACATATGTTTTTTATGATGAATGATGGTAATTTGTTTTATATAAGAGTAAACAATTGTACCCATTAAGTAACGACAAGGTGCATGAGAAATAACCACATTGTGCTTTTTAAAGTAAATCTCCTGCAAAAAGTTGAACTGAAATGCTTTTTATATTAGTTGTAGAATCAAGATGATCAACTCTTTGTTTCTCTTCCTGATGAACTTACAGGCCTTATGACTGTAATGAGTTTCAGAAACTAAATCAAAGATTAGAACATATCATACATACACAGAAACACAGTCATGTGTGCAGTTAAAGAGTGCATCGACATACAGCACTGTGCCACACCAAACAATGCAATCAATACAATACGCTCTTCCAATGAAATCAAAATCAATTACAAAAGGCCCCTCGCATCATCAGGCCCACAGCATGCGGCATAAACTAATTCTGTGCTGCACAGTATTGTCTCATTAACACATACAACAAAAATAAAAGAGATAACAGTAAATATTCAGTAGCTTTCATAGCCACAATTTTAATTAAAATGGGTTCAATGTAAAGATTTCAAAAAGCTGCAGATCCTGCCAGCTAATGAGGAGAAGCAGATGAGGAAACCTTAATTTTTAATGCTGTAATAATGGTCCTGCCATCTCATGCCACAGATATATCATGGCCTATAATATATTTAAGCCTTAGATGACACATAATAGCGGTGTCATTATTACATGATCGATTTATTTTGTAAAATAAGGAAAGCTGTTGAACAACAAATGCTGAAGACAGACACACTGGTTGTTCATGTCACAGGCTGTCTGGTGATGAATAATATTGGACCGTCTGTGAGAAAAAAAATTAGACTCTTCCATCAAAGTGAACTACGGTACTTTCTCTCCTCTGGTGACACTTGCTGCTCAGACCCAGTTGCCATGGTGACTATGCCCGTGCTAACAGAGATAAAGCACCTCATAACGGTGGCATAAGTTTCCAAAAGGTGAGGGAAAGAACTGCGGCCAAATGTAGATGGCGTGTGTTGCAGCAGTGCCAAAGTGACATGACGGACCGGAGGCTTGAGGAGAGCTCTCCCTTTGTCCAACAATCCAGAGTTTTAAACTTCATGCATATTCTGCTGTTTCTCTCTGAGGGACAGATGAAATGACAATTCATGACGCAGACAAACATGTGTCAACAGGTCTCCCCTAAGATTTTAGATGACAGGAACCCTCAGCTGGAGCCAGTCACTGAAGCATCATCTGTGTGGCGACACTCAGCCAGGGGGCAAAGCTGCATCCTGGCAGAGGAGGTCAGACAGGACACTATCATAGTCTGTTAGATGTATAAAGTGAATGAAATCAGATATGAACATATACATATAAAATGGCAAAAACAAAAATGTGTTTAAAGGCTTGGTCAGTGCATAGGTGAAACCATCCATAACCAAAAAACAGTGTGAAAATAAAATATCTGATACTTTTCATTCCTTTAGTTTGTTGGGGAGATACTGGCACCTGGGATGCTGACGAGGACACAACACGTTGGCTATTTAAGTATATATTGTAATTTGGAACCCAGGTGTTTTAATTTTTCACAAACCCTACAGTGAGCCTTAGGTGGTTTTTGAGGGAGACCTGCATTTTACATTTTTAATTAAGAACATATTCCACCAATTAGCGCTTCACAAGCTGGAACTGGCAAATTAAATTCAAACTCTAAATATGCAGACACATGCAACAACAAACACTGCAGCTCTTATCTACAGTGGTCAGCTTGCTACAGCAGGTCTGTGAAGTCTGGATGGTAAATGTTCAGGCAGTGGACAGTACGGGCAGAACAACAAAAACATCTTATGATAAATTGGAATTGACCTGCTCTATGTCTTGTCTGGTGAGGCTCATAATGTTCGAGGTTTTTTGTTGTTTGTTTTTTTGGTCGAGAGCGCTGGTGAGGCAATTCAACCCAGTGGGAATTTTTTCAGACTGGCACTGTATTCTGTGAAGTATCATCAGTCAGTGTGTGATTGGATCTGCAGCTAAGTTTTTCTGTGTTTTGCATATATGTCATCTCCCTGTTGTATCAGTGATTCAGGGGGTGACTGTCAAGCTTGTTTTTGTCTTAAGCTGCCATATCTCACCTTGAAAACTTATGTGTAGAAACCACCTTTGACATCATTCTAGTAAGTGGTATTCAGCTTCAGCTGTGATTCACTTATGTAGCTGCCTTTGTAATTGTGAATTACGGGAAAACTGTGTAATGCGATGTGAGGAAAAGTTTAAAAAATGATTCCAACTGTGCCATGCTGGTGGGCCACTGATCTGGGATGAGTGCCATGTGACCGCAACTTCCATGCTTTCATTCCAGCTGGGTTGCATGTCCTCCCCCTCGCTCCTCATGTTTCCTGCCAATCTCCACTGTCAGCTATTTAGACAAGCCTCATACGCCAGAAATATTTACTTAAAAAAAAAAAAATCACAGCATCATATGCCAGAAAGCTGCATTGTGGTGAGGAAGAAATGCTTAATGATTGAATTTTACACATTGAAAATGAACCTGTCCCTCCGACATTCTTAAATCTTTGCTCATTTACTTTTTTGTATTGTATGGTTCTGTGCGTCTGCTTGTCTGTCCATCTGGTGTCTTGCACTCCGATCACATCAGTGTGCCGCCATCAGAGACTTTACAGATGGATTGCCTCGAGCTTTGAATCGTTGCTGTGGGAATAGTTATATTCATAGAGTTTGATCAAAGAGGATAAAGTGCACTTTGATCATCATTTAATTACAAATAATACAAAATGCCTGAGATGTCAAACTGAAATGACATGTCCCATCTCTAGCACTCATGAACGAATGTTATTCTTGTTTTATGAATTACTTGAACATTATTAAGCAATTTAACCCTGTAAAGCCTGACACATCAAAAATAGCCAGAAAATTCAGATTTTTCTTTGGAACTGAGATGTTTATTTACCCTTTTAACAAAATCCCCCCCAAAAGTTTTTTGCCATGTCTTTTTTTTTGAAGAATAAAGAGGACGGAATACATGTGTCAGGTCATATACAACAGATTTTTAGGTAAAGTATTGATCATGTTGATTAGAGGTCTCAGAAACTCGCATAGCAAATATGATACAAATGGTCTTATAGAGTTAAATACAATTTTCAATTAATTTTATGTCATCTGATTAATCGCTCAATTAACTTTTCATATCAGTTTTGACATTTAAGTCAAATATTGAACAGTCTGTCTACTAATTCCTTGATAATCATCCCCCACCGATCTTTTTATTCTTCTTCTAATGCAGTCCTAGAGTAAAATTTCATTGACATTAAAGTATTTCCCCTGTCACAGATCCACACAGCACATTTTTGCTGTATGCTGCGAGGAAATGACCAAAACTCAATAAGAGAGTATCATATTTTTGCAGAAACAGTGTAATACTGGAGTACCACAAGGGATGCCAGATGAGAATGCCAATTGTAATCCTCCTCCTCATCCCCACTCTACAGCTAACTTTACATACACCCAAAAACGGACAAAAAGCGCATATTTCTAAGCGCATACGTTTCTAGCACAGTTTTATAATCACTTAGACATTTCTGTCAGGCTTGTTGCTGCTTTTTTCACCTCAAGGCCACTTTGTCACTTTCATTCATTTCTGATCAAACGTCATACTCATGTTGCTCAGGTATACAGAGTAGCTACTCTTACCAGGACCCGAAAACCCGCTAGCACATTGCCTGTATAGGCCACTGAAGAAATGATCAGTGGCAATTCATTGAGCAGTGGTGCGTTAACAGCGGAGAGGATACAGATGTTCTGATAAAAAGATTTCACCACAGGCGATGGTGAGTGTATCTGAGGGGTCGAGCCGCCTGTTTTTCTATGGGGCTATCGTGACATTTGGAAAGGCTACATGCAGGCATTTTGTTCCCACTCTAACAAACCTGTGTAAAATCAGACTTCAGATTAAAACCAGAGATCTTTGACTGGGAGATTTGAGGTCAGAGCGCATGTCTAGGCCGGGCATGGAGGGACATTTTTTTTCTATAAATAGCTCGCCTTTATAATGGGGCAATAATAGAGAAATTCCATGTTAAAAGAAGCACCGGCCCGTTCAGTGCGGTGCAGCGGCACTTGAGCAAGTGCAACACATGCAGCCTCCTCATCACGTATTCTACTACAGAGTCTTAACACCCCCATGCTTCCCACTGACTTCAGTTGTTGGTTGATTGGATGAGAAGATGTTAATATGCTATTCCAAATGGCCTGTTCAAGCGTCCACCCAACCCCACTGTTCAATGGTAGTCCTACATGGATACTGGTTGGATAAATGGTCTGTGTAACGTCTTCGATAGACGTTGTATCTAAATCACACTCGAAGCTGTGTTTTCAATTCAAATCTTTGTTTTAATGCCACCGGCGACCGGTGAGTGGGCTGAAGCACATTTGATGCAGCATAGGAAGCACGACCGAGCAACTGACAGCTCACAGGGCCTACATCTTCGACGGCTCCAGCGTGGTGAGCGTCGAGCACCTGACTACACCAATGAAATATTAGTCTAACAAGCCGTAGAAAGGCCGACTGAAACCTTTATTCTGAAATACTCTATCGTCTCGACACGGCTGTTAAATGCAAATTGTCAGGTGTCATGTCAGCACTGACTGGCTGTGTCCATGCAATTAAGCACCACGGAGCGAGATTTTTTTTTTTACACGCACACAGCCTGTGCCTTTCCCCGGCCAGGTCGCTCACAAAACGCACAAAAACCCGAAAGGACACTATGTTGATTTCGAGTGTCTTTACCCCTACAATGAAACGCGGATGACCAGGGACTTAAATAAAAGAAGCAAATGTACCTTCATCGATGTTAATTCCTCTTCTTCGCCGCTCTAGACGGCATCTTGTCGCCTCCATTCACCCCAGCAGCCTCTCTCAGCATCCTGCGCTGTCATTGGGCAGCGGACACGCTCTCTCTCCTCCTCTACACACCAGGGAGCAGCATCACCACTACTGCAAGTGGCAGCTGGCAGGAGGGGATGGGCGGATGGGATGCGGTGAGCGGCCTGCACTGAATTTCACATCATCTCGGTGCTGAGTGGGAATAATTGACCGTGTCCACTCACATTATTTGAAGATGTGCGAGTTCGGTTTCACCCGAGTCCCCGTCGTCCTCTTATATGGTTCGTTTCTTTTGCAGAGGTTTACAGGTGGCCGGAAACACTGTGATGTGGTTACACTCCACTTCAGGATAGGTGGGACAAAATTCAAATTTATATGTGTGGATTGGGTCAGTAGTCAAACATGTGGGTAGAGCCAGCAGCAGAGTTTCTGTATTTCAGTGGTGGTGCTTTTTTGCCCGGAAATTAGACTCTCAGGCACCCCCTCCTCCCACGCTGTACCCACTATGTACCATCCTTATGAAGCTATTCGCTTTAATGCTTTAGGTTAAATATGGTTCGGGTAATACCAAGAGATGCGACTGTAGTCTGTTAATCCTACCATAGGAGGGGGATTTTACGCCTGAAAGGCTCAACTCTGGGCAACAGCCCTATAGTTCTTCACATGCCGTCTGTCCCCTAGTTTCTTGCTCCTTCACACTACTCCTGCACAACTGATTAAGTTAAATCTCATTGGCTGAGCTGAAGAAACAGAACCACTCCTGAAGTGCTGGCACAAAAGTAAATTATGTGCAGAAGCAGATGAAATAAAGTCACTCTTATGTTCAGTATAGCTTACTCACAGCCCATCCAGCAGCAACTTTGAACAAGTAACACATTATCTTGTTTGTTTCTTCTGTGCAACACATTGTGGTTTTACAGGTGTTATGTGCCAGACCATTAGACGATAGGCGTGTATGCAGATGGTCGAGATGTTTCCAACTTCTTCCACTGTGCAAAAGTGAAGGCAAAATATCATGTACATGGAAACTTATCAGAAAAAAATAACATGAACATTTGTCAGTGTGATAGGAACCAACCTACCTACAATGTCAAAAATAAAATCTTTACGAAAAATTTGTTTGACTCTCCATTAAAAGTCCCATCTGCTAACATGGAGTGGGTGGGGTTTATCACTGATACTGCAGACCACCATCAGGGAGTGATCACTTTTGGGAGCACTGTCATGTTGGCCATCTTTATGTAAAGCATATGCCAGACAGGGCCAGGTGCATTGACTTCCTGAACTCTCCTCTGGTTGCCTGGCAACCTCAATGTGAGGTTGACCAGGACTGTTTTCTCAGCAAGAAAGCAGATGCGCTTATATTTCCCAAAACTACTCCGTCAAGTTTGAACTGTAAGCAATACAGTACTAGGACAGATTGTCCTTGGTTTTAAATCAGACAGTTGGAGGAATGAAAGGCTCAGAGCAGTAAAGCAGTAGCGTATTGTGGCTTCTTATATAAAACAATGAACTGGCTCCTTTTCACTGTTCAGCCAACATTATAAATCAGATTTGCCTGAGGGCATCCACAGATCCAGTGAGCAGCTCTAACAGAGGAACCTCTGTCACGGCATTAATCAATCCGAACTCATGATATCACAAACTGTAACTTTACCATGTATGTCCTTCAGAAGTGTTTAAACAGACAGCCCTGCAGGCTTTTCCAAAACAGTACAATGTCCCCCCTGGCTCCTGTCTTCCTCCTGCACTTGCCTGCCTTTAGGCCTCCTGGAATTTCAGGGACTTTCTCCCATTTTGCATTGTAAACACTGATGCTAAGTGTGCTTGACAGGGCCCAAAGGAGAGGCATCAGCATTTCTGTGTCCTGAACACAAACACACAGACTCTCTGTCTCCCTCTTTCTCTCTCTCTCTCTTATGCATACATACAAGGTTATATGAACAGAAGAGAGGGTAAATGGGTACAGTAAGAAGCCTGTTGTGCTCAAGTTGATTTCTTACTTTTTTCCTTCATCTTCCATGCACATTTTCACCATGAGAACTCAGTAACAGACAGAATGTGAATTATGGTTAGTTATATTTTCTTGTCCATCACAGGGTATGACAGGCCATGAAGAGGTTTTGCTTCTTTTTCTCCTTACAAATTGACCTGCAATGTGTTTTTGATGGCCATGCAGCTGTGTGGTGAAATACTGCCAGAAATCATCATTCCTGTCTCTTCTGATTTTTCTGATTATCAGCATTTGAATAAATCCAAAATAAACTTTAGGTCAGTGAAAATCCCACAGACCCAAAGAAAGAATAAATTATACTTATAGATAGAAAATTCAACACTCACCCTCTCAGATGTCATCATAAATTACACATATGTGGGGATTTGCAGGGTGGACCCAAATGTAGACATAAACTAGAGTTGAATGAAGGAGATTTATTGGAATGAGGAGCATGGAAAGGGAGATGGAATGAGAGGGGAAATAGCTGGCTGAGGAACAGCAGTTTGGATGAATGAGGGACTATAGCATGAGCAGGCTGGAGGTAGCAGGTTGGAAATAGTCTGGCAAGCTGACATGCAGACAGATGATCCTGGAGCATAAGACAAGAAGAGGCTTGTGATAACAACACAAGAAAACAATACAGGAACACTCAAAAAGCCTGGAGCTTAAACTACCACTTGCTAAAGGGGGATGGTGGGTGGGGGATGTAGATATTGCAGGCAGGTGAGCTGATGGGAGGCAGGTGTGCAGGTAGAACAGAGCTCTAGGAGTTGGGAGAGTGAGATTTCCATGTCCACACCACCATCACACAGAGAGACAGAAAAGAGCAGGCGGAAGCACCAGTTACACGGAGATGGGAGAAGCTTGAGGAAACACATGAGAAAAACTGCAGCATGGCCATGTATTTCTCCAAGTGCCGCACCACTTGGTGCTCAGCTTGCAGTATTTACATGATGAAGTTATGATGTACACAAATAAAAAGCAACACTTCCTAAATTATCCAATATACATAACACAAATGTACTTTTGTAAAAGATACTCTTGTTCTTCCTGCCTTTCATGCATCCCCAAAGCATTCACTAGTAAATTACTTCATGATTATAATTTATGATAGTAATTTTTTGCCCATTCATTTGTGAAATAGTTTGCTTTTTTCTATAAAACTTGAGCCTTTCTCTGTGAATTGTGCATGGATAATGCAGTGATACTCAGATGGCTGCTTTCTTAAATGAATAATTTTATTAATGAACATATTTCAGGTACATTTTTTTATATAACTATTGGCTATATAACCTCAAGCATTTTGTTGTGGGTTACATATCTGTGCACAACAGGAACATATACAACGATACTGATATATCTGTGATAGGTGCATATTTGTTGGCTAATATAACTAAGAGGCTCTAGTCGCTTGTGCACGTGTGTGCACAGTGTGACGTCTCAACATATTTGGGGTTGATAGGGTTGTGGGTCTGCTCTCTGCTGACCTCTCTTTGTGGCTCTGCAGGCAGAACTAGGCAGAAGCTAAGTGACATTGCCAGTCTCATTAAAAATAACATTATGACATAATTTTGACATAATATTATGTAAAGGGAAGTCACTTTTGAAAAAAACAAAACAAAACCAAACACCAATGGGTAACTCTACCAAAAAAGGGATTTGAAATAAATGTCCCCAATTAATACTAAGTTCATGTGAAAATAAAATACCAATTTCTTAGTTTAAAGTTGCACATATTTTACACAATGTTTAATATAATTATTTTGCTCATGTGTCATCATTCTTTCTCTTCTGTAATGTTGCCTAGATACAAATCTCATTTAAAAGCCAACTTGACTATATTTTATGTAGACAGTCATTGTTGAATTAAAAAACAAAACAATAAACCCCCACATAAGTTCTGCTTTCCACATATACCTTTATATCTTGTAACATCAACAGGCAAAGTAACATACTTAACTGAGCACACAGGGACAATGATTAATAATCACAAAAATGTTTTAGATCTTGAAACATGAAATTATAACTTTCACAGTGAATATGTTGCACAAAAGCACAGACCTTCCTCTGTAGCCCAGTGAATCTGGTTATTTTTCTTTTTCAGAGACATCGTGACACAGTAATTTAAGGATATTGATCTCTTTTGGAGGTGAGACAGCAATGAGATACAAATAAACCCTTTAGAAAGAATAAAGGCCTGGAAAGAGATTGTTTCATTATTAAAGGGTTGTGTATCGATTATGCAGTCTGTAGGATACGCAAGCTAGCAGATTAAGGCTGTGACTGACAGGTGAGGGAGGAAAACCTAAGCAGCCAGTTCTCCCTTGGCCCGTTCATTTGTCATTTTGCTCAGCAGCCTGATGGATCTCGACATATTTGGGGCTGACAGAGTTGTGGGTCTGCTCTCTGCTGGCCTCTTGTGGCTCAGTTACAAAACATCAAAATGATCTTTTAGATAAAAACATCCAAAAGGTTTCCGGCCTGTTATGTCCTGCTGATCCTGTTATGATAGGTATTCACATGAAAAAGTACGTCTCTAATGTCACTGTTCAGTTGTCTCATAAAATAATCACAATCTATGAATCAGGTTTATTCTAAGAAATAGGCTCAAATATAATTAAAGCTGCAAGCAGCGATGATCAGGTCACACACGAGACAACTGCAACCCTATGACCCAACACCAACTGTCAGCATCACTCTGAATTTTCACATGTTCTGGACACTGCATGAATTATTTCAATGTCTCTTCCTGTGTCCACAATGTGGCATCAGAGAAGCCTCACTATTATGGGTTAAGTTCAAGTATATTGTGTGTAGACTGCTATATGAAAATTTCATGCAAAACCAATGATGATTGTTCCACAAGTTTAACTTCCTGTTGTCTTGAGGTGGTGCAGTAACTATGACTCGATATTGGCATATTGATCTCTTCAGGCAAGACACTCAGCAAAAAGAATGTAGACAAAAGTAACAACAACTTCACGTTTCATGGCAATGCGTTGCCACAGAAACAGTGCTCAATGAAGAGTCAAAAACTTCTCGCTATAGCATCATCAGGCTTCTTTAGTCAGATTTGAGGTGGATCAGGTCAACCTTCCAGGAGGAGCACCTCAAAGTATAAAACAGGTCATTTCCCATTAGCAGTAGGTGTCATTATGACTGTAACTGGATGTAGATGTCATGAGGGTGTGACTCTTATCATAAATGTGAAGTTAGGGTTATTATGACAATATACAGTTGAGCCACAATGACTTTCTGTTTTATGGCAAATAAACTTTGAGACTTTTGCTGTGTGTGCATGTGTCAGACTACATTAATTAGCCTGATGGTAAGTGCTATGTGCAGTACTGGCTCAGAGATGATAATGCAGAATCTAACCTCTCTTTTTCTAGCAAAAGACAGTAACTCTGATTGGCTAAATGATCTGAAAGAAGAGACCCTGCTGAGCAGACTGAGCAGTTTAGAGAAGTGTATATTTCTGCTTCTCTCCAGTTAAAACTGTGGGTCTGCCTTTTTCAATGATTACTATAATTAGTAATCATTTTACTTAATAAATGATTTAATTGAATTATTATAATGTTGTTATTATGATTTAATTATTAATTATTAATTAGATATGCAACCTGCAAAGGTTTTCCTACATTTTGACATATTAATTATGTATATTGAGTGAAATGTGTGGGAAAGAGAACAAGCTGGGGAGAAATTTTGAGGTTGAGTCTCATCAATAATGTGAAGTTTGGGGCGGACTGGAAAATGTATATTAGAGATAAAACAACCTCCCAAATAATGGGAAACTATTGCAGTTTCAACAGTGCCTTTGCCACTGTCTGTGTCAGTGCTTGGCCCCTTATGGTGTGCACTTTGGCTCTAACAGTGACAAAGAATTAATTGGTTGGATGATCTCACTTCTCATCACTCTCTGCTTCTTCACTTCCCGTACTTCTACATGTCACACTTCCCACTACTTGAGTATGAGTCAGAAAATGTTATGTCCTCTGTGATGTCATCGCTGAAGGATATAACTGCTTAATCCTCAGAGGCTGAGACTCCTGCCATAGCTTTCGGGAAATGGGTGAATGCAAACATCCAAAAGATGGTCTAATGACTTACATTTATGCCTTTGATAAGAGCACAAGTAGATCACGTGACCTAAAATTGAGGATATTAATGATAATCAGGATGCTGTAAACAGGCATTCACCTGCTGTGCAGTGGGTGATGGGACAGGGCTAGCTCAGAAAAGCCTTTGTGACCATAGCCAAAGGAAAAAAAAAAGGTAAAAATATGTTATATAGATTAAGTGACCTCAAAGAGTACATGAGAAGGGGGATTCATTATGATGTTAAATATACTCCATTAGAGGGACCTGAAGGAGAAGGGTTGCTTTTGAGTTGGCTGCTGCAGGGCCCAGCAATAAATCCTTGTTAGAGCAAGGACTGAGCACATAAGGCCTCACAGCCCTCCCATTGATGGGTCATTTCAGTTCATAAAGAAATTTTAGTGGTGTTTTAACCTTTGTGGACCTACATCACAATCATCTTTATCAAAAATATATCTTGTATGAAGTTAACTACTTGCCTCCTTGGAAAATTGCTGGTAGAAGTCTTTGGTGCATTCAGTGATGGCATGGTACAGCTGGGTCAATTGCTTACTGACACCCAACACTTTCAACCCCTAAATCCCAACAAACTCTTTCTCCTTTCAAAGACTCTTCTCATATCTAAGGTTTTGGATAAAGATTTTCAAGTCTCCTTGAATTAAAATGTCATTCATATTTTGGGTTGCTGCTCAGAGCATGGTTCAGAGACTGACCTCATTAAGGAAAGCAGTGAACTTCTTTTAGCTGCAGAACAGGGCGAAAGTGCAATTTGAACCTCTAACATCTTAGTGTAGTCTTTGAATATGTAGACCATACATTTATAATTTACGACTACAGATTCTTAGATTAGCATCAGGGATGTAGCATTTTAATTCAGGGTGTCGCCTCATCTTGTTTTGCATTTCATTCTCCCACTCAGTTATATTATTGAGTGTTATGTTTCCCTAACCTTGACTAATGCAACAGCCTCACCTGCCCAAAACAAAGATCTATTATCAACTTCACTTGTACAAACCTCAGCGGCCAGCGGCGCTTATTTTTAAAGTGAGCAATTGTTTAATTTTTAGAAAGCATGTATTTTGGGGGTAAAAGTGCATTTTAAACTCACTTATTTGGTGCTGCTCTCAGTTCTGTACCTAACCAGATGAGGGCAGCCAAGATCTGCAGATGTGACTTAGTGGAGCCGCAGACTGGGTTGTGATGTCATTGCAGCCCAATGGTCCATTCAACTTTGTTACAGTAGAGTAGCCCTGTGTCACACACTCAAGCACAATACAGAACCCTGTCAACCTGTGTGCTCAGTCTGCTGGGCTGAACTGCAATGTCAGTATGAACACATTGTAAGTTCTCTTGATAAAGGCATGGTAATGGGGTCAATGGGGCATAAGCAAAGATATATGCACCACATTGACACAAGGAATTTACAGATGATGAAACAAGCCCTGAAAAAGCATGTGGCACATAGAAGATGGGCCTCAGGTACAGTGTGTGTAAATTACCTAAAATGCATACCTCACATGTTAGATGGGTCAAAAGAGAAGTTAAAGAAGCCACTACAGTCCTGCATATGATGATATCAAGTTTAAACATTTCACACCTTAGTTTATATAACATGTGACCGGCACTTACATGACCTCTACAATAATCATGTGACATCGATGCACTCAAACTGAATGCTCATAAATGGAGACATGTAAGGGGTCATCTGATCACATCCAACAGCCACAGTGTTTCTGTTTTCAAATGGCAACCTTTGAATGCTGCCACACGGGCTGCCTGGGTGAATTGTCTGAGTGGTAGGAAAGGTGTTTCACTGACTCCTTTCACACGCCTTTAGCTGAGAATATAATGGAAACTCCTATGAAAGGAAAGGAGATACGGACAGTCCATGATTCCCTGTGGCAGCTGAGTATAGGTACAGGTTCTCTGAGCAATGCAGTTGTTCTCTCTTGTGTCCTAATGAATTATATTTCATGTATTTCCTTAGCCTCAAAACACCAACCTGCACATATGTTCACAACTTCACACACCTGACCAATAGTTTCTTAAATTAGGTGTAACTATTTCTAAAAGACACACAAATGACGAGACGCAGCCACTACATATTATAAAAAAAACACTATACTCTTCAGCATTTATGGTTCAAGTCGACTGTATTTAGTTTGTAATTTACAATGTTGTGGCAGCAAATAAATACTAAACGGCATCAGGGATAAATCAGTCAGTTAATCAAGAAATGTAATCAGCAACTATTTTTAAAATTGATTGATTTTTCAGTCACTTTTCATTGAAAAATGCCTCAAGTTCATAAGCTTTGTCTTTTTTACATTCAAGGATTTGAAAATGTGATGAACTGAATATGCTTATAAAACAAATAATCTCTGAGGAATTATAATGGTATGGAAACAATAGGATTTAAGACGAATATATATTACATCTGTCAAGGTCCAAACTTCAAAATTGCCAGGAGATTAGATTATGAAAGAACAAGTAAGCAATAATATAAACTATTCAAATTCTCTATTCCTGATACACACATGCAAATTCAGACACACACACTAACACTTCCATCTCTCCCTATGCATTGGCAAACACTTCTCCTCTCGGTGCTCCTGCTTTCCTACCACCCACACTGGGATAAGTCATCACTGCCTCAGTGCATAAAGCCTGGTCTTATCTGAACAGTCGCGCTTGCCTTTAAGGTCTTATTTGTGATCTCTCCTCTGTCTGCAGAAGAGCTACTACACAACTTACCAAGAGTCTCCATCAGCAGTAAGCAGCAAAAGCATAGGCAACACATACTTACAGACACACAGACTGAAGACAATAACCACAATATATTCCTTTTCTTTTTATTCTTCTCTCTGTTTGGAAATTGCAGGGTCAATATTTTCATTAATCACATTACTTGACATGATGCACCAAAATTTACTCTATCTGTTTACAGGAATACACTGAATAGAACACAAGGTTTCACAATGGATACACGACTGACGTTTTGCCCATTGCACTTACAACAGTGAATGACATTTTTCCAGATTTTTTGTTTCATTTTTTTTCTCGCTGCTCCCCTCTACCCTCATCACTTTGCAGATCAATCGTAGACCTCCTGATAGTCTGACAAATGCATTCTACTCTGCAGTGGAGGTTTTTCTTCTGTTTTACAAGCACAATATGTATAGAAACTATACACAGACTGGATATGTTTCTGAATACGTGTTTTGTTCCACTGTTGTAAACAGTCAATACAAGTCAGCCACATACACTATGCTTATGCAATAATTAGAATAATCATCATCTTTAGTTTCATCATCATCCTCATTATTGTGGTAATAAATATTCTTTTTATACAACAAAAGTTGGCAGCAAATACGGCATGGGGATGCACATGACAGCCGTACTTAAAACTCAAAAGCTGTACAGAAGAATGGATTTGTATTTACAATAAGTATGTGTGTCTGTCTGCCTTTCTGTCAATCTGACGAATGCACTAAAGGCTGTTTTGTCTCATGCACCTCATATAACATTTCCACCTCCTGTTTTGATACAGATCTTACATTGTTCAGTTGGAGGCACTGTTACACAACCTCCACATCTCTGCGCTCAATTGAGCAGCAAGTGCTACCAGTCAGGCTTGTGCTTTCAAAATGACATGCCCTGATTTGTGAGTGACTGGCTGAAGATTTTACTCATCAATATTCTCTACGTTGGCCTGTGAAAGTCAAGGTTCGTTAGGCAAACCTTGGTGAAATCATGCCTTACCTTTTTTATTTCAGGTATAACTTCCAAGAATATAAGATCTAATCATGCACCGTTCCAATGGCTTGGCTGCTGAGTGGTTTAATCAACAATGAAATATCCAATAGAAGCATTCCATTCAACCCACAGGTTATACTGACACCCAATATGTACATTGACAAATATTAATGAGAAGTGCTGACCATCTGTATCACAGGTTTATAGCAGCACGGACAGTCACTGCAAGCCAAACACTGAGGAGCCCAGGTCAGCCAAAACGCACAAAAACTGAATGAGGGCTTACAAACAGCCAGACAAAGCCAAGCAAACCCATGCTTCAGAGCAACATGATGGTGGACATTCAAAACCGACAGTCTACACAGTTTACCCTTTGGCAACAAGTCCCCCATGTGGGGAGTGAGGGGTCAAAACATGCCACGAAAATAAAAACAATTCTAGTTCAATATTCAATATTCAAATTCATACAGACAAGTTGCTAAGTAAAAACATTTTCATGACCTTTTTTTTTTTTTTTTTACTATTTTAGTTCATAATTTTGTTGTTTTCTTGTGAATACAGTGATGATAACAAACTGTTTTAGGCTGAATCACTTCCAGGTTCAAAATGAGTCATTGCATAGAACATTTGAATTGATAATTGCTTTCATCCTCTCCTATATCTGTGTGTGTGTGTGTGTAGGTGTGTGTGTGTGTGTGTGTGTGTGTGTGTGTGTGTGTGTGTGTGTGTTTGCACATATAGAGGCAGTGGGCCCAGCTTGTTAGTGAGATCATCTTGTAGGTGAATTGGTAACCTCATTAATCAGCAGGAGGTTAACAGGTCTATTCAGTGGAGAACACAATTAACCTTGGCTCTGACGTGTAACTACGATGCAAAGTGTGCAACATGTAAAGTGTATGTGTGTGTGTGTGTAGTGTGTATATGCATTTCTGTTTGCAAGAAAAAGAGAGAGTGTGTCTGTGTGAGTGTGTTTGTACCTGTCTGCATGTTCTTATGCATCTGCACATAACATGCACATCTGGACATGGTACTATGGTTGTAAACCCTCTGACAAATTGTATTACGGCTATTTATCAACAGATGTGTTTGATATTTCCCATCACTAATTTAAACAACATTTATATGATTGTGCTATATACCATTTTCTGCATGCTATTGCTTTTAAAAATCAACAAGCAAATTATTTGATGCAAGAAAACAGATTCAAACAAAAAAAAGTGAAAAATATAAAGTTTTACCAAAGAAATACATTGAACAACAAAAAAGTCACTGGAGAGTGATTCCATAAATACACAGATGACAAATTTACATAATTAGATCTCTGATTTGTTTTATGTACATACAATAGTATACAGTTGTGTAAAAAGAAATGCATGATGACATGGACGTTTTAAAACATGTGAGGTATACAAGTAAAAACATACTGAATAAGGCTCTTCCATTCAGTGAAAATCAGGCAAAATGAAAAGAAACTAAAAGATGAGACAAATCAATAAAAAGGATAAAATCCCATAAGGGACTTTATCCCTTTTATAGTCGGCCCCAGAGCATTATAGTCAGCTCTGGGGCCGACTATAATGATGGCTTTGCAATGGCTAATAAAGAGCCGTGGCCACTCTTTCATTTGGTCCTCTCATGTGTGTAAATGTCACACTTGTGGGCACACTGGTAGTAATTCCCTTCCCTAAATACCTACAACTAATGACTAGTGGCATCTTATAGGTGGTGAAAACGTATTGATATGGGCTTCTTTTTTTCAGTTTTTGAAACATTTGTGCGTTACACAATGCATTCTGTAGACATTGAAACAAAAGCAGGAAAAATAAAAAAACATTCAAAGAAAGGGTCAAATTCCCTAGACTGGAATGTACTGTAAAGATCAGAGAAACCAAGCATTCAAGGATAGTGGTGGAGTCATCAGATTGGTTGTCATTGCCGTGATACACCTCGTCTACTCCAGGTATGTGGTGTCATTGTTGGTTAAGATTGGTATCTTTGGTACCAGGAAAACCTATGAAATTCTGTCTCCTTCTTCTTCTTTCCTCTTTTTGTGTTTTGCATGGAGAGGATTTGAAGACATCAATGTAGAATCAAATATCCTTGCCAGATGTGCGGTCCTCAGACATGAGTGGTGTTCCATTAAAATCCCTGTAGGGGGCGCGGTGGGGCTTCATTTATTGAGCTGTTTGGTAGATGAGGCATGCATGGCCAAACACGCTGTATTTCTCCAGTGATATCCAGGTGCCTCAGTCAGCATGCCTCTTACCGTCACACAGATCCCAGGAGGCTTTTTCTGGGAAAAGAGGACTCAAGTCCCCTTTCCCCCTCTTTCCTCTGCTTCATCGCATCCTCATTATTGACTGTTGTTGTCCTCCTGAAATAAACACAGTGAAGATGTGAAATTTATTCTGCAGCATATACTACAATAAGACTGACCACAAAATGGTATCAACCTGGGTCTCCACAAATTCTGAATGCTCTGTGATGGTCAATATAAAGAACACTTGCAAAGATGGAAACCTTCAGCAATGTTTATGTTACAGCTATGCTACATCCCACAATACTCCAGCCAATCACAGCCCTGCTGCCGATACCACAGTAATCCACTGGACTGAGCAGGGTGGCTGGCTTCTCAAGGAAGCACTGAGTCGGGTTTATCTCCACCTTCCCCCTCTGAACCCTGAGACTGCCCACAGACAGAGAAGACTGAGTACTGATATGAATCCTCATGTCGACATAGACAGCATCACAGCTAAATGATAGACCTTCACTCAAATGAGTCATCCTGTTCAAGTCACAGCATGTGTTTTGACAGCCACTAAATAAAGTGCATTGAAATCTACTTTATTTGCGCCTCTGTCATTCTGCTCCATTGAGCAGAATTAGTTCATTAGCTTATTCTACCATGTAATGAGTGATGCTTACCATGAGTCATGATTCTGTGTGCCTGCATGTGCTCTTGTCCCTGTGTGTCTTTGCGTGTGTGACATTAAAGCAAAGCCACAGTTAGCCTTCTCAGGCTAATTATAGCCCAGTGTGCTTGGCCCAGATTATTGGACGTGTGTGAAGTCAGAAGGTAAACCATACTAGTACTGCCCTCTCTTTTTCTTGGCTTTGGCCTCTCACCCCTGCAGCAGAAAGTTTACAAAGACTGTGACGTTAATTGCCTGACCTGACACAGCAGTTAGCCAATGAAATGGAATGCTGAAGCAAACGAAAACAAAACCATCCAGCAACACATACATACATTCCTGAGTGCGCACTCACACGCACACATAGAAACAATGTATGTGTGTTAGTTTAGTTACCTAGCAAAGGTCCAGTAAGGTATCTGACATCTCCACAATCATCATTCCAGGACTGTAGTTCTGGTAAGGCAACCTATTCCTCTCAGGACTCCTCAGTCCTTTGCTCATGTCTTGACACACTTTGCTGACGAAGCTCTCACTGTTATTTAATTCACTTCAATCGTGTGCCCATGTCTGGGGAATTCAGTGCTGACAAGGCATCCTTTGATTCCAACCCTGTTCAGTAATATGGGGTAAGGGAAAGGTACAAAAGATCAGTTCAAATGCACAATCACAAAATGTAATCAGTTATCACTTCGCTTGAGTCTCATTATATAGATAGGGACTATGCTAAACTTTTCAAATATCCAGCTGATAAAAAACCTAATCCATTAATCAAAGCATGACAGCATTCATGTTTTCACAACTTGAGTTCTCACTGTACTTAATGAAGCTAAGACTAACAAGGTAGAAAAGAAAGCATCACCAGCAATTAGTAGTTTAACAAGTTATCGCATTACTGCTTTTGTTTCACACAATGCAAGTGTCACAAAAGTGAATAAATACATTTTTAATTTTTTTCGTATAGTTTTATACGATGACATGGTTTTCACTTGCTCAGTGGACCAGGTGACACAGTATTTATCATAAAGAAAATGCCTCTCCACCAAAATTAAACATGTCCAAAAAAAATATACATTTCTCAAGGGATAAAGAAGAGTTAATGAGATACTCACTGATGCACTAAGGATCTCACTCCACCTGTTTCTTCTGTAATGTGAAGAGTATTTAATGCTGTTTCATAGGTTTTTCAAGTACTAAGCTACCAATCCATCTCATTTCAACTCTGCATGCCCTGGTAAAAGAGAAAAGTTAGTCCAAAACAAACAAGTGAAGTGATAAAGACATGCATTATCGAGTCTCAAACATCTATGATTTGCAACAAGGAAGTAATCCATAATTTAAATTTGATAAGCAGGTTGCCATGTGTGGTCTCCAATCTTAAAATCAATCCATGCTTCCAAATTAAAAGTTTATGACATAATATTATTACTTACTAATGACTGAAACTCAGAAAATAACTTACCTCTCTCTCCTTAGTTCACCAAAATGAGGTGAACTTCTTCCCAAGGCCAGACAGAGCTGCGGGAATGATAAAGAGGCAAATACTGTATGAGGAAACACCACCCAGACTCTTCAAGTTCACTGTTCAAGAAATTCCCATAGCTAAATTTTGACTGAATTGATGGACATGACTTTTTAAACAAAAACATTTATAATTATATTAAATATTTATAATTCATGACTGTACCATCTCCAAGTTTTCCCGCCTGCTCTGCTGCCCCTCCTTGTAGGATTTTAGTGAGAACATTGTCCCCTTCAGCTGGTGCCTGCCCCGCTGCAGCACTGCCTATACCTCCAGGTTTGCTACCAATCCCAACAGGGGCAGCTTTGGAGCCTTCAAACAACATAACCATCACATGTGCTGTCATTTGCCTGTGGTCGTTGTGTGGTTAATGGTAGTTGAAGTACTGAGACTTACCAATACCCGTTAAAGGTGGTGTAGCTATTTTGGTAGGCTGAGGTGCTGTTGGGACTCCTGTTGTGGGCTTCATTCCTGTGGCTGCTGTTGTTGCTGCAGGTGTTGCATCTGATTTAGCCTGTCGTACATCAGACAGAGACAAAACAAAGTTCAGGCAAAGTTTAATTTTGTTACTTATATTATAATATATATTATTTTAGACTTTATTTTAAATGTGTTTCAATTTAACATAATATCTAGTATAGCTGGTCAACAAACATCATATAGTATCCTTTTTTCACATTTTCTATCCTGTTTCTGTCTGTGTACTTTACATAACTCTCACTGTCCACTAGAAGTGTTTTTTTTTTTTTGAGTGAGTCAGATTGTTCTCACATTTCAAACCAAAAGTATCAAACAACCACTGCTTCTTTTTGGCAATACTTTGATAAGCATATCACAAAATGTATAATTTTAAAATAGTACATCTTTCAAACATAAAAATATTTATTGTAGGTCAGGTACAACCAGGCTTAGGCCTACTCACAGCTGTAATGGCTGGTTGTACTGCTGCAGACCCTACTCCTGTCTGACGTCCCTGTGGTGGAGCTTGGCCAGATTTTGGCTGCTGCTGTGCAGGTCCAGCTCCTGTGGTCGTTGTTGTTGGCTGGCTGCTCTGAGGGATCTGGCTTTGTTGCATTGGTTGCTGCTGCTGCTGCTGCTGCTGCTGCTGCTGCTGCTGCTGCTGCTGCTGCTGCTGCTGCTGCGCACTCTGGTGGTGCTGCTGTTGGGCCTGCTGGGTACTATCAAGTGGTTCAGAGCCTGGATGTCTCCCAGATGGGCCTTGAGCACCTGACCGCTGCTGCCCAGCATGGCTCTGAGGGGGCTGCTGCTGCTGCTGCTGAGTTTTTGACCCTGCTGCAGAGGGTTCCTGCCTTCTAGAGGCTGTACGATCTCCTTGGGCTCTCTGGCTCCGTCCTCCAGTGCCATGGTGATGACTAGAGGCTGAGTCTCGAGAGAAATCGCCTGAGTTCCGAGGGCTTGCCTGGGAGGAACGGGAGTCTGGACCACTTCTTCTTTGTGTAGATGAGGAGCCTCTGCCATCAGAACGGGCAGGTTGGTCTTTGGGGTGTGTCCTCGAAGAACGGGATGACCTTGGATCCTCAGAGGAATGGCGAGAAGAGCTGTGTCTGCCAGAACTGCTGCCATGATGACGGTGGTCCCGGGATGATGTTGAGGAGGAGTGGCGTTGTTGGTTGTACTCATCCTGGGGACAATATTCCTCTGGAGGTTCATCATAATCATGGTAGGTGTGTTTACTACGCCGACCAGTGGATGAGTGACTTCCACTTCCATGGTGTCTTGAGCGATCAGAACGGGCCTCCCGTGGCTTCTCAAACCAATCAGTCTCCTCTTGCCCCAAATGATAGGCTTTTCAAAATCAAAACAAACATTATCAGTCAATTGTTTTATGTGATGAGAGGAGTAGCATTCAGATTGATGCCATGCACAGTAACTGGGAAAACATGCTCCACATCCCAGAGCCATGCACATTTTTGAGAAATCCAACAGAACAGAGCAACTTATAAAAACAGACATCACCCCACACTAAAAAATGACACGTGCAAAACACAAATATAAAACAGGCATTTTGGCTTAATTTATCACACAGAACAGTCCATAAAAATACAAGACATGCAAAGAAAAGATGTGCTCCTCCAAATCCACAAATGGCATGCAGTCCCTTTTCCAATGAGGTGGAAGGAACGGATGTCAGGCAACACAAATTATTCAGCACCAGTTACCTTCACTGTCAGAAACAGCACAGTGCATGTCATCTACGAGATAAGGGTCATCAGGTTTATAGACATGACTCCTGGGCAGGTCTTTCTTGTGATGGTCTTGTACATCTGGCAATGAATGGCTGGAGCCATACTGGTTCCTCACATCATGGGCATCTGGTATGCCAGAGCCTCTTCCCATGCCTACAGGCTTTCCGACAGGACTGAGTGGGCTCTCCTCTTCTGAATTCTGACTGCGCATTGGGGGCCTTCCACTACGGCTGCTTCTCTGAGATCGCTCCATGGCATCCCTCTCGTAGGATTTACTTCGGTGGCCTGTTGCATCTCTGGAGGAAATCTTGTCCATGCCATATCCAGTTGACCTGGACCTGCCAGAGCTGTACATGCGATCCTCCTCCTCAAGACCCTCACGGCTGGTGCCATAATATTTCTGTTGGTCATATGCATTCTTCTTCATCCCGTAGGTGACATCATCCTGAAGCTTCTTGGATCTCGACACAACTGTACAGCTGCCTCCTGTTGATGTTGTCATTGTGTAAGAGGCAAGGTCAGACTCCACATCCCGAGCTTCCTCAATAGGGGAGAATTTGGAAATCTTTTGCTCCATTCCCTGCTTTCTGTGCTTACTTCGTTTAGAGGAGACTACTGCTGGGGCAAGGTTCTTGGATGTGAGTTTGTGGCTACTGGAGCTGCTCCGTGAGGTGTGTTTATAATCATCATAGTAATACGAAGAACCACTACCTACTGTGGTGCTGGTGCGACTGTCCACTGTACTCTGGTACCCTGCACCTGTAGGTCTGCCATAAGCATCCACAGGCTCATCTTCAGGTCTTCCATAGGCACTACCACGTGTAGGGCCATTCTCACTGCGATAACGCCCTCCTAAAGAATGGCCTAGACCATCATTGGGTTGGCTGGTGTTGTCTTTTGTCAACTCACTGATGTCATCAATCATGACATAGTTCCGAGGAATATTCTGCTCCAGATTAGAGGTGTAGAGTCCATCTGAAGTGTAAGCAGAGGTGGGGCTCTCCACTGTGTGAGTCAGGCCAGGCTCAGGGGGGCGATATTGTCCATATGCATTGCTGTAGACTGAGCCAAAGTTGGTATCTGGAGCCGATGTGGCCACTGACACTGCTGGGTTGCTGATAACCTCATAGTTGGTGGGGAGTTTTTGCTCAAGGTCAGCCAAGGATGTTTGCCGTGGTCTCTGATGGACTGTAAGGATCTCTGCCTGGGGCTGGTAGGAGAGACCAGGTTGGTAGGAGCTGTGGCTGGGATAAGGAAGGCTCTGGCCTGGCATAGGCTGACCAGGTGGTTGGAAACCCTGGTGACCATGCTGCTGCATGCCAAGGTCTGTCTGATAGGAAGACTGGGCATACATGCGGGAAGAATATGTCCCCTGGTTCTGGTAGGCAGGGCCTGGTGGGGGATGGGGCTGGAATGTTCCTGGCTGAGGGGCTGAGGATGAAGGGTACTGAGGGGGTTGGAAACCTATCTGTTGGTAAGCAGAGCCTGGCTGTTGTGTTGATGGTTGACTTTGAGGGTATGGATAAGTCATATAGGATGAGGTTGAGGGATACTGAGAAGTTGCATTGAGGTCATTAGTAAACTGACTCAACGGTGCAGTGCTGGGTCTTGTTAGCAGACCATTAGCATCAAATGTTCCTGTTGCAGCTGCCATTCTGAGGTTATTGAGCTCACTGTCTGACATGTAGTCCCGAGCATCACCCATACATCTCAGGTAAGCCAGCTCTCTTCTTTCCCTCTCCTTAACCATAGTCTCTTTACGTTGGGTGATGCCTAGTTCCAGGTAACGTAACTTGGCGTCAATCTCTTTCTCTTCTTCTTCCAGTTCAGCCTGCTGCTTACGGAGCTTCGATGACTCTTGTTCCACTGCTTTCAGTTCACTTAGCAGGCCAGCCTTGGTGACTCCCTGTGCAGGTCTGGGTAGGACCCTCTGCGACATGCCAGGAGAGCTGTACATTTGTGCTGGAGTAACAATTGGAAGCGGAGTCTCTTCTGGAGGGGGGCTGGGGAGGGTCCTCTTTACTTTCCTCATCAGAGAGTTCTGCTGCTGCTGCAGGGAGGCCATCTGCTAGAAGAAGCAAAGACACATCAGCAAACACTGAGCTATAAACAGAACGTGTTTATGTAAATTAGACTCATTACTGTACACTGGGTACTCACAGAGGGTCTGCACATTTCTTCATCCCTAGACCTAAGTAAAGTGCTATATAGCCCGACATGTTGTCAGACTCGTTGATATTAATAAACCTAAGTATTGAGGGAGCGTTGACTTGATCAACTGTTCAATGAACATATTATGATTTAATTATATTGATTAAAATATTACATAACTAGAGCCAGAGACACTGTAATGTTTTTCGTTTTACGCCTGATTAACGATTTTAAGTAAAGTGTTTAGTAGTGGCAGTCAGCGTAGACACCACAAAGCACATCTATTACATACATAAGTAATATTGGAAAGTGGTTCCACTTATGAGTACAATGTAGACATGTTACTTGTTATACTAATGAATTAACATAACATTGTTGCTGCAATGAATAAATGTTCAGTATTCTTCTATCAATAACAATAAGTATGTTTGACTAAGCAGAATTGTTGCCTTCCCAATTCCCAAATCTAATTTGCAAAATTTGCATTAATATTCATTAATGCAAGAAAAATTAATAAAATTCTGAACAAATAAATCTGTGTTTGACTAGCTAAGTCAGTGTAAACAGAGTCATTAAATGCCCAAACATTTTTTTAATTCTCAAGGAGACAAGTAATGAAACAATTGTGGATTTGGATTTCATTCAAATGTGTTTTCAGAAAAATGATTTACCCTTAATTCCTTTGATCAAATATCCATATCATCTAGTTTTTTCACATTGCTCAGTGTATGATATGCAGGCAAGAATAGTCAAACACTGCAAATAGAAACAAACCTTATAATTAAATCTATGCTATTCTAAGTCTAATACTTACAAAATACTTGTGTTGAGTAGATCCATGGTGATTTTTTTGTAAATATCCACAGAAAAAAACATTTATGAAACACTAACACAAATGATTAGCCATACAAATGTGTAAAACTCCTGGAATCTGCTTCTCAGACTAATTTTGGTCTAACTGCAGAGCAATGTTAATTTACTTTGACCAGCTGCTAACAATCAGAAAGACAGCAAAGCACCACCACATTGTATGTCCCTTTGGCAACTCTTAAGGGTTTGCCAGATATAGAAGACATGACAGAAAAAGAGTGTGAGAGAGAAACAGTGAGAGCAAGAGAGAGAGAAAAAGAGAGAGAGGGAGGAAACAGCAGAAAGGGGGAAGAAAAGGGAGGAGAAAAAGGATGCAGAAAAGGATGATGGGAAAAGCTTTTTTGGCATGGCCAGCTGCTCTCATGAGAACATTCTGTCACCTTCTCGATGCCAGATCCTGTGTGATCAACTATGTCCACACAAATATACAACCTATTCATTTTAATTCAACATTTTTACTCTAATCCTTAATTAAAAGGCCCTTTATTTATGATTGGCTCTTCTTAATATGGAATAAACTAATTTACCACTGGTAATGAAACTTTAGTTGGAATACAAAAGATGTGACAAAATCCCATCCTGCATAACGACAGTGTGACTTCAATGACAAATAAATAAACAATGCTTTCATAATGTTGCAAAAAAAAACCCATTCAGTATATTGGGCCACACAAATAAATATGTATAGTAAACTTTGTATCAGTACATACTGTACATACAGTAAAAACCTATGTTGTATTTGATCAAAACGTGATCATATACTTCTTTTTTTTTGACAGCTATGACAGCTAGAAAGAGACAAGAATGGCAGAAGAAAGAGCAACAGAGAGGGAAGGACATGCAGAAAAGGATGCAGGCCAGAACTGAATCCTTGCCACTTTTGGCAAGGACTCAGCTTTACATACATGGCACACACTCACAAGTGAGCAAACGGGTTTCCCGGGTTCTTGCATTTCTAAAAATAGATATAACTTCTGGATGCTTTCTCTAAAATATATATTTTTTGATATTACATAGTATTTTTGGGGGGTAAGCCTTCATAAATTTAGATAACTGATTATGTTTAAAGAAAAATTGATAGTTCATACCTGACTGTTAGACACAGCTTGCTGATGATAGGGGGAGAATCTGTTCTTGGCAGGGTCATCTGATGTGGGGCTGAGAGGCTTGGGATCCGACATGGAGCGTTGAACACTTTTTATGGGTCTTGGCAGGGTCTGGTGGCGTTGGGGCGATTCAGCAGTAAAGGCCTTTTGCTGAGGTGTAACATGGGCCTTGTTAAGTTTCTCCTGGGAGGCAAATGTTGTCTCCAGCATTCGATGTGGTGACAGTGGAGATACAGGGGAGTATAACACCTGGGGAGATTTTGGGGGCTGTCGGGATGGAGACTCATTTTGTTGCTGTTGATAACCAATTTCAAGGGGATCTGGTTTCCTCCTCTCAAACTTAGCTACTCCTTGGAGTCTAGGAGAGGTTGGGTCTGATGTGTTGGCACCTACTATATGCAGACTTGTGGAATATGGACTGATAGTTGTAGGGACACTCAGCTGAGGGGCGACAACACCCTGAGACTGAGACTCTGGTTCAGTCTGGCAGGCCAGACTCTCTCCTTTGTGGGTCCTTTCAGGAGCTGCAATGTAATGTAATAGGTCCACCTTTGAGGTTTCAGCCATGGTAATGTGGATTGCAGGGGAAATCCTGCCAAGCTGGTCGGACTCTGTTTGGCATGATGAATCATTTGTGGTCTGAATAGCTATGCTTGCAGAAGCCACTTTGGATGCCCCTTCAGATTTAGCCTCGCCACTAGATTCAGAGTGCTTTGATACACGTGATCGCCTGCGTCTTACTGGCTGCTGGTCCCATTCTCCCTGGTCCTCCTCATCAGTCTGCACACTGCAGTCTGCAATACGTCTTGTTCTTCTACGCCTGTTCATGAATCTGTCCTCTCCATCCTCATCATCTGTTTGTACACAGCTATCTGTAATCCTCTTCACAGAGTCATCCTCAGAGCCATCCCTCAGCCGAGGCATGGAATTCTGCTTTTTCATAATTTTGGGATCAGCCTGTTTGTCACTGCTTCTCAAAGACATTTCAGAGGCAGAACTATGAATAGGCCTAGCAGCCACAACAGCTTGGACAACTTGCCCATCCTGCCAAAATTGAACACTCTGTCCATCTTGTTGTATAACTCTACCACTCTGGTCACAGATAATGAAACCTTGAGGGGGCCCTCCTCCAACAACTACTCCTTGTATAGTACCCTGAGCAGATGTTGCTGCTGCTGCCGCTGCTGCTGATGCAGCGGCTGCCTCTGCTGCAGCAGCAGCGGCTGCTGCCTCCACTGCTGCTGTTTTTTGCCTTTTCTGCTCCTCCAACTGCTGTTGGAGCTGCTGCTGTAGAGACTGAATTTGTTCAAGCTGCATTCTCTGCTGAGCCAGTTGTTCTCTTTGCATAATGAGCTGTGTTTCCCGTTCTGCTTGTTGTTGCTGTAGGACTTGCTGTTTGATTGTATGCAGTTCTTGAATCTCACGCTGAACAAGTAGTTGTTCTTTTTCTCTGTGCCGCTGAAGCTCCATACGATCTCTTTCAAGCTCTTCATGTAGGCGCAGTTGCCTTAATTTCTCTAGTTCAACACGCTCTCGTTCTAGCTGTAGCATATGCTCTTGTTGTTGACTTAGTCTCTCATCTTCCTTACCTTTCTGGGCATCTAGAGGAGGAGAAAGTTTGGAACTCTGCCCTTGGGCGGTACCATGGGGTGTAACTTGTGGCTGGCCCTGTGGCAACACTAATGGTTGAGTTTGACTAATGGGCTGAACCTGCGGTTGGGTTTGAGTCAAAGACAAAGGTTCAGTTTGAGTAGGTAACTGCTGTGGCTTTATTTGAGCCTGCACTGACAGGACAGTTGGAGGTTGGCCTTGTGCTTGAGGGAGGGATATAGCACTCTGTGAGGTGAGTTGAGTATGGTCCGTCTGTTGATCTGCTGTGGTTTGCATACCAGATACTGGTACATTTTGTGCTCCTACGTGTGCTGTAGGTGGGCTTGGTTGAACATTTGCAGCTGTTTGTGCATTGACTGTTGTTAAAGGCTTTCCAAGGTACACAGGAGTTTCCTGG
This sequence comes from Datnioides undecimradiatus, assembly GCA_008933995.1. Taxonomy (NCBI): domain Eukaryota; kingdom Metazoa; phylum Chordata; class Actinopteri; order Lobotiformes; family Datnioididae; genus Datnioides; species Datnioides undecimradiatus. The sequence continues at coordinate 8,527,926 of WARS01000013.1, read as the reverse complement.
TGTAAGCTGCTTGCATCAGGCACACTTCCTGATGGTGTGGCTGATGAAGGATACTGGTTTGGAGGAGGATAGGAATATGGTCCCTGTGTGGACAGAGGCATTCTGGGAGTCACTTGAGGTAACCTGGTAAGGCTAGCCAATGGTACAGCAGTTACACCTGTAGGATATGGTCGGTAAATTCCTCTCGGCATGGGTCGCAGGACAGAAGCAGGCTGGGTGGTAATTGGCAAGGTAGAGGCTATGGGAGTGTTAATGGTGGAATATATCATGCCATCACCTCCCCTCATAGCAGCAGGGTACAAGGCGCGTATACTTGCTTGTCTAGCATTTATCAGGTTTGTTAGCGTTTGGCCATTTGCTGGTGGTCTTCCATCTGGACCATACAATAAGTTCGCCCTTATTGATGCTAAGCTTTGCTGGAGATTTAATCTAGCTAACGGTCCACCCCTTCCAGCCCCATATGGTACCAATTCAGGGTTATTTCCATACCTGCTTCCAAACTGGTCCACTGAATTAAGAGCTGCACACATGCGACTGATCTCCCTGGCAGTTGTTGCACTGTACTGAGCCAGATTTGAGTCCTGTGATCCTGTTAGGTCACGTGAACCATAGGCATAATCGGAATTGATATTTGACATGGAGCCATATCGGCGAAGGGGTAATGAAGGACCTGAAAAATCTCCTTGGTGACGCAAGTCTGTGTAAGATCCATATTGTGCTCCCATGCCAAGGTATCCACCATCATAAGTCTGATTCATGTTGCTAAGATCAACTGCCAGACCCCCCTGGACATTACCCTGATAGTGACCAGCATCAGTCATGGACGGAAGATTAGTATCAGACATTGAGGGCTGTATTCTTCCTGAGGGGACTACGGGTGGTTGATATGGTTTATGCTCTTCTGTCACTCCTTGTGTAGCCTGAGGCTGATGTTGCTGTTGTTGGCTGATGCTGTAGTGTGGTGGTTGGGGCAGGTTACCTGCTTGAGAGGTTTCAGTGGTGGGAATATTATCTGAGGATACTGTTGTAGGCTTTTGAGTGAATGACCCTGAACAGGAACCAGCAAAGGGCAATTTGTAAACAACATCACAGCAAGCCACCTGGTTTTCTGGTTTGATCTGCCCAGTAAGATCCAAGACCTGGGGAGGGGGAGGAGGTTCCTCTCGCTTCACCAGTTGAGTCACTGTACCGCTTTGTGATGTGTTACTCTCATCAAGTTGCACCATCATAACATGGGGCTTTCCCGTAGACAAGTTCATTACCGTTGGCTTGTTTTTTAGCTCTAAGGCAATGCCACCATACATCTCATGGGGAGCACTAGAAGCAGGAGCCCCAGACACTGATGGTGGAGCAAGGGGGGATACTCTGGGAATGGCACTTGCAGTCACTGCAGCCTGGGCACTGGTTGTCTGGCTCACGACAAGGTCTTTTTTCATTAGAAGTGGCTGGACCTGATTGGCTAAATTGTAACGAGCAAAAGAGGATTGCTGTTGGTGCTGCTGGAGCTGCTGCTCAAGAAGCTGTTGCTGCTGCAAGAGCTTCTGCTGCTGTAATTGCAGCTGTTGCTGTTGTATGCCCAGATTCTCCAGGCAAGCATCAATTTTGGGAATAGATGGGTCGGTAATGGTTGGCTTGCTTTGGGTTAAACAAACAGCTGATCCAACACCCTGCCCTAAATCCACACGGTTTTGCAAAGGATCTCCATAGACAACTGGTTGTTTGGGTTGGGACATGAACATAGAACCTGCAACTGTGATGCTAACTGTGGTTGGTGTTGATAAAGATATGTGTGGTTGCTCTTGTGCATTCAGGTTCATAATAAGGGGTTGCACTGCTGTGTGTCTACCAGATGGTTGTTCTGCTCCTATAGAATACCTTCTTGTGTCAGAAGCAAGGGATGTTAGGTCCATCCCCTGGTCTGTCATTATAATAGGAGCTGGCCTCATTGGGGCTCTCAGATCTACAACATTAGTGCTTGACTGTGTTTGACCCTGTCCTACAATCATTGAAGAGCCTGTGATATTTGAGATTTTAGATAGTGATATATTTTCCATAGATCCACGACTATGAACAGTTGTGGTCACGGTGCTAATGCCAACGTTTACTTTTTCAACATTTTGAACCACCTGTGAAGAATGTTTAGGAGACTGCTGTGATGGATGCATTTGTGGTGCTGCTGACGAACTTGTTGAAGGGGGCTGGGAGCTATATAAGGTTTTACAACTGGCCTGTGTGGGTGATGACAATGGAGAAGTGGAAGAATTTACAGTTAGTGGCTTGGCAGGACTTGTTGTATCAGAGGCTAGGGTTATCACCATCACTGGGGAATCTTGAGAGGACTGTTGTCGTGCAAGGCGTGGTGAAATTGCTCTTTGAGATGCCTGAGCTCCATGAGATGCTGCAGCTGATGTAGGACCACCAGGCAAAGATGGCAGCTGCCTGCCACTACCACCAGTTGCTCTCATAGATGTATGAGTTGGGCTTTGTGCTGGAGAAGTGGTCGGGGAGACTGGGGGGCTGGGGCCTTTGAAAAGGGAGAAGACTTTGGATGTTAGGGAAGATGTTCCAGGGTCAGGTGATGCCTGTGTTGGCCTGTGGGAGCCTGTTCTGTTGCTGGCAGGTCCTGTACTACCTGCTTGTCGACTTGTAACAGTCTGACTGACCTGAGCTTTGGTTGTGGCAACTCCAACAACACCTTCAATTTTGGCACTCTGTGTCATCATCCTATTTTGTGTTTCTTTTGATAGATGCTGTGCTGCATGAATTCCTGGAATTCTTGGATCACTCCCTGTTGTAGAGAAGGACATAGGTGCAGTAACCTGTGTTGGGCTTGAGCCAGGGGTTAGGGAAGTTCCTGCTTCAAGATGATGTTTACTGTCAGGCTGAGAGGCAAATTTCTGTTGATTAACTGTTTGCCCTTGCTTCTGCATAAGCTGTGCTTTCTTCATCATCTCCTCATAGACCTCCTCTGCACTTTTTAGTGTTTTATCAGATGGTGACATTGCTGATGTCTTTTCTGTGGGGGAGTAGAGTGATGTGAAGGTTGGAAGGTTATATTCATTTCCTGATTTATAAAGCTTTCCACCAATCATCTCAAAGCCCTCTGCCTCTGAGTCCATAGATGGTGAGTATTCAGAACATGATGATCTGTGAAGCTCCTCCATTTCTGCTGCCTGTCTCAGCTCTTCTGTTGGTGATGCATCCTCAATAGGAGAGAGATTACTGGGGGGAGTTTTGGATCTTTCCCTGCGTCTCTGTGCCCGAAGCTCCTCTTTATCCCTCTTTGTTTTGCGAGCCGTACTTCGGATCCTCTGTTGTTCCAAATCTCTCATCTGCTCTTGTTCTCTGAGAAGTTCTTCCTCTTCTCTGAGTTCATCCTCCTCAGATGAGTCCTCAATAGTGGGCAACAGAGGCCCATGAGACCGATGACGAGCTTTCCTCTGCTGCTTTGCTTCCTCTAGTCTTGCCCTACGACTAGGGCTGCTGTCACTGTCATCTTCCATGGATGATACAGATGTAGGGGATGTTCCAGAGGTGTAGCTGGGAGTGGTTGCAGGCAGTGTGGATGAATATTCTCCCTTGGACCTCTCCTCAGGTGAACCAGTCAAACTCTCCATCTCTAGTTCAGGTTCTCGTAGGTCATGCTCAGTACTGAGCTCCATGTCACGGTTATAGCTGTTGGTGTTATTCAGCTCAATGGTCTTAAATCGCCGAAGTCCTCCAGCCATTACAACATCTTCCTCCTCATCTGCCTTATAAGCACCTTCAGATACCTTGGTGTCATCCTCAAAACTATTAGAATGGTGAGAGAGTCGCCGTCTCTCTTTGTTTGAATCCCCACTGGTTTTATGGCCCCTTTTAGTCTTCTGGTTTCCATGTTCTTCCAACTCCTCCTCATCAGCACTCATCTCCATAATTTGTCTCCTCATGAATTCCTCATCTGTTAAATCTTTGTGTGATTTCTTCTGTCTTATTGGCAATGGTGAGAGACCACTTTCACTGCTGTCTTCCACATAATCATGGCGAAGCTTGCAACTGAGATCGTCCTCTGATTCATCCCTTGCAGCATCATCATCAGGACTGTAGTCCCGGTCCTGTCCTACAGACAGTGAATGTGGCCTGTGCTTCTGATCTGAGGCAGTCTTTGACTCTAGGAGGGGTTTCATGGAGCTCTCTAGCTTGGTGATTTCTGAGGGGATGGAAGCACTTCTTTCACTGAGCTTAATTCCCTCCTCCCGGATCTGGCCTGTAATCTCCCCATGAGAGCTGGAGATCCCATCTGAGGAGTATCCAGTGTCGCTTAAACTCTGCGTACTTGATTTGTTGTAATCCTTAAAAAGAGAGAGAAAGAGAAGAAGAGAGGTCAGAAGCAAAAAAAAAGCAGCAATTTTTTTCATAAAGTAACTCATGGCAACTTCTATTACAAGCCTCAGTGCACACCTCTAACCCACTATTTCATCAAACTCATCAGCAATGACATTTTCATGAGCATTTTTAGATAATAGGGAGTAAAATGAATGCACTGGACCTAAGGCAGTTGAAACACTCTAATACTAAGATATTTGAGAACAAATACATTGGAAAGAGCAAACCCTTAATCAAACAACCAAATAAAGTACTACTTTAGGCTAAAATCAACCCAAATATTTACTATACATTAAGTTTTTTGAAAATTAGAAATTTTGGAAATCAAATTTGTCTTTGCATAGAGGAAGCACCCTGTAGTCTGAAAAAAAGCACCAACTTATTCTCAATAAGTTTTATTCTTTAAATATATAACAAGCACAACAGGATCCTGTCCGAATCTTGATCCATGATAACAACTTCATTCTGCCTTGTTTCTGACTATCATCATATTTTGCAATTAAAATCTACTGATTTGGGTTGAGTTTGCCTTTAAAAGCTATGTACACAGAGATGGATAAATACACCAACACATAGAGTGAGAATAACAGACAGTTAAACATACAAACATCTACAGACAAATGTCATTAGGTTACATGCTTGATTGCCATTTTTGATGCATTCTCCATTGCATTCTTCGAACCGTTGAAGAATAATGAACATGCTTAGAATGCTTAAAATATCATCACAAAGTCTCACATTGAACAACAAGCTTGTGTTTGAAACAAATAAAATAAGAGTATACAAAACTAGGTGCAGAAATGGGGGACCAAGCTGAAGGTGAGGAATGTCCATTGAGATTATGATGATGATGATACTGATGATAATGATGATGATGGAATGAAAAGTGTATTATCGAGATGGGGAATTACATTTATATGGGAATTATTTCAGTAACACATGCATAATAACTACTGTGTTATCAGTGGTAATAGTATAAATTGATTATTGATTATTATTACTAAGGAATTTATGTCAGCAATAAAAAATAGAGAACAAATGTGTTGACTACAAAATTATAACTATATAATATAAAAGAAGAAACAAGAAGGAACAGCTAAAGAATGCAATAGATATAACTATATGGTAATGGTGACAACCATGATGTGGAATGAATGATTAAATAATTTCATGTCAATGACAATGGTGATTTGATGATGATGTCAACAATGATGATGTCAACAATGATGAGAAATGGTTACAATTCTTCAAATGAAGAAAAAAATCATAATGGTGAATCAAGAATAACAGGTGAAGGCGAAGAAGTTGCAGGTAGCTCACTTCATGGTGTCTTGACTTCTGCGCATCTTCAGCTATCTTCATGTCTTTTGGTGAAGTGATAGTCTCTGACATTGCCTTCTTTGGTGAGGTCTTGATGTCTTCTTTTTGAGATTTAGATGTGACTTTATTCTTCTCCTGGCTCTGCGGCTGTTTGCGGGCCTGGTTGTTACCTGTGGGTTTAGACTGAGTAGGGGCTGTTTTTGACTGGCTGGGAAAGGCCTTGGCATGGTTAGGTGCGGCTTTACCAGGGGTGGATGATGCCTTAGGACCAGAAGGATGAGAAGAGCCCTTTGTCTGAGCAGAGGGCTGTGCAGATCCCTTTGTCTGAGTTGGCCCTTTAGCCTGGCTTGGGCCCTTTATTTGGTTAGCAGACTGAACAGGGACCTTACTTTGAGCATGTGGTTGATTAGGACCTTTAACCTGAGGTCCCTTACTCTGACCTGAGGGTTGTGTTGGACCCTTTGTTTGGGAAGGTGGCTGGGTTGAACTCTTAGGTTGGGCAGAGCCCTTGGTTTGAGGGGAAGCTTGGCTCGGCCCCTTCGTATGAGGGGCAGGCCCAGCCTGTTTCACAGGAGATACAGGGCCACTTACTTGAGGACCCGTTGGTTTCTGCTGTTGTTGAGGACCTGTGGGTCTAGGCCCTGAAAGTTGATTGGGCCCTTTCTGCTGAGGTGGTTGTTGATTGGCTGTAGTGGGTAGCCGGGGGGATGCCATGGGCTGTGCAACAGGAGCTGGAATATCTCCCAAGCTTCCTGACAGAGCCCTCTGCGTCTGGCAATTCAAGCACAGCCATTCTTTCTTCTGAAAAACAAGCACAAAGAGAATAGCAGTCAACAGAGTTGATAATAAAAAATAAGCCAGAAGGACATCGTGTCTTGTGTGAAAGTGTTGTTCATGTGCACTGATCAGCACCAAAAAATACTACTTTTACTGTCACGTGGTTGCAACTCTGGTACCAACAGCATGAGCACAAAAGGGGAAACACTCTCAACGGGCCACATTCTCAATAATTATACAAGGTACGTGATTTATTACACATTGGTGTTAATTTCAATACTGTTAGTGTTTTCATACATTATTTATTATCATTATTAATGATTGATAGGTAGAGAAGTATAAATGGTTCCTATAGTTGAATAAATTTAATCAGAAAGTTGCTTTATAACGGTCATGGAGTACCAAGGACTCAGTATAGCAAGTCTAACAACTGAATATTTGAGAGTCTGTCCAAACAAGGCCTTTCATCTCTCCGTGAAGACTTAATCATTTGACAACATTAAGCACTCTCAAACAGTGTACACAGAGGAAGAGTGCTATGTGAATACAAATTAACACATCTGTTATTAGATTGGTGGGGTGCGACTGTCATTAGGCTTTTTATGGAGCCTACAGAAAACCTTGTATCAACAACAGAAGGATTCACCCTTTACAGTCATCCTAACTGAGCCTTATGTTTGGAAGTAGTTATTGATTCTAACACTGCTAAAAATCAAGAACAAAATCCATCAAAGACACGGTATTAGCATTAACAGATTCAATGTCACGTTAATGTGGCAGATCAATGAAAGTGCTCAATGAAAAGAAATGGTTATATTACAGGTTATGAAAGCTGAAAAGAGAGGTGGCAGCACCATGTTTGTAACACAACCCTCCATTTCTATGATAATCATCTGTGCCTGAGGCCTGAAGAGAGACTGTTCTTTTGTCAAAAACTCATACAACAAAACAAATAACCTCATAAACATGTCTATTGCTGATTACCATCTGCCCAATAAATAATTTCTTTTATTGGCATCATACTTCAAAAGCATAAATGCAGAAGATGGAATTCAACATGCCCAGAAAACAGCTAATAAATAAAAACAATGCAGGTGTTCAGTGACTGTATCAGAGGACATCTTTTCTGCAGTCCAGACAGTCCGGATGCCAGAGAAGGTTGCAAATAAATGATTTACTTTTTTCAAATGCCCTTACGTTTTCGTCATGTTACAACTCCTAAATACATACTGTACTGGTGAAGGTTAATTGAGTTCTGTCACCTCTGTCACATGTCTGTGGTGGGTAATGGTGGGTAAAGAAGATGTATCTGCCTCAATTATAGAAATAATTAAGTAAAACCTACAATATGAGCTAGACAAAGAGAGACAGTTGGAGTATGACAATCATTCAGACAGCAAGGAACATCCCAAAAGGACAATAAGGATTTTTATCTACATGGAGACCAGTGTCTGACAGTCTCCAGTAATGAGGTCTGGTCGTAGGACAGTCTTTCGTCTTTCACTTCATACTAAACCGGTGTCAAGAAATTGATCAGGCTCTGTATAAGTGAAAGATGGATTATTTATTCTTTAAAGAGCCTCATTATGTCCTCTGGACTCTTTAAAGAAACTCACAAGCCACAATGAAGGGTGGATACAGACCACCACGGGCTACTTCTATTATTTGTCCAGTCAGACTGAAATGTGACAGCAAACAAATCTACAAACAATGGTTCACCATTTGCTGAAGTGAATGTGAAGAGCAACAAACCACAATGAGGATTTAATAGCAGAGGAAGGGAAAGGATAAGGAGGAGGAGAAAGATGTAAAAACAGAAGGAAGCTGGCTGACTATGATCGTGGTGATAAGTGGAGGAGAGAGGATGATGCTAAAGGTGACAACAGCAAAAGATGTAATCTTTACTATGCGTGACGCAGTAAATGAATATTTGTGATCTTTGGACATCACTGGAGACCATTTCGTCAATATTTTTCTTAATTAATTGATTGGTTGATGAACGCCAGCAGATGGTAACAAATGTCCATCACAAGTTCCAAAAGTCTAAGGTGATGTCATCAAAAAATTTTGTTTTATCAAGCCAATTTTACATAATCTAAAGATATAAAAGCATTTATTCTTATTTGACAAGGTGAATGCTGATTGACTAATTAAGTAATCAATTAATTCCTGATTGTTATATAACTATCATGGCCCTTTGAAGTTGTTACAGTTGTTAGCAAACAACAGACACAGAGCAACACTAACATCCATTAGAGTAGTATTTTTGGTCAAGTCCAATATCAACTGGACTTTAATTTTGCAGCATGTGGCACATTTCCAGTACCTCCTTGGCCTAACGTGGCATATAGTACAAAACATGTGAACACATCAGCTCCACACAGGTTTTAGGCTCATTATGTTCGATGCCAGTGTGTTTTAGACAACCCTTACTGGAGGCGAGATGACAAAGTGGGGAATAACTTTTGAGGGGGGACAGTCGTGTGTGTGTGAGGGGAGGAGGAGGACTGCAACCATAAAGCAGTTGGTGGCCACCTTTGAGAAGAAAGATCACAACAAGGGGGACCAGGATCCTCACAAGGCTCATGCTGTGGATTGTGGGCCACTTCGAGCATCAGAGGCAACCAACTCTTTCTACTGCTGTTTGACTTTGTGGGTTTAGTTGGAGGGGCTTAGTGGAGTAAAAGGTGGAGTAAAAGGTTTGTGCATGTGCTGATCAATCAAGAAATTGCACCAGCAGCAATTTACTAGATGATCAATTCATGGACTAACTAGTAAATTGTTGCTGGTGCAGTCACCTGTCTAACTTTGTGGTGCAGGATAGTTGGGCATACAGCTGTCAACTGTGGTGAGGGAGTAGTGAACCTCTGTGGATTAATATGGAATTGTAGGTTGATTAAGTTTTGGTACTTGTGTACTTCAGCTGTTCTTCGGTTGATAACAGCTCAATTAGCGCCCTTATGCAACATGAGTGTTAAATTATGCAACTCCCTCATTTAGAAATGATGCCATTTGAATCATGACTACTGTGAAGATATGCAGCCCAGTAAGGATCATGCTGGAAAAGTGTGGGCAGCTACAACATTTTTCAGCATAAAAGGAGATAAAATAAGAGCGTGACAAACACTTGGCCATTTTAAAAACGCAGTGACTATGAAAACTGTGGATTACTACTTTAAATGTATGAAATACATTAAAGTAAATGTACTACAACATAGTATAAAGTGTCTACATTCGAAATCAATGTGTAAGTTGCTATTTTTACTGATGCTATTTTTCAGTTCATGATGAAACCTTTTCTTAGCGTGCCCAAATCCTTCAGGAATCTGTTGTCTTAACTGAGACCACGAAGCGTGGATGGAGCAATTGGCATGCCAAACAGACAGACTTGCTTTGTTTTCATCTCTCTCAAGTGCTCTACTGAGAAGCTATATATAAACAGGTGCAGTACTCTCAGTGCTAGCCATCTGTGCTGGTTCTTTCACATGTAAAAAAAAAAAAATAAATGCTGCGTAGAAATGTCAGCGTCTGTGTGTTTGTGGACAGCTAATGCACACTGGGACCAACAGAAAACCAGTGAAGCTATGCGACAGTATAGATACAGAAGACAGCCTATGTGCGTTTGCTGTACGCACTCATACACGCACATGATCACATTATCATTCCGTCTAAAGGAACTCCCAGACTCTAAAGTCTCCACTCTCTTTCGACTTCCTAAAAAACACATCAAATCTGCTTTTAGTATACTTTTGTGTCTTCACAATGGCAAGAATTTAATTAGTTGTCTAAATTAGATACTAATGAACATTTATCTTCATGGAGAAGCTTTCTTCCTGCCATTTTGGCACTACCAAACTCCCCTCTTTGCTCCTGAATCAGCATAACATCACTGCGTGGGTGAAAGGGAGAGAGGAGCGAGGCCAAACCGGAGCTGTGAGTAGCAAATTATTCATGTAGAGTGCTTTAGCTTGTACAGCAGTGAGCGGTGTGGGCTGTGCTTCCCACCTCTACCCACACTGTGTGGAGAAAATCAGGTCCATATAAAAGACTGAGCCTCTGCACTTCTGAGACAGGCCCTTAATGCGCCCTGAAAACAGAGCAACCAATTCACTTTGGCAATCCCCTTCTGCTTTTTAACTGCCCGCTCAAGAACAGCACTTCAACAACTCAATACAAAGAAATTACACAAGAGCGAAAACTACAAAGGGACACATAATGAAATGTTTTCTTCAAGCAGAATTTAATTAGTTCTGAGAAACAGTTTTTGTTATTGTTAACACTTAAAAAACAGACTTAGCTCGATACTGTAACTCTGATGTTTTTTTATAATTCACTCTTACTTTTTCTGGTTTTGGGATACTTTTTTGTGTGTGTCAGGCTGCTGTATGTGAGTGTGGCCCAGTTGTGTAGAGGCAGCAGACTGAGTTTGTTGGTGAGATCATCTTGTTAGTGAACTGGTAACCTCATTAAATGGCAGGAGGTTAACTTGTCTGCTCAGTGGAGGCTGTACTTACCCTTGGCTCTGAACTGTAACTCAGATGAGGCTGACAAGACTACACACTGACTGTAATCTATCAATTACATTTGAAGCATTTAATCTCGGCTCCTATTCACTGCAACATGTAATGTCAACAACACAGCAGATTTTTAGCATCCAGTGGGAAGAAAATGTGACACTGGGTCTGAAAATGGCATACTTTAAACTGTTTCTGCTGTTTCCTGTGCGGTGATAGCACCAGTGTGTTTTGTTAGATCTGTCATTTTAATCTTTACGTACATTTCACATATCAACGTTGACATTAACTTTTGGGGGGGGGGTTTGTACACCACCTTCACAGAAATCAAGTTCACAAAGTGTTTCACAAAAAACGATTTAATTGTCTTTGACTTTGAACATTATTTTTGCATGATTAAGAGATTACTATGAAAATTTGTTCATTTTTTTGTGTCTCCTGGAATCTTAATTTGTTTCAGCCTCAGAGTTTTTGTTTTTCATGTTTTCTGTTTGCTTGTGCTTTCTGCATATCATTTGCAGCTGTAGTTGCATCTACATCCGTTGTGCAGCACATGTATAATCAGTGTAATGAAGATGTTAATGAGGATGCTCAAAACCTACAAATACAATATGTATTAGTAGTTTATGAGGTACTGTATTGTGAAACTCCTCCAACAACTGTCTGCTCTCACAGTCGTACACCTTATACCTAGAAAATTATCTTAAGAGCTTAGTGTCCACAGAGTTTGACTCATAAAGTAGTGCAGCCGAGGTTTACAGTAAGTGTTTGCTGTGTCTGACGCAATGGCCTGTATGAGTTCTGTTCAGGGTGAGGGGGGTTCGCCATTCAGTTGGCCCCAGACCACAAGTGGATTTGAGAGAGCAGTAAGTGAGTGAACCTGTATCTGCCACAAGAGACAAAGGTGGATAGTGTGAACAACGACAGTATAGTGATGCTCCATCCAGTCGGAGCCGGAAAAGCTGCCCTTTCAGTTTTAAAATAATGAGAGATTGAACACTGCAGGTGACCACGAGGAAAAGGTCGGAGAGATTGATCTCATTCTCATAGATTGATCCCACTCTCAGAGGGGCTTGCTGAGACATTACAGCCCTGATCACCCACACAATGTGCATGTGTGCGTGTGTGAATGCATCTGTCAACGTCTATGCAAGTGTCGGGTTGGGGATACGTTCACAAAATTAAGTAATGCAGCAAGAAAAGCATATTAATTATCCAGACTGCAAACCTCTAATGACGACCAAGGCTAAAAGCAGGTCTGTGAATGACAAATTGAAAGCGCTCAGATGGGTCTTGATTTGATCAAGGAATGTACCGTCCTGAGTTAAAATCCAACCATGTTTACTGTCTCTCTCAATTTGCAATGATCCAATAAAGGCAAAAAAAAAGAAGCTAAAATGTAATGGAGCAAGAAGACGAAGCACTCAAAAGTAGCAGATGAACTCTAGGCTATAAAAGGTGTTTTTCAAGTGGTAAACAAAATAACAACAATCAAGCGCAAAAAGTAGTCAACTTACTTCAGGCAAACTTGCACAGAAGGAAAAAGAAAATTGGAAACCTCTGCACAATGGCCCTCCAGAGTGAGTCTCAAAAGAGGTTTTCAAACTGACCTGGTTGTTTATTTTCAATAGTTTTCATACCTATCCACAAAGACAGGATATCATAAACATTGTCTAAAATGAATTCCATTATTTGAACAGTGATACACACACACTAAACACACTAATAAACAAACTTCAACCTATAATAACTTGAGAGAAGCAAAAGCAAGAGTTACAGATTAAAGATGCAGCAAATTTGCAATTCATTCGGATTCATCTTTCTGGCCACCTGGAAAACATAAATCTCAATCTTTTTAGCACTGCATCAACTCTTGAGAGAGATGTCTGGCTCTTTGGCTGAAAAATGTGTAACTGCTAGCTCACTTACTTTGTCTGTCACATACTGTGGTCATTTATTTGTTTCAGCAATATGTTAGAACTTTCTCTAGTTAAATCAAATATCAACAACATGGTAATTTGAGGCAGTACATTGTAGATATGTTTTTAGGTTTCAGGTAATTAAATGTTTGCACATCTCATTTGTTTTCATCTCTTTTTTGGAATAATACTGAAGTAGTATCTGCTTTAATTTTCACATTAATTTTTAACATCCTTCAGGCTGTTGACTCCAGTTTGTAGCTGAATTGCAGCTTTGCGGTCACTCTTTGTGAAAGAAAAGGTGTCTGCTGGAAAAAGGTTTTCTTCAAGGAAGGATCACAACTTCAGTAAGACTGCCCCCAGTGGACTCTGTGATCTGCCTTTAAAAAAGTAATGCTGCACTTCACATTTCCTTCTGTACTGGGCTTAAATAAAAGGTTACATTGCACAACAGCTCAACTCAGAATCTTGGACATACACTACAGACTTTCTCTGTTTGCTTGGGGTTTTTTAGGGGGGGGGCTTTTTTCTTTTTGCACAAAGCATGCTGAGCCAAACTGCTGCTGAGGCAAGAATATTATGGAAGGCTTTAACACTTCCTACCCATGGAGGGAGCCAGAGAGTGCACAATTTCATAGAGTGATATCGAGCCCCGCGGGAGCATACACACCCAACAACCTGAACGCACAGAAGAGAAAAACAAACACTTGCAGAGTCAGATTCAAGCATCCTGCTAAATCTGCACTTGGAGTAGGCTGCATATTTAACACCTAACCTTTTTCCCTAACCTTGTTCCCTGCACTTCTGTTGGTGACAGTCACACCCACCTGTCCCTTTTTCTTTTTGACACACACATTTTCTAATATGCTGATCCGCAAAGTGTACGAACACATGTGCAAGCAGACATACTGTGCGTAACCTACACAACCTCAGCATTCTCCTCTCACTGTCAGTCAACTCACAGCAAGAGTCTGTCCCCCGCATGGTCTCTCTGCCAGGAACCAGACCTCAAGCTGTGAGCAAGAAATGTCAGCTGTCATTAAACGCCATCACATACCTCTCCGAGATATAAAATATAACATGTTTATTAACAGGAAGGAAAGGACAATCATTTCCAACTAAATGGTAGTTTTGATTATCACAAAACAAAACACGAGTGAAACAAAACGTTGCAAAGCTGCAAATTTTCTGTGTGGAAAGTGATCAAATGAAAACGTGACAGCGGTGCAGTTCGAGACTGAGCATTTGCGGCAAAACTGTCACGCATCATGTGTAATCCTCTCCCACAAAGTTTTACTTCTGAATGTCAGACTTTGTCTACCCTCCTTCTTGCATGAGTTTTTCCCCAAATAATTCAACAATAGCTTTCACATCTCTCCCTTCAAAACAGCTGTGGTCATTACCTGAATGTAAATTATTTTTGACAACGCACAACAAACGGGGCGGCCACGTCAACCCTCAAAGTAAGAACAAAGAGCTGAAATAAAGAGGATAAGTGCGTAACAACAAAGGCAGAAATCATCATAATAATCCTTCAAGTTCTGTGTCTCACAGAGATTAATGAGGCGTACGACAGAGGAGGTCATAATTAATTTGTAACAAGTGAAGGTCAGGGGAGCAGAGGGTCAGTGTGAATTATTAACTACCACGTGCACAGGGGCGCGCTGCCAAGCAGGTGAGAGTGGGGTGAGTTTAAGGTGAGTGGGGAAATATGTCATGCACAGTTTGGTGCCTAGATATGTAGACACACACTTTAAGTACCAGGAGAAGAGCCTAGGAACGCACTGCATGTAAAGTACAGACATAAACAAATACATGAACAAAAAGAGTAGCAGTCAAAGTTTACTATTACAATTCACTACTAATAACCATACTCACTGTATTCAAGTCCTGCTTCAGTGAAGTGATATTCACAATAAGAATCAAAGATCAGCAGAGCAGGTTACTCTATCGAAGCCCTATTAGAGCCCTTTATGCCACCGTATCCATTTCTATTATGTACAGTCTGAATGAGCAGTGGTTTAAGACTACCAAGTGCACAGTGCAAAGCATGAGCGAGCACATGTCTCAGCAGTGTGCCAGGCTGTGCCACACCACACCATGGCTGTGACAGGTCAGTAAGAGTCAGCAGGTATATAGGTCAATCCCCTGGGACTCCTTCAATGGGGACACGTGGTCAGGCCTGTGGATTAGAGAGGAAATGAAGGATCATCCACTGAGCAAGCAGGACTCAACTACAGGCACAGTCACTCATATAGAGTTCCAGCCAGTGCCTTTGAAATGAAAACACAAAATGTAGTTGGTAATCATCACTATTATTATATCACGACCAGATATGGAGTTTCTGCATTGCTCTGAATAAATATTACTCCTTCTTCTACCTCAGGGTCACAAAGCAGTGGACTGCTCAATAGGCCAACCTGTAAGTAGACAAGCCAATTTTCTGAGTAGCTGCTGTTTTTGTATTATAATAATATCAAATAAGTATAAACAAGGTCACATTCGAAACATAAAGAATATTATTGCAGTAAACGGCTTTCGGCTTTCAGATTTAAAAACAACACAATTCTATTAAAAACTACAGCAGTCTTTAAAGTTGAAAACAAGATAACTTGATATAATTGTGGGAGGCGTTGCAAACATATCCCCAACAGGTTCTAAATTTAAAACTGTGAAAGATAGTTTGCATTTATGAAAAAGCAGGGTATGCATTATGTATGATGATTTTGCACAAAATTCAGCAAAAAAAAGCTTCCTCACAAGCTCCCAGCTCAACTGCCACTGCCTGTGTCCAGCTCTAACCCACAATAATGCACATTTTACATCATTAAACAAACCTGAAAAAAGGTGAAAAGGCTGACATCAGCACGTTAGCATGTTATCTCACATTTACAATAGTACAATGTTTGCCATGTTTGCCATCTTCACTCAGTGTATAGGTATGCTAGCATGTGCTTATTAGTATTGAACACATAAACCAAATTATTGAATAATTGAAAATCTAACCTGACGATGGTGCCACACAAACAGTTAAGGCATCACCACTGATTCCCCTACATCAATGGTGATTACATTTCATCCTCTCTGAATAATAAATAACATAACTTTCAAGTTTTTCTGTTGTTGTTGTTGTTGTTGTTGTTGTTGTTGTTGTTGTTGTTGTTGTTGTTGTTTTTGGTACATGGTGGTACACGCAGATGTGAAAAGTTATCTCTTTCCTTTACCCAATTATCATGTGACTAATGTGCACAACCAGCGTGTTTACAGTAGAAGATTGTTTTCCAGAACAGTAGCAGTCTACATGTGAAATAACTTTTTTCTCCAGCAGAATGTGTTGCTGCAGGACAACAGTGTGTCATCTGCCATTAAGTATGTGTGTCTCTGCTGTCCCTCCAGGGGTTGGGTAGCACAGGGTCGGGTCATGTTTTCTGCTCTTTATTTACTTATTCTGTCTGTCTCTATTTGTTTCAACGGGGGCAACAGGTGCCCCGTTTTTGCCTAGCTCATAGAGGCCAGTCACATTGGTGAGACTGTCCTACCTCAGTAGGGAGCTCTCAGTACATAAAAAAGAGATTGTGAGATGCACCAAGGCATCAGAGTGATCCCACAAGACTATTTTGTCTGAAAGTGTGTTTCTAACCACACATCTTTCTTTTTGAAGTGAGACTTTTGAATGCTGTTTCTAACCTTTCTGCTTTGTGAAGACATGGTTGCATTTAATAACATTATAAGATACCCTTAGAGCACATAGTTCTGTATCTGGTGAGGTATCGCCAGCCTGTACGATGCGGACATATCTGCACAAATCATACAGCAGAGGATGCGGTACACTGTTTATACCGTTTTAACTTAACGTTGCTTTCAAAGACTGATCAAGATTAAAAAATCTCTTTATGAAAAGTGTAAAATAACCCAAGAGTTGTCTAAATCTGTTATAATGACTGTGACTAAATCACCATCATATACGAGCCACTAAAATACTAAACAAGGCATATAATAACCCTAATCCATCGCCTCCACCGTGTCTAAATATAACTAAATCTTTAAGGGAGATTCTGTGGATCCACCTCCTTCAACCCTCAAACTAAAATCTTTCCTAGAGGACAAGAACAATCCAATATCCTTCTTCACACATTTCAGGACTTGTAAGACAGCATTCAAAGGACAACTGAAGCTGTTCTGAAGGCAAAGGGTGGTATTTAACTGTTTCCTTAGTTTAAGCCTTTTAGCCAAGCACTGCTAATTTGCCCTGAGAATATTCACGATGAATTGCAGTGTTTATCCCTCTGCAATCTTGCCGAAAAAGCACCCAAAGCAGCAGCACACAGCTCAGCTTAGTTTAGTGAATACACTTCTCTGTGGTCAAACTGTCTAATGCAGTCAAGATAATAACAAGTCTTTGATGTGTCTTACTTACACCTTCCTACACTACCTACCTCCTGATTGTGTAGTCATATTCCTGACTCAGTCGTGGTTTTTACAGCTTTTCGGGCTTTAATCAGCATACACGCTTAATGTCAGCAAGATAATAAGACACTGAATTGGAGTGAGGCTGAGATTAAGTCAGATGCACTAGTCAATAACAGTATAGTTTGTCAGCAGGATCATACAGAGGATGTGTGTGGCCACTTGCTCACTCCCATGCACACACAGGAAGATAAGAAGTCTGATGTGCATTTTGAAAACCTCCTCTCAGGCAAACCCAGAATTAAAGCAGTGGCAAAAACTAAAGTCAGACCTCTCAACATACATCTGTTTTCCAAAATGTTAATTAAGCTGCCGTCAAACAAACCTATTTTACACTGTAGTTGGCAGCCGAGCAAAACAAGTCACGTGTCTTGTCGCATATGTCTGTCCCCAGGACAAGTTAATAAGGCCGTCTCCTCTGTTTTATTTTAGATGAGTTTGTAATACTCCAGCCAGAACTGTGGTCACATATAAGAAGCTACTAAAAACAAGTCTGAAGTCTGTATAGAAATGTTTCTGATACAAAGCGTACCAAAGCGTAAATCTAATGAGACATAGATGTGTGACTCACATTCATGAGAACTGACATGTTAACATGAATGTTAAAGATTAATTAGTACGTGTAAAACAATAAAAGCCAAAGCTTATCATTGAGTTAAGTTAAACACTCAGATAATGTGATTTAGGACTGTGTGGGTGGGGTTTGATCAGGACAGTGGCCTGGGAACATAAACAACTTAACAATCAACCCACATCAACTATTGACAGTTTACCATAAGGAAAACAATCTAATAAGTTATGTTCCCAACAGCAACAACTTTAAACAAGTGTAAACCTTTTCATTTAGGAGGCTCACATGTCAATAGGAAATAAATTATAATTCATGTTTTTTGTACTGTTATGTTACTCATTCGAGCTGTTAATGTAATGACGCAAAAGGATGCAGACCCTGTGGTGAGCTGTGTGTGATTCTCAGGAGAGATATCAATGCTCAAAATGCATTAAATATATTAGACTGATCTGCTGCATCTTTATATACATTAACAGGTATAGAAGAATAACATAAGAAGAAAAGAAATCACTAATCCAGCTCCTTAAAAAGAAGCTCAATTGACCTGATTTGTGATGTGAGATGATGTTGGTTAAAATGACAGAGTGAAACCATTAGGAACTATTACTCTGCCTATAGTTGTTGTGTCACGCCCCCAGCAGCCCACTGCACTGGCAATAGAGCCCTTGTGTCTTCACTAATGGAGGCAACACCATCTCTACAGCTGAGTGTAATGGCCCTCATGCTGTTTTTGCCATTGTTGTTATTGGTTGTCTGCTCAGAGCTGCCAGCAAGCCAGACCCTCACTCACTGATCTGGTCATCTCCACTGCTGCCCGACAGCTGCAGCACTGAGAAGATTAGCAAGGGGTTAAATGTAATATCTGAGCGATCAGTAAGCTTTATCTCTTTCATTTTGTCTCTCAATCTCCTGCTCCCTTTCATTATAGCTCTCCCTCTGTCTGGTTGTGTGTGTTTTTTTTGTTCCCCTGACATACAACCACACGTCTCCGTTCCATAATCTCACATTTGTGTTGCCAGCCTTTTAGTATTTGCAGCCTCTAAGCACAGCGCACACTCAACTAACCCCCTCCTTCTCTCCTAATGCCAGCATTAGGGAGTAGTCGCATGCCTGAGGTGCTGCAGGGAAGAGAGAGCGGGAGCACCGATGAGGCGGGTGAAGTGATGTGTTGAGACAGGAGGGCCAAGTAGCAGGGGTGGGAGGACTGCTCCGCCCCACCTCTGTGGGTCTGACAGCGAGGATAGACACAGCACTGCCAGGGGCCCCTGGAGCATCGCTAAAGCTCGTTAGCATAGCCACCAGGCCTTGAAGATGATGAGTTCTGAAGAGGTGATTAAGCCAATGTTGAGGTCCCTTGTAGGCTTCAAAGCACATTCCCTCACAAGGTAAGAGAGGAAGGGCATTTCGAGACAGAACCACAGAAAAGGACCAGAGGAGTAATTCAAGTTCAGTATGGTCACTGTGCTCCTGGATAGTCATTCATCAAAGGAGCTGATATTGCTCCTGGTGCAGGCACGGCCTGGAACAGGTCGAGGTTGACCTCAAAGACATCGTATGAAAAATGAACACTTGTGGTGCAAAGACGCTCAGCAGAATAAGGCACAAACAACGCAATCCCAGTGTCAAAAGGCGCTAGTCATTGTCGATTTTCCCCTAAGCCTCTTCTATTTCAGGTCACAACAAAATTACAAAAATCTTAAAAAGCGCAAAAAAGATTGGCATGTAAAATCAGTTTTGGAAGCTTTGCCCTGGATCATTCAGTCAGTCTGTGATACACAGGAGTTTAGAAGAGGTGTATGCAACTCCTGCTCAGTCTGAGCCCAGAGCCTGCTGCCGAACACAAAGGTTCCAGAGATGAGAGTGAGTGGCATTTAAGCTTCCAAACCAGCGAACCATCTGTGCTGGGTGCCACATAATCTCAACAGGAAGCAGTCATTGCTTTACATCACACACCATCTTCCTGTCTGCTGCAGCGTGGTCACACACTGAATTTAATCAGAGAGTATACTGTGGATTGTGGATGTCCCACATCTTTAGAAACACAGGATTTAGGTGGAAAACCTTTGTTTCACCATTATAGTCTATTCAACGCTACTTTGTTTATCAGACAATGTCAAAATGCCATTGTCTCCGTTTAATCATCCAACAAGGCTTACTATTCTCAGATGGCACCAGTTTGTGTGGGTGGATCTTTTCAGTGGTGTGTTGGGGTTAAGCACCATACTCGTGGGGATCACTACACTCCCTCAACATGGATTAGAAACACTCTCAACTATTAGCTCCTTCTACAAGGCCCTCCACCCCCAACACACACAAACACCCTGGTCTCTCTGTCTCTGTCTCTTTTTGTTTGTGTCTGTATCACCTCTTATAAATACTCTGTCTTATTATGCACAGGGGTTTTAAAATGCTCGCCCCGCTGTTGCTGCTAAATCAACAGAGCGCAGACTGAATCAAGAGGGCTGAGTACCCGTGTTGCAATGTCAACTGCAAGCGATTCAACCAGAAGTAATTGCCAATTCAATCAATGTGTCAACAGCAAGCAACTCCAACTAAGGCATGTAGACAGGAAGAAGAGGGATGCAAACGGAGGGAGAGGAGCAGTGAAACGTGCAAAGAGTAGGAGGGTGCATGTGGAGATCCATCCTGTCTACAACTGAAACAAGAGAGACAAGAGAACAAAACAACCAGCGTCATATTAAACAATGTCAAGGAAAACATTTTATATATTGGGCACATCACATAAATCTGTATAATGTAAGAGAGCTACAAAACTTTGCAGCTGAAATAACTTAAGGTACAAGCCAACAATTAAATATTTCATGAGAATATATTCCTGCTTTTGGCATCTTGGCAGTTTTACAGCAAGGTTAGTACACCCCTTTACTATATTTGAAATAAGAGAACAGGAGGGTGAAGCACAATGTTTGTGGGCACCCGTACTTAATGTTAGTGTGGGTGTTTGCAAGGCTCATAAACCTCTGACTTCAAAAAGTACCAGATGCTACCCATACCCATCATGGACTATGTTAATGTAATGATATGATTGCTGGTCTTTATTAACTACAAACAAATCATATTTTGCATCTGTATTTACAAAATAATCCAACACAGTTGATTTTTAAGAGTCAAATGTCAAATATTGCAATCTTGGTTGTAAAATGTTCCACAGTATGTGATCTGTTAGTACTTAGCATTGTTTTCCTGGCATGTGCAACATGCATGTGTGCATGCATGTGAGATGTGTGTTGACATGAAAATCTCAATTCTTAAACCAGCACTACGTGTTGTCTGGCTTTAATATGGACGTAGTATGTGCAGCGCAAAATTAATATGGGAGTTATAAAAGGGGACAAGCAGCTGATTGAGGCGGGTGGGTGTTTGAATCTGTGATGGTGTACCATCATCACTTTGGGAGCAGCCAGGCTGAGCACGGCAAGCTTGGATGCATGATGCCGGCAGCCATCTGGCTTTGGATGGGACTCCTAAGGGAGACACAGGCTGGTGCCAACCTTCAGAAAACACTTCCAGCATGTTTGAGAATGAGAGTGACATGTTCATCTATACTGTGGCTCCGTGTGAGAGCGGCAACTGTGCTCCTGCAGAGATGTGACACATTCACAAATACTACATGTTCTACATATGTTTATTGTATGCCGGGTGTGTCCTCAAGGGTGATGCGGTCTCAAGCAGTTTGTAGGACTGAAAAATAGAAATGAATAAAATTTCCATTAAAAACGTATAGAATTAAAAATGTAAATTTAATCTGTAATAATAAGAATAAGACTTAGTCAACACTGAGTTTCTTGATTAAACATCATTTTAAAGGGTTAATTTTGCACTACACAGTCGCATATGTGCACTCTCTCATTGTCAACATTTCATCATGTACTAACTGCATAGTTTACTGCATCTTTTCTTCTAGGCAGATAAAAGTGAGCCAATATAAAGTTACTGCAGACGGTGCTACAGACTGTTAAAAAGTCTCTCTTTGCACAGTCCCAGACTGTAATTGCTTTGTCACAGATGAGCATATTTCAGTGCATGAATGAAACCGCAAGAGTGCCCCTGTGTGTGTGTGTGCTTATACTTGTGTGTGTGTATGTGACGTGAATGACTAGGCAGACAGAATGTTAAATAATGAGTCATTTGTAGGTAAATATGTATATGTAAACAGGTTATTGACGCTCTGGCCTTACTTCAGTTCAGCATTGTTTCAGGCAGACCAAGTCTTTTAGACCAAGGACCAGAGCCAGAGATAGACCACACAGATCACCACGCTTATATTAAACTGAGATGTGTCTGATCCTCCATGATGTTCGTCAAAGAGAGAGCATCTTATTCTTACTAAAAAGTTAAAAGAGGCAAGCTTGTAAATGTAGGAATAAAACTGCTCTTGCCAGCATAGTTTAAGAATAAGTTTGATATCAGGGAACAAATATTTGTTCTGAAAGTGTGAGGAGACTTTTTGTAGGTTTAAGAATACTATTTGATTCCTTAATAATTCACATCTGATTCAAACGTCTCAAACACAACCTGCTCCTGATATTCATGCACACACACTCCTGCAGAAAAACTAGCATGCATGTATGTACGTAGAAATGTATGTATTTCTCCTGACTCACACATGCCTGCACACTCACACAGGCATCAACACACACTGACCTCATGTGACATGAGGAATCAAACACAGCTCTCTCATGGCTCCACACTGCATGAACTATTTATGATGTTCTCCCTCACTGAATTATTGATGAGCTATGTTTTCTGTTTCTCTACACTTTTTCTACAGTTCTGTGAGAAATTCAGTCCTTTTACTAATGATCCACTCAGAGCCTCCGTCTCGTTACAAACAGGGCTCACTTCTATATCATAATAATAGACATGCAGAGTCAGATCAGCTTGCCTGCCCGACTGTGAGAATGAAATTTCTGGCATATGGGAGAAACAGGCGACGGAAGAATAATGCTATAGTGAGGCTGCTGGGAACTGAAACATAATGCATTGTGTCAAACACACCTCCGTCTGTATTTACAGTCAAGAGAAAGCTAAGGCATGGCTGTATCTGCTTCAGTGGGCTTGATTAGCCGGTGCTAGCGGAGGGAAAGGAAGAAAGACAGAGTGATTCAGGAATTAGGATTGACATGCAGCGTACTGTAAATCAGATTGGGCAGCTCGACGCTACAGTGAAAACATTTTATGTTCTATTTACATCCGAACTCTGGGGAGACGACAATGACACATGGTTGGTTTTAATCTTCTTGGGAAGCTTAATGGGGGAGGAAACAGTCCTAAAACAAGGACATCTTATTCACTCAGAGCCACACATGACTTTCAGCACTAATTGATGTGAAATATTGTGCAACGTAACAAACAGTTGGCTTCCTCTCACTCATTATCTCTTATTCTCACTCTCTCCCTCCCTCTCAATCTATCACCTCTTCCCTTTCTCTCCTCCCCCGTTCTTTCCCTCATTCTTGCACAGACACTGGCACTCATCGTCTCATCACAGATTAAAAAGGGGATGACTTTTTTTTATATGATACAGCTCAGCCTAATTTGTTCTGAATGAATTATGCATTGTGTCACTCATGGGATGACAGAAAATGTATTTTCATGAATATTTTCCAGTATTTCTTCTGATTTCCACCAGCTACAGATCTTTTTTTTAATGCTCCCTGTTACAGAAAATTTCATTGCGGTACATCTATTATGATGCAATGATGCTTTGACCACCTAATACACAACATTTCAGATTGTAATTAATATAGGTCAGTTTTTAGGAAAACATAGCTTTTTTTTAACCGTTTTCACAGGGCAGTTTCTCTTTTGTAGTAGTTTTTAAAATTATAAATACAATATGAAACTAGGAGAATGGTTGGATTCAGAGAAAAAACAATCATAGCGGTCCAGTTGCATCATGATTCAGTGCCATGTAAAACAATTTATTTTCTGTGTGGATTTGAGTGGGTACGTTTCCTCAAAAGATTCTCTGTGCTCTGTCTAGTAGTGGAACTTCACGATAACACTTTTAATAATCTCCACAGTCTCTGATATGAGACATCCTGGTTTTGAATTGTCTGTGGGAAGAGTGAACATGTAAAAGTCTGTCCATTCTTCTTACAAGCTCCGTGTTTGCTGTCTGCTCTTCTTTTTTTAGAGCATGCCATGTCAAATTACTTGTTTTTTTGACTCACTTATTTCTCACTGTTGCTTCTCATCTCGTTTGTCCCATATACGTGTGCGTGAGTCTCACTCACAGACTTTTTTAGTCTTTTTAGTTTCTTTTGTAGTGCTTATGTGAATTCATGGATTTATTGGTTAAGCAGCATCAGGTCAGAATTTTTGACCCAAGCAATTGGTTGGCCACTTCTTTGGCCACTAAACCAGTGTCACAGAGGGTAGAAATCCTGCACAGGTTAAAATAAAAACACTTAATCTACTGTCATACCTACAACTATTGTTTATGTAGACAAAGCCTGATCTATATATATAGATATACACACACACACACACACATACATAGATGAGCCACATCATTGCACCGAGTGACATGTTCCTTCATTTAACACGAACATTGGTTATGTAGTTTATTTTTAGTCAATCCCATAGGCATCGTCCTGCAGCTGTAAATACTCAGTGGAGCAATAACTCTGCAGCTGAAAACAGTGCCCAACAGAAACATCACTGTCTTCTGTTCAGGGAACACTTTCAACAAATGACAACAAATTTTAAGGAATTATTTAGCCTTCTTCTATTTATATTATATATTATATTTTAAATTTACATCTTGATTAGGACCCAGATGGGGTGAGAGTCACTGACAAAGATGGGAAGACAGTAAATATTAAGACTGTATTGTTTACTTTGGTCTTTTCATGGGATTTCTCAAACATTTCTTGAACTTATCTAGCTAGCCTTGTTCCTTATATTTTATATTCAATCAGACCACCAGGGCAGTGTTAAAGCAGCAAATGATGCAGCTCCGGGCTTAGTAACCACGCCTTAATGAGAACAGGGAGCAGTGATTTTAATTCTGCTTGCAAAATGCAAGAAAGGACAGAGAAAAGCAGAAACGGAAAAACAGAAAAGTTTGCAGAGATTATAAGAGGATGAGGAGGGAGACTGAGCCAAACAGGCTGTGGACATCAAGCTGAGAAACCCAGATTCGAAGTACAAAGCCTCACACCATGTCCAAATGCTTCTCACCCACTCTGGAGCTACCAACCTGCCAGCTCACATGGACTGACAACAAAAACTGTTCACAGGTTTGGAAAGGATGCACCTTATGCTGGATTGAGTTTCAGACTGTAGCCAGAAGAGGAAAGACACAGCACACCTAATAACAGTTCCCTTGTGCAACAGTAGTCTGAAAGTTTTTGTAGACTCTCAGCATCTTAGCAGCCAAGCATGAAAGAGACGCCTGACAAACAAATTATCTCTCTGTTTCCATAGCGATCTATGAATGGCCTGTGCTAGTGCCTGTGACAACCAGATGCCTGGGAAGACAAGGCTTGCCCATAAAAAGCCAGCGCTCTGCAGAAAGCCTGTTATTACTGCTATCATTCAATTGGACTTGATTTGCATAATTAAACTCTGTTATTGCCTGCCTGCCTTGCTACTGCAAGTCCCTGCTCTTACCAACTGCATGAGGGCTGAGGACAAGGGGGATGAATATACCCTTAGCTGACCCCAAGATGTGACTAATCAATACTAAGATTATCCATTAAATTGAACTTGATAAGGCTGCGTTTCCTGTAGATTGGTCATATATTTCTGTGCAGCTTCAGGGCAGAGTGCACACTGATGAGGTGAGTCACAGCCTGGACTTCACTCTGCTAACTACATGAAAGGCCCTGACAGAGCAGAACAGAGCAGGTCCTAACTGAGAAACAGAGAGAGAGGGAGAGAGAAAAAGGCAGGAGAAAAGAGAAAAAGCTCCAAGACTTTCATAAACCATCATGTGTACAAGCAACAAAATCTATATTAAACATTTTGTGCAGAAGTCTTCCTTTGTATGAGTCTTTTGCATTAAATAGTTTACTAAAATACTGACAAGCAATAGGATGGGTACAGTCATACAAACAGGCCATTTGACAGCTCCTGAAGCCGAATACTTGATTCATTGCACAGGAATCCTCTGTAAAAATGCAGCTATTCAATCCAAGACCAGACAGCCAAAAATGGATAACAACACAACCCATTCAACTGCACTATGACACAGCATTTTCCACAGAAACACATCAATAAACCATTTCATTAAGAAAATCCATGGTTGGTAGGACCGTTGCAGACCAGTTAAGCCACACAGATCAAATCAGAGTCTTACCTCGACTAGGTGCGGAGTGGGATTGAATCCACACATGTTGCACACCTGCTGGTGGCACTGCGTACAGGTGTTGTAGTTGGGTTGCTCTGCTGTGTTGCCAATGTTCAGGTTTGTCTTGCAAAGAGGACAACAAGCTTTGGGTTTGGAGGAGTCCGGGGGAGCATGCTGTTGTTGCTGCTGCTGGGCTGTGGCTCGAGGTCCTTGTTGTGCAGCCTGAGGTCCTGAGGGTTTACCTGCCCCAGGCCCTGGACCAGGAGGTCCTCCTGGTTTGGGGGCTGGTTTAGGGGGCTGTTGCTGGGGTTGGGTAGTCTCAGATATGAGAGTACTGGCTTGGTTAAGAAGAGAAGCCCCAAAACCAAATAACTTTCCAAAAGTCTGCTCTGGAGGTGGGGGCTGTCGTGAAGGGGAGCTACCTGCACTGCGAGTCTGGTCCTGGCGAGGGTGGTGCGGTTGGTGGGCAGGAGAGTTGCGGGACAGATCAGGCTGGGACGGGGCTTTAGCCATGCCCGGGAGAGGGACTGCCCCAGGAGGGAGCTTTCGTTGTTGCTGGCCTGGGCCAGCTGGACCAGTCTGTTTGGTAGGGCCAGGCACTGGATGGGCCTGTGCTGGAGGCTGCGTCTGAGGAGTGGTCTGTGTCTGGGGTGCAGGCTGAGTTGAAGGATCAGGTTTTAACTCTGGTTTGGCTGCATGAGAAGGAGAATGTATCTGCTGTTGACTCTTGGAGCGAGGTGTGGTCATGTCCATCCCCAACGCTCTCTGCATCTGACAGTTCAGACATAGCCACTCTTGAACCTGTGACAGAAAAAGACAAAAAAAGCAATGAACTATAAGCCACAATATCTGGTCTTCATCTTTCAGAATATTAATCCCAGCAGGAATTGACTTACTGGGAAATATACTTAGTCACCTTCATGTCTACGTGTTAGATAAGAGCCTTGGTACCTCGGTGCTAAATAGCAAACCAGCCCACGTTCCCAACCATTTTTAGCAGAACCATTGTAATCAAGGATGCATCATAAGCAGAGGGTGTTGCACAATGCACAAAGGCAATAAACAGTACTATGCAGTCAATCAATGCAGTGGTGGAATGCATTGATTATATGGACGCTTTTGTTCTATCATTACAGACATTTGATATAATGCTGTGACAGGACTTGATCTATCCGACGAACAGATCTCTACATCTTTGCTTTCCAGCCTGTAGAATATCACACACCCACTGATGTTGTCACAGTTTGCACTTCAAGTCAAGAAAAACTGGCTATTTTTTGGTTCCAGCTGGTAACCAGCATTTAATGTTATACTTCATTTTTTGTCAAAATGCTCAGAACAGTTCAGAATTTGGTGCACAGACACAAACCGAAATTGTTCATGTTGGTGAAAAAGGTGTGTAAGATCTGTTTGGTGTCTTTATATCTTTGAGAACTACTGCGACTTCACAAAGTGACTGCCCTCAGCCAACAAATAGTCCAGCACGTAACCACTCATAACACTGCAACTTGCTTTTTACACTTGCGTTTTTGATTAAAGAAAAACACATATAACATTTTTAATCAGTGAACTTTAGAGGTGTTTGTAGGCAGATTTTGTTATCATTAGACAGAACCAAGCCCACTGCCTTCTCCTCTTTTTCAGACTGTATGCTAAGCTAAGCTAACTGGTGGCTTATGATATGTTTAAATTCAGTTCAGACACAAGAATCAATCTTCTTATCTATTCCTATCTAACTTATCACAGGACTGTAAATTTCCCAATATGTCATGCCACTGATTTAATGAAAGACATGAAACAGGTCAATTGTAGGTGATAAGAAGAGTGTAATAGTTTGGACAAGTCAGGACATGTTTAAAAAACGAAACATTAACTTGGTTGTTGTGTTTGCATGTTCACCCTGCATTCTCCTGGGTTTCTACTGGATGCTCCACTTTCTTTCCACTGTCTAAAGAGATTCAAGTAACATGAACTAAAAACTCCACATTGCCAATGGGTGTGAATGTGAACATGAGTGTGTTGGTCTATTTATTTGACGGACTGGCTGCCTTCCCTTTCCCTCATCCAATGCATGCTGGGATAGGCTCCAGCCCACTCTGAATAGGAGAAATTGTGTATGGAAAATGATTGAATGAAAGAGTAACAGTAAATGATGTAAAATATCTCATTGAGGAAGGATTTAAGTGTCCCTGTGCCTCCGCAATGGGCATTTATGGGAGAACATCATTTACCAATAAACAAATGTGTGGGAAATAAATGTGACAGACGGGGTGAACTCTGGACATCTTCAATAAATCATCACTGCCCCCGATTTTGTATGCTCCCTCATGTCTCTTCTGTGTCTCTTCCCTTTTTGCTTTCTCTCACGTTGCCTCTCATTACACAAGATGTTCTCTTTCTCATTAAAATCCTCCCACCATTCTCTCTTGTTTCTCCTGCTGTTGTCATTTCCTTTATGTCTCCTATCTCCTCTCTTGTTCTCCTTCTGCTCCATGTGGGCACATAAGAAGGTGAAAGTCAGAAAGAAGCCCTAGTAATGGCACATGTCCATACGTGGTAATTGGCATCCTGGTGCTTTGACAGCTGCCACACTATTGTAGCTGTCTTGGATTCGTGGTCATTACATAATGCCTTAATGCATTATAAATGCAGTCAGAGAAAGGTTGTGTGAGGGTTGGGGCTGGGTTGAAGGTCTGGGGCACAAAGAGCGAGGTGGGAGGCCTGGCTGCGAGCTTTTTTCTTTTTACCTTTGGGTAAGAATTGACTTTAGGCCTGTAAAGGTAGACAGATGAAGACTGTGGGTCAGCCTTAGCTGAACAAAGTCAAGACTAAATATGCAGAAAGAGCTCCTCAGTCCTGCAGGAATCAAATTTCTCCGAAAGCCTGTGGCCATGGAAGACTGATTCACACATAGACTCACAAACATTCACCTGGTCCATGAGTTACTATGACATAATGTGCATAACATCATCCCAATAAGATTATTGATTATTCCTCTAACACTGGCTGTGTCTTGATCTGAAAAGACTATTTCAACAACAACCAACACAATTTTACTATAATTACAATATGATGAATACTTTACAATGACTGTAGTGTACACTAACACTACCTACTCAAATAGTATTTAGGTGGAATTTCATGTGGACAGTAATATGTGTTTGTGTGGATTTAGTTGATTGTAAATTTATGCTTATTATATGCTGAATTGTGTTCCTGAAATAACTTGTAATTAGTGTAATAACTCTTAATTAGGTTTTGATTGCAAAATATTATTGACTGCCTAAAGCATCGTTCCATATAATATCTGTTAAAAACAAGGCTACCACATTTCACACAAGCTAACTGGCTAGCTGTCACAGTTTAGCAACAGTAGTATGAGTCACTGAACTTAAAGTGTAGTGCTCCACATATTGCAAAGTGCTGACTCACTGCTGTGCTGTGACTTTTTACTTTAACAACAAAATGCTTTGTTAAAACAGAAACTTAACCCCACCTGATAACATCTAATTTTGTCTTAGCCTGATAAATCGACTGGGCAGCCATTTTTTTTTTACTTCATTAGTCATTAATAATTATTTGCCATTATTCACCAACAGAGTAAGACTACACTCAACATTTCAAACAGTTCTGGCATTATGCTCACTGAAGACTGCTGCTTCTGCTTGGATAAATAAAGGACCAATCAGGGAGAGACTTAGAGACGTCTTACAGGCTACATTTACTCATAAAATAGTTTTTTGATGATGTTTCTAGACTTTTCATATTAGACTTTATCTTTTTATTGGACTAAATGGCTCAACATCTGATTAGACTATGGTAAGTTTCATGGTGTTTGCAAATGTCTTTACCATTTCACAGCTGTTTGTATTGTAACGACAGTGTATAGGTGAAAACTGTGCATCTTGTGTTGCAATAACAAGTGAAGCCACAGAGCCAAAGCTGCCACAAAGCACAGTACCGTCTGCAGAGGGCTTTCACATTAACTTTCATATAAATATTTACAGAGAAATTGAAAGAGTGAATGACATTGACAGGCTGTTGTAAGTTAATCTATGGATGAGCTTTATGGATATAGCTACTAGCTATATTTGCAGGACTGATATGCCACTCAAACAAACAAACAAAGTGCCTCTCCCTAACAGATAGCTAACAGCTAGTCAGCTAACATGAACACAGTGTCAGGCTGAATGAATGAACTGAAAAGTAACTCACTCTTATTAAATACACTAAGTGGAGGACTTCAGCGCATTTGAAACTTTCAGTGGTGTGAGTTAAAGAGTAGTTTTAAGTTTCTCGATGGGAGCATTCATGTCAAACTGGATGACTATTCATATTAAACTTTTTAATGCCAAGGTAATACAAATTTTTAATGATATCACTGAGGTACAATTTTCTCTCCAATAATATTTTTTCCATGACCAAGACTTCTGATGACTGTATCCTTATATGTTCGTTCAAACCGGCACTGTTAGCTGCTTTAAACTGTTCTACTCCATCTGCCTTACAGCGTTTCTCAGTCTGTCTCTAAGTCAGTCATTCAATCCTTCAGTCATTCAGTAGGTTAGTACAGACAGAGTAAGTCACAGGCTCAGCAGCATCTTAGCCTGGTGCTTGAGCCTCTGCCAGTCCTCAGTAGAAGCAGTGATGAGACCGAGGTTTTCACTGTCAATCAGAGAGCCGGGAGCCGAGGTGAACCCTGGGGACAGTCAGAGTGAGGATAGTGAAATAAGCCAACGCTGGAGCAGCAGAACACCATTCAGCGCAGGACTCAGCCAATCAGAGACTCACAAGCCGGAACTCTTTCCATCATTATTATTGTCCTTGGATTTTTTTTCTTTCCAAATTACAGTTAG
This sequence comes from Datnioides undecimradiatus, assembly GCA_008933995.1. NCBI lineage: Eukaryota > Metazoa > Chordata > Actinopteri > Lobotiformes > Datnioididae > Datnioides > Datnioides undecimradiatus. The sequence goes on along the minus strand of WARS01000013.1, from coordinate 8,496,817 downwards.
GATAATCATATTAAGCCCATTGGGAAAAAAACAAACCGGAAAAACAAAGAAAGCAGCTGCAGGGAGGGCAAGCAGCTATTTATCAATTTCATCGTGTCTCTGCTTGCCTCCGCCTCATCTCTCCTTCTGATTCCTCTCTCTGCGTCCCCCTTGTTATGAGGCAATCATGTGGATCTTTATGAAATCTGATCTGTATCAGCAAAAAACAAGCGCACTGCACACTCTGTCTCCTGCCCTCCTTCTCTATCAGTTCTCTACTACAACCCTCCATCTTGTTCTCCTTCACCCATCTTTATTTCTACTTCTTATCTGCATCTCTCACATCACACATCACTCCCTCTAACTCTTCCTCCATCTCCATCTACATGAATACATTTGTGATGGCTCTCGTCCAGCTTTTCTCTCATATATGGATCCAATTCCTGCCCTAGCTTGCTGGATGTGTGTGTGTGTGTGTGCGTGTGTGTGTGTGTGTGTGTGTGTTCATTTGGTATGATACACGTCAAAGGTCATAAGCCGGGACCAGAGCCCACAGTTCTGTGAGAACTCAGAGTCTGCCAACAGGATGCTCGAGCACCGTGGTTTCATGAAGAACAACGACTTGCTGCCAGAAATAGAACCTTTTAGCAGCAAGGGCCCACCGAGACTTGGATATGGATCCAATAATGAGAGCACAGCATCCTCAGCAACACACACACACACACACACACATACACACATACAAAACACATATGTTTATATTTTGAATCTTATTCTGATTTGGGTAACATCTTATACTATTAATCATATCAGCCAGGACTATTATCTTAATTGATAAAATGATTGGTCTAATTTACAATCAATTATAGCTTCTTGGCATTGTTAAACGTCTTTTTTTTTGTCCTACTAATAGTTCAAAACTGAAAGAAAATCAGAAAACTCCCACATAAGTAAAACAAAAGCAGCAGTTCTTTACATTTCTGAAGTTCTACATATGATATTTGACATTTTTACTTATAACTGAATGATTAAATGAATATTATCAAATTATAACTATAATTGATAATAACAGATTATCAAACCTTGTCCATAAATCAGCTATTTGAACTCTAAGATCAGTTAAAAAGGATGCAACAGTGAAATAAAATTGACTTCCTATAGCTCAACATTATTACAAGTGATAGAAATAACTGGTGTATTTTCACTGTTGGAGTTTTCCATTCTGCTGCCTTCCTAAATGAAATTTGTATCCGACAGCTGTAGCCTCCAGTTGCTTTGCAGAATAAGGGTTTTATTTACATGCAAATCTATCCTAAACTGCTGCAAAAACAATATCACCATAATGTCAGTTTAGTAGCTGTTCTGATGCTTTCAATCACATATCTTCATCAGCAGATAGAACGCTATGTAAGATGTTCAGATTTCTATTGTATTGTTTTCTGTGTTGACTTAAAGTAGAAATAAAAAAACAAAGTAGAAATAATAACTGCTGTTACTCATGTAACACAAAGGCTTAAAAGCCTTCAGAACAGAAGATCAGTTATAAATAATAGAATTAACGATGGCTGAATTCACACTGTCATGACGTACTCGTCAAGTCATCCCATGCTCCTAGATAGAAGACGACTTTTATCTTAGGGATGACTGTCGATAAATTACACTGATCAGATTCCAATCCAGTGTTTCCATTTTGTTTGTGGGACAAAATCTCCATTTACAAGTGGACTAATTGTGGCTTCAAATAAAGAACTGAACAACATCCCTGTGACTACAGAATAATCAGTGTGAAGAGTAGAACTACAAACACTGACAGCTGAGGGGCGAGGATTTTGGCTTTTCTCACACACACACACACACACACACACACACACACACACACGCACACCCATGCACACACAAACATACACATGTTAGAAGATGTAACGCTGCAAACATCACACAGGTGCACAAAGTTTCCCACTTTTTCTACTACAGTTTGCATCTGTTGGCAGGTGTGAGACATCATGCACTCCATCATTCCCCAGGAAAGCTGGGTAAGGAGCGCGCTCTGAGACAGAATCAAACTTCAACCAAACAAGAGTGCAGACAAAGAGAGAAGCTCTGTCTCGCAGATCACAATGCAGTATCACCATGCAGTACATACAGCAGCTGAGCACTGCAGTTTGGGGATCAGGATGCTTGGAGTGCAGCAGTTTATCAATTCCTTGCAAATTGGGGCAAAAGAAATTGAAATTCCTCCCAGTGCCTCTCTTTCTCTCTCCCTCTCTCTTTTTCCATCTCTCTGTCAATTTGCCTCTTTCTGCCTCTGCTCAGCACACACCCAGTCAGCCCTACAAACTACACAAGTACAGTCTAAGTAAAACACAACTGTTTTATTCCTGGTAAAGCAGAAATTATTAGGGGCTGTGGGAAAATCACGGTTAAGTTTCTATTCATTGTTTGTTGAATGTCTCACACCAGATGTGCTGGTGCAGTGTCAGGCACAGCAGGGAGTCACGGTGTTACTAAGGATTCTGGAACGTAGTGCAGGAGTGCTGGATAATCTTGATATACAGTACAGGAGATGGATGCAGTGTAATGAACACCTGTACACTGTGATGCAAAGAAATGCTATACTGTATTTCTGCAAAAGATATGCTGCTACCTTAGTGAAGCTTTTTAAGGGACATTGTTACAGACGTTGCAGCTGCATTTTGTGCTGCTGATGTAGTACAGTGCATTGCTGTGAAACTATTTTGGGATGATAGACAACAAAATACTAGCATACACTGCTGAAAATTATAAACATTACGATAACCGTGTCTGTCTGGCAGTGTCTCAAAAACAAAAACTGAATTCATACACTTTACCGGGAGTATTACAGGAGATGCTTTTCAAATGTTTGTGCTGGATTGTATTAGACTGTGGAAATGTTCAGTTCACCCATTTTACCAGCTATACTTGTATGGTCTGATCAGCCTAATGGGTATAAAACAGGCAATATTTTGACAAAACACTCTCAAACTGAAGAAAATGTTATATGTTACAGTCCTAGTATAAAGATAGCAACTGTGAAATGTTCTGTTAAGAAAGCTTAGCCTGTCTGCTTTAAAAGAATACAGAAAGCACATGCAGAAAGAAGTGACACAAACTAATAACTTCAATATGTTACACAAGGTGTAATAATGACTCTGTTGTGCTGATACACAAATAATGTGTTCCAAGTATAGTTAGGTTAACTCACCGGCCAATGACTTACTGTATTACAGAGGCAAAGTTAGAAAAATGGATTAGCGATACTTAGATGCACCATCTAAATTTAAACAGACTGACAAGATGTGGTGATGATTCCTATTATTGCTCGCTGGAGAGCACAGCCCAGCTGACTTTAGTGAGTTTAAAGGCAGTGAGCTATAGTGTAATAATTAAACCAGTGTCCCAGATTTAGTTTCTGGCAGTTCTCATTGCAAAATATTTTGGTATATGCAAAATTCAGCATGTAGTGTCTCAGCTGGATTCCTGACCCAGTTCACACTGTTTGTCCACTTACAGCCCCTGTCTGTGAGTAGAGCCTGGTACAGTCACACTCTGGGGCTTTAAGTTACAAGAGTGTGAATCACTGTCACAAAAAAAACCACAGTGAAGGTGATTTAGTGACATATATGTTCAGCGAGATGTTTTTTATGTCTCAGTTTTATTTGAAAGGATTTACAGTTGGTAGGAATAGAGACTGCTATAGTTTTCAAAACACGTGCAGTATTAAGCGCTCCTTTTAAGAAAGCCTTCACAGCTAATTTCTGATCCATTAGGTGTAAGACTAGGCATCTAAGACTATTCAGAACTGATATGATAAAATCATCACTATAATATCTACATGTGTTATATCTGTAATGATTTATTATTTTTTTGAAAATATACAGTACAAATACATTTATCATGGGGAAAACAGCTGTAAGTCATTCTGAAGCCTCAGTTGCTCACTCACTCCACAAAAACACAGACAGGCTTGTTGGTGGGAAAAACAAGGTTGAAACTCTGGTTCTCTTTGTCCTCACGATTAGTTAAGCAGCTAATTTTCCCTCAAAAGCTTTGATGATTTGGTCAAATAAGCTAAATTATTAAATTGTTCAGGAAAGTCACTTGTATATTTCTCCCTCATCATCCTCCAGCACACACTATGCAAAAGACTTTCACCTGTGGCCACCTGCGTCATCGTAACCTTTAGCTTCAAATCATGTGAAGCTCAGGCCAATATTAGTAAAGAAATCCACATAGCAACCTCATTGTCTTCCACTTTGCTAGATGTGAATGCCACTGAATCTCTTGTGCCACATCTCTTGAGCAAAGTTAGAGAGGGATTAGAGATGTCTGATTCTAAATATTTGAATTAATTTGAGGGGATTAGGAACCAGGCTCTGGCTCCCTCGAGGTATAATGGACTTATCCTTCAATGATATGACCTCATCATCTAAGTTCATATTTATTTTTGTTTATTCATACCTTAGCTATTATTTGTAAAAGTATTGTCTTTAGCATATTTTATTGGCTTCTTTTTAAAATATACAGAACAGCCACTCAATATATAAAAATAAACTAAAAGAAGAAAACAGTCAGTAACATAAACAGGCAGCTGCTCAAAACAAAAACTCAATTTTGATGGGCTACAAAGATAGAAATAGACACTAGATAATAAGTAAATGAGACTTACTCCATTTGGAGTTACCAGTGGGAAGGTGGGCAGTTAAGGCTTTGCTCTAATGTAATCCATACATGGCTCCCCAGTTTTCTCAAATTTTCAGAGGGGGCACAATAGTGAATCTCATTTCCTCAAGTTTGAGAACCTGCATCATCTTCTTCTGCCACTAGGGGTGTGTGAAATATCAATACATCTGAGTAAGTTCAAGTTTACATGCATGAAATAGGCATGCTTATTCCTTTGCTTAAATTGCACAGAAAGTGGTGCTTTGATGACTGCTTGCAGTGACAGATAAATATACACATCTCATTGTAGTCACATTCTGACTGTATAAAAAATATACATTTTTATGCATATGGTGACACTTTATATATACGATATATATATATGATAGTTTTCCTGAAACTAGATTTAAAAGAATCCAAATACACACGTTGCTTATAGAATTGCCAGATTTTTAACATCACAACAAGATGTTGGAGCTGCTCTGGGCAGCTGCTCTGAGTTTCCCAGTTGACACACTCAATTTCTCTGATACAAGTGACAAGTTGGGGTTGTTTTTTTTTAAGTTTAATTCACATAAGATTAGTATTGTTTATTCTAATTAAGACAAAAATAACTATTATAAGACCTGGCTGAGTTTTAATTTTCCATTTTTTCATTTCATTGTGTTGAAGATTGAACTCCAACACAACGCCTGGTTAGAGAATGCATCTATCACAGGTGGAATCTGGGGATTTGTTGCTTCACTCAGAGAAGAATCAGACCATAGATAATGACACAATAAAACTATATGAATGCTATTCAATGACTCAAGGAGCCCTCAGTGTGAGACAAGCAGCAAACTCTTAGAAGAAATCACAAGTTCAAGTTCAAACTACGATCAATACTGTAACTGAGACACTCAACCTACAAAGTTGCCTTCAAGAACACTTTGAAAAAATAACAGATGTTTACTTATGACACTATGGACAACTTGTTCTCCCAGGTTGCTGTTACTGCAGCAGCTTGAGAAAATCAATTTTGGGCCTCAGGAGCAGAACCTGGGCAACATTAAAGTCCAAGTCAGCTAAAGCACCACCGTCTCAAACTAAGCAACTTAGAGCTAACCATGTGCAGGGTTTATGTGCAGGAGGAGGGGCCTGAAACATACAACTGACTGTCCAACAGGGTGACTCATACTATCTGCTAGTCACACCTGAAAACCCTGCTTTTACAAAAAAGAGTGCTGGTGGGAAACTATTTATGAACTACAGTCATAGTTTAAATTTTCCCACAGAGAAAAACCTTTCAGCAGCAACAGCTGATTTATTTATTTATTATGATTTGAGAGCAGGAGAATGAGCTGACTACACAACATTGGCATTGTATTTCCTTATAAAGTTGTTGTTGTTGTTGTTGTTGTTGTTGTCGTTGTCGTTGTTGTTGTTAGCAAACTCATAGAGCAACATTAATATTATTATGATTTGTGTTCCTGGTCACCCAACAATTGTTTGTCATGTCATCAGCTTTATGTTGCAAATCCAGAGAAAAATATTTCCATCTTAGCTGCCAAATGCTCCATTATATTCACTAGCTAGTCTTTGGCATTGTCAGTTGCTGGGCAGGTAGGGTACAGTAGGTTTATTTGAGGTTTTACACTGAATACAGCTGCCTGCTACAACTAGAAATGGGGGAGCTGAACCAAAACATTTCAAATGTGGATCAAAACAACAAGCTTAAAGATGCTAAAATACCCTGGAGAGCTAAGGGGAACCAGAGAGTTTTACATACAAGTCATCAAGTCAGTATAAAATTATTCCTAAGTGCAGTTTTAAATGACTAAATATTAATACAGTTTTGGCTTGCAGTGACCATGCTGAAATATCAACTGATGTGATCTTAGTTGGAAATTTAAATAAGAAATATTGTATTTTGGCATTTTAAAAAACGACAGCACATTTATTTGGACTGGTTTCTAAATCTATCTAGTGCAACTGTCAACTGTGGCCACCTACCTGATATATTTTGATCAGGGAGGAGGAGATATATAGAGTGCCTCTGCAGAGTCTTTTGTGTGGGAGCACTTGTTAAAACAGTTCCTCAGCTCGTGGGATTGTTGGTTAAAAGAGACTGAGGCAGTTCCAAGGCACTCTTCAAACAAAAGCCTTAAAAAGTCATCGTTTTCATGACTTGTTCAAAGCACGTTTCAAATCCATCTCCAGAGTGTTTCAGCAATGTTGATGCCTTTATCGTGGAGAAGCACACCAAACTGCATAAGGATGAGGTTTTGTTTTCAATAGTGCCCCAGAATATTTTTTTTGATTTGTCTCTATATTTTGTATTTTTCTACTGCAGTGCTTGGAGCCGTAGTGTTGCACAGCATTAGTATGTAACATTGTGACTATTATGGTTAATTTATGATGATGCGTTTCTCCCCTGTTCTGTCTCCTCCTGCTACCAAACAGCTCTCTCCCTCACACTTTCTTTCAGCTGTGGCTTCTCAGGACCGGGCCATCGTTGCAGACAGAAGGAGGGTAGGCTCTATAAATAGAAATTGGACCAATTATAAAGCAGATGTTCCCCTGTATGATGATGGTGGGAGAACACTGTCGGGGGGGCTGTCTGTGGTACTTTTGCTATCTCTCCCAGCTCTCCGTTGTTTTACTCTCCGTCTCAGACTTTGTCTTTCACTGTCTCGTTATTCTGACTCCGTCTGGCTTTCTCCTTGGCTCTTTCATCACGTTTTTAATCAAACACCTTCTTCATCATTATTTTTTTTCAATCTTGCCATTAGGTATGTAACGTGATCACATACGCACACGTTTGATCACGTGTGTGACTGCTTGCACGTTCTCCACCAACATTTCTAAATAAACCTCTCCGTCTCGGCTTGATTGACAGCCCTGTAACAGACTGTGGCATATAACATCCATTTGTTGCTCGCTGTTTACATCTCGCTAAATTGCATTCCCATCACCAGGTTGTTTAACACAGCTCTGACTTGTATTTCAGCAATTGTCATCATTCCCCCAAACAATCCTACATGAACAGAGACTGCATTCAACTGATAAAGCAGCTTTAAAAATACTGCTCTAATTTATACTTTTGATTCTGTGCTGGAGATACCATTTGGGACTTTGTGGTGAATAAGCATAATCTAAAATATCCAAATATGGAATCGCCCTTGGTTATCACCACTTTAATCAGCACTGCCATCTTTCTGTAATTTGAGGGGAAATCCTCTTCAGTAACAGATTTTGCTCATATTATCCCCATAATCTGGGACAGTTCAATCAGTGTCTCCAAACTATTTGTAAACAGAAGCACATCTCTTACAAAGCAGGACGTGAAAGTGGACTGAGTTTATGTCGTTATCTAGAGAGAATCCCCGAAACTGCAATAAAAAAGACACCATATTTAATAGAAAATGCCACTGGTGATTTGTTTTCGTCACAACAAATAGATGTACAAACAAAACTCTATCGCAAGTGTAACAATATGTTCTTCTGCCTATGAGGAACTTCTTTAGCATGGCTATCCTTCTGTCCAGGTCTGTCCTCGCCCTCACTGTAATCACAATTCCAGTCATCGCCATCTTCAACGTTATCGTCACCTTGATCAGCCACAACGTGGCCATCATCAATTTCACTGATGAGTGATAAGGCTGTGTTAGATCTGCTGCAGCAAGGCCAAAGTCCAATCCATGCTAAGTAGGTTAGGGGGGTAAATCTTCAGGTCTCCAGAGGCTGAGCGCTTTCCCTCCGTGCCTCTCTCCCTGTCAGCATCTGACAAGCTCACCAAGGCTGAGCTGAAAAATACCCATAACATCCACCTCCGCAGTTCTCTTTACTGCCATGCTCTCCTTCACTCCCTGCCACGATCTATTCTTTACTGTCTGTCTCCTCTTTACTCCACGCATTTCTTCTCTAGTCCCATTTCCCACGACTTCCTCTATCCAAATTTTGCAAAATCTCAACTCTCATGGAGACACAAATATGCACAGTATGTACAAGTGAGACATTTACATGCACACATCTACAGTACAAAAAACTGAAAATCTGACTCCCTAAACCCTAGTATTTATTCAGCCTACAGTTGCTTTGGTAGCCCTGTAGTCCAGCTTAACTGACAGTGCATCTTGGCTGCAATTTGCAACATGACTCACTGGAGTTGATGTGAAACTTTGTGACAGATGACACAGCCACACTTGACTCACAGTAACAGTGAAGCATAGCCTAATTCAAATTAGGCAAGTGATTTATTTTAGGATGAAGGCAATAGGCTTTCTCAGCTACCTGTTAACAGTGATAACTGTTTAGATACGTATGAATGATTGTGAATGATGGGGAGATGGTGTTGTGCCATGTTCAGGGGTGTTATAAAAAGCTTTGTTTGGGAGAGGCTCTGGGCATGGTTTGGATGCTCACTAGAGCCTGCCACAAAGGGCTGATATAGTTTTGCTTAAGTCGTATGTGCATTGACTTTGTAACATCAGCTAGAAAAATAAAACATAGTGCTTATGATGATTTGAGCCTAAGATTCATTACAGCTAATAGAAAGTGACCAATATGTAACCCAGCGCTGCAGCTAAAACTTGTGTGATAACCCAGGTCTTTGGGGATGGAAGAGCATGAGCCGAGCTGATCATTAAACACTTCATCAATCAAGGGAAACAGTGGCTAGGACAAGGAAGTTCGCAGCTCTCAACCAGCATGCGACTAATTCACGTCCTCACTCAGTGTCACTGAATTGGTGCAATCAAGCCTGTGAGCCAGTCACAGCCAATTAGATAACAATAGTCATCACCGACATTACTCACAAATGTCAATGAGAATAAGTGACTGCACGATGAATCAAATCAAAATGTAGCACCTGAATCATCAAAAAAAATGGACACCTGCTTTAAGAGACATTCTTGTCACGTTAATATATATTATCTAGACACTGCACATGTGTCACTTATACAGATGATACCACCCCCCTCACCACCTGCCACTATGGATGCTATGAATAGATGTTATACAGTCAGTATGGAAGCAAGTGGATATTGTGAAAACATTTAAAGCCGTGGCTCTGCACAGTCTAGATACACTGTGGTACACTGTGATATATGTTCATATATGTGGCTCCATATCGGAGTGAACTTGTTAAACTAAACTGAAGGCATAAAGACACCTGGTTCTATTTTAAAGTAGGACTTTTCACCATGATCACAATTGCAAGGATGTGTGGACAAGTTTGTGAAATGCTTAAGTGTTATTGCATGTTTCATTCAGAAAACTCCCGAGCCTGGCAAGTCAATGTCACACGGCCAAGCCATTCCTTCTCTTCTCTTAAGCCTTCGGGCAGTCTATAATACTGTATGCCTGAATTCATTCTGAATCTGTTTGTGCAGTCAATTGCACAAAAGCTTTTTCCTTTTTTCATTTTATCCGTGTTTCAGATGTTTTTGTTTTCCATGTGAATGCACCACAGCAGATGCCGACTGTGTTTGTAACTCAGTGCAAAGTGACAGCAGTGACTTCACATGCACACCATCTATACTATGTTCATGTTTTAAGTTGGTCTGTGCTATAGAACTGGGGGTAAAGTAGGAGCCTTTCCCTTCATGGTATCATCCTTTCAGCTGCACAGTACTGCCTACCTCTGTGAGGTGAGGGTTGGGGTTGAAGCCACACTGGTTGCACACCATACAGCAGCACTGTGTACAGGTGTTGAAGTTCGGCTTGTCATCCCCGGTGCCCATCAGGTCGGTGGTTTTGCAGACGGGGCACAGTTTGCTGCTGGGCATGGGGGCAATTTGTGGCACAGAGTAAGGGGAGGTGGGGACGCTGCCTCGATCCGGGGACACAGAGGGGGACCTCCCAGTCCTGCTGCTCCCCACATCCACCTGCAGACTCTTCCTAGCCACATGACCCTGGCCTTGTTCCCCTGGAGGTGCAGCATGCTGAGGGGTATCATGAGAGGCCAACCTGTCCCCTGTCCCATGACCACTCTGGACTCCTGCTTTAGGTCCCGGGTCTGATGGAGGTGGTCTAAGAGAGACGACAATGGAAACACAAAACACACGTTAGATCTGGGTCCAGATTTAGGAGTTTAACTGATTTAAAGACAAACTAAACATCAGCTAAAGCTCTATTTTAAAAAAAATAGTCTTGAGTTAGTTTTTACTCTCTCTGCACTCAAGCGTTTACAAAATTTCATTAGACATTGGAAATTAAAATATGATTATTTATTGTGCAGTTTGTCTACAGGTGTGACTTATGTACATTTTTGCATATATTTAAAATTTGTTGTATGAATTGATACTATTATTATCATTGAAACTTTTTACACTCGTCTTCTTGGCACAGCTTTGATCAGCATGCCACATTACATTTCACTGGACATATTGCTTGTGTGTGCGACAAATAAAACCTTTGAATCCGTCTCACTCTTTCTTGTTCTTTTACAAGTACACGTTAACACAGTTCGCTGCAGCCCATGGCAGCCCCTTAATCATTGACATGCACACACATTTTGCTGATGTCATCACAAACTTTCCATTTTTTACACATTGATTCATCCCCATCTACAAGTCAGAGGTGTTTATCAGAACTCGACATGCTCAAGGGTGGAAATCACATTTTGCATTCATTAGTCTAACCAAAACTGATTCACTTTTCAATGTATATTTGCACCATATTTTGAGTTTATTCCAACTTAATTTTTCTTTTCTCAGTCACTGAAAAGCATAGCCAAGGCAACCTTTTGATTGAGAGAAGACTGGAGGGGTTGATTAGAGAAGAGAGTTAGCTGGTGATCAAGTGGAACGAGGAATGTAGGCACAGGAACATCAGTGAATTTAGGGGCTTTGCTTTGTTTTGTTATTTAGGCAACCTTATTTGTTAACCCACATAACATTTAGTGCTGCTCTGTTAAATGTAGCATACACACTTTGTTCTAAATATATATGTTAAATGAGTTGCATTTCATGTGCTCTCCAGCAGGTTGTCACACTGTTAAGCTGTACTTAATTTCAATGAGGAGAAGTTCTACTTCTTGAGTCGTGTATTTTGGATCTGTTCAGCTGTAAGAAGCACTCAGGCCACATGCCATTAAAAGATTTTATTGTTGTTCGTAGTGTGCTATCAGAGTACTCAAAACATTGGCCGACGGAGAGGCATATGTTGAATATTTTATATTGCCTCTATCAGTTTCTGTGAAGTGCTGCTTGTGGCTTGTTTTCACTCTTTGAAGCTGTTCTGGCCTCCGTGATGTGTTTAGGGTGGAACAAAGGTAGTGTATCAGACAACAGTATTGTAAACTTTGGGTTTTCTTGCTCATTCGAGCCCTCGGGCATTCACGCCAATAGTTAAATAGGAATGGAGGATTTCCACTGTCATAACAACTTAGACCTTGTTTTGTCATGCACGTCATCTTCAAAGACAGCCTCAGCAGCAGCTCTGCACCCACAGTGAAAGAAAGGTGGAAATAAAAGGAGGAATAAAGAAATTAAAATAAAGCGAGTCACCAATTATGAGTCACAGCTGATGACTTGAGCTGCTGCACAACTCTAACCTTGTTCCACTCTCCACAGGAGTCCTGTGTCTCTGATAAAGAGCCTATCAGAAAAAGACTGCACTTTTAACACCGTTACTAGTCCGCTCCATTTGAAATTCTACTCAGTCCTGACAGTGCGTCTCACCACTACTCTCAATCTGTTTAAGGCTAAACTGGACTTGTGCGGAAACTGCTGAAGCTATTGACCACTCTTACACATAGAGGACGACTTAAGTCTAAATCTAACCGGTGTCCTCACAAGATAGAGAGTTTCACATAATAATTATCGCTTGAATGAAAAGGAAACCAAGTGGAGATTCTTATAATTTATGCAAAGCCTCAGGCATAACTTAATAATACTCAAAAAAAAGAGTTAAAGTGGCAGACACACTTTCAAAAGATTTCTTTAGATATTCTCAGCCATCAGCAAATGGGAGTCCACTGAGAACAACTTGTGGCTTTGTGTCTAAAGCACTACAAATTGCTTGCTTTATCACAGAGTGGATAGTGAAGGGGTTTGTAAGCTGTCAATCTTTTGTAATAGGAGCTCCCTGTAAAACTTTCTATTGCAAGAAAGGAGAAGGAGAGTTACATTCTCTACACAACCTCAACAATACATGTGACAATATCCTGGTGTCGCTTAGAAATGGCTCAACATTTTGGGTGATATGCTTATCCTCTGTGTTGATGAGATGAGATCAATACCACTCTACCACTGTCTGTCAAGGAAATATGATGGTTAGCTCAGTGCAAAGATTCAAAGACCAGAAACAAGGGGGAAGGGCTAGCTGGACAACTAGCCTGACATAATTTGATGGTTTCAGTTTTTGTACAGATTGAACGAGCAGATATAATGTGTTATAAGTTGATATATGTTGTGTGTTATATGTTTTTTGGAAGAGATAGCTTATCAATATAATTATGTGCTAACAAGGTTCAAGCAGACATCATGCTTTAAACAGGCTCAGTCGGTGTTGTCAGGCAGAACAGGTAGAACCCAACATTATTTTCAGTATACTGATGGTTTTTGTGCTTCTATATGCTGATAATGCTGTACTCCACAATCTTCATACACACACACATCCACAGGATCAAACTACAACAAGGACCACAGTGGGAATAAGTCTTTTGGCTTTCTTGTGTTATCCTTGGTGCTCTTTTAATGCCGCATGTTCACATGCAGCCATGTAATTGAACGTTTATAGTGATTTGTCACACAAACAAGTAACCAAAATAAACAAGTCAGTCAGTCAAACAAATATTTCCCAGTGGCAGACGACTATGGAGAGTGCCTCCAGTCAATGTGTTGGTTTATAAGTTTTGAGATACTCCATCACACAGATGGATATACTAACAATTTGTATTTTTAAAAAATGAAAAATAGCTTTGATAAAGCAATAACCATTACAAATCATTTCCCCTTCTGCAAAATACCCAATATTTTATGGGCCATTAATGTGTGCGCGAGCATCAGAGCTTCTGTGGCTCCTGACACAACAACTTTGATTAAAATTTAATGTTCAAATCCATTTTCAGTTTGACTACAGAGCAAGGATTCTTTCAATATCAACTCAAAGGGAAGTTCAGTAACCTCTCAGCAGCCATTTCTCCTCCAGCAGTGTTGCACCAATACCACGCTGTAATTGAGAATACCTATTCTGACAGCATAAACCACTGTATTGGGTGGTACAAAGTGTCAGACCATCACATTACTTTGAAAGGATTTACAGAGCAATCAAATGCATTGTAGATAAACACTTAACATAGGTCACTGTACCAATAAAATATACACAAAGGTATAAAAAAAAACACACGCTGCCTCTCTCTGACATCTGACTTGTCAAACAAGTCCCTTGGAACAGGGGAATCTGATGGACAGGAACTTAATTTTAGCCTGACAGAGTATATCTGTATCAGTATCCCTATAATGGAGATTCTATATGTTTCTCATTGATTTATCCCTCTGTCCATTGGAAATGAAACTGGGTAGCTCAGGATACAGAGTGAAACCTATCTCAGGCCGTCCATTTAGTAATATTTAAAGGTCAAACCAGAAAGACAGCGGATGCATTGGACTTAAAGGCATGTTCCAATGTCCTGCTTTTTGTAATGGCTAAACGCATGTTAAAGGCATCAAGAGGAGGATAAATCCACCAGAAAAATGTCTCCTTATCAAGATTAGACAAGAACTGTTGTTTTCTCAAGGTTTCGGGAATATCACTGGTCATTCATTTTTGATGTAAAATAGAAAAAGGTAATGGGTTTTTTTCACAGAGGGAAACTTTCAACTCAACAATTATTGAGTAGAGTTAGTTTTGTCATGCTGTGGCTGCTGGACACCTTCATTCTTGACAAGAGGTTTGCTAAGTTGAAGCACTTTAGCATTTATTACAAGAATTAGAGAGGAACAAAGCGGACTTGACACACATTCAAGTGGTTTCTGTCAAAAATGATGACAAATGAATCCTTTTAAAGATGTAGTGCACAGCAGCAAAATACTTTGCCCGCATTCACATTAAAAAAACTAATTATTCTTGGACAGCAGTGTTATACATGACTGCACTTCTTATTTCAATTATTTGCAAACATTTTATCATTTAGTATCAGACAAGCTTGACAAACCTCAAAAAAATAATTAATGAGCAGCCAAAACACCGATGAGGGACTGTAGAGAAAACAGATTCCCTATCAAATACATCATATTGGTCAAATGCAGAAACTTTAGATCTCTCTTCTGCAGCGCTTCACATAAGACAAGGCTCGGGATCTTAAGAAGACCACATCAAAGTCACAACAAGTGGCCCTTAAACAATGATCCAGTGACACTGAGATGAGCGGCAGGTTGCACCATGGCCTCAGTTTGTGCCTCTCTGTTCTGACAATGCACTTGATTTTCCTAAAAACTACATATACTACATATGTAGCAAGTTTAATGTCTCTAACCGCTGTTCTCAAGATGTTTCCAGAATTTTTTACAAGTACAACTTAAAAACATCTGGATGAAAAAATACTCTGTCGACTTCACATAAACAATTGCAATCCTTTTCCTATCTGTCACTCTTGTTCCAAATCAAAGTAAAGATGGTGACCAGAATGACATTACACATTTATCCTTATATTGTATTTGTGTAATCAGGCACAGTGTAATGTATTCTTTCTTTAAAATAGTTTATGGTTTTGTACAAAATATTACTGTGCAATGTATTTGCTTATGTTGTACAAAAAGAGAGCAAGGCTCTATGTAAATACTAGTTTAATGGACAACACAGTTGAGAAAAGGACACAATATGTTCTTTATTTGCCCAGATAATCAAATGAATCTTTAAAGATTCTGGACAAACATTCAGGACAACTGTAAGTGTTGTTAAACAACCTTTTCAAGAACCCCTGGTATGTAAACACTGGAAAACTGGATGCTTAGTTAAGCTTACGTACTACTAACACATGTGAAGCACACACTGGGGTTCACCAGTGCATCTGCGTCCAACTGTACTGATCTGCAACTGCACTGTGATCGTTCTGCCAAAGTACACAGAGTGACAGAGGGAAGTTGAGCAGCGTTTAGCATCAGACATGATCTGGTCCCGGTGCATACGACATGGGCTGCGCAAGGCACTCAGGAAATATGTTTCGCCATCAATGTACATTGTACATACATGTACGTACCTACACAATGAAACTTTGCATTTTTGTGTGCACTCTATATGAACTTCACCAAGCTTCAATGCCTGAAAGTCATGTCGATTGGACACTGAACAATGCTACATAACCAGTGTCTCTGAAAATAGCCATTAGGTTTGTGTATCCTACAGTCATCATAGTGTCATAAATAATAAGAGGACTGCTTTTGCATCGTTTGACTTGTGATAAGCATTTGCTGTGTGTAGGCTACACAGTGAGCAGTGCTTTCATTGCTGAAGGTAAATTAATTATGAGGCCATACAGTTTGTACACTGTGTCTCGGCGCAAGACTGCATCCATCATTTTCATGTTGTTTTTTCTTTTAAACGAACTGCAGCTTTGTTTGGGTTTCTAATGTAATTTTGACTGATACTGATTCACATCACATAATGATTTAGATTTTTTGAAATAAGAGCCAACACTGATGGCAAATGTTGCACAGACTGAATCAAGTAACTCTCCACACTATATAACTTATGCTACTACAAGATGGAGCAAGTAAAGCTCTTAATAAATTCAGTCATTGAATAGAAAACAGTGAGACGACAACATAGCAGCAGAATATTGAGGACATTGTTGTAAAAAAGGACATATTTGAAGGTTGTGTCCAATACAAAGTGGTATTTCTTATCCTTCTGAACGCTTGTCAGTTATGATCATCAGGTCAGGATGACTGTGCACTTAGTCAAAGCTGTTATGATTGGAGAAGAAGACAACCATCGTTGTGCTTAGTGAAGCAGAAGGCTAGGGTGACTCCCACAGCTTCATGGATTCATATATGGACTCAGATTTAGCTCTTTGATCACAATGAATAAAATATAATATGGTCTGAGATAAAGCAAAAATGCCTATATGGAACTCACATCTGAATATGGTTATATATAGCATATTATGTCCCCATTCATATTAATAGGCAAACTCATAAAATGCTGAAACTCATTTCAATTAAGATGAAAGTCCTCCTATCTACAGTCTCAACCCAGCCACTGTCTCATTGTTTCTTAGTCTCACGAGTTCTTTGTGGAAGAGTGTTTTAAAGACAAAGATCCAGACTGAATGTAGGGCCGTGATCTTAAGAAAACCCACTTTAATAAGCAATATGATATACTCTCACTCTCTCTCTCACCATCCCTCTTACAACACACACTCTCTCAGTCTCTCAGCACTCTCCATCGCCTTATGAGACACCTCAGGGTGGATACAAGAGAGAAATCAAGATATAAAAGAATCATGAGGTTACATGGGAGCTATGAGCCTTTAAACCTGGCTCACAGTGAATATACAGGATGAACAGAGAGTGCTTTTCCAAATAGAAATGTGGACTAAACCATCATTAAATGATTTTCTCTCTGCAGTGGCAGGATACATCTTCATCTTAACAACATACCTTACAATCGCTTTGTGCAAAGGCACAATTCGTGCAAAAAGTCAATGACAAAAGACTTAGCCTTGAACGGTGGATCGTGGCATGAAAAATCTACACGTGCAAGTACAGAGAGACTGTAAGCTGCTGAGGCAAATTCAAGATGCAGCTGTGCCTCCGCTTGTGAGTATTCAGGTCTACAACTGTTGAACTGTGTAATTAAGGCAATATCAGATCTTGTTGGAAGGGTAATCCCTCCCACACACCCACACAGTAAATACAGACTTGCAGGCTACTACATGTGATTAATAATAATAATTTTTTTTGCAGAAGACTAATGTTTTGTTTGTTCTGCATTGCTTTGTGATAGGACAACAATGGGGTTTTCATATGTGTAAGTGCCAAAATAATGTGAATATTGTCATGTTAGGCTGCCACAACACTGTTCATGTGTCTGGGCTCAGTGTCTGGATTTCCTATGGAGAGATGCAACACCACTCCTCCAGAAGAAATTACCCCCCTCTCTGTGCGTGCGTGTGTGTGTGTGTGTGTGTGTGTGTGCAGTTGACGGCGGGGGAAAAAACAATTTCCACCGGCTGCATATCGATTTGGATTGAGATCTGATAAGTGAGACAGCCATGGCATACGCGTTATGGTCCCGTGCTCACAATGACGCCGGTGATATCTCATGGCAGCATTGTCATCCTACACAACGCTGTCATCGGGATACAGACGTCTCCTCATCGGGAGGAAGGTGATTTCTCAGAATGACTTTGAATTTACTGGCATTCATGTCGAAGCATGTTCAGGAAATCAGCCTGTAATGGAAGCGGCTGAGCCCTTCAACGTGAGATCCAGCGCACTTTGCATCATTTACATCTCTAATTTATTAATCACCTGAAGCTATGCGCGCATTCATATCGGCGAGATCCATTCCCAAGTATTCATATTTACTTGGCACTGCCTCACTACGTGGGGAAAAATGTCGCTCATTCATTCATGATACTTAGCCCCTGATGCCTCAGGACAGACACCGTGAAAACGGGCGTAGAAATGCCTATTGAAGCGTCGGAAAGCTACGTTTACGTGTTATTGATTCTGCATCGAAAGCGTTGCCTATTAAATTTGACTTCGACCCAAATTGTCGTTGAGCAACGAGGGTGGTGCTGCCAAAAAGCAGGAACGGGGTCTTAAAAAAGGGGTGGTGAATTGTGTTGACAAGGATATTGAAATAAATAATTAAGCACCCATTCAAGTCTATCTCCACGCAGTCGGTTGATCCTATATCTACGCTCCTCATCGTACAGATGTACCGTACACGCCACGCCGCCGTGTAGCCACCCTGATTTCCACCCATAGTTTGGCGGAGAAGCGTCCTAGCTATCGCGGCTACCTGTTAATCCCCGGCCCGGGTCCAGCCCCACTTCCTCCGGCTGGCGCTCCATTGCTGGGCTTGATGAGCTGTCCAGAGTCCGGTGGTGCTGAAATGGAAGCCGGAGCCCCCGCTGCAGGTACGGCGGCGCCGGGCTGTCCCGCCTGTCCCTCCCCTTCCATACTGGCCTCGTTCCCCATCGCCTCGGGAAAGGTCTCGACGGAGAGAAACGCTGTTGTAGGTGGCTCTACAGCTGTGGTAGAAACTCAGATGAAACTCAGCGCTGCTCCCCTTCCGCCATCATCACCTACAATTCAGCATCCCACACGGAGCACGCGCGCTGACGGATAGGGCGAGGGAGCGCGCTGACGCAATGGGTGGGAACTTGAGTGGCTCGTACGTGCGCGTTCACGGTGCTCGGTTCTCTCAAGTCACCACGCAAAGACCACTGAGCCCTGTGTTTGCACAGACCACTGAGGCCTCTCAGTCATTGGCTGCATATTTGAAATGAGACAATGTTTCATGATATTTGTCTCTATTTTGTGTTTTCCTTCCGATGAGCCTTCAAGGGGTGCACTGTATAAAACTATCTGGACATATCAGTTAATCACACAACTCTTTGGAGCTCAAACTATTAGTCAGTTAATTAATTAATCAACAGACATTCAATTAATTAGCAGCTGTTTTGATATTCGGCCAGAGAGTAATTGGATCCAGCTCTTGAAATGTAAATATTTGCTAGTTTTATAGTCTTTTATTATATTAAACTAAATACTTTTGGGTTATAGATTCTTATTTTGAGAAAATAAGCAATTTGGATATGTTGTTTGGATATGTTGTGCGTATGAATTCATTTAAATACAATACAAATAAACCAGTTGCAACAAGTAACAACGTCACCTTTGGAAACTGAGTATTGTATAGTCTGTGGCATGTGTTCCAAATGCACTATATGATGAAGCCGACTGCAGACACAGATCTGTGTCTCCAAACTAAATAACAGGCAAACAATGGTGACATAACACAGCATGATTTTTTTCTACTCAAACATCCGCTCCACTGAAGATGTGTGGCAGAGGAGTATTTTTTTCCCACTCCCACATAGGCTACTGTGCATACTTTGCTACTTTGCCAGGGAGCCAGTTTCGTTATCGTATTATTGTAGATCATCATATCAGAGTTCAACATGACATATTACATGATTATTAGTGGCATAAAATAACATTTTTAGGAATACCTGGAAAGAAAATATAAAAAATGATGTTAAGATTAATGGTTTTACTTTATACAAGCACAGTACAACTAAAGGTAAATTATATGCTACAAGAGACCCTTAACTAACTCAATTCATTGTGTGATTATGTGGGCTATTGTATTCAGCAAAAATATTTAAAAAAAAACCCCAAACTGTAGCCATGCTGGTTTTTACTACAAATACAATGTGATTAAAAAAACTGTAGATGTAAACTCAGACTGTTCGGGAAAACGCAAGTTACTACTACAAAAACATAAAGCATACTGCCAGTTCATCTAATTACACATGGATATGACAGCCAAGCCATGGAGGCACAACCCAATCCTGCTGCTCAAAGTCCATGGTACTGTGAATGGCTCTCCTCGGTGTAACAAAGGAGGTGATTCTGAGACGTTCCCACTCGTCTCTGAAAGATTGCTCTCCCTAGTGTACACCAACTGTCACTACAGTAAAACTCTTGATCTAATAAACCCAAGAAAATTGACCTGATATAGCAAACTTACCAAGCTTTGTAACATAGTTTTTATGACTGACATTTGTAAATGTGATGTTGCAAAGTGGAACCTCCACCAATGTTTTCACTGCTGCTTTAAACATTACCCCTGGATTAACCACTGTAGTCTCATCTCCTTAAAACTCAAAAGAAGGAATCTGGATATGATAGCAAGATATTTTCTTAAGACTTTATTGTAGTACGAATTGGCAAGCACAAAGAACTGAACTCACTGTACAGGTGAGCCAGTCAACGGATACATATGTACAAAACACACAAGTGCACACATCCAACATAATCTTCACTCACTTTGTGATCAGTTTCATGTAAAAAGAAAAAAATATATAACATAAGAGCTTGTTTTTCATTTGCAGGACTTCGAGTGACACATGTATAGAGCTGGAGACCCTTTGCTGAAAAGACATTCAGATGAAAAGAAAAAAATGGATGCATCATGTTGTTTTTAAAAAATTGTCCATGATGAATGAGATTAAAAATATTTGTTGTAGTTGTACAGTGAATAACCAACAGTGAACAGTTTATGACTGAAAAGCTATGGATGAACAGGCACATGGCCTTTTGATGTGAAAACATTCAATACTTCAAGTTCATTGGCACCATAAAAACATGAGTGAGGGAAACATTTGAGGAAATATTGACTTGTTACCAAATTATTTATTGACAAGTAAACTGTACTGACCACAAAACTGTATCGAAGATCCTTTAATAAGAATGAATACTTTGCGAGATGAAAAATCACTCAGCTGCATCATGGGGGACATGCCTTTTTTCATATTTACAATCTGTCAATTGTAGTGGCACAAGAGGAAAGAAGATTTACATTGAGACTAAAATGGTTGTACATATATACATGAATGATAAAAGAACTAACCAGAGATATGGTTGATGTTACGATGCTAAAATGAAACACTAAACTGTCGTTAAGAGACAGTTTCAGGACTGCATCAGTTTCATTTTGCTGTGCTGATTGCTTGGTGCTCACAGGAGTAAGTTATTTACAGAGGTTTTGATTGTTTGTAATTACTGCCGCTTGGCTTTGTAAGGTCTGGAGCGTTTCCTGCGGTCAGGCTTCCTCTGTTTGTGCAGGCGGCCAATACTCACTCCCTGCCGACGACGCACGGAAATGTTTTGTTCCACAAGGCTGGCCAACATGCCTGCAAAGACAGCCAGACAGATGAATGAAGGCCAAGAAATTCTTAAAAAATACCAACAAATGAACTGATTTTTTCGTATACGTGTAGCAGTTAGAGATTTCTTTTTCTCTCTTCAGGTATGTAAGTGTTAAGTAATGACACATAGTTGTATTTTTGTGTGCTATGCTGGTTAAGAGGAAAAAGTGGCTTCACTTTAACATTGGACAGAACCAATTTAATTGCGAACATCCAGATACATAATTTTAACAAATGTTTAACATGTAACAAATATTGATCAAACTGTATGTAACATTTTCACACAGAGACTGCTATGACTTATAGTTTACGGACAAAATGTAAAATGATGTATTTTATTTAAATTCTTAAATGTATTTGTGGCGGGAGTCTTAAATGAACCAAAGATTCTCTCAGTACAAAAATATCCACAATTGTGGTGTGATGTGATTGGAGGGATGTGAAACACTGGACACTAACGATCCACCGCAGACAGCAGAGAAACTGAAGTGGAACTTTAGAAAATGAATTTATAAGCGACTTTGATGGACAGATAAAAGGAAGATTTACCTTCTTGGGCCAGCATTGATATAAAGGTGCAGATGAACTCGTCATAATTATGGGTCCTCCTCTGATCATCAATCTAATCAAATGAGATTGGAAGGCAACGTAAAGGCAATGAAAAAACAACATCACAGATATTGGATTGGTTCCAGGTAAACAAAACCTACTTTGTACTTCTTTCTTTTTTCTACTTCCTCCTTTAGATACACCTCGTAATTGGCAATGTCAGCCTCCACACACTTGAGCAGCGCGAGCAGCTCCTGCAAGAAACAGAATACGATAAACTGCCGTGTGCGTCTATTTATTACATATTTTTGGTATACGGCTTTAGAAACAGCTCCCTAATTGGCAGCAAAAGCGAGAATAGTGAGAGTACTGTGTTATAAAAAAAACTGTTGGCAGACAGGAAGGTAAACGTGTACATACAACAGTGAATTATTAAAACCAGGAATTCTTAGACTTACTTTAGGAGAGTACTTATCCCCAGGGGGCTTGTTGTCTACAGCAGTTTCCATGGCGTTGGGCTTCTCCTTGCTTGGTTTCACCTCTGCTCCCTCTTTGCCCTCCTCTTCTTTCACCTCTACGGATGGTCCCTCATCTCCCTCGTTCACTCCTTCCTTCTCTCCTGCTGCGAGGCTTGCTTGCTCTTTGTCTTTTGTCTTCTCTGGAGAACAAGGCTGCTTTGTGCCATCAGCAGCCAAATCTACTTCACAGGCAACACATAAAGTAACAATTTATCAAAAGTCGCTAGACGCAGACAACCCATTATTACAAGTCGTGTATGTTTTTCTCATTAAGGTCACGTCAAGCTGTTTACGTCTACGGTCTAAAATGATTAATATGTTCTGACTGTACTACAAATATCAAGCAACAGACTGAAATGCTTGCTTCAGCAGAGGCTTTTAAACGAACCTTGTAAATAACATGGATGACAGTAACGATCTCATGTACTCACCAGATGGAGGGAGAGCAAAGATGACGCCATCCTCCTGCAAGTGTAACAAGGCTACGCTGACAGAGGGACCCAGTTCTCTTACAGCACGGTTATGTCTGGAGTCTAGCCTCAGCATCTCATCTTCTCCAAACAGAACACGAGACAGATGGGACGCAACTGGACTGGATGGGCGCGTGGCAGCCTGTGAGCGAGCGGGTGAGCGCAGCGGGGAGTTGAAGGCGCTGCCAATCTCAGAGGCTGTGTCAGTGCTTTCATTGCTGGGTGTAGGGGAAGGCTGTGAAGCAGATGTGATGCAAATGCCCCCCGTGCGCCCTTCTGTGCGCACAGAGAGAGGGGTGTTCAGGGCATCTTTCCTTTGGGCCTCTTTCTTCAGTTTCTCAGCTAGTACAGTGAGTGCAATCTGGCTCTCCATTCCAGACGCCACTCGTCCAGTTCGTGATCGTAGACTCGCCTTTCGTCTAAACCTAAAAGACATCAAGATTTAAACCTTTGTTGTACACAAAAAACATAAAATCAGAGTTTTAGCCTCCTTCAGTCAGGTCATAGTCACAAACATAAAGAGAAGTCATATCTATAAATACATTACAATGCTGACCTGTTCGATGTGCCTGCAGAACCAGTTACTTCCTCCTCATCATCCTCATAGTCATCTTCATCATCAGTGTATGGGGTTTGAGGAGGCCCCGGCATCCGGGAGCGACCTACTCCAGCAGCAAGGTCTTCTTCTTCCTGTTTATCAGACATGAACTTTCAATAAATCCACAAAAAAA
The DNA here is from genome assembly GCA_008933995.1 of Datnioides undecimradiatus. Lineage (NCBI taxonomy): Eukaryota > Metazoa > Chordata > Actinopteri > Lobotiformes > Datnioididae > Datnioides > Datnioides undecimradiatus. The sequence goes on along the minus strand of WARS01000013.1, from coordinate 8,473,017 downwards.
AAAGTTTGGCCTTCAGCAGCCACCAGAAATCATTTTGGGCTGCATTAACAACAGTAAATGAAAAAAATAGTGAAAGTAGTATCAAAATAGTCATGCTTCCATATGTCAGTGAATGGGTGAGGGTCACTTTAAGGTGTCCTAAAGGGCTGTATTTTGTTACCATAGAAACAAAAGTAGCATCACCCAGAATGAAAACTGGGAATCTGGCCCATATCTAAACAGAAATAGCATTTAATTTTACCCCCTAACTATACAACATAGACTTACAAAGACTGGTTCCTAGTTTTCTGGTGTGTGGTGGGTTTGTCGATGTATATTGTGAAAAATGAAAAATAATATTAGATCAAAGCTTTAGAGGGCAAGGCCAATTAAATTAATAAACTATTCTACAAGTCCGGAAAACGACAAAAAGCTGAAATACTGACAACTATTTTGATTACTTATAAAATAAAATAAAATTGAAAACTTGCTGCCTTTCTTTGCTGTATATAATAAACTAATTTCAGGACTGTTTATTTGAAGAGTCACTTTTGGCTCCAGTAACTTTTTTCTCTGTTTTCGTCCATCCTTTGGATAATCCAACCAAAGCCTCTAACAAAGGCAAAAGTAGGTAAACAAAATGCTTAAAACACACACAACCACACACACACTGGGCAGAACCTTTACATTTCTCTTCTCCTCTCCTTGTACCTGCATTGGAGACTTGGCATAGTTGTGGTTGTCCAGGAAGGCAGGCAGGCGTTGGACAATGGGGTTGGGACTGGTGACTTGCTGGGGGGCTCCTCCAGGGGGGACTGGTGGTTTGCCCATGACTTTAGTGTTTCCTGAGGAGCTAGGGGAATCCTTAGACTGAACTCCTGACTCATCTACTGAATCTAAAACGACAGTAAAGTGTGTTTCAGCTGAATGTTTATGATAAGGATATATTTTAACAAAGACTGGGCCAATAAAGTCACCTGCAGCACCTGAAGCAGCCCGATCAGTCCCCTGGGATGTAACTGGCTCCACATCTGCCTCTTTTTTGATCGCAGCGGTGCTGTGATCAGGAGAGGAAGAGTCTTTCTCTTTCTTGTCATGGACGAGCTCAGGCTGAGTGAGCCGGATCATCTGAAGACCACATACAAAGATACATACCCGGGTAAGGAGACATGGCTACATAGATCCTACTATAATAAAGTTATTCTCACTTTTATTCAGAGTAACACACAAAGACAATCAAACAAGTGTCAACTATAACACAGTGCAGAAAGCCTTATTACCATCCATTTTCCATTCTTCCATTTATAGTTAAAAAAGTTACATTTTACTGTCATCTTAATAGCATTAAAGCAGGGCACAGGAGCTGCCACAGAAAACCCCAACCATCTACTCTGTCATAAAGGAGCAGTGATATTGTAGTCGCCCTGTGATGAAACGTCCGACCTTCTGTAGACCCTCAAGAACAGTCTGTCGATTCTTCTTAAGAATTTCCAGTTTGAACTCGTACTTCATCCTGCGGTCAGGCACCACTGCCATCAGGTTGAAGCGAATGTCATGGTACGGCTCACTGAAAAAGAGGAGAGCAGCAGCATGAGAATGAAGCCTTGCGGGTGCGTGTGCGCATGTGTGTGTAGAAGGTGAACAATCATGAGCTGACTGGCTCAGGACTCACCCGGCAGTGGCCAGTCCAATCCTCTCCATGATGACACGCCGAGCTTTATCAGTCCATTCCTCCTCCTCTCCCCAGGGCCCTAAAATAGAGTAAAATGTCAGATTTGAATAAGTAATTTACATTTAGTAATTTTTTGGTTTATAAAGCGGCAGTAATTAGCAAAACTTCGGAAATCATTTGAACTGTTATTTAAAATATGTCAATTGTCTTGTTCATTTCAGGAGGAGCAATCCATCGTTAAGTTTTGAGAGTAAAAAAAAACATTGTTCCCTTTTGTTTTTACTCAGTGAGGATATAAAGTGGCTTACAAACATTTTTTTAAAATAACAAAAAAGAAGAAATAATTTCTTGAACTCAATTCTCTGAAGGAGAAGCAATCAGAATAATGATCCTAAATGATTTGTTAGCACAGGCCTATTTTCATCATATGCCCTGATAGTCTTTCACACAACTTAGTTTTTAGTGGCTCCATGGCCGCCAAAATGCTGCAAGTCATTGTGACAATAATAACAGCACTCTGTTATTAGACATAGACATAAAGACATATGTCAGTATTCAGTTATACCATGGTCAATGGGGTAGGCCTTAAGTCCATCGAGCTCAAAGAGACGGTCCTTGATGGGTACATAGCTAACAAAGTGGAAGGCTTCCATGGTCCGCACTGCACTGATCCCATTCTGTTTCTCCGGCAGGTGCCTGGGCTCCGGTCTCCATAGAAACACGGAAAGAGAGCTTGAGAAACTGATGAATACACAAAGCCTGACATCTCCCACAGCATGCTAGACAAATCACAGAGGATTTTTTTTTTTCATCGAACCAGAGACATTTGAAAATGTGAAATGGAACCATGGGCTGTAACCTACCTGGCATGGCTGTTATGTGCTCTGGCAAGCTCCGGGGCATTTCCTATTGCATAACCTTTACTCTGAAGAAAGCATAAAAATCAAAAGTTATACATGGCAGTGGGGGAGAAGGAACACTAGAGAGGGTGTGCGAAAGAAAGAGAGACTACACACGTGACAGACGGAGACCAAAATGGCTGCTGTAGACAAACATAAAAGGGACATCTTACCTCTGGACTAAACCCTTTTGTGAAAGCCTTCATGCGACTCAGGGTGGTGCCGAGCTCAACACCACTGCAGTTCAGAAGCACACTCAGCAAAGCATGGGTGGCACATGAATTTGGTATGAGCTACATAGAAAAATCACAGCACAAAAATCCAGATTAAAGCCTGACTATGTTCCTTTGTATATTTTTGCAAATGAATATATAGGTAAGGGATGTCAGCAACAAAACATCTACATTAAGAAGGAAAAGTGGCCGTTACTTTCATTGTTCAGTGGCACTTCTGGTTGTGCATTATTACAGTTTTATATTTTTTAGCATGACTTTACATCTTTTGATTGTTTGTGAAAGTATTTATGTGTTTGTTTTTTTGCATTTTAATTTGTAACCAAAAACAATCTATTTTGTGTTTCAAAGAAGTGCTGGAACAATCAAATAATGAATGGGGAAAAGTTGTTTTATTTATATTTTTAGTTATTACTAATTTATATTATTCATCTTTATTTTAGGTATAGGTGTGTACAGTTGGGATTGGGTCCTGCCCCACCCAAGCCTCTAAAGGACAAACAGGTATTAGCAATATTAATTAATTGATATGAACATGTGCACACTATAAAATATATATTATATTATGTAACTGTTGTTTCACAATTTATACAATTGTGGATAGTAATCAAAATTAACCAGCAATTTTTAGAAATTTATGTTGGGACTTGATAAGTTATGAAAGCCATTTGAGACAGATTTTATTTTCCATTTGAGTGAATAAGCACTGACTTCCAACCAACAATCAGTGTTATCTAATGTGCTGTTAAAATACAATTTAGTCCACCATAACATTACAACCATGAAACAGATTTGCTTGCGAGCATTGTGTTTACATCAAGCACTAATATCTGACATGAGAACTAATGAGAGATCTTTATCTTTTACAAGTGCAAAAGTAGTTTCTCACTAATAGATTTATCTCATCAGTGACTAAGATGATCACATATACACCTACCTGATGAGCAAAGAACATATCATTTACAATTTCCTCATCAATGACAGAGGTCTCGTCCACCAAAGTGTTAACTTTCCTCCTGGATCGACGTTCCTCAATCCATTTGAACAGGAAGATGAAGCCATAGACTGGACTGAAAAAACAAAAATGGATGTCAAACACATCCAACATCTTGTTGTTACAGTTCAACAAGGTGAAAGAAAAAGACATTTTTATTCTATACAGCATACATGGGTGACGTCACTACCTGATAAACCTAGCAAATAGTTACAGTCTTGATTTGCTTGCTCACAAAAAAAAACAAAAAACCCTCAACTTTACTTGATTGGTTACAACTTACATACCTTTGACACTTGCTTTGAAGATCATAGATTTCCTCTACTTGGACACCTTTGACACCTACACAACATACAAACACATACAGAAATAAACATTTTACTGTCCTTATTAGCCTCAGATAGCTATTTACATTGAAGCAGAGTGAGCTACTGTATGTGAGCTACTCACCAAAATCTTCCACCAGCAAAGTGAAAAGTCCTGAAATTATAAAACGCTTTGTTTAGTGTTTAATACATAGTAAGTATCTAATGCTAGAATACGTGAGGGAAAAAATGAAAGAGTAGTTTATTGTTTTTGTTCATAACGTCTTAGTTATTGGCTCCATCAACTTCGCACCACAATAAACATGAACATTTTACCATGTTTTAATGTTGCGTTGCGTAAAGATTGCTTTCTAAGTCTGATAAATCAAGCTGCTTAGTGAAGCAAAACTGTTCATAAAGCCTTATGTGGAAGCTAACGTTAGTTAGCTGTGCTGTCTAGCGATATTTCTCACCGGGATCACTCTCGAGCTCCAGCCACCCTTTGTTCATTTTTGCATTAAAGCACGGATGACTAGTATCTAAGATGTTTTCCAGTCCATGTCCAAAACAAGGTTAAGAATGTTTAACGATAATGTTGTATCCATTCAGAGGAAGCCTGTGGAGAGCTCAAGATAAACACAATAGACAGAATTAGCCGCCTACAAACTACGTCATCAGGAGTCGACGGGTGGACATAAAAAACAGTCCTACTGTCAACTTCCTGTAGTCAACACTAACAGCAAATGACGAATTCGTATACCTCAATAAATAAATTACATTATTAGTATTTTTGTTTACTAATTGCGGCTCTTTATATTTTGTGTTGTGGCAACATCTATGTAAAACATTTTAAACAAACATTTTAAAAATGTTTTTAAAATTTAAAATTAAATGTTCATTTTATGATATTAAAAGTAAGGTAAATGATTGGGTTGCATTAAATGTCGTGCTTTTCATAATTTAGTAATCATAATATCTGTACATACGCGAAGGCTTTTCTCCAGAAGAGCTTCTTTACTTTATGATGTGACATGTGTTAAAGTGGGTCATTGTTTTCCACCCAAACAAATGGTTCAAAACATGCAACTGTGTGTTTATTGGTAAGATACTAAAGATGTGATACTGTAAAAATCTAAATATTCCGGTTTTAATGTCTTTGTTTTGTAGGAATGTATACTTTAAAGAAAAACTAATTACAAATAAACTGCGGGATCAGGCAAATTGCAGTTTATGTTGTCTTTTGGGTGTTTTACTAGAGTACTGAACGGGTACAGGTAAATTCGACTTTAAATGTTGCAAAAACTAATAGTTAACACGTTTATTTATTTATTTAATAATTTTCTTGGTTACCGGGCTTTTTCAGTCCCGGAACCTTAGATGGAGTAACCTCTACGGGGATGGTATTTATGGTCACACTGGAAAAAAATGGAAATTAGCAACGTTTGTGTGTTCATTTATTCAGTTACTGTACGCATTAATTGATTGATGGTTGTGTGCACAGCGAGGGCTCTTGAGGAGTACAGCGTAGCAGCATACAGGGTAAGCCCCAACAACCGCAAGATGATTGAGTTTAACCGGCGTATGACCTAACCGAGACTGTTAGCCTTGTTGTATTTCAGGCTAGCATTAGCTATGTGAACGATACACCTACACAATATAAGATTGTTATCTGGCTACGACTGCAAATAAAGCAGCAAGTTCGACAAGAAACGCTGCTTTTCTTCCAGTACAAGTTACAGCCTGCCACCCTGCTTTACTGCCACTAATGTACTGTGAAAAAAATCAACATTCAGCGTCGTTTAAGCGTTTGAATTTGCGTTTATTGTTGTATAATTAGCTAGCATTACGTTACTGGACTACTGACTCAGTCCGAGAGACTGTAACAGTCTTTATATGCTGTCAGTTAGGCAGACCAGTGAGCAAACTAACGACAGATGCTTGATGCTGCTGTGACCAAACGCCGACCACACCGTGACATCAAATGAGCTGCAGAAGTAGCCTCATGCTACTCGTTAGCTGCCCCGTCCTCGACTCTATAGCTGAGTGAAATCCCTCCCTGTAACGTATACATTAGACATTCAGCGTGTGAGATCTGATAATGTAAACAGTCCTATGTGAGGCTAGCGGGAGCTTAATTATAATAGCCTTCGTATAGACCAAATATGTGCACCAAACTTTGCTGTCAAGACATTACAGCTGCAGCAGCTGCAACCTCTCCAACTCCTTTAAATACATAGATTGATTTGTGTTTGCAGTGTTACTGGTGTTTGATATTTTGAAGTATTTATTTGTTTGGAGTCAAGTTAAAATCTTCCTATGGATGCTTTGTTTCTGTTCACACATCGGCAGCATCACCAGGGTAGCCCTTTCTGGGATATCCTAAATATTTCATATAACTAGATATTGTTCTTATTTTTATGTCTGCAATGTTTCCTGCGGTGCTGACCATTTACGGGTTACGGTTATCCATTACATAGATGAGCACATGAGGATAAGGACAATATTAGGTTCCAGTTAAGATAAAGAGGATCAGTGAGGACACACACTTTTAGACTTTTTGCTTACAGCTTCAGTAATGTCACTCTAGCTGTGAGCTCTAGTCCTTAATCATCAAATAACTGGCTTAAAGATTTTGCTCCTGGTTCACTAAAACTCCCTGTGATCTGGTTCTCAATTATTTGTATCTGATAAGTTTAAGGTTCTCACAATCCAAGCGATTTTTCAGATCATAATCTGACCATAGGACCGATTTTTCTGAAGTGTTTCCCTCCTTTGTCATTTTGCTGTGTATTTGTGTGTGTGTGTGTGTGTGTGTGTGTGTGTGTGTGTGTGTGTGTGTGTTGGGGGGGGTATACATGTTTTGTTTTTTTTTTTACATTGTAACAATTTTCTTGTTCTACTTAATCAAACTGTGGGTCTATTGGTTAATGAATTCCAGGAGATAAGAGAGAGGATTGATCAATGTATTTGTTTATATTCAATCAATAGTGCAACACAGACAACAGTGTACCATTTCAGCGTAAAGATATGTTGTGTTTTGGGTTTTTTATGTTAGGGCTCCTGATGAAGGTGTGTAGGTAATACTTTGAGAGCCTTGCAAGACGCCATGTCTGAAGAGGCGATTTCAGAAAGTGACCTGGAGCCCAGCCTTAACAGTGAAGAGGAATATGTGGAAAATGAGGAGGAAGAGGACATGGATGACATGGATGAAGATGAGGATGAAAATGACGGAGATGATGAAGATGACAGTGTTGGTGAGCAACAAATAAACTTATTAATTGCATATATATACAGTATTAATTACATTCTAGTGTAAACTTGGAAGAGCAGCTGAAAACAATGCTAACGAGTCTTGTGTAGTAAGTATTAAATCAAGTGTGGAGATTAAACATGTAACAGCACATAAATATCAGACAAGTGGTTCTTGTTAACTAGACCTGGAAGACTTCAAGTAGAATGCTCTTTATTCTCTCCCAAGAACGGCCCGCGAGTGCCCAGAGCAGGACAGAGACAGCCCAAGATGGCAGGGACTCCACTTCAGCTACCTCTGGAGAGCCATCCTCAGAGCCTCCATCTCGGCCAGCGTCCCGTCAATCCTCCAGGTCTCCCTCCAGACCTGCCTCTCACTCACAGCCCCCAACCAGCCTGGAAAACTCAAGCCAGAGCAAGCCACCCTCCAGCAAAGCAAAGAAACAAAAAGCCTCTAAATCAGCCAAATCCTCTAAGTCTTCAAAAGGTTCCAAACCTTCCAAGCCATCTAAGCCTGCACACATGAGGAAGAATATCAGGTACATGTATCTGTTTGGTAATTTCGGTCATGTGTTTCACATAATATAATTTAATGTTTGTAAACTGAACTTTGTTCTTTATGCTTACAGAAAGCTGCTGAAGGAGGATCAGCTGGAGGCGGGGACCAAGGCAGCTCAACAGGAGGAAATGGAGAGGCGGAAACGCCTGGAGCAGCAGAGGAAAGACTTCCCTATGCCAGCCTCAACCGTCACAGACTCTCAACTAGGTAACAGCCCTGCTGTGAACCGAGCACCGCCTTTCCAGCCATAATTAAGCTTGACCTTTTTTTTCTGTACGTTGTATGATAAACCGTCCAATATCTTCTCATCTCTCCAATAGTGGACCCTGCTTCACTTTTAGGAGAGGTGTCTCACTTGGTCCCTGCTCTCCTAAGCAAGCAGGATGTCATCTGTCTGGACAGCAGTGGTGATGAAGATGAAAAGGTGGACCCCAAGCTGCCTGCGCTTGCCATTAGAGATGGTAAGATATATCATACTTTTTAAAATCCTAGTCATTCCACACAACAGCAGTGTGTGCCAGCTCTTACACAGTGTTTGTCTCTATGATGACACAGATGTAATTGAGCTCAGTTCTGGGGATGAAGATGCCCTCCAGATAAGCAGCGAGTCGGCTGATGAGGATGCCGATGGCACCGCCAGCTCAGAGGAAAGCAGCGGGGCGCACATCAACGATGCTCTGAATCAGCCTGACGCCCAGGGTCAGGTGCTGGTTAACATCAATCACCCTGCAGAAGAAAAAGACCTTTACCTCGCTCCACAGCTGGCCAGGGCTGTCAAACCTCACCAGGTATGCCAACAATCAATAACAAGGAGCCACAGCCCAGCTTGTTTTTTCTAACATTTGTGTCCTCATTTCTAAGATCGGGGGAATCCGGTTTCTCTATGATAACCTCATCGAGTCTCTGGACCGGTATAAGACCAGCAGTGGCTTTGGCTGTATCCTCGCTCACAGCATGGGGTTGGGCAAGACTCTGCAGGTCATTTCCTTCATTGACATCCTACTGAGGAATACTGAGGCTCACACTGTGCTGGCCATTGTTCCTGTGAGTAAAACAAGTCATGTGTTAAAATAAATGATATAGTCATTAAAGTGCATGTTCATGTACATCAAAGTTATCAATTCATTTTAATTAAATGAACCTGTTTTTTTGTTTCTTCATAAAAGGTGAACACACTTCAGAACTGGCTGACCGAGTTCAACCTGTGGCTCCCACCGCAAGAAGCCCTCTCCCCTGACACCGACCCTGCAGTCGTCAAAGGCCGTGCATTTAAAGTTCACATCCTCAATGATGAGCACAAGTATGTAACATACCGTGTTGAGTGCACAGTTAAGTATTCAGAGCTGTTAATAACAGTGTGTGACCTTCCCCCAGAACAACACTGGCCAGGGCCAAGGTTGTGGAGGACTGGTCCAGAGATGGTGGAGTGTTGCTGATGGGTTATGAGATGTACCGCCTGCTGTCAATGAAGAAGAGTTTTGTGATGGGAAAGAAGAGGAAATCAAAGAAGCCTGCAGGACCCATCATTATTGACCTGGATGAGGAAGACAGACAGCAGGAGCTCATGAAAGGTCATTAGTTTGAGCAATTTTTTGTGCCTAAAAAAACTCATATGGGCATAAAGGATACAACTGTAAACATAAATGAATAATGTGGTGTCTATCTACAGACTCACTCGCTCAATCTTCCCCCCACCGCTTCGTCTTTTCAGGTATTGAAAGGGCCATAGCGCGACCAGGCCCAGATGTGGTGATATGTGACGAGGGTCACCGCATTAAAAACTACCACGCCAGCACGTCACAGGCTCTGAAGAACATCCGCTCCCGGCGCAGAGTAGTCCTGACAGGTTACCCATTGCAAAACAACCTGATTGAATACTGGTGCATGGTGGACTTTGTAAGGCCTGACTTTTTAGGCACGCGTCAGGAGTTCAGCAACATGTTTGAACGTCCCATTCTGAACGGGCAGTGCATTGACAGCACGCCTCAAGACGTCCGCTTGATGCGCTACCGCAGCCATGTGCTCCACAGCCTGCTGGAGGGTTTTGTCCAGAGGTAAACCTTCTCTCCGTGTTGGATTTAGAAATTGGACGTGATGGGGGGGAAAAAGCACATATCAATGTTCTCTCTCTTTCGGTGCTTTTCTGCTTTATAGACGTGGTCATGATGTACTGCGAGACCAGCTTCCCTCCAAAGAGGAGCATGTGATCTTGGTGCGGCTCTCTCCCATTCAGAGGGCGCTGTACACGGAGTTCATGAAACGCTTTCGAGAAGCGGGAAACAGCGGCTGGCTCGGTCTAAACCCCCTCAAAGCCTTCTGCGTGTGCTGCAAGGTGAGGCTGGTTTCCATGGTGTTTGGTAGAAACTGGAACTCAGCAGCCTATTCAGCCTTTTTATATATTAGCCACAGCTGGATTCCTGAGGTTCATTGCTGTTGTGTGTTTTAAAATACTGTAATTTTGGATCAAGAAATCCCTCATTTACCCCCTGATCCCTCCAGATCTGGAATCACCCAGACGTCCTGTACGAAGCCCTGCAGAAGGAGAATCAGGCCAATGAGCAGGACTTGGACCTCGATGACATCACTTCAGCTGGTAACCCTCGCTGCCCCGCTCCCAGTGCTGGCCTGAAAGCCAAAGTAGCAGACTCAAGCAACAGCAAAGCTAACAACGCTCTGCCGTCAATCAATCCGTCCCAGGATCGAGCCAATCAAGTCATCACATATGAATGGGTACGTCAGGACAACAGTCCAAGTAAAGCTGTTTTCTCTGCAGCTCAGTTTACTAGCCAAAGAGTCCATTGTTTTGAGGTTTTTGTTTTAAAACTGAATGTTATGTTCCAGATATGTGCCAATATGTCAACAGTTTTTTCTGATATATAATGCAGAAAAAACACTTCAAAGTTCAGTGAGTGATATCTAAGTGCAACATTCACTTTAATTCTTTAATTGGCTGTTGTATGTTCAAGAAAGCAGCTTCCTGAGTCTCATGAGAGCAGAGTACACATAGAAAAAGGTCAAATTAATCAAAAACCATATTGTTAATCTCTATTTTTTTCTCTCATTCAGACTCTAATACGTCTACACGCATGTAGTCTTGGCTGTCATGTTGTCATGCCTTTTCTTTCGTTTACTACGTCTCAGGCAAAAGACATAATGTCAGACTACCAGACAGGAGTTTTGGAGAACTCTGCCAAGATGGTGCTGCTCTTCCATTTGATTGATGAGAGTGTGAGAAGAAGAGACAAGATTTTGGTCTTTAGGTAAGACCTCTGCCCAGCATACATTGCATTAATACACAAATCCACCAATAAGCAGCTTAGAGATGAGGTAGGCCGACTTTGCATTTCAGCTAATTAATGAGACTTTTTTTGGAGCTTCTTGCAAACTGTTGGAAATGAATTTAATCCTCACACGTCTTATGAGGTTTCTGCTTCTGTTCCAGATTACTTCTGTAAGCAGGAATTTCAGAGATAAGCAAAAGTATGACCTTTAGTGAAGCAGAATTAATGGTTGTTTTTAGCCATTTATGTATGTCACTGTGAGTCATCACTTTGAATACACAAGCCTGTAGAACACTACATTCTCTTGAAGTGTTGAGATTTTTGTCATACCAAAGTTCACCTCTCTTACCCTTCATTACCCACCAGTCAAAGCTTGTCCACCCTGACCGTCATTGAGGACTTCTTATCAAAGAGACCAATGCCGACGGGCATCAGCTCCTCTGACACCCAGAGCCAAAACTGGGTTCGCAACCTCAATTACTACAGTGAGTCATCCAATCTGTGCTCTCCCTCCAAAGCAGCAGCTCTGCAGAAAGTGCGGTCACAACCACACACACCTCGAAGCTGTGATAGTCTTTATTGATTTATTATCACTGGCTGCAATTTCTCAATTTCTCCCATTTGAACATTCATCTTGGCAATTTTACACTGTTCTCTGGAAACAAGTTTTAGGGCCAATCTATTAGAAGTTTGACAAAGATGTTTGAAGTTGTTCTTTTTTATATACTGTATATACACATTGTATATACAGTATATTCCCAGAGGCACAGACTCCTTTAGGCATGTAACTGCTCTGCCAAGATGAAAAAGTACTTCTCCTATAGGAATCCAATAGAAATGTCTGTGATTAAAAATCCCACAGTCTTATTTTTATTAAAAAGGAAAAAAAAAACTAAAAATATTAATGGTCTCATGTTGCTTAAAGTTCAAGTGTGTTCAGATGCCTCAGCACTTCTGTGTTAATGAATGGTGTTTGTCTGCAGGACTGGATGGTAGTACATCTGCCTCAGAAAGAGAGCGGCTTATCAATCAGTTTAATGATCCAGAGAACAACACAACATGGGTCTTCCTTCTTTCAACACGGTTTGTGTCTCTGCTCTATCCTTGTCACACTCCCTCTACACACTGCAAGGCAATTTGTCATTCATTTACTTTGTTCCATCCAGAGCGGGCTGCTTGGGGGTAAACCTGATCGGGGCCAACCGTGTGGTCGTGTTTGATGCCTCCTGGAACCCATGTCATGATGCCCAAGCGGTTTGTAGGGTGTACCGCTACGGTCAGAAGAAACCCTGCTACATTTATCGCCTTGTGTGCGATTTCACCTTGGAGAAAAAGATCTATGACAGACAAGTCTCCAAACAGGGCATGTCTGGTAAGAGATGTGTACATCTCTTTGTTAGATATTGCATTTCTATGCACTTTTGCATGTGTACAATCTGTTTTGGTAAAATAGATTTGATTTTAATGTTAATTAAATACTGATATTATTGTGTCGTAGGATTGTTATTAACCACTTATCCAAGCACAATACTTAAATCATATTCAGACATCAAATATTGTGTCTTTGTGTGTTTAAAGACCGGGTGGTTGATGACCTGAACCCAGTGTTGAACTTCACTCGTAAGGAAGTGGAGTCACTGCTGCATTTTGTGGAAGAGGAACCCCCCAAAATCTCTCTGGAATCCCAGGAGGACTTCGAAGTAGTGATATATGAAGCATGTCAGCTTTACCCACACCTCATTACCAAGGTACACGTGCATGATGTGTGTAATGTTAGTTGAAGTTTTGGTCGTCTGCTGTTAAAATCTATTGAATATCATGAAAACCACAGAAATAGGTATAAGCTGTTAAGTTTCCCCACTTTGCTTAATGAAACTAAAATCTTAATTTGCCTGTTGTGAAACAAGGAAAACAGGAGGGGAAAATAAAGAACTGTTAAATGTTTCAGTAATGTTGTCAGTCCTATATAAGACGTGAGTTTGCATGACATCAATCTGCCTCTTACATGGAAAATTCGACCCGACAGTTGATCTGTAATTCAATTTCTCTCTTTCCATTTGTCTCATTAGCAACCTTTCCATCATGAGTCTCTGCTAGTGGACCGCAAGGAGTCTAAACTGACGAAAGCAGAGAAGAGAGCCGCCAAAAAGAGCTATGAGGATGAGAAACGGGCCTCTGTGCCTTACTCTCGCCCATCGTATGCCCCCTATTACCCAACCAGTGATCAGACGCTCACAAACATACCAGCGTTTAACCAACGGGGCTGGTGGGTTTCAGACTGCACTTCTTTTTGGTTTCTCACATGTAATTTTGCTAGTGACTACCAGATGTTAATGGTTTGTATCACAAAAGAACTGTTACCGATTAGCTGACTCAGTTCCACAAGCTACCCAGCAATGTTTCCCTGGTAATCTATGATGCAGTGCATTTAATTCACACTTTCCTCCGTTAAAATGTGTAAAAGTCTGTTCAGTCTGGCAAAAACACAGCTCCAAAAAATGAAACACATTTAAATTAGTTGGTTATGGACTACACATGCCGATGTGTAGTCGGTCTATGACCGTCTAATGAGTTCAGCCCTCATATTTTCAGGCGTCCCATGGCACGGCCAGATGACAAGCCTGTGGCAAGTGTCAGGCCCATCCAGTCAACCCCTATCCCCATGATGCCTCGCCAGGTCGGTATGGGCATGGTCGGCTCCAGCTCTGCTGGCAGCCTGCCTGTCAACTTCCTGCAGAAAGCTGGAGTTTACGTGCAAAGGATCGTCACCACAACTGGTAATCTATTATATATTTTGATAGCTGAAAGTACCACACACACTCTGAAATGTTACATGCTGAATAAATTTGACAGTTTCATCTTGCAGTAGAATAAAAATACCATCTTGTGACTTGTGATGAGCAAACATTAACATCAGCCATTCTGGATCTGCAGACATTGTAATCCCAGGAGCCAACAGCACGACAGATGTTCAGGCTCGAATTAGTGCAGGGGAGAGCATCCATGTTATCAGGGGATCTAAAGGTAGTTGCAACAACACAATAAGTTCTCTCTGCATACAAAGCATTTATAGTTAATCCCTCCACCACTTGATGTTTTCTCCGCCACAGGTACCTACATCAGGACGAATGACGGCAGAATTTTTGCCATTCGATCAGGAAAGATCAGTAGACCAGCAGTCGGGAGCACTGCTGCTTCAAGAGGTACAAATTCATACTTACTGTCTCTGCTCCTGCTACAGATTTTTGCATTGCAACCATTTAAAGAAATCATGCTACTTTGACACTGCATGTCCATCGACTTCATGGGGGTCTAATGAAAGATATGTAAAGCTGCATTATCGGAAATGTTGGGACTAAAAGTCATCTGCTGCACAGATTTGACTGAATGTGTTGTACCCATGGAAGTCCTAATCATGTTAAAGCTAGAGTGTGGGATCTGTGTCTCCACCCTCTGGCAGTGAGAGTAATTACAGGAACACTGTTGACTTGCCTTTGACTCCATAGGCTCCACCATGCTGCCAATTGCTGTTTTAGATATAGCTATAGACATTTTAGACGAGAAGCACAATGCAGATTGGTGTGTTTGAATTTTTTATATATTCATTTCTAATGATGTTTGCACATTAAAGTACATATTTGGCTTCATGTGTGACATTTTATTTTCAGGATAGACTTCTCACTGCTAAACTATTCACAGTCAGAGATGAGGTACACGTTTCCTGACATTTCATGACTGCATTACTCTGTCTTCCACAGACACCCAGGGTTCCCTGGTCCATCCAGTCAGTAATGGCTGCTCATCCCCCGTGGATCAGCAGCAGCAATCCCCCAATGGGGAGCGACGGCCCTCCTCACCCTTAAGCTCTGAGATTCTCAGAGAGATCAGCCGCTACACCTCATCCACAGGCGAAGCTGCTGCCGGCATGGGGAATGAATTGCCGTCACCGTCAGACATGCCGGCTGTACCAGCAGGAGATGAAGGCAGTTCGCACAACAGTGAGACGGGCGATCTCGGTAGTCAGCTAGGTGACGACCTTCTTAGCTCTGCTTTGGAGATGCGTGGCAGCAAACGCAGGAGTACTGAAAGCCAGGGCAACGCACAAATTGGAGGCAAACGCATCTCTGCTGCAGCGCGTTTCCCTGGACTGTCTCTGGGCTCCGGTGGGCTCAGTTTTCCTCCCGTGGGTATGAACTCCTCCCTACTGGGGAACCTAGGTCACATGAGTCATCCTCTTCTGATGGGTGGTAGTGGGGGATCATCGTTCCTTCAGACACCAGGACAAACACTGGCTGACCTACAGACCATGTTCCCCTCTGCAGGTTCAGAACTAATGAGACAGTCTGCCACAGGGAACGGACACCTCCCCACCCCCTCCTCGTCCTCTCTGCCCACGGTTTTCTCCTCTGCTTCCACCACCATCCCCATGTCATCCACACAGTCGGCAGCGCCTTCTTCCTCCCTGGCATCAGGTTCTTTGCCTCCTTACCTGATGAATCCGAACATGGCCGGCCTGCTCTCGTCAGGCTTCCCTCTTAACTACAGTCAGTCGCTGCTCTCCGAGCCGAGGATGTTCCCTGCCCCTCTCCTCTCTGGATCTGGGGGCTTTCCCTCACCTAACTCCAGCTCTACTACATCCAGTTTCCTCTCCCATTTCAACAATCCAGCCTCCAGCCTGTTGGGTGCAGCTCTGACACAGCCAGACAGACATCAGAGTGCTGAGAATGGCGGCAGTAGTTCTGATGACGACGTAATAGAGGTGACAGGACAGTAGAGACTTTGGAAGTCGTGGAGAGGAAGTTTCACTCACAACTTTCCATAAAGTACATTAGGGATGGGAATGATTACATGTTAAATGACTAAATTAAGTAAATTACTTATGTCACAATATCTGCCCTAATGGTCGGAGTCTGAACTATAAAAAAGAAAAACTCAAAAGAGACGTTGATGTGAAGTCAAAGTAGTGAGATAAACGGCATTCCCATTCCTAATGGTCTCATCTAACTTCACACACACACGCACTCTCACAGATATGTGGACTCTCACCTACAAATGAGAGAATCAACTTGTACCTTAATGACTTTACAACGTAAGAGTAACAAATCCTTATGCTGAATATCCCAGACTCGTTCAGCTGGAGCATCAGAGCAGTGGGAACAGACCTTTCTTGTACGGGGACCAGCTGAATCGTTTTCGAGGGGCTTTCATAGCACAGCCTCTCCTGCTAAAGCAAGACCGGGGCCGTGCTGTTGGTTTCATTTTCCTCTGAATTCTGGTGGAAAATCATGATGAAAACCTGTCGGATTGTCTCATGACATATTGCTGTGAAACAGTCGAGTGCAAACCAGAATTTGACTTGCTGTTACACGTGTCAGCCGCACTCACCTGCTGAAAACTAACCTGCTCGTTCTTTTTCTTCAGCACAGTTTCCTTTTTCTAGTGAACAAAATTGGAAAAGCTCCACACCGGAATAACTGATAACAGTGGCTACAGAATGAAAACCCAATTGGCGTTATGTTTAGATGAAATCCTTCAAGGCTGACCTTTTAAAAGCAGACATTTTAGGCTTTCAGAACATATTTTAGTCTTTAGCAATTTGATAGACATTGTAGCATCCCCTGTTGAAAGGATATTATGTGTGATACTATAACTGAACATGTTGATACTTTGTAAATAGTCATTATCATTGTTTATATTGCAAGTCAAAACTGTGCAGTGTGTAGATCTTGGTTGTAGGGAGATGTTTCATTACTATGGCGACTATCACAATGACAAATATTCCCTGGCATTGATGCAGGGGAAACAGATTTCCGTTCAACTTTACAATTTCCTTTTTTTTTTTTTCCTTTAAACTAAAATGAATGTACTTTCATGTTTAGCCTTTGATAACACAGGGGCTGGGACAAGGATTCGGACTGTGTTCTTTCATTTTTTAGCCTTAAATAAATAACACAAGGGGGTCTTGACTCTTAGCATTTATCCCAGTACATCCTTTTACACATCAGTTTAAAGAACTACTGAGCATTCAGACAGTCGGTGTCAAACTCTAAACACAAGTGCTGGGCAGGATCAGCATTGCAACAAAGAGCACCAGGTGTGAAAACCGAAAATGGAGCACAAACCAATATTTGATGTTGCTAGCTCGTACGTGAAACCTGTTTTTATTTGTTTGTTTGGTTTTTGTACTTTAGTTTCCCCAACATCTGTTGATATACCATCACTACATGTAGTTTCCTATGAGTTATACCTTGCTGAGGACAAATATTACCTAAACTGTAGAAATCAAAGCCCAAGCGTGTAAAACAGTAAGTCGATGTAGCCACCGAGCATCAAACCAGATCGCATCTCATTACCACCACTCATGACCATGACAGAGGCAGGTCAGGTGGTGCGGTGGCCTTACCAAACTGACAGTGCCATTACGTGGTAGCTTTTCACAGAGGTGCGTTTTTAAAAGCAGTGCAGTGTAAGTAGTCAGTCTGTCAGTCGTGTCAGTCAGTATCTGCAGTGCTTTAGGGAGTTTAGGTCTCTGCTGTTCTCTGTAGCCTTGTGTTCCCGTGTTGTGACGACACCTCAAGGTATGTAGATTTAGGAAAGTCTCTTTCCTCTGTTGGTAAATAGGCTAGACACAGTGGTTATTAGCCTTTAGAAAACACTGGAGAACCTGAGACAACAGGTAATTCCCTATTAAGTTACTTTTTTTGTAGAGATGTTTTCCCGTGGGGATCTTCTGCTCCCACACTCATGAGTACTGTTCACTTGTTTTATTTGCTACTGGCTTCTTCCCTGTTTTTTTTTGTATGTATGTTTGGGATACTTCATTTCTATCGTCAAGCATGTCCTGGTTCTTCAGCACATCTTGAGAGCTTGTGATGGTTTGTTTCAGATATGAAGGTAGAGCTGGCACTTTTGAAAAAGGATCATATCTGCTCGTGAACTGTTCGAGGTACATCATACTGTCTTTATTCTCAGTCTTCTCAGTCCGTTGGAAACACTTGGCATTTGAATCTTGAGAGTCATCAGTTTATAAAACAGAACCTGTCTGCCATTTCTTGTCAATTACGTGCATTTTTATGTTTCATGGGAATTTTTCATTTTTTAAAAAAAAGTTTTTTATAACTTCTTATTGGTGTTTACTCACCTGGCAGTTGTTTTCCTTATTTCAATGTGTCTGAAATTTATTTATTTATGATGGAAAATATATTGTTTTTTGTAATTACATTTTTTAACCTTTTTGTTCACTTTGACCCATTGACGGCTGATCCAGTAAGAATTTCGTATATGCAGCCTAGATCGAAGCAGAATATGACTGTGTTATCAATGTTATTTTAACAATAAAACACTCTTCTATTGCAGTGTATATCATTGACAGATTGATTTTCATTTACAATACGTAACACCTATTCAAACGTGGCTGAATAAGTAATCAAAGGAAGCATAAACAGTCAAAAGGCTGATCACGAAATGTTTTTAAATTGAACAGACACTTTGAGGCCGCAGACAGGCAAAGCAACGATTTGCTAAATGCTAACACTAGCATTGCTAGTAATGCTAGCATTACTGATGTTTAGCAGGGAGAAATTTTAAATGATTACACTTATAATTAAAGTTAAAATAAGTAGGATTATGTTGTGAAATTGGATTTAAGAGTGGAAAGTGCACCCATTACTAATGTGGTATATCAATGGTATGGTATATAATATCAACTTATTAACATTTAACTTTTACATTGAGTGAGGTGGCTGTTACATTTCAGGGTGCCAGACAGTACAGATTATCTTGAATGTAATGTGTTTAGAAACTGTAACATCACAAATTGCATTCTGCCTTTCATTGTGTTAGCATGCTAACATTTGCTAATTAGCACTAAATCTAAAGCAGAGCGGAGCCAGAAGATGGTGGGATTGTCCTTTATTTTTTAAATATTTGGTAATAAATCAAAGCAGGCGTTGATAAAAAAAAAAATATCTGAAAACATTCCAAAGAGCCCAACCTATGACATTTGTGTGTAAAACAGAAGAAAAATGAATTAAAGAAGATATGACCTCAGTGTCCTGATTGGTAACTACAGTCCTATGGACATTATAAGAAAAAAGGTAAGACTGTTTAATTATTCTGTTCTCCACATTTGGCACTGGTGCTTCATGACAATATGAGCATATGAAAGAGGCATGCAGCTGCAGAAAAGGCACTGGTCAGATTGCATATCACCAAAAAGTTCATCTCTTTGGCAAACCTTGAAAAAGTATTCAGTGGGTATTGTGTTAAAGTGTCAATTTTGTGTCTTCTGTCAGGACTGCAACCGTTTCTTGGCCATGTATGCGCTGGTGACTTGATTCATGATGACGAGGGCAGCGAGAGCAGGGCACAGTGCTGACAGGTACCAGGTGTATTCCCGGACAGATGCAGTGAACCAAGCAGAGCTGAGCCCGAGGAGCAGGCTGCCACTGCCAAGCAGGTATGTGACGAGTCCGGAGGCTGCATGGTAGCGCTTGAGCTTGGCGAGGGACCAGCCTTTGGCCAAAGAGTGGTAGATGAGAGGCACAGCCGCCACAGACTGCAACCCCACCACACACACTGTGAGCAGACCCAGCAGGCCGTGCCACGAGGTGAAATGGGGTTTACCATTCAGGTGTTTGTTGTAAGAGATGGCTGCCAAGCCGAGGACTGCACACAAGACACAGAGGCACTGCAGGATCCAGTGAACACGGCCTTTAGTCTTGTGTGGAAACCTTTTGAGTGGGGAACCGTGGGGAGAGAAGAGGAGTATGGCTTCTGTCATGAAAAAGGAGAACTGGTGGGAAAGGAAAGAGCATTCAATAAGGCTCAATGGTGGATTTTCTATTAATCTTTATTTCTATAAAATATGTCAATTTCAAAGCCTCCAAGTTTTCATGATTGAAGTACCCTTTTTAGGAAGCTGGAACCAGTGGATTTTGGATTTTTCAATCAAGCTGGCAAAGCAGTTGCCGGCTATGTCACTGATCCACTGATTAACTGGCTGTTCCAGCTTAAATATTAAAGTTTAAGGGTTGGATTGTTTACAAGAAAAGATCCGATGAGAAAGTTTCAACTTACAGCCAGTGTCATAAAGAAAGGATGCCAGGAAAACAAACCTAGGATGAAACAAATACATGAAATCAGTGAATGGTTTGCCAGCAGGGTCAGTCACATGGAGGTGTTTTGAACTGTCAGGACACTCACTTGAACTAGGACGAGACAGGACTGTGATGAAAACAGTGAATGCAGCGCAGATGAAGTGGGTCAGCACCGCGGAAGCTGTCCTGCTGTAACCGTAGATCCGAGGCTCACATTCAGCCTCTTTGCTGTGGCCCATGTTAGCGACAGTCACTGCGGTCCGAGGCGGCTCACCTGCACCGACGCTGCGCCGGGGTTGGTCACCCAGAGTGAACTCGTAGTTTCAACTAAAGCGGAAATGATGGTGAATGAACAGTGACCATTAGCTCCTCGTGCTGAAGTCTAGCTCATCAGATTACATTAGCGGATTACTGTCACATAACAGTGACTTCATGAATCTTGAATGTAGTCCGGGGCTACGCTGCTGTGTATGTAGCGCCACTGGTAAAAAAAAAAAAACAAACCAAAAAAACAAAGAAAAACCGAACAAAAACCCCTACAACTTCCGGGTTTTTTCCAGAATAAAGTGTTGTTTATGAAGTGGTCCTTTATCATTTCTGGTCTTTGCATATAAAATTAATAATATATTTTTAAAACTGTGTTAAAAAACATGAAATGGTCCTGTTTATTTCATTACTATTAGAAAATTTGTTAAATAATACAAATATTAAATGACATTGTCGGATTCTACTTTTTAATGTGCATAAAGGGTAAACTGTTACCCACAGCCTATACCAGTTACAGGTTAATCTACACCTTAAGGGCTGACACAGCCACTATCTAGCCACGGTCTGGTGTTTTTATAGATTTTTCACTGACTTCATTTTGACCTCAGGTGTGACCCTTTTCCAGCTGTGCTTGACTGTCACCAGTATGACCTCCATATTGAAACAGAAATATATTAATTACATAGCAACAAGATGGTACTGACAAATAAAAATGTGTGTATAGACCCAAGACTTCCATTGTCTGTCATCTTGATAGTGTCCCTCCCTCAGCCCAACAGCCAGTCAATATTCTCAGATATTAAATCTTCAAGGCATATTAGTACCGTATGTTATGGTACTATAGGATATGTGTGCATGTGTGTATGTTCCTAACATGCAACGATATGTAAACTGTTCTTTTTCTGGAGTATAATGCAGAAAATAATGGTTGTGGTCACTAATATACCAGTGTCACAACAAATTTATATAACGAATATTTTTATGATTTCGTGTAATCTTCCACTGCTCCACTACTTTTGCATAGTCACGGCAATGAAAAAAAATGGTTTCATAAGTTTAACCCCGTTTCAAAATGTTTCATTTTTTCATGCTTTTATTCTGAAATCTGTATGCCGGAAATCTTCTCTGCTTGCTTTGACGAATCTGACACACCTCCTCTACTCCTGGCTGACGTGGATGCCTCCAAGAAAGATTTGCGGGCTGAATCAAGAGCTGCGGAAAGTTGCCTGTAAAGTTGTACCCATCTGTTGGAAATGAACTTAAATAGATATTTGTAAAAAGCAATAACCTGTTTAGTTAAACTACCACTTACAAAGATTGCAATTTGGTTGAATGTTATTGGTTGAAGTGATGTCTCAGGCTTATACCACCCAAACGACATCCAACAGCTCAGTGGACTCTCACTGGTCAGCTCCTCATTGGTCATTGTGCTCCAATTACTCTCTAATAAGCTTGTGACCAGTCTGCAAGGCCTCCACACACTGAGCAGCGGGCACACTGAGAGAAAACAACACAGTTATTCAGGACATCCCTCTCTCCCAGCTCTGTCTGACATTCACTGCCCCTGTGTATCGAGATTCTTTGTTTCTTTGTTTATTCTTTCCTGAGAGGAGTCAGACTTGGCAGGACTCGTCTTGTGAGCCATACTCAGGGAGAGCTAAAACATGAAAATTAGCACAAGTGTTACCAGTATGTCAAACAAAAAAATGCCCCATAACCTCTCCCTAGATTTTCTTGCAGCTGTATCTACAAACCTCTCTGCCTCCGTGAGATCTTGCTTTCTTCTGTCTACACAGGAAGAATGAACCCAGTGGAATAAATGAGAGGGTGGCACTTGCATTTCTGGCTTGAGAGAGATAATACACAGTAAGAGGAGCCCTTCATCTGCCCTCCATATTTGAGCCTGGAGGCTTTTTCCTCATTGAATGATTTCCAAACGGCCCTAAATTAAACATTAAACAGTCTATTTATTCCAAACAGACATGTCCATCTGTACATCGCTTTGGATAAAAGCGTCTGTCAAATGACATTGTAGAATTGTAGATGTCTGACATCTGAGAAAAGTGACATGTTTCACGCTGATCATTGATCATTAGGAAACTTAATTTTCTAACTTAGGAAATCTTCGATTTTATGTAGATTTGATTATTAATGGACAACCCGTCCTGTAAAGGTTTGAAATGAGACTAAGCATTTCTGACTCAAATACAAAATATATCAGGCAAAACAAAATCATTTTTTTGAAATATAGATGCGTGTAAACCATGATAAAACCTCTCACAGCAACATTTTCTCTGTGCATAAATAGGTAACACTAAATTGTAACTAATATCTTTAGTAATGTAAAGTAATATATTATTTACTAATGCAGCATAAGAGTTATAACAGTTGACATATTGGGAAAATCTGCAGCCATGGTGTATGTTCTTTCTATTTACTGATAATATAGTTGTAAACACAATAGTTACATTTTCTAAACCTTTAAAGCCTGTTTTTTAAACATTTTAAACATTTGTATGATACAGTGATTTTTTTATAACCTGGCAAACAAAAAGTTGCTTTTATTAATGATTTATTAATGATCTCCAATGCATGGAGACATTAGTAATGCACCATTGCAGTTGTTAATAAATGGTGGAGCTATTATTAGAAAGAATTACCAAAAACAGAATGTATGTAGTGTATGCAGTATAACTCCTTCATCACTGTACACAGTGTTATAATAGTGTTGTTTGAGATCTGAGGGGATTCCTCCTGTGGTGCCGCACTCAGGGTGGTTTAATACACATACGGGATTAGACGGTAATCCCACACTCAGTGTGTGCATGCGCAAACTGAGGTGCGTGCGTCGGCCGGGGGACGGTTCGGTGTTAACGCAAACGACAAACTGCGTTCAGCTCCCCTACGATAAGTGGCGGTGATGCATTAAACGAGGTAAGGTCTCTTTTTTTAACAGTGTGTCTGTCTGCAAATCAAACATTTGTCCTCGGTGTCACTGTCCAATGAGTTTACCGTCCCGTTTCGGACCGGATTAAACCGGGCTGTCCCGTCACAGATTGAGCTGCCTCTTGGAACAAATAATCAAAACTTTTGTATGATAAATTTAGCCATCTATGCTTAGTTCCACACGAAGATTATTTATGACAAAACCGGCAAAACATGCATGGATGATCCCGGCTACAATGTGCTCTTGTTGCCCTGTGTGGATAATTGCGCCGTGTGGTGACCCACTTGGCAGATAGAGCCCCGGGTTGTTCATATTCAAGTCACAGTGCTGCTCCACAGGCAAACTTATAGAACTAAGTTACACCTGAGAGCGTTTTACACTAATTCTTACTAATGATCCTCCAGAGGGATCCATTCAGGTCTACAGTTGAGAAACTGCTGTCATACAGCGTCTGTATATTAATTTCTGCTCGTTTGTTTGTCACCAGTGATTTAAGAAGGATTCAGATTCTTTACTTCAGTGAAGGTAGTAATACTACAGTGTAAAAGTACTCCATTACAAGGCCACAGTCTTACTCAGGTGAAAGTACTTAGCAATCAGCAAAATGTACCTAAATTCCTAATAATAAAAAGTACTCACCATGCAGCAGAATGACCTTGTCAGCTATATTATTTCACATTTTATCAGTTGAGCAGTGTGACTGGTGCATTAAGATGTACGAAGCATTTCTGGGTTGTGTTGCTGTATATTGGTGCATAGTTTAATTTACAGCAGTGCTTCATATCTTATTATCATCATACACACAGATTAGGAAATGTACAATATCTCTCTTGAAACGTAGTGGAGAAGTATAAAGTAGCCTAAAATGGAAATACTTAAATAAAGCATAAATACTTCTAACTTGTACAGTAATGAGGTAAGATATGAAGTTACGTTCCTCCGCTGTCGGCCACACACCAGCACCTGTAGCTCTTGTACATGACATTTAAAATTTGAAAATCAAGGCTTTTTACTGTTATTGTGGTGCCAGTTATTTCTGAAATTAGAGATTTAAGTTGGGTTTGTGCCTTAAATAAATGAATTGTCTTGGTGAAAGTGTTTTGTTTCAGTGTCACACACAGAAAAACAGTATGAGTTTTCCCTGGGCTGCGCAGGATTATACCAATGTTTTTGACCCACATTTTATTATAATCGTATGAATCCTGGCATCAGATAACAAATGTTAATCTTTTATTTTTCCATTTGTGAAGCCCATACAGAGCACAGCTTTGAAACTGATATGACTGTAAGATTATTGCTTGAATAGAAACTGATTTAAATAAATTGATTGATTGGTGTGTTACATTATACATAAACCTATGATTCCAAACTGTCTTTCAGCTCCTGAGGATGTGGCTATCGTCTGTTCCTCTGCACAACACAGTGAATTGAATGTGGACCACATCAAAAAGAAACCCTGTTTGCCCAAACACTGCATTTCATCAGAGACTGAAATTCACATTAAGGATGTAAAGGGGTACACACTCATGCTGTGTCCTTCAAGAGCCAGATTTACACCCATACTAGCTCATGAACAGCAAGTGCTCACCTGACATGTCAGTTAATCTATCAAGGACAAGATGTCTAAATGTGAGCTGATTGAGCTGAAGGACCTCAGTGTAAATGATCCAATTGAGCTGGCTGCACCTGTGGCCCGCACACTCCCTCCACCTGTAAACCAAGGGCAGCCGAGCCACTTCCATGTTGTCCGTCTGGTAGGGGACAGTGTCAGCATCGAGGCACCCTGGAGTCAGACAGGAGAGTCTGCAGTGGGTCATGACTTCCAGCCCTACAGTCACACCCATCTCACCTGGTGTGACCTGTGTGGAGAGTTCATCTGGGGTCTTTATAAGCAAAGTTTACGCTGCGCCAGTGAGTACTTGCATGATATATATATATATTTTTTGATTGTCTGCAAACTTTATATAAAAGTTTAAACTAACAATGTGTTCTCCATAAATTCACCATCTTGCTGCCAGCACCAAAAGTGTGCTAGTCCATGGCTGATAATAGTCTGTAACAATAACATTAGCATAACGTTTGCTAAGAACTACAGTACAAAGCCAATATTTATCCATGTATAAAATAAAAGTGCATATTACAATCTCCTTTTTAAAGTCTTTTGTAAAACAAAAAACGCGTTTGACACCAAGGTTTGTCAAGCTATTGAGAAATGAACTACTGTACTGTTAGTTTTAGCAATAACAAAAATATTGAGCAACACCAGCCTTGTTTTTCACGTTTGGTGTGTACATATTGAGGATGTTTTCTACAACTATTGACTTAATATGCAAAGACACTCCAGTCCCCACTAAAACTGAATTGAATACAATAATGTACAATGCAATACAGTATATCAAACTATCTTGAATCATTATAATTTGTTAAGAACAAGGTAAATCATTAATGTGTCAAGAAAAGGCTAAAAAGATAAAACAATTAACAACATTGGAAACTGTTGGAAATTTCCTTAAAGTAACACCAGCTCTGACACAGTAATGTCCATCCAAAGCACACAGAGCTGTGATATAGTCTTTACTTCCCATGCAGTGTCACTTGAATGGAGGATGTTCATGTTATTTTTCCATTCTGGAGGAACTTTATCACAGAGGTCGTTCTAATCTGCAGGAAAGCTCTGGAAAGCCTCACGCTTGTACAGACTGTTCCTGCGAATATATTCTTCTTTATCTGTCCCACATCAGCAAACTGACTGTAGCGCTTAGAAGCCAACAGGTGACGTCAGATTAAATATCAAACCCAAGCTATTTAACAACAGTTTGACATGTTACTTACACAACACAGATCTAGTTTAGTGCGTTTGGGTGGTGTTTTTTCGAGAAAATCCCCATCAGAGTGCTCAACCTCACAAGTGGTGACTGAAGCTTAACTGAGAATGCAAAATTTGCATATTTGTGTAATTTGCTAACAGTGAGCACTCTCCCTGTGTGTCAGACTGCAATTATACTTGTCACTACCGCTGCCGCCCATTCATCCAGCTGGACTGCAGCACAGATGGAAGCTTGTTAACAGACCAGGAAGATTTCTCTGCCGACTCCATCGAGACAGACACAAATGTGGTGAGGAACCAAGTCACAGTCACACATTTTAACAATAGTTCAAGAGCACTGAAAGAAGTCTTCATTGGACTGTTTTAACATTTTCAAAAAATAACACTTAAAAGGGCATCTACATCTGGAATTCAAGTTTTAACTGTATAACCAAACAATAACCAAGTGCTCAATGTGCTCAATAGTTCTTCTGTTCATATAGTGTAGGTCAAAGCAGATGGAGGCAACCAGATTGTCCACTGAGTATCAGTGTGCCATATGTCCTCAAAGATATTTGTTTTATTACCCCTTTGTTGTCAATCTTTGTTGCCATCTATACAGAAAGTAATTTAGGAGAGAGCTGAGGGCAGACAATAGCTTAACAACTTCACAATAAAACAGCTGTCTTTATTTAAGAACCACAAAAAAAAAGGTATCAGATAATTCAGGGACTGGTTTGCTGTTATTAGCTCAGACTATTTTAATATGAAGGGCACCATCATGTCCCTATGTAAACATTCAATAAGGCTCGGACCAAGATAAATCTCCTGTAGATAGACAAGGTTTGTTTTCTATCACTGTGCACATAACAACTCCACCGAGAGCTTTATTTTATGAGAAAGTCATCTGCCACAAAAATGATGCCTTTATTGTTTTTATTTTGCAAAGATTCTTCTTTACAGTGTGTTTATTAACAAAAATTAGTCAATAAAACCCCCAAAATACAGTCATTTCTGTATTTTTAAATTTAAATTTTAACGTCAATATGTCCACACACGTACCAACAATAACATTGCGTTGGAGTACTGAGTATAAGTTGAGCAGCCCTCATTGGGAGCCATCTGGCCCTTGAGACATCTTTGTGATGTTTTTATTGTTGGGGAGGAGCAAATGGAAATGCAGAGGTCAAAAGACCTGTTAGTAGAACCAGATCTCTGCAGACAGAAGACAGAGGCAGGGGAACATACAACTTTCGAGAATGGGAAGGATCTAGAAAAAAAAATTGTCAAAACACCTGAACCTTGGCGATGACCTGGGGAACCACAGCAAGTGACTCATTCTGCAGTCAGGGGGACTCAGAGCTGGAACTGTATTTTACTGCTTATACGTCTTTCTTTCACAAGGTCAGAGAATCAACGGTGAGAGGCCACAGCATAATTCACAGCCCTGCAGGCACAAAGATGTCTCTGTTTGGTTATTTACATTAAATAATGTCTATATTTTCTAAGTACAGACAAATAGCTAGAATTTATTTTACTTTTATTTTCATTTATCTGTTTTCTGTGTCATTCTCTTAAAGCTCACCTATGAAAACAGGCTTTCTGCTGACATTACATGGCCTATACCTGTTCTTTTCTTTTTTTAGGATGAGCAGATCGATTGGGGTAAACAGGAGCTGACAGTTAGTGAGATTCAACACAAGGTTAAGGAGTACAATGCACAGATCAACAGCAATCTCTACATGGTGGTTGTAAGTTACTAATAAACCTTCAGCATAAATATGTTCTTGAACTTTAATAGTTTTTGTATTGGTCTACTGACTTTGTTGAAACTGAATTAGTTCATTTCTTATATGCTGACAGTCTGAATATGTCTTCATCACAGAATAAAGACGGGTCCTACACTGGTTTCATCAAGGTCCACTTTCAGTTAGTCCGTCCTATCTCCCTGCCTCCCCGTCAGAGCCTGTCCTCTACACAAGAGGAGGGCCAGCAGGACAAACGGATGAAACGGCGGACATCTTTCTACCTCCCCAAAGATACTGCCAAGCACCTGCATATAAGCTCTCAAACAAGTGTGCGAGAAGTCATCGAGGCATTGCTCAACAAGTTCACTGTGGTGGACAACCCGGCCAAGTTTGCCCTGTTTGAACGGACCGAGAGACAAAGTCAAGGTAGAGACCCCTCAATGGTGTGGTTACTGTAAAACAAAACAGAAACATGTAGTAAATGCTAAAGTGTTGCATTTTACTTTCTTTAGTATGCATGCGCAAACTGTCCGATGAAGAGCGTCCACTCCACCTGCGCCTGTGTGCCGGCCCCAGTGAAAAACTCTTGAGTCTGGTTTTGAAAGAGAATGAAACGGGTGACGTAAATGTAAGTTTTCATTTGACTCTGAAGATGAATCCATTTGATAAATAAGTCAATATATGCTTGAAAAACATCAATATATGTACTGGGCGCGCAGCTGACTTCAGTGTGAAATGTCTTTTCTCCACAGTGGGATGCTTTTAGTTTTCCTGAGCTCTGCAACTTTCTGCGAATCCTGAAGCGTGAGGAAGAGGAGCACGTGCGGCAGATTGTGAAGCGCTACTCTCTGGCCAGAGACATGATGAAGCAGGCAATGGCAAGGATTACAACTCCTGGATGACTTTGAGAGATTCATTTGATGCTCATGTTTTAAAAAATTAAGAGAACATTGTGCCACTTTAAATAATATTGTTGATAAGCAATTTAAAAGGGAAGGAACGAGCTCAGACAATGAAACATTGTTCATGAAGCAGGAATACTGCTGCTATACTCGTGTGAACAACCTAAAGGTTTAGGCCCTACTTAATATGTGCAAGCAGAGCCACTGGGAAATCAATCGGGGAGAAAATAGATTATCTTGAACTTAATTGGATGCAGTTCTTTTTTGAGAAACCATGCTGCTTGACTGGATTATTTATAGTGGGTTTAAAAACACATTTTCAGTATTTTTGGTCATTTATCGTGTGATATTTAGTTTTATTTACATTCTGTGAAGTGGTTTTTAAATGTTGGCACTTTAATGAACCTGTCAATTTGATTTGGACAAATTAAAATGTGAAACAGTGTGTTTACATTCTAATCATGTAATAAACTCAAATAATAAAACATGTTATTTGATGTTGTTATCATGATTTTAATTTATTCATTACACAACATAAACAATAAGCAAATGGATAAACAATATGTATAAAAGAATCTATATACTACATACATAGGCTACTATTGCACATCTCATTCTAAAACACAGGCCTTTATATGTTCTCATAACAACCTCCACCCTTCTTGGAAGACTCTCCATAAGATTCAGTAACATGGTTACAGGGATTTGCTCTTAAACAGACACAAGATCAGTTAGATCAGCCACTGAGGGAGGGATTAGACCTTGTTTGTTGCAGTGGCTTAATGTCAGTCAAATTCTTCCAAACCAAACTAAAAAATAGGTCTTTATGGACCTTCATTGCATCAAAGTGGAAAATAATTGACAAAAATATTTTGTTATATTATGATATTGAATAGAATAGAATAGAATAGAAGTACTTTAGTAATCCTCTGAGGGAAATTTCGTTATTACGTTATTATTTCTAGCAGCCCTACGTCTGCATTAAAGCATGCAAAACAGCGTAAGTGGCCACATACTTACTGGATGAATTGCAGAGCAGGCTGATAAATTGTTTTCTGTGAGTCTAGTTAATGAGACAGACTGAGTTAACAACAAGCTTCCTCTCCTGCTGTTTTGGCCTCTGGCTGCTGTCTTTCGCCCTCCCGTCCACGTGAGGGCGTCAGCTCACCACCATCTGTTCCCCAACTGTCGTAGAAAAAGACGGAGAAGAATAGCGTTAGTTAGCATAAACAGTTAGCGTAGCTCTGTGTTTTAGGAGGTCTTTGCTTTGCTTTGCCTTGCTTGGGTTATTTGAAAGAACATTTCATACCTGCGAACACACCAAGCCTCACTTTAGGTATGTTTTCAACCAGCTGAAGCGACAGACGCCGGTTATCAAACCAGCTAACGTTAGCCTCCGACAGCGGCAGGAAATGTAATTTCATGAACATGTTGACCTGACTGATGCGAATAACAGAGTGCTAACTGACTGACTGTAGCTAATGATTTTAGTAGCCAGGGGATAAAGTGACACAACTGCCGCTGTAACTGACGCCACCACTACCAATTTCCTAATGTTCTTGTCGGTCAAAGCTAGCAAGCTAAATTAGCTCTCCTTCCAGATAACCTTTGTAATGGTACCGAGACCTACGACTCTTAGCAGAGCTGACTAACGTTATTCAGCGTTTCTCTACCTTCCATATACCAATATTGGATAATAACGCAATCTGGAAGGTTGGTCAGGTTTGTGACTTAGTTTTGTGTTAATATAATGTTGTCTGTGGTTGCACTGTCATGTACCTTGCCTGCCTTATTGTGACATATGGGTACATGACTGGAAGTATATCCTAACTGGATTCGACATTAGTCTGGGCCTTGCCTTTCAGTTGTCCTCATTTTGTAATTTAAATCTTAGCTATGCAGATGCAATTAAAAATGGACATTAATTAATGCCATACACAGCACTGGCGACCAATGCACATGTGGTATGGTATACTGTAGTCACCTATTTGTTTCACTTTTCATGTTAAAGGCTTAATGTCTGTGATACCACTTATCCAGAGAAAACATGGCTGTCAGGAACAGAAAAAACGAACTTGTTCTTAATTAAACTAAAAAGGAAGTGTCGATTTTAAATGTAAGTTTTTGCTTGTGCTATAGTCTAGATTTTAAAATACCGTATCACATTTTCATTTCTTGCTTTCTATAGGTTTCCTATTCCGAAGGCCACATTAAATCTGGCACAGTAATACTGTAGCACTACTGGCAGTCCTGTGACCCAAGAAAATAATGTGCTGCAGCTGAAGATGGGTGGTAGTGGCTCCAAATCCAAAGGATTTTGGCCTTTTTCTGGCTCAGGTAGTACGGATGATCCAACCAAAGATGGAAATGAGCAGTCGCTGGTGAGAGGTCGAAGTTTCCCAGGTGCAACACCATTTGTGTTTACTAGACGAAGGTAAATATAGCCTCAGCAGCATGTAACCTGACTTATATACTCAGCTTTTTATTGATGCTTATATTGAGTTTCATCTTAGTGTGCAGACATTTGCCTGTGTTGTTGACATAAGAGGGAGACATAAATTCACACCCATTCTGACCCATCTTCTGGCTCATTGTACCACAAACCAGGATTTGTCAGAGCAGTTGTTATCTGTTCCCTCAGCCAGGCTCCACCATAATGTGTGTATTCATAACTCCGCTCACTTTTATTTGACCATAGTGGAAACAAGTGATTTACTGCTTTAGGGGATCATAACTGCCCTCTTTTACCACTGTTGTACTGAGCTGTTATCTGCTCACTGTACTCCCCTGTTTGTTTAAAACCCTTTGCCCACAGAAAGAGGGTGGATTGAATGTAATGATCTCTTACACTATTTAAGTTAAGGGAGCGAAGTCAAAGGCAAGCAGCTTTTTGTGTTTTGTTTTCTTTAATTCTCACATGCTTGTGGCTTTAAACCCACAAACACTTTTTTGTGTGTGGTTGTGTGTTTTTTTTGTAACTTGCTTTCCATTGAGCAACACTCTTTGCACAATGTTTGTTAATCAGTACGTTGTGTGGTTAAAAATTAGAGATAAAACGACTGAATGATAATTTCTACTATATCTCATAATATTGCCTTCAACCTGTGATTTTAATATCTACTAAATGTTTTACACACACTGGAATATAAACTATTTACAGATAATTGATGTCGTCTCTCTGCTGCAGCTCCATGTACTTTGATGAAGATGGCGACTTGGCGCACGAGTTCTATGAAGAGACAATTGTAACAAAAAATGGACGTAAAAAAGCCAAGCTGAAGAGGATTCACAAAAACCTAACACCTCAGGTGAGGCAACTAGAACCCCTACACTCATCAACAGTAGTAGTTTATTATGAGAGTAAATAATTTGAATCTTTTGTGTCCCTCCAGGGAATTATAAAGCTGGACCACCCATGCATCCATGTAGATTTCCCAGTTGTCCTCTGTGAAGCCTGATGATGTCTGAGGAGTGTCTCGGACTGTCCACTGTGTCAACTCCGTCCTGTGGTTCCCCCTACAGCTGGAAGCCTGAACCACCTTTTAAAATTACATGATCTCTCAATATATTTGATGCCCTTATGTGGACAGGCTGATGCAATGTGTGCTGAGCCTCTGCATGTGATCTGTTTTCAGCTTGTGTGCAGTTAGACACAGAATAGGTCACCAGTGGGGATCTAGAAGGGTGCCAAGTTGGCCAAAATCTACTCAGTTTACAGGTCATGGTTTGTGTGCATGTAAGTTTGAATGTGTGTGCAGATGGGGGATGAGATGTGACAGAGTTGTGAATTTATTGCTACAATTTGTTTTCTGGTATGATTTGCTGGACCTCCCAGAGGTTAAGGAGAATATGAGCAGTTCTTCCCTTTGTCACGATCATATCTAGTGTGGGAAAGTTTAAGTGCACACTTTAGTTTTTTGACACCGTCATGACTTGCTTCATTATGCATGGAACAGGATCTGCTTATCCGTAAGAGCCGCAGGAATTGACAATCAGTGGCCCATAAAATCAGAAGTGGATTAATGTTGGATGGACTGGCTTCAGTGACCTCAGAGCCACATATGTACACAGCAGCAGTGAGTCGAAGAGATCCTGTTGTTTCCTTTGCTGCTTTGGCATACTATGTTTCACTTTTAATTTATTATTACTGTTTTTTAATTACAAATTGAAATGCCAAATTGTGTCATGGTCCTTTTTTTAAATACAAATACACTAAAACATATAAATACATTGTAATTTACCTGCAAGTGCATTTACATCATTGCCTGTAAAACTGTGAAAATATCTGGATATAAATACTGCATGTGAATGCTGGAGCTACTGGAGGTCTCTGCTTTAACAGCCTGCTGGGGTTTCAAATGAAAAATTATATATAATGCATATTTAAATTGTTGATTCCAGTTAAAAAATGAGTTTCTGAAAATTATTTTAACTTAAAGTTGATTTACAAGGGAGCCTTTTAAATACTTACATTTTCCCCAACCATGAGTGAGTGTCTATAATCTAATATGACAAGAACCATACTTAGGTCTTGAAAGGAAAACATGCACAGTGTGAAATATGTAAAGAAACAAATTGAGTTGCATTAAAGGGTGTAATGAACCCCCCATTTTTGCTAAAATCTGGCATCACATCATATTTTGCTATTAATTTAATAGAAAATATTATAATAATGAATTGATTTAATTTCAGTCACAACAAATCATGTTTTACACAGATTAAAATAATTCCTGTAGATTAAGACATATGGAGTTTAAAGGCAGGGCATTTTTTTCTGATCCAGTAGATTTTTTACTTTTTTGAAACTGAAATGCGTGGAAGAAATTGGCCAACTCCAAGGCAAACCATTGTTGGGAGGTGAAGTGTGTGTGTCTGCTAATTAGGGATGTATAAAGATAAGAGCGAGGAGGAGGCCATCAGTGTTTTCCATGGGAAAGGGTTTTCAACAAAGCTGTCTGTGATATTGTTCTCCTTAAAGGATAAAAAGGTCTGTGCCAAGATCCACTCCACTTTATTGCTTCCACGAAATGATTTTACTCGACACAAGACGCTGTGCTTTTTTACCTCTGGGTAAGTACCTTTGTCAGTTGGGGCTGGGGGGAGACATGGCAGCACAATTACTTTTTGTTGTTTACTTTCACAAAGCCGTAATAATATGCAAGGCCATGAGGTGAATTGCAGTACTGGGGTTAAAAGAAAAAGAACTGGCTCAGCAAACCACCAGCCCTCTGATTCTGCTAACAAAAGTCTGGGTACATTTTAAGATATGAAATCACAAAGACAGGAGAAGAAACCTTTGAACATCTGTACATGTCACACATGATGTGTCTGGAAGTTTAATTTTTAAACCAAAGAAACAGAAATCAAGAATAGCCTAGATACCTATACAGTCTGAAGGAACTGTTTTCTTAAGAGTTATGTATGCATCATGACGTCTGTATATATTTAAAAAAGGTAATAATGTGACAGTCAATTGTGAGAAAAGAAACATTTGTCACTAACAAAAGTGCAAACACAGGATGAAGGAGCTTTTTGAAGTACTTGACTAACTCTCAAAGGTACAATTACTCTATTTAGTTCAACAAAAGGTTTGAGGTATGAGTAATGTTTACTTTCTTAGCTCATGAAAAAAAGATGATGCCTGAGTCTTAACTGTCCACCTAGAAGGCGTGAACAAATTAGTTACATGCAGCTATAATGATGAACAATGTTGAAACCTGTTTAACATACACTCAGAAATGTGTTTTGGCATTCCAAAATTATTATAATGAAAGCATTTGTAGCATATCAAAATTGTGGGTCTGGTTTACCAAAGTGAGCTTTACACTTGTTTCAGCTATCACCTGAGGATCATAAGTCAGTCTTACTGGCAGACATTCTGCATTTAAATACATTCAGTTCACTTATGATGGTGCAATCACTAAAAGCTATAAAGTCTAGTACTGTATTAAATGTTTTGAATAGCTTGTAAATGACCTCAGAACAATGTACTTTTAAAATCATAGATTTAAACAGACAATTAAGTCCGACATTCCTTCAGAACCCTAAGGTAAGGTGTGTTATATGTGTGCGTGATATAGAGTTGAAATAGAGGTGGAGCCTCCTGGATATTTAAAAACCAATCCAAGATAGATTTTAACAAGGAAAACAAAGTTGCGTTTGTCTCTGCTCATTGCCTGATGATAATGAAGTAGAATAACACGCTTGGTTTGCATGCCAATCCTTAACAACTGGAACAACGTGATTGATCAATCTTCATCTGGGGATTAGAGAGGACAAGATTCCTGGTAAGAGACATCATTTCAACACACCGGAATAGGACAGATTTAAATGCGTATCTTTTTTTTTTAAGAAAATAAATGTTTCTATAAATGTTTTTTTTTCTTGCACAGTATATCTGTTAATGTTTAGAAGAAGCTCATGCTCACAACCAAATAGAGAAATAGCCTTACAGATTTTAAGACAAGTATATTCTTGCCAGTGATCATTTTAGGCTTGAATTCATTAACTAAAAGATCTGGAGATCAGCTCAGTCCATAAAGTACTTATTGTCACAGAAAATACCACTAAAATATGTTTTAAGAGAAGATATTGTCTCTGAAAGACAGCTTTTACTATAAATCAATGCCATTGTGTAAATAACACGCCAGTTTAGATGTTGCTGAAACTGACTTAAATCAGAAAAAATACAACAGTCGACATACATTATATGGTGTGGGGAACCTGCTTGTTATGTGGTTTTATCAATGAAACTTCACTCTACAGTCAATTCAGAGCAGCGCCTGAAGAACAGACTACTTTGTTTTTAATTCAAGGGGGTATGCGGCACTGGTATTCATTTTTTACGATCAAATTTGTGACAGAAGGGGCTAAGATCATGAAAGAAAAAGTGAAACACCTTTTAAATTAAAATTCAGCTCTGTGAGAATATATAAGGAAATTACAAGACAAAATATGTCTTTCATGAATTCGTAACCCCCCTACTTAAGAACTCAATACACTGAACTGTTGTTGCCCAGTGCTTTCGTCGTCACCAATGATCCTATCTTAGTTTCTGCTAGCTCTAGCTGGCTAATTTGTTCATCATCAACATGGACTGAGCGAACCGGGACTGTTACTTTTCACATGGCAGGCTGGTGGAGGAGCAGTTTATCTGACGGTTACATGAGTGGAATAAGGTCTTGTCCTCAGCTTTATCGGAACAGGAAACGGGACGTTAGCTAACTTAGCATGTCCGTCAGTTAGTTTCAATGAAACTTTGAGCTAATTTGGCTAAAGTTACGTTAACTCTGCCTGTGGACGGAATAAGTAAAAGTAGCCCGAGAAGACAGCACTTAAATGTTAAAAATAGACGACTTTGTTAGTTCTTTTACATTGTAATTTAAATTGACACGTTTCATTTTCGAAACCAAGTTTTTTATGCAACATTACTTAAAGAGGAAGTTTACTGCATCTTAGCATTCTTGGTAACGTTGGTAATATTACTTCCTACGCTGTAATGCTGTCCTAACGGTCTTTATTTCTCTAATTTAGACGCACATACTCAAATTCAGTCTATCTATGAGATCATGTTTTACTACACCTGAAACCTGAAATAAGCTATTACCTCAAAGTCACTTAAAAGATTTCCCTTTTGTATTTAAGATTTAGAAAAGTGTTAACTTCACAGTGTGGGTTTTATATTTATGTTTTGACTGATTTTTTTTGTTCATTTTTTAGAGAAAGAGGAGAGAAGGTGAACAGTAATCATGGAGGCTGCAGTCCACTCTCTTTTTACCACTGCTGACCGGCTGCATTTGATGCTCTTGACTCTGTTTACATCTTGGACAGCGTTGTGCTCAGCAGATTTAAAGCAGGCAAGATGGCCGTTATATTCCCAGAGACCAGTTCTTCTAGCCTGGAATGCCCCAACACAAGAGTGTGCCCCGAGATACAGTGTTACTTTATCACTGGACCAGTTTGACATTGTGGCAACACCGAATGAGGGCTTTGTCCGCCAGAACCTCACGATTTTCTATAAGGAGCGCCTTGGGTTGTATCCCTATTATGAGCGTGGTGGCACAGCTGTGAATGGAGGCCTTCCACAGCTTGCCAGCCTCACTCAGCACCATGAAAAGATGCCCGAAGGGTTGCAAAAATACATACGTGAACCAGAGGCAAAAGGTTTGGCTGTTATTGACTGGGAGGAGTGGCGCCCATTGTGGATCCGAAATTGGGATACAAAAGATATCTATCGAAGTAAATCCCGTGAGATGGTGGCCAAAAAGAACCCCAAGTGGACCCCAGAACAAGTGGGAAAAGTTGCACAGCAGGAGTTTGAGCTATCAGCTCGCAAATTCATGCTGGAGACTCTAAGACTTGCCAAGAATTTGAGGCCCAATCAACTCTGGGGCTTCTACCTGTTTCCAGATTGTTACAACCATGACTACAAGAGTGACCTGAAGAACTACACAGGCCACTGTCCTGTTGTAGAGATGTCCCGCAATGATCAACTGAACTGGCTATGGATGGAATGCACAGCTTTCTTCCCATCTATATACATGGGCTCTGTACTAAGATCTACAAATTATGGGCGCCTGTTTGTTCGAAATAGGGTAAGAGAGGCGATGCGCCTGGCATCTGTTGGAGATGGATTAGCACGTCCTGTTTTTGTTTATACCCGCCCCACTTACATCAACGGGATGACCCTTCTAACTGAGGTTAGTTGGCTAAAGCAGCAATTCAAGTAAAATCATCAGCATGCTTTGATATTTTTATTTTTTTAAATTAGTTTTCTAGGAGTTCAGTTATTATATTGAACTATTGGATGACAGGATCCAGTTGTTAGGAGACCACATATTATAGATTGACAGAAAATGTCTTTGTAGTGAGTTTATTTTATGGCAGTAGTGCAGTAAGTAACTAAGAGTTAAGTATTGTTGCTGCTGTGATTGTGTTCAATACTACAAGGCTAGATAAAATACAGATTAGCATTATAATTTAAGTGTATTAGCTTCTTGACAATTTAAATGTTTTTTTCTGAATTCATGTTGACTTTAGCCCTCGTTTTATTCCTTTTAATTTTTAGTCCCTTTTCTTTGTGATAGTATTTCCCTCACAATGTGCATGTGCTGAACTGTTTTGCAGTCAGATTTGATCTCCACCATTGGTGAGAGTGTTGCACTTGGAGCTGCAGGTGTAATCTTCTGGGGGGACACCTCCTATGCAAGCAGCACTGTAAGTGTCATACCTTCTTTGCTCATTTGAGTGCTAAATAACCTAGTCTTCAGTGTTTTGGGTCTAACTTTTTTTTCTTTTGCTTACAGGCCAGCTGCTCCACCTTAAATCAGTATCTTCAGGGACCGCTGGGCCGGTACCTGCTCAATGTTTCTACAGCAGCTGAACAGTGCAGTCAGGTTTTGTGCAAATCCCACGGTCGCTGTCTGCGCAAAATACCAGACAGTGATGTCTACCTGCATCTCAGTCCCATAACGCACAGCATCATCAGTCGTGATGGCCGGCTTAAGGTTACAGGTATGCCTGGCCAAGCCGAGCTGGCTCTTTTCCGCACACACTTCCAGTGCCAATGCTACAGTGGGTACAGGGGTGAGGCCTGTGCTCAGAAAGAAAAAGGGCAGAATAGAGCCTCCTCTGTCTTAGGGACCTGGCCTCTTTGCTTTTTGCTTCCACTAGGACTCCTTACTCTGCTACACTAAGGAAACGGATAAGTACAAGCTATTCCTTGCTTCTGTCACTCCTGAAAAAGACGATTTTGTATAAAGGTGGTAAGTTTTTGTGCTCTAGTGATACTGGTGCATTGACAGCAGCAGACAGCCAGTACTGTCTCCCAGTATGACAGGAGATTTCTATCCCAGCACACAGACCCGTCTGACAAGCTGCATTGGCAGAGCTCCAACCTCAGGACTGCCACCTGGAACTAATGTGCTTACATTATTGCAACTAATTATTAACTTATATGTAATTATGTCAAAAAACGTAACTTTGTTTTAAAGACCTCCGACCTCCTCGCAAGGAGATACTGTATACTCTATGACTTCAGTGTAACTGTGGGCCTTTTCCCCACTTAGGGGTATAATGCCCAACACAAGAATATGAGTCTCATATTGTTGCATATTGTTGCCCATGTCAACTTCATAGTTTGTGTCTGTTGATGGACCAAGCTGTTACGTGTTACATGACATATAGCTTTGTACATTAAAATATAGTGCATTATGCCAAAAAGTGATGTGACAAATGGGAGTCTTAAATCCTTTTGGTTATCCTTGGCTTATAGAAGCAACATGGCTGGACCTGCCTGTTTCATTTCAAGATTGTGCCTTAACTGGGCTAAAAAGTGCTAATTTTTACAGTTGCCTTTGTTTACAAGTTGTGGTTATTGATGTGTTCATCTCAGCCCTCTGCTGGGTGTAGTGCTTTATACTGATTAATTCTATATGCTGAGCAGTTGTTTTTTTTTTAAATGACATGGAAATCGTATATAAAAAGGAGAGGGTGGACGGACCTGGAATGAAAAGATAAATGTTACTGTTTGTTTGCAACTGGTGTCCTTTAATTCACATGGATAGCACTGTGAAAACAAGCTAGGATCATTTCAACATCCAGTTAATGTACCTTTCAGCAAGTGCAAATACTTAGAGTCTAACTGATCATAGCAGATACATCATAGCAGATACATTTTTTTCCAGGTGTATTGGTAATGTCTCTCAATTGACAAGTAATAAGCAATGTTTGTACATAAACGCCAAAAATATGTTCATTTTCAATGATGTCATGTCAGTGTGTGTATTGAACACAATGCTTGAATAACAACATGTAAGGGATCCCTGTTTCTGTTAGCACAGATATTTGGCTGATTTTTAAAAAAAAATATATATATATAACTTTTTTTTGCTTTAACTTTATCTAGAATCCAGAATTGGTTGGTTTTGTTTGTTTTTTTATTTTTGTTTTGTTTTGTGTCAGGGGACCTATAAGTGGCAGTGTGTTGATAGCAACCACAGCTACATCTTTATATTAGTTTATCGCCAAATAAGTATATTTGCTAGACTGAATCTAGCTGAGCAGTTTCATGTTTATTCAGTAGGGTTTGTATTTATTCTCTGTGATGTGGCTCAAAAACATATTTAGCAACCTAAAATGAATTATGATACCAGTGGGCAAGTGGTACATTATGAGGTTTTTAAATAAACTAATAAACTGAGAATCACTCTAATAATCTTGCAATAGAACATTTTATGTATGCTGCAAAAAATTTTCAAATTCTGCACTTTAGCTACTCGTGTCTTCATTTCATTTTGATACCTTTAAGAAGGTGAATTGCTGGATACAGAATCCTGTAAAATATACTGTCAGTGTGTTACAGTATAGTATAGTGTTTTTGCATTCAATGTATCATGGCAGAGATATTTTCCACTGTGAATCTTGTCTATAAAAAATTGGTGCTTCTATAACTGTTACGCCTCCTCTGTTGGTTTTCACCTCTGATCTGAAGTTTTGTCACATCTTTAAACTCTTATTTTGTAAAGACTTCTGAACACACTAATCATATCTAGAAACCCAAGTCTGATGTGTTAACATTTGTATTCCATGATAAAGAATGTGATCACTTTTTATATGTCAATAGAAAACTATAAACCAATTGTTTCAAAAAATCAAATACCACAGACATACATTTCCAAGCATATTTTAAGACATACCATAATCTACTCATGCCTATATTACATTACACATATTTTATCATAACTTACTCACTTTCACAACATTATAAGCTGTTTGCTGATTTTGATGAATTACCTAACACAAGTTGGTTTTATATGGACATAGGCGAAAATCTGTGGCTGCCTGGAGGGTACTAAAATACAAAAAAATCAGGTATGTAATGTTATAGATTTTCTACCACTCTGCATCTATGCTTTAGGAACAGCTTCATTATTAATAAAGACTTTATCTGTAATTTACATTTGAAACCAAATTTTAAAATATCAAAGGATTTTGTAATTGATAACATTTCATATTTGCCTTTTACATCAGAGCACCTGATTATTTATAAAAGGAATTTTAATGTATGTAAAAAAATATTAAAATAATTGTTAAACACTAAAGTGAAAGTATTTGAATATTTAAAGAGAGGCAATATAATGATGTATGTGAGACCATGTTTCACATATACTTGTTCACATATAAAGTTTTTTTTGTTGTCACAGTTGATAAGTCTGTTTCAGGGAATCCAGATAGATACTTAAAGGGATTAAAATAATTAATAAAGCTACTGACGTTTTGTTTAAGCATTTTTTGGTACCAGTGTAATCATCTGTTAGGAACGTTCATTTTATAATTAAAGTATCACATTTTTACAAAAAAGTAGAAGGTATAAAAATATTAAACAAAAAAACAGGACAAGGTGTATTTTTAATAAAACTGTTTATGCTGGGTGTTTGATAGATGCGTGTGTTGTCAGACAGCTTCAGCAGGAAATTACGTAATGGTACTTAGTATTGTTGTGTGCAGCTCGTAATGTGCTCCGGGCAGGAACAGGCGACTTTGACTGTGGTAAATTTTATCTGTCGTGGTGACATATTCATCAATTTTTTTCGTTGCATCTCTCAATTTTCTTCGCATCAGAGTTTGTACCCAGTTTTATTAATGATTAATCGGAAATTTAACATCTAACGGATGTTCAGCGCGCCTGTAGTTACGTGTCATTAAAAAATGTCGAGCAATCGTCTGGCTAACTGCACAATATCCCCTCTCAGTTTGAAAAGCTAGCTATCACCACCTACACGAAGCCCAACAGCAACATCTTTCATCACTGGCAACCAGCAATGAAGAAGACATGACGATAAAGCAGACAGCCTCGTCCCTTTGTCGGTGAACGTGTCTTAACTATTCTCTCCTCTGTGTCGGTATGTTCTCTTCTGCTGCGGCATCCTTCACCCATCTTGTCTTCTACAGCATCCCATTGTACAGCGATGCACCTGGTAGAAGAGCCACACATCGTGCCAATTTTGATTTTCTTGCGTATTTTGGCTCAGTTTGCATCCGTTATGTATTATTTATTTACTATTATTCGCATTTAGTGAGTTTTCTAGATTCATCCTGTTTCCCTGTCATCTCTAATCCTGACATACCAACCTCACTATCGGCTTTATAGTGCAATCTTTAAGGCACTGTCAGCGGGGATGAACGTCTACGTCTATTTGATATGAATCGTGTTTGTCATTTCACATTACTTATTTGTTTACTAACACAACAAAGTGTCTGGCACAGTCTTAATCTTTCAGACCCATAATTCATTACCTGTCTAACATCCTCATCATCATCATTATGATAAAATTTATCTGAAAAGTTCAAGTTTCTGACATCTGGAGATGGGCAGCGTTAGTGCAAACAGAGTGTGATCCTGCTCCTCATATCAGCAATGCAGCTGGTGAATATGCTGATAGGAATGATGGTTAAAACTATAAAAGGAGATGTAGAAACCAAAAATTTGCACAGAAAAGGCTGCAGGGTGAACAAAAATCATTTTTCTGTGTACACTGTGAAACAATTGGAAGTACTGTATGATTAGGATCTATATGATGGGTTTGAAGATAATGCGCTGTCTCCAACTTTTTCTAGATCGTTCATCTTGATGAAATGAATTTCTTGCGTAATCGTCTTGTCGTTCTGGGCCTGGTGCTGTTGGCCACATTACTGCTGTACCTGCTGCTGCCATCCATTCGCCAGGGCAGCATGGAGCCATCCCTTGAAGCTCAAAGAATGGGGCTAATGGCCACCCCTCCTCCTCCGCTTCCAACCATCAACGTGTCCATTCGCACTGGACAGCTACCCGGGGACCCACCACTGTTCTTCAGAGAGGCTTTGCCTGTTGATAGAGCTGGACGGCAGATTTTGCCAAGGTGAACCAACACAAGTCAGAATATTTCGGAAAATATTGTGCTGCGTTCTTGAAACTGTTCACTTCACACCAGATATCCAACTGAGGATCGCAGTTGATAAATGCTGATGTGCTGCTGACCTGCAGCTTTAACATGTGTTTGCCAGTCTTTTGCTTGTTGTATAATCTTTAGAAAAGTACTGAAATTAAGTTACAAGACAACAAAAGCTTTCTCTTTGCAGACTGCAAGTGGTCCTTCTGCATGGCCAGGCCTTCACTTCCAAAACCTGGGAAGAACTTGGTACAATGGCCCTTCTGGCAACTAACGGATATCAGGCCCTAGCAATGGACCTTCCAGGTAGGCACATAATCAGTACTCATGCTTGCTAAATAATGATGATGATGATGATAATGATGATGCACTTAAAACTTGATTATAGCCAGTCAGTTACACCATGATGTAGTATGGTCTGAAACACAAATTAGTTAGAGCAGCAGAGCATCTACATGTAAAATTCTTTTACATTAGATGGGGTCTGAACACCAATGATCTTAATAAACTATTAATTAGCACATTCATAAACATGGTATTTTGTTTTACATGCATGAGGATTAAATTTGGGTTGACACAAGCAGTGTATTTAGTACATAGAGTTTGTTGGCCTCAGGCAGCTCCCAGAAAGCCTATATACCACATCTAAACAGAGGTCTAATCAGCTTGTGTGTTTTCTTCCATAAATTCTTTTTCTTATTGGAGGATATGGAAAATCACCAGATTCAGAGACTTTGAAGACTGACCAGAACCGGGTTGACCTCCTTTCAAGGTTCATGGAGTCTTTGGGTGTCAGGGCAGCTGTGCTGTTGAGCCCCTCCATGAGTGGACATTACTCCATCCCCTTCCTCATGAAGAACAACGCTCAGCTACATGGCTTCATCCCCATAGCACCAGTTGGTACCAGAAATTACACACCACAGCAGTACCAGAATATTCAGGTGAGGGACCTACAGGATGTAGTGATTAATATATTCAGATGGTAACAGCAGACATGATGGCGTCTTGGTGTCATCAGTTGTGTGTTATGTGAGAAAACAAACTGGTGACATCAAGGCTAACTTTCTATTTTTGGGTGAATTGTACCTTTTGAATGGGGCATACACACCATTGGGCGCGGCGTGACCACAATGAGCCACTAGGGGGCCCTCTGACATCAGTGAACAGTGAGCTCCTGGACTCCTGGTTTATGTGATCTCTGCATACCTCCTTAAATACCAAGCACAGGTTTTATACATAAGAATCTCTGTGCTTCATCATAATAGTTAATTTCTAATCATGTAATTGATTTAATATTCAATCTTTGGCCCAAAGTTTGTTCATTCTTGATACATTGTTAATTCATTTATCAAGTTAAAATCCTCAACTTTTGCATTCATAAGTTATGGGTGATTGTTCATTGGACAGTTATGCTTTATGCTGTATATTTAAAGGGTCTTCATTCCTGTATGCTTTTTTTCAGACTACCACTCTGATTGTGTTTGGAGCCCTGGACACAAATCTGGGTGCTCAGTCACACAAGAACCTCATACAACTTCCAAATCACTTTGTGCTTAAGTTAGAAGGAGCTCGCCATGCCTGCTACATGGACAAACCCAGAGAATTTCATCAAGGACTTATCGACTTCCTCAGCAAACTAAAGTGAGATGTCTGACAGAGGAAGAGGAGGGAGAAAAATAAAAAGAAAGTAAAGAAGAGGAAAGACCAAT
Organism: Datnioides undecimradiatus; assembly: GCA_008933995.1. Taxonomy (NCBI): domain Eukaryota; kingdom Metazoa; phylum Chordata; class Actinopteri; order Lobotiformes; family Datnioididae; genus Datnioides; species Datnioides undecimradiatus. The sequence goes on along the minus strand of WARS01000013.1, from coordinate 8,428,441 downwards.
AGTTGTGTAATCAGTGGTTTAATATGGTGAAAGTGTTTTGCTAAAAGGTATTGAGATTGACATTATTCTCATATTATCATCACCTAAGGCAAATAACATTAGCATGGGAGAAGGTTGAGTACATAAAAAAATAGCATGTATTATCCTATAGTGTCAGTTAAAACTATGCTTTTTCAGATATTTTCATCATAAAAGTTTTATTTTTTCAATTCTCCATAGTATCACCCAAAAATAGCCTTAGCCTTGTATCGTGGTGAGTTTTGTTTCATGTGTTTCATGTCTATTTCTGCATGTAAAAACATGGAATGTGTTTGCTTCACTGTTACCATTTTTGTAGGTGACATGTAGTTTGCTGTAAATATGCAAATCTAGCAGCTGACTGTGTTCAAATAGCTTCAGTTTAACATTTCACCACCTGATTTGTATATTAAGATCTACAAACCGTTACAGCTTCCAGGAAAAAACATACTGTTCTCAACAAAAGCAAACAGATTTAATGCACACTGGAAATAAAAATGTATTAAAGAATATGGACCATATATAATAATAATAAAAGGACATAGCCCACATTTATTTATATATTGGTGATAAAGTTGAATGTAATATATTTGCAATAAGTTTGGACAATCGTTCAGAAAAAACAAACTTAAAATAAGATATATGCATAGCCTAAAATAAAAACAAAAATCAAGTGTTTTCTGTCTTTCAGTTGATAACATTTTGGGAACTGAAGGTTATTGTGATGTACATATTTAACTTGATGTTAAGAGGGTTTTTGTATCACTGGCTTTTTCAGAATTTTCTGAAAGTACTTAAGAGTTTCTGACAAGAGTCTTTATACCCACCACTTGAATTTTTTTTAAAGAATATTAGATATAATTTGCTTGTTCAGAGAACAAATGCATATACTTAAGTGCTGTACTTAACTGCTATTACAAGATATTTGTTCTTTTCCTTAGTATTTTCATTTTAAGCTGCTTGATTACTACATTTCAGAGAAATGTATTGCATCTTTACTGTGAGACATTATAGCTGGCATTTGTCTGTTACAGTAAATTTTCAGATTTTCTGGAGAGTTTACACGCAAATACATTATTTTAGATCACACAAGCTAGTTGCATAATCAGTGCATTATTCAATAACATGTTAACACTCTGATAGGGGCCAAAGTGCAGTAGTTTCACTTTTACCTTTGATGCTTTGTTTTATGAGTATCAATTTGAATGCAAGACTGTCATGCGGTCCTTTTACTTTGTTCTGTAGCTACTTATGTAAAGGATGTGAAAAATCATTTCATCCTCGGTGCTGCACAATGCCTAATGTAATGTAGGAATAGTGGGAGCAGATTTAACACCTGTGTTCAGTGACAATGTATGGTTGTGACAGAAACAGGAGGAGTGAGGGATGAGGAATGAGCCCGTCCTGACCACATCAGGAGTTGTGCAAGATTCTAAGTAAATCTAACTATTACATAATAGAGACAGTAAATGTACTGATAAATGGCATTTATAATGACTGTATTTTATACTTGTTTTTGATACAATCATATGATCTGTATGATGATATCAAATAATTTGATTTTGAATGGTGATCCCTAGTTTGCTTGGCCAGGCCCCACACATCCTGAGCCAAAGCACAGGTAAGAATTTGTTGAAATGATTTATTCAATGCTTTCAATTTGATACTGTTCAATTAAACTTTTATTTCGGCGGCAGGTCTTTTATTTTGACAGGGCAGGAAAAGGCCCAATAAGCATTGGGCAGCTGACACATCGAGGCTGCTTAACTGACAAGGAGCTAGTTAACTGTTCCTCCTCAGGGTGAGTATCGTCGATAATAACTTCAGCTAGCAACAGCCAAATAAATGTAAGTTTCGTCTTTAGTTCTCCTGTAATCTCTGTTTATTATCACCACTCTAAGCTAGTTAATCAGCGGCAATGACGCAGCCATAACCTCTACTACGGCTACGGACATAATATTAAGTTCACTACAGAGCTAGTTAGCTGTTTTAGCATAAAGGTGGTCCCCCAGCAGCCACGCGACAGCTAATGGTGCTGTTTCAGGCTGCTGGCATGGCGACCAACGGCCCCCGTGACAATTGCTATCAGCCATAACAGCGGCTAAAGCTAGTCTGTACGTTTCTCGCTGAGGGGGTCCAGAAAAAACAACTCTTGTTTCTGACATGATACTGGCATTTTGGCCATAATGCTTCATTTGTAACGTATCTCTGTGTTTGTGTTTAATGTTTTTATCGCCATGTATTCAGTGGAGTAACATAAATCCCACCATGCTGCCTGACAAAGATGGTCCAGGTGTTGGAGGCGTGCAGAGCTCTCCTGAGGGAGAAGACCCCTCTGTGACTCTGTTCAGAGAGTACCTGCGCCTCAAAACTGTCCACCCAGACCCCGACTATGGTGAGAAGTCCTCTTCACACTACACTGAAATTAACCCAATGCTCTTTGAAAATGTCACAGTTGGATTTTTTAAATGTAAACCGAAGTTGTTAGGGGTCTACCTCAAAACAGCTGTTGGAATATGTTTAATCCATTGCAAATTTGCTGTTGCTGTTATTTCACCTTACTATTGTCAGATCATATCACTTTACAAACCTATGGATACAAATAGATTGTAGATAACGTTGAAAGTAAGCTTTCTAGTGATTTATCAAAGTCCATCTGTTATCTGTGTCTGTTAGACATTAAATACATGAAGCTTAAGGCTTTAAGAAAGACAGCTCAGCTGCTGAGCAAAGCTCACACTTGACCTTACCTCACTTGTGATTAAAAACAAAGACAAAAAATGTGTGAGAACAAAAAATACGAATTGCATGTAGTGGCAGCTGGGATTGTCTTGTCCTCAGGAAGGATGGACTTAATTGTAGGGTTCTGTACACCAGAGATGCTCAGCCTTTTGTGTCAGCTCAGGTCCATTTTCAGGTTGCTTTTTGCTAGGAGGCTTTAACTTTACAGTTAGCCTTGAGGCATTTGGGGGATGCCCGTAGTAGTAAGAGCTAAGAAGAGTGGTGGGATGAAGGACATTTCTCTCTTTTCTTACGTGGTTGTGTTTGCCTTCTCACACTGACTTAGAAGTGAATGAAAATGAATTTTTATTTGGTTTTAGTGACCATACAAAAGTCTTTTCAGTACTGTCACAACTTGCAGCAGCAGGAATTATCATGTCTGGCTTGTGTTCTACAAAGTTTTATAAAGCTATTGAACAGACTGCCCTGTTATCTGTTTATTCATTTACAGATGCTGCTCTACAGTTCCTGGACAGAATGGCAGAGGAGCTGGGGCTACCTATAAAAAAGATTGAGGTGTGTGTCAATGACGCAATCTAATTCATGCAGCAAACATTTGCGTAATGTGTTATGTTGTAAATCCCATCAGTCAGAAGTCAGTAATACAAAGCTCCTTATCAATTGTTCCCTCTCCCTGCAGGTTTGTCCAGGCAGAGTTGTGTCCATCATAACATGGGAAGGGACCAACCCCACCTTGAAGTCCATTTTACTGAATTCCCACACAGATGTTGTACCTGTTTTCCAGGTATGGCGTCTGTCTCTGTTTTTAGTGTTCCAATCCTGTTTGTATCTCTAACAGATGTGAAAAAAATAGATTTGATATCAATCTCTTCTCCAGGAACATTGGAAATACGATGCTTTCAGTGCTTTCAAAGATGCAGAGGGCAACATTTATGCCCGGGGATCACAGGACATGAAATGTGTAACTATACAGTGGGTATAAACTGCCTTGATAACTTGTTTTAGTAAACAGGAATTGTGCTCTAGTTGTTGTGATCTTCACTTTTAATTTTGTTCTTTGTGTAATACCTTTTTTGACACCCACTCACTCACCCTGCATACTGTCAGTTCAGATTCCTTTTCTTATTTCTGTTATAACTCTGCTGTGTCTTCTTGTGTTCTTTGCAGGTACATCCAGGCAGTCAGAAGACTGAGGGCAGAGGGACGGAAACTGATGCGCACTGTGCACCTAATGTTTGTTCCTGGTACGATATTTGATTGCTTCCCTTCCTTTGTTTATAGTTTGTCAAAGTATCAGCACACAGTTGGCCTCCCCACACCCTTCTTCACTGACACCAACGTTACTTTTGTTGTAGATGTACCCTTCCGTTCTCCCCACAAGCAGTTCAGAAATGTCTGGTAGTGTCATAATAACATGCCAATGACCAATAACATGGCGATGAAACTGCAAAAAAATAACTTCTTAACGTCTCAGCAGAATTTCCATCTCTGACCACCTGGAAAGGCTGGAGCAAAATAGGAAATACATGCTTGAATTTGTCTGTCATCTGGGCTTCAGTAAGAGTGATCAGGACATGGAGAAAAAATATATATTGTGTTTAGGGTTGGATAAATCAGGCCTTTATCAGTGGATGTGCTCCCTTTGCTTCTGCTGCTGTGCCCCTGTATTAGAGGGTATTATGAAGAAACCTAAATGAACCTAAAATTTGGTGGAAGCAACATGTGATGCAGCAGTTATATCACTTAGTCTCTGCCAGCTGATTCACGGCAGGCAGTGGAGATGTTACCAAAATCATCTCCAATACCTGCCTCCACTAACTGGAACCTTTGTACAACCTGTGATACTGATTTAGATTGAGCCACAGGTCATGTTAAATGTGTGCTTAATAGTCTAATAGTATTGTTTACGAGGCTGTTGGTACAGGTTGTATTTTGCACATTTACTGCATGTCTACGCTCAAACTGCACATGAGCAGGAATTGCTGTTTGCAGTCCAATTGAAGCGGACTGGAAACCCGACAGACATGAGAGGGTTGGGTTTTGGAGCGCACCTGCTGGCATGTGGAGTTTGGTGACTTCCTGTTCTTTCCAGCCCAGCTCAGTCATATGTAAATCTGTGCAGGGGTCTGATCCGCCAGGATAAATTACACTTGTTTTGAAGAAGTTAAACCACATGGTTGCCCCCTATGAGGATTTTTGTCAAATGAAAGGATGACGTCATCAACTAAAAAACATATTTTCTTTCCTCTTTAGATGAAGAAGTTGGAGGTCACAAGGGAATGGAAACATTTGTCGAACATCCAGAGTTCCAAAAATTAAACATTGGCTTTGCACTCGATGAAGGTAAATAAATAGCTTTTTGCAACATCATGTAAAAGTTAATGAATAAAAACCTGAACGCTGAAGTCCACACAGTTACTTAATACCTTGATACTGGGTCATTGAGTCTATACCATGGAAAATTCAGCTTACTGTTAGGTTGGCAGTAGTCTGTTAAAAAGTATATCCTGATACCTCAGAACATTCCTGCCATTTGTATAATGTCATGTTAGAGATCATTGTGCAAAGTATTGTGTATTAAACTGCAGGTTACTATAGCAACAACACATTTGCTTCATGCTACATTGCCAATAATTCATTGGTGAAATGAGGGGTTGTTTTTGAGTAAAATGCCCTCCAAGGTGAATTTGAAGGAAAAATCACCTCACTTCATTATGTGGCATCCTCTGCCTCATCTCATTTCTACATCAAGGCATCTCATCAGGCATAATCACTGTCCTCTGGGTTATTAAAGCAGTAGACTAAGGCTGGATGATATGACCATGAATATACGTCAGCATAATTAATCATTATTGTGTTTATACTGATAAGGATGAGCAATCCTGTTTTGGGGTATTGTAGGCCTTTGTGCAGAGAGGTTTCCCCAAATAATTACAGTAAGACCAGTTAAAGACTTTACTGTGCGCTGATGGGATGGTTTAAATTTTGGTTCAGTGTCATTAAGACAATTTATTAAAATTTGCAGAGGGAAGATATTTATGTGAAATCCACAGTGCAACTAATCAGATTTATTGTCCATATCAACAAGGCTGGTGCCTGGAATGAATCTGCCTGCATAGTTGCAGCCAGTATTTGATTTGAACTGACATTCACAGAGTCAGACAGAGGCTTTAGTTGGTGGTGGTGGTTAAGGTCAGATATTTAAATTTGTCACCCACTGGGCCAGATTACCTTTATTGATTTTTTTATTTTTTTTTTGAAGCCAAAGCAAATGTGTGCTGGAATGCAAATGCTGGTTGTGGACATTCATAAATCCTCATGTGGTAGCTGCAAACCTCTACATCAGCAACATCTGCCCTTTGCCCCACTGTTTTTTCATTTTTATAGCCACCTTAGTGCACTTCAAGTGTTTTATTTGTCTGCGTGTGTTCTGTAGGTCTGGCAAACCCTGGCGAGGCCTTCACTGTGTTTTATGGAGAGAGAAACCCCTGGTGTGAGTATGAAGTGCAGCCAGTGAAAGACTTAAACCAGCTAATCAGATTCCAGTGTTTTTGAAGGAAGATGAAGTTGATCTTGAATCAAACAGGATGACTTCTGATTCCCAGGGATTACTGTCCACTGCCCAGGCAGTCCAGGTCATGGCTCAAGGTTTGTGGAGAACACAGCTGCTGAGAAGCTGGTAAGAGTCAGTGTCTTGGCAACTAATTAATAAAACTGATAAGTCATAAAAACCTGTTGTTGCAAGGATAGTGTCCCTGACCATATTGTCTTTTTCCTTCTCAGCGTCACGTCATGAACTCCTTCCTAGATTTCAGAGAGAAGGAGAAACACAGGTGTGATTGCAAATAGAAATTTTCTCATTAATACATCATGCAAAGTTACTGTAGGGGTTAGTATCCAAATGTGAACCTTAAGGCAGTATAAAAGTTTCTCTGTGTTATACAGTAGATTCAAATAATGTGCTTGAAGCATTTCTTAAAATTTAGATTGTGCCTTGTGTCAATAATCTGAGTCTGTTCATGGCTTGTTCACTCAAGTAATGATTCTGAGATGCTTTAATGAATCACATGCACAGTAAAAATACCGTACCATTAATTACAGACAACAGGCAATAATCTGCCACCTGTGCAAAAACCCATTTAACAGAATAATGACACTACAAATGCTGAAGGTGACATTCATGAGAGTGCAGTTACTGTGCAGGTTATGTGTTGAAATTATTTGGAAATTCTCATGCACCTACAGATACCTGAATAAATAAGCCTATTTTTTACATTATAGCAACTTATCCATTTTTTTGTAATAATGAAGATAACATATGATCAATTTTCCAAACATTTTTCTTGGAAACTTCCAAACTCCTAATTGTGAACACAACTAACTAAACTCTAACTATAAAACTTGTTATAGAACATAACCATCATATTCCCTGTACATTCTAGCAAATCACTTAATTCAAGGAAATTTCAGGGGCATTATTAGAAAAACATGGCCGTGTAAAGTAACTGAAGGAAATTTGGCTCGTGGTCATTCAAAACAAATGCAAGGTGGCTCATCAGCTTTGACGTTTAGTACAAGTACGGTACATTTAATGGTTGATTTGTTTGACAGAAAGAGAAGTTTGAGCCAAAGATAGTTTTCATTCTTTACCAAAGCTGCGATGTCATGTTGAATAATGAGTTAACTGATTGAAGAGAAATTAACTAAACAAATATCTTGAGAATCTAATAATTGTTTCAGTCATTTTTCAACCCAGCATGTCATTTGCTGGTTCCAAGCAAATCAGTTTCTTAAATGTAAGGATTTTCTGATTTTACTTGGCAGTTTCAATGATAAATACAGAGTGGTACAGTTTTGGACGTTTGGTCAGAAAAAAGAGGCAGTTTGAACACATTACTCTGTGCTTTTCACATTTGTTTTACATTTTTTGTAGACTGACATTTGGATTAATTGATAATAAAAACAATCATCTAAGTACAATTCGTCTTCATTTCAGCGTCATTACTTTGTAATTGCAGTAATTTCATTAGTACCATATGTGTGTATTTCAGGCTAAATACCAGCGAGTGTTTCACACTTGGTGACGTCACCACAGTGAATATGACCATGGTCAAAGGAGGTGTGGCCTACAATGTAATCCCAGCTGAAATGGATGTCAGCTTCGACCTGAGAATACCACCTACAGTAAACCTACAGGTGTGTCGGTGTGCATGTCTGTATCTTCGTCTGTGTGATTGGTTCATATAGTCTGTCTCATCTACGGGCTGATGTGTTTGTGTGAAAAAACCACAAGCTCAATGTTAACACTACACTAACTTCTTAACTGCTGTTTAACCAGGAGTTTGAAAGACAGATCAAAGAGTGGTGTAAAGAAGCAGGAGAAGATGTCACTTACGAATTTGCTCAGGTCAGTGCACACACACTTCATTGCAAAAGTGCTGTTTGTTCCTGTTGTCAGTCAAATTAAATTAGCTCTGTTCCGCTGCAGAAACATATGAACCAGAATGTCACTTCAACAGAGGAAAATGATCCTTGGTGGAGCGCCTTCAGCAAAGCCTGCAAGGCTATGTGAGTACACTGTTCACACTAGTACCTTGTCTCTACATATTCATGATACAGGAACTTCGAATCTGTTTACAGTCGGTTAGCAACCAAATATTCAGACTTCTCCAAGGACGTAATGTAGCTCTTTGTCTGCTGTTTTAGTGGATCATATTAATATCCTCTATTTGTGATTATACAATCCTTTTTAATGCATTCACTCCATGAGATTTCACACCTTAGCTGCAAATATTCACAGCACCCACAATCCTCATGTTTAGAAAGAACTGCATTGTCTGTCCTGTCTCCACATCCTTGTCACAGGATCTGAGGAAAAAGCTGATTTTCATTTGTCATTTACTACTTTCTCATCTGGAAACACACTGTATTTATGCTTATGTCTGTCAGTAGGCTGCGATATTCATAACTGCAGCTGACAAAAACATAAAGGTGCTGTGGAACTGTACTGAATCTGTCCTTGTATCATGAAAACTCAAGTCAGTATCTTTACTGTAGGAATATGACTCTAGAAAAGGAGATATTTCCAGCTGCTACTGATAGCCGTTTCATCCGAGCTGTGAGTATAAGAACTGGATATGATGGCAAGAAAAAAAAGTGTCATTCAGTTTGACATTTTATTCAGTCATTCATCATGACACTGTTGGGCAGAAGCTATTCCCTTCCTTCAGCTCTGTGCCCTGTAATAGGCTTGTTTGTTGAATCTAGGTTGGTATCCCTGCTATCGGGTTTTCCCCAATGAACCGGACGCCAGTCCTGCTGCACGATCACAACGAGTATCTGAATGAGCACGTCTTCCTGAAAGGCATCAGCGTGTTCGAGAGGCTCATCCCAGCTCTTGCCAGCGTTCCTGCCAGTTCTGATGAGGCTTAGACAAGTCTTCATTTTTAATCCTCTCTAAAACTGTATTTCACTGATGAGCTAAATATTTAACTTGAAGAATTTTCAGAGATTACCAAAGAATAATAACATATATATCATAAGCCAAAACTGAGCACTTATCCTTTGGTACTATTGATTTTTTTTTTTTCTTTTTATGATTCTCAGGATAAAAACACAGCATTACTTAGTATTGCATCAGTTTTTTAACAACATACTGTATGTCAACATTGTTGATTGAGTGTGTGTGTGTATGCAGTCTTAAAGAACTATCACCTATTGTGTAATCAGTGTCATCCATTAGTATGAAAAAAATCAACTTACTAAAATGTGAAGATGACTTTGATTAGTAAATCAAGTGTCTCCTAATCGCTACTTTTTAAATTTAGCTTAATTTTAAAACTATGGTTCCACAAATGCAATTTTATTTAATAAACTGGAGTTGAATAAATATATTTGTTCATTACTTTCATGGTCATATTTTCTTGCACACAAGTGAGAAATCTGTGTCTGATGGCACACTGAAGCATCAATGAATGAACAGCAGGATAAGAGCTGTTTTATGAAGGATCGTTTCAGCCAAAGGCAAAAGCATTTAACCTCCAAACAACAATTTGCTTCAAGGACATGTAATAAAATTTACCCTGACTATGTCAATGAATATATCCAAACATCAGTAAAACCACTGAATCTCAGTGCAGCCTTCAAATGGTCACAGAGTACTCCCCACAATTACTTTTTTTTTTGATATTAGGTATCGTGTTTGAACACCGTGATTGAGATTCCAGCCTGCATCTCACAATAAGTTTCATTGTGACACATTGAATGCATTCTGTCTTGTTGACAGTGAGCAGGACTGAATTAAAAACGGTGTGAGACAAAGAGGAAGTTGAATCATCCTTATCATAAAAAACAATTAGGCCACACTAATGAGCTGATTGATCATTTTGTCCTGAAATATCCTGAAATAACTTTTGGAAGGATCACCATGAAATCAGACACTCATGTTCCCCTGAGCATGAAACCTTGATGGCAGCAGGTTGACATTTTGGGCTTACAGTTAAATCTATTGGATGGATTAATACAAACTGGTATGGACATTCATCATGAATTATTATCACTTTGGTGCCCCACTGACTCAAATTTGAATGTGCCCAGTAGTTTATAATTACATATTGGAAAGAGTAACAACATTCCCAGTAGCCTCATTCAACCACACCTCTGTGCTTCCAGTGCTACTTAGCTAATGTTGGCATGCTAACATGCTGAGCTAAATATTTAAACAATGTTAATGTTTAGCTAAAAACACAACTGTGCCTCGGTGCAGTTTTATGGAACTGCTAGTGTTTTCGTGAATGTCTTTCTTGTGTTAATAATGCAGTCAAATCTAATATTTAGTGGAATGATGTGATTTATATTTTTCACACAGAAAGACAAATGATTGCCATTTAATATCTATTTAATCAAGGCAAAGTTGTACCTGCTAAGCTAACCCAGTTAAATGTCTATTCCTACAGCAAATCACCTAAACAAGAGAATATTTAAATAAATTCAAGAGTACATTCTTTGAATTAAATAGATAAAAAGGGACAATGTTGTAAACAATGATGTTTTGAAATGGAGGTGCCGTAATGGAAATTAATAAAAAATGTATTTTGATATGTAATGCTGTTTGCATGAGGTAAAGGTCGGCCTCATCCACAGTTCTGCTCCCTTTGGAGTTGTTGTCCAATTAACAGTGTATGGCTCTCCAAGGGGGACTGGCAGGAAGACGGAGCAGTCAGTAATTAGTCTTCTCTCTCCCCAGGACATGACAGCAGTATTAACACATGGGGCCGTCAGGGAGACGACTAAAAGCTGAACCCACATCCTTCCTCCCAGAGGGGGCAGGGATAGGTGCACTCATCCTGTCGGCTGAGCTGTCGAGCATCTGAATGCCTGGCTGTGGGGAAACAAAGGTGCTGTTAACCAATTTATCAAAGAAGAATTCTAGATTATAACATTTCAGGAAAGGTTTTCATGAATTTGGTGCAGCACACACATCTCTACTGTACAAATGTGGAATGGTCCTTTTTCTTTGAAGACAAAGTACTTTACATGCATATTGTTTGTCCGGAAATAAGAATCCTCTTGCTCTCCCAGTCAGGGGTCAGGATCAGACTCAGTGACAACAACTCAGAGGCAAGGTGAAGTGGGGATTCAAGTCTTGGTCAAGAACACCTTAACAGGGAGCTTAACCCACATGGGGATATTTAACCTGACTCCTGCAGTCTCTCCACACACTCCCTGCTGTGGTCTTATCAGCATTAATTTTATAATATACAAACATGCAGCTCTCAAAGACAAGTTGTAGTCAGGGGACTGACTTGCATCTGTAATCGTTGTGACCTGTACTAAAGGTAAGAGATTAGAATATAAACAGGAAGTGTGAGAAAACACTTTTTTTTTTAACAATACTGTGAAATAATATAGATCACCATCTGTTCAGAAATAAAAAGTCCAAATCAGTCTATTCCACTGTTCCAGCAGCTTTATTTACAGCATCACAGCATCAGTACTCTGGATCTGTTGCTTCTGGCGAGAGCTGTTTATATTCACAGATGCTGCAGTGTCTGAAGGAACATACATGCTGTAAATCTCTTCAGCTGAATGGCATTCCTCTCCGCTGCGCTCTCCCGTTGTGCAGCTACAACTGTCCTCTGGATGTAATTACAGCCAAATGCTGTTGTGATAGCCACAAGATTCTCCCTTAATGGGAATTAATCATAGTCTTTCAGAGATTGCAGTTTTACAGTCACTGCACTGGGCTCTTTATATTTGGTTGCTGGTTGCTATATTTGGTTGGTTGGTTGCTAGCTGCTTTGGTTATTGTTTTTCACATACTTTAGGGTATTGATTCAAATCTACAGTGCACAGTTACAAGGTTTTCGATAAAGAGCTGGATTAATGAGGGGTGTTTGGTGCAGGTTTCTCATACCTGTATGTCGGTATTGAGGAACTCTGTCTTCATTTCTGTTGTTAGTTAGGCAATGACTTGTTAAACTATGTGATTCCTTTGTAAAAGGTTGACAAATGGAAATGAATGTCCACCCTTAACCCATTTTATTAGGGTGTACCTTGTCACTGACAGCCCATCTAGTGAGTTAATAATAAAATACATCATCAGCATCATAGTTTTTCTGTTTCTTCCAAGCAGTTGATGCAATGTAATTCATTTGTTTTTGTTTTGTCATCTGTCAGAGCCACTATGTGTTATAATAATATTATAGTCATAAGCCATTGTGTTCAGTGATATTATGACATAAATACTAAATATGCAACTGAATGTCCCTAAGGAGCCTAATGCCTCTTCCATCACGTCTGCAGTTGTTCTAATGTGTGTTCACTGCTGCGAACTGATGGACCCAGGCTGGATATGACATGGAAAATTTATTAAAACATACACAGTGTATTAATGATATGTTGGCAAAATGGGTTACAGACAAGATTACAGACGTATTCACATAGCTGTCATGAATGAAATTCACAATGCCCCTGTTTGATTTAGGTGTAAAGCCAGCCTGCACAACACCAGCACCAGTACTGAGGCTCTGTCACAATTAAATGAGATGCAGTTATTATTGATGTTATTAGTTACACCTGTGTTTTACAAGTCAAAATGTCTGCCGTGAGAAACATTTATCGATTAAATGTTTGCTGGGAACCGTGAGGAGGTAAAAAAAAAAAAATTAAAAGGACCAGTAAAATGGAAATGCCAGAGGAAAAATACATTTGTTTTTTTTAAGTGATTGAAAGAAAACAAGGAGGTTTTACCTAATTTATCTGTTTGATTTTATTAAAAATAATTTTTTTATTCAGCAAACTGGTCTTTTTTTGTTCATGTAAACTTTTTTACAGTTTTTTTTTGTTTGTTGATTTTAGGCTCTCTACATCAAACAGGTTTTACTTTTCTTTCACATTTTACTAAATGTGTCAATCATTCAGTCAAATTATCTGATGCAATTTGGTAGCACTGGTGTAATCATGCAAAAATAGAATTGTCTGCATAAGCAATATTTGTACTTCAAGTATTTATACTATTCACCTTAAATAGATTCCTTGTTCCTATCTATAATTTACTGCTTTACATGCTCATCCCTGTAGAGTGCATGGTGGGACCTATTAGGGGGCCCCAGGGGAAAATAATTGCAGTTGTATCCCAACCCACCAAACACAGCACTGTGTACATAGGTACCTGTCTCCTCCAAGTTTCCCCTTAGTACAAGAGCAGACTATACATAGCTGTTTCAATAGGCTTTTTCACAGCAGACTTTTTGACATATTGACTGCTTTTATCTGTAGGTGTCCCACTTGCATGGCCCTGGTGTTAATGCTCACTGGCTTCCTGGCTCATTGGGACACTTAAATGGAGAAGAGCTATCATTAATATTGTAAGTTACACTGGTGTTTTTACTGACAAGTCACAATGACTGACAGATGTATTTACTTTACTTTTTTATGTACAAAATGCTCAAAAAGTGCAAAATTGGATGCAGCTTTTAAATGTCACTGACATTTAATCATAGCATAGTCTCTCTAAGTTTTTAATGCTTTATTCTTAAAGCAGAGACATTCTCCTGTCAAACTGTTTTAAATTGCTTTACTAATCAGTCTGTCTTTTAATTAAATCTGACTGTAGCCTCAGTGTTTGTGCAGCTCTAATAGAAAAAAGTAAATCGTATTGGATCGGATTTGGTTGGCAGATATTCCAAATCAAAACACTCTGATCTGAATCAGAGCAAAGGAATAAAATGTGATTATTAAATTCCTACTTTTAATGAAGCTCTGTGACTTTTTACTTAAAACAACAGCTCCTGGCCTATAGGCACTTTCTGTAACCAATCCGTGTTTACTGATGTCACTTGTTTAATCTTTAATCTTTAGGCAAACTACCACAACCAGGTGGCTTGTAAGATGGCCCGGTGTTTAATGAGGTTTCAGGGGTGGGTGAAACAGAATCAGAATCAATTTTATTAGCCATGTATGCAGACAAAAACAAGGAATTTGGCCACAGATTTAAGTTTTTCTCTATGTTAAACTTACATAGGTACACGTAGTTTTAAGAACTATTTACAGGAAGACAGAAAGCACCCAAAATTAAAGAACAGGACAGCAATAGGTAAACATAAACATGAATGTATAATTCGAATAGTGCAAAGATATCAATAATGAATGAGTAAAGGACTTTTAGATCATAGGCTTACATTAGATTGGTGGTGTATAGGCTACAATATATGTATGTATAGTAGAGGTGTCACTGATCAACATTTTCCTTATTTCGTTGCATTCGGGGAACCTTCAGTTTTTATGTTACATTTTTACTGTTACATCCCCTGATCTACAGTAGCCCATCCAGAAGAGCAGCGGTCAGCCATATCATTTTTTTTTAAATCTGTGTCGATGACAAACCCCACGTGGCTCTGCAGAGATAAATAAAGCCAAACTAGATTCTTCTACAGCTCCTCTGTTGCCTGGTGAGCGTGAACGCGCCTGGCTCTGCGAGGCTGCTGATGAGAGAGAGAGAGAGCCGTCGTGAACGCGCCGGCCTGTGTGGTTGTGGTGGTGTTGGTGGTGGCGGTGTATGTGGGAGCAGGAGGAGAGACTCTGCAGTGTCTTGGCAGCTGCATTAGTGCATCTCCCACCGTCCGCGATGCCTCCACGGCCAATGCCTGCCTCCTCCTCCATGTCCACTTGACAACACAAACCGACATGAACTCGTCGGGAAACTGAACCGGACGTTCACACTAGCGAGCTATATGCCCCGGAGACCGTCCGGAGCGCTTCATTCACGCAAAGAAACCCCGTGACGAGAATTGTTAATGGAAAATGGCGATAGGCAAAAGGTCTTGCAGCATCGTCTGCTTGGTATCTATCCAGATTATCTTGATTTTCAGCGCATCGTGGCCTGGAGCAGAGGGTCTCACGTTCCCCCAGCAATACACGTAAGTAACCGCTACCCTGATTGAAAACATAGCGGGGCTCTGATGGGAGACAAGTTTGGGCTCGTGCGCTCAGCCCTGGTGTCAAGAGATACTTCACTCAGCCCGTTTTATTTGCTGCTGTTATGTAATTTGTCACAGTGTTGGTGATTACATCAATGTAAACGCCGGATATTTAAAGCTCAGTGTTCAGTAAGGTGTAGTCCACAGTGTGACTGGGCGCTCAGAGGAAAGCTATTCACATCATTTATATAGGCATATGATATATAAATGAACAAATCCCATTTCACAAGACCTCAGTGATGTTTTTATATCAAATATAATATAGAGCATTTGGATAATATTATCCTCTCTCTATGAGTTATAGCCTTAATTACTTAATCATCTGAAGACTGAAAGATCATCAAATCAGATGTCTGTTTATTTAATGTAAAATAACTCAAATGACTTTTTTTCTTTATACCTGGGAGACATAAAAAACACCAATGGCAGGTGTGGGGAGATGTTTTCATTGTGACGCTTTAAAGTAAAGCCAGTAAAGTCAAAGGTGTCACTGGTTGTGGCTTTTATCGGTGGAAGCAGTCAGGGGCTCATTGAATTTGACAGGCAACATTAAGTCTGTGCAGTGGTTGTAAAACTGAAAATGGCTTTTTTTTCCTCCTCAGCTTGCCCCTGCTGTTCTTGTGCGCCAGTACTAGATTTTTCCATGCAGCCTTTCAAGTAAAGAGCAACACATTTCTTTATTCGGTGAAACACTCGCCTCTTTTGCAACCTCTTGAGACAATACAGCAGAGTATTAGCTTCTGGTAGAACTGTATTTTCAGGAGTACCATTTGTAGGATGTTGCATAGAAAAAGAAAGGTGTGGTTTCACTGTGGATTCCTGCTGAAGGGCGATGCTGGAATGAACATTTTCTCCCGTTTTAAATCAATCTTGTGCTTAGTTCTCAATTCTTAACCTTTAAACCGTTGCTGTTAAGTACAGCTGGCACTTAACTTGAGACTACAGTTATCTGGGCCCACCTCCAGGCTCTGCAATCAGGCTGCTCTGGAGGGAGGAACAGGCCAGATGGTCCAGTCATCTTTGGGGCACACAGTGAGGGATTTCTGGCCAATCACAACTGGAGATCCGAGGTGTATTTACCAATTAGGAAAGGGGTCTATAAATCAGGGATGTGTGGATGTGTGTGTGTGTTTTATGATGAATTGGGTTATTTCAAGTAGGGTATAAGCGCTGCTTTCTCCTCCTCCTCCCTTCCTCCTTCTTTCTGCTTATTTTTCTGCTGAGTGCTCTGAAACAGCTACATAGCCCTCTGCCCTGGGTCTCTTCATGTAAGCTAAATGAAGCAGAATCGCTACGCTGAAGAACAGCATCTCTTTCCAATTAAGAATTAATACTGCAGCAGTGAGGATTTATTCCCCTTCACCCCTTTCACTCCCGCCCCTTCTGTCTGACTCTGGCTTTCTGTCTCTGCATGAACATAGATAGAGAGATAGATAGATAGATAGATAGATAGATAGATAGATAGATAGCAACCATTCTCCTTCAAATTAAGTCTCTGTACTAATAATTTACTCTCCGAGTCCATTTTAAATGAAATGTATTTCCCTTTTGGATCACATTCAATGGCACTGGTTTTTTTGTTGTTGTTTTTTTTTGAACCCAGGATGTGTGACATCCTTACCCTTCACAGAGCCTGAGTTTGACACTGGATCCTAGAGTTTATATTCTGCTTTCCCCATGTTTTTGCCACCAATCCTTGGTTGAGGTTAGGGAGAGAACATAGTTCAAGGGCTGCATGTTAATGGTTGTTTCCAGTTTGCAATCAATAATTTTATTTTGATTAATCAAATGATCCTGTGGTTGTCTAGCTTGGGAGTTGGGCCCTTGAACTTGAGTGTGGCCAGATTTATTCTAGCTAAACGACATAAAGAGTGCAAAGTGTGTGATTTTAACGGAGGGAGAGAGCAAATTGGTGATGCTCATCCTGAAACAGCCTGTCATCTCCTCAAGTTCACTGTCAGTAGAGCGGGAGAGCCTTGCATTTAATAAACTTTTAGTATTTTACAGTAACTGAAATAAATTGTGAGGACAACGCGTTAAAACAAACATCTAGGTTATGTTCAACACAATGTTCATGTAAATTCAATTGTTTAAATGGGTTTTGGTTTCAAGAAAGAAAGAAATGTTTGAGAGCCAACAGATTAGTTGTTTAGTAGAAAATAGACAAAAATAAGTAGAAAAACAAAATTTGTTACAAATTTTCAGATCATGAGGGGAACTTTTCTTTTTCTTGTTTTTGCGAGGCTTTTTCTTTTTTTCTTTTTGTCTGATCATTAATCAAAAACTGAAGATGTTGTACATTTATAGTGATTTAAGCGCTTCTTGCTATGGTTAAATATTTTAAAAAGTGCTATAGTTCAAGACGGTGGGAGGACTTTTTCACCATTTTCTCTATCACTCTAGTGTTTTAAGTTTAACTACCGATGAACATGCACCTATCACTGATTTCAGAATTGACATATATTTTCCTGATTTGTGCCAAATTAAAAATGAATTAAATCTGTCACCATATCAGTAATCAGTGAATTTTGTCTTCTAAGTATCATGTTGGTCACAATAGTCCCATACACAATATTACCGTAAAACTGTTAATCAGTGCTTTAATTGTAGGGAATTGAAAGAGATGTGTGACAGGAAAAGCAGAGACTAACAGTCTTCAACTATGTCTAAGGTGCTGTAAGACTCTACAGCTATGCTTAAAGCTAAACGCTCAGCCTGGGCAGTATGGTCAAAATGTTCTACCACAGAACATGTGACTTTATTTCACAATACTGGTATATATAAAAGTACAATAATTGCTGCATAAATTAAATGTAAAATTGTTTTAAGGCAGCTTAAAGAAACTGTACTTCATCATATTCGATTACTTTTATATTTTATTTGGATCTTCCATACAAACAAACAAATGCTTTCTCCTTTTGCCAAACCAGCTTAGTAGTGCATTACTGCCACCAACTGTCACTCTCATGCCACATAAGAACATAGTAAACAGTCCTGCAGCTCAGGCCATGTTTTCTTCCAAAGCAGCTGGATTAGCAAGAAAGAGTCCAATGCTAATTTGGTACATACAAACCTGACCATTAAGTATAGCAGGGACACTAAAGGAAGCTCTGCCGCATGGTATATACCGTCATCGCCCAAACCTACTAAACATGCTCACATGCTCACAATTAAAATGCTAACGTACTGATGTTGTATACATATAGTGTTTATCCATTTCATCAAGCTGGTTTTGTGTGTTAGCATGCTAACACTTGTTAAAAAGCACTAAATATTAAGTACAGCTAAGGCGGATGGGAATGCCTTAACACTTGCAAACATTTAGTCATAAACCAAAGAGCAGGACAATTAGGATGATGAACCTATCCTGAGAGGGACTGTCTGAGTGTCTGAATCAAACCAGCATTTGCTGAGACATTTCCTTTTAAACCACAAATGTGAATCTCATGAAAGAAAAGTCACAGGATCACCAGAGTCATTAGGGTTCATCCTCTGGGGAACATGAAAGATTTTATGGCAGTTCATATTCTCTGGAGCCATGCAGCTATGGAGCAGGATGAATGGATACTGCACTGCAGATACAAAGACACAGATGGAGCACATACATGCATACATCCAGCTGTAAATGTCTCCTCTATCTGCTGCTTATACTCCACCTATCGCTCTGCTGCTCCACCCTCTCAACCTCTTGCTCTCTCTGCTGTAAGCGAATATGGGTCACATCACGTACTGCCTCTCCCGCTCTCTCCCAGGGGTGTGTGAGTATAGCAGGTAACAGAGAAGAGGCACAAGTGCACTGTTGCTGTTCTGCCGCTTCATCGCAGCGCTGCGATACTGAGTTTTCTGGCGTCCCACAGGGCTCGAGAGAGGAGACGAAATGGAGCACACAGTAAAAAACTTAGGATTGTGCTTCAGCTGCACTGACTCACACAGCTAAAGCTGCTCTACAGTTCTCAGTGTGTGCTACAATCATACAACAAACCTGATTTATTCACACAGGAGTTACAAGAGCATTTTATTCTAATTTGTGGCGCTGCAAGCTTATTAAAAGGGGCTTTTTGTTGAATGATCCTATTGAAAAAAAAAAGTTTTTTAAAATTCCCTTCAAATGATAGGAAATCATTTCAATCAATCACAGTGCATTCTAATGTAATTATTTATGTTAAAGTTCCATTTAGACCTCTTTTAATAATTAAAAGTGAGAGTTGGTTGGCTTTTATTTTTCATAGAAGAAGGGACATTGGGCTCATTGGATCTGCTCATTGGATTTTTTGCACAGTACTCCACCAACTAGCAGCTAAAAAGGTTTGATGCAAAAGGAGCGCCCTGTTAAAGATTTTTATTCTGAGAGCTGTCCCACTGAAACCAATGTACAAACAGTACAAACCAAATAGACACTATGTTTTCTTGATAAGGGTTGAAAGAGAATCAAAATTCATGCCCCATTAAAAAGTAGTTTGTTTCATTTGTTATGTTTTTTTAACAACCATCAACATGACCTCTTCTTAACGGAAAATAATTGCATAAACAAAATCAGCGTCACATCAAGAGATGCTCACTTACTTCAACAAATGCTGCTTTACCAACATCAAAATGAGATCCCACTGTCTAATTTGACCTCTGCAACCTTAAGAAACAACAACGAACCTGCACTGCCCCTGATTCATCATACAGCATGTGGAATAGACAGCACTGCAGCAGAACAAGGTTGAGTCCTTTATCTGATGCAACAAATCATCACTGGTCAATGCACTTTAATGCGATGAAGTAGCTTTTTCTGGAGAAACACTAGTGTTATGGCCAAATTATACATCTTACAGCATCTTTGCATTAGAAAGTAAGAGAATGAGACTGATTAAAATATTGAGAATAAATTTGCTAAATGTTAGATATTTTATTTCTGCCGTGCAAATGGGATTTCTGTGAGAATCACAAGATGCTGACTCACCATTGTTCTGCTCTGTAGCAGCAAGGAACAGCACAGTTATTATAGTCATAAACATTTGATTTGCTCGACCGTGGTGGTCTTGGTTTCAGGGCTGCAGTAATCATATTAACACGCTGGCCTGTGATGAAATGATAGAAAATGAAACATACTGATGACAGGAAGGTGTTTCTGGAAGGGTTTTCAAACTTTTTTTCCCTGATGGTTGTTACCTTCATTGTTGTCAATAGCTGCTGCTTTTTTTTTTCCAGAGCATTTTTCTCCTGCCACTGCCTCAAGCTGAAAATAATTTCACTTTTAAATAGTGCTGTGCTTGTCAGGACACTTTGTCAGGCATTCGATCATATCTTAAATAGGCTGTCAGAGCGCTAGTCCTGAACCCAAACAGCTTACATCTTAGTTTTCATTTAACTTGGCACTTTTTCTGCAACCCAGAGGAACATTTCAATCAGAAGAAGTGGAGTGTGAAAAGTCTCACGCCGTATTGAAGCTGCCTATTCAACATCAGGTATTAAACTCTTTCACCCTTCCTCAGCTCATATTAAAATCGAAATAGAGAAGTAGAGAAACAAGCTTCAAATTTTGGGTCCCCATTGTGAAGCGTGTCTTACTGTGGATCCAGACTGTTGAGTCGAGATTTGTGGCTTCTCCAACAGTTAAAAACAAGCCCAACAAGGCTTTAATCTGTGATGTTGCCTCCTAACTCTGCTGGGAGCTGCCTGACTGACAATGAATTGACTCTCTGGGTACTTACAGGATCCAGGGTGATTTTCTGGGTATTAAGATTTATTTCTCCATTCGAACTAATTTAGGTTGAAAGCTCAAATAAATATTTCTCCTGCACAGAGTCCTGTCTAATCCATTTGGCTGGGCTGAGCAGCAGGATCACATGTTCAGCCAGTGAACAAGGAGTGAACCAGTCAAGGGAAGTGATCTTTATTGAGACTGCTTTCATTCAGCAATCACTGGGGTCTCTTGA
Source organism: Datnioides undecimradiatus (assembly GCA_008933995.1). Lineage (NCBI taxonomy): Eukaryota > Metazoa > Chordata > Actinopteri > Lobotiformes > Datnioididae > Datnioides > Datnioides undecimradiatus. Next base: position 8,407,278 of record WARS01000013.1, on the reverse strand, counting down.
GGATAGGGTGACATAGTCTGTGCATACAGGGAGCGTGTAAAATAAATGTTATTGTACTTATCACAGTCTTTAGTCTTTTAAAGCATATTTTTCATCTAAAGTGACTCTGTTCCCTGTGGCTAAAAGACTTCAACGTGGCATTGATGCACTGAATATGAAAGACACTAGTTCTTATGCTGCAGGACGCTTCTTTTGTTCTCAAAGGCTGTGTGGGATTGTCCATGCCGCTTTGAAAACGCAGTTTAGGATGAGATTATGCTGTTTATCACCGAGAACACATTTTGAAGATGACTTACAGAGCGCGCACTGTATGTTGTGTTTGTTTTTTCAGAGCATTTTAGCCTCTGCTGTTTCAATTTTTCACAGTTTTCAATGAAGCGAAATATGATCATCTCACATCACCAGATGTATCTGATAAGGGTAAAGTGGTGACAGTAAAGATAAAACAACAATGAGATGGTTCCACGACATTTTTTATCTGTGAGTAATAATATTATTAGTATAATCATAAAATACATTCTTTTGTCTCAATGCAAGCTTGGCCTCAGTATCACTGTTTAACCAGTGTTCATTTGGACAAGGAGCTATCCCCTGCCCAAGTCAAGTGCGCTGCTTTATCAGTAGCAGCAAGGCTCTCAACAGTTCTCTGACAATGATAAAAGTCTTTGAGGTAGATTCAAATCATATCATTTCTGTTTTCTGTTTTATGTCACCTCACCTCTTTCTCTCTTTTTTTGAAACATTGAAATTGATTACTGTTGAAAGAGAAGGGGCCACATGCTTGAACAACACCAGTATTGTTTTCTGGACATGTTTCTTTGTATGTCTGAATGTAAAAGTGCCCCAAATCATTTCCTCTTCCCCCAGTAACAGAGGCCTTTATTGGTTTGTGCTGCTCCATGTTCCTTATCAAGCCCCTTGATCACTCTTGGTGAAGTCCGTGTGGGTCTGGAAGAAATTAGCTGCTGAAACTTGTGCTTATACGGTGCAGGTGGTTCTGGTGATTCTGGTGTGCAGCCGATGGTGGGTGTGATCTCTGTGTTGGCGCTGACATTTGATAGAGATGTTGGTAGGAGTGCTAATTCTCCTATTGCCAGGTACTCTGACCTTTTATCACTGAAAAGATAATCAGTGCTGGTACTGACAGTCCTCCATCACCTGGTGCAATGGCTGCAGTTGTTGATATCTCTGATGTTTCTCTTGTTCACTTTGATGGATCTGTCGCTAAACTGAGCTCAACTGACCCAGTTTGGAGACTCTGTCAAACAAATACAGCACATGTTCATTTTCTTGTCTGCTTTTATTTTTTCGAACACTGTAATATTGTTGAGACATTTTGTTTATTGTAAATTACAGTGATTTGTGAGTGTTTGTTTGTCCAATACATCATAAAGTAATTTACACAACAGAAACAAAATCAATAAGATGAAATATGGGGAAGGATGTTGACTTCCATTTCTTCTATTGTCAGTGTAGGATTAGTATCTAGTTTGCAGTCCACAGTCACTTGGAGAAAAATATCTTTGCTTTTTGTTTCTTGATGACTTAAGTTACTGAATGTGATATTTGTTTTATTTTCATTATCTGGGACAGTCTAAATATTTTGTGAATATTTCTCAAACAACAACAAAAACTTATTTGACCTTGACTTTGTGTTTTCACCAAACACAAAACCCATGAACACTCATTACTCATTTAAAGCTCAGGCCAGCAGCATTCATGATATTTGTAGTAATGGGCTCTAAGGTTAAACAGTAACTCCTCTTCTTCTTCTCATTTTCGTCTGCGCCTGTTTGTGGTCACCACAGCTGACTGTCTGTTTCCATCTCTCCAGCAAACTGCGCCCCTAATATGTCCAGTATGGAAATTTGTTTTTTCTGCATGTATGATTTGGATGCCCTTCCTGACACAGCCCTCCCCAGTTTCGGGGATGTTAATTTGAACGCAGATGCAATTTCTGTTTTATAATATGAGTGGTGTTGAGCGTCATCATATAAATCAGTTTTCTTGTTCAGCTGCAGCAGCTGTGTGCTGCAGCTGCATTGAATGAAAAAGCTCTAAACACATGTTCAGAAGCAAACAGACAACAAATGTCAGCGGTTATCAGGTGAACACAGTGAAGCATTTAGCAGCAAAAGAGTCAAATAGCCTCAGGAGTTGGTTAAGACCAAAATAAGAGCTAAAAGAGAGAGAATATTGGGCCTATATTCACAAGATAGACACATACATGACTTCAAATGATTTAAAATGTTGCTCCGTAACTGAACTGGCTGCAGAATTGCGTGGAATCAAGTTCTTTCTAAATGGTTGTATGGCATTACAGCATGCTGCACAGCAAAAAGCAAGTGGCCACATTTAATGGCTCAGAACTGATAACATTGTAGGATAAGGCGAACTCAACAAAAACAGAACACAACCTACATTTTACTGCAGTCTAGAGATGATGAGAGCAACACTAGTGCTGATTTAACTGTCTTGATATTAAACATTTTCAGCTTTAATTCACAGTGCCCAGAGATTGTTCAATCACTCACCTGCAGTGCCTCTGCTATTGTTACTCTCCGCACTCTCAACGCAGCAGATGTTTTGTTTATCCCACCTCATTAGTTGCTCTATTTTGAGGGACTTGCAAGAAATTCCAATTGCACCAAATGATCCTGGCTGTCACAGCAGGTTTTAAAAGCTATTTACGCACTTATATAATAATGATGTAGCAAATTGTATGATTTTCTTTGCTTTGGAAATGTCCTTTGACAGAATTATGATGATGAGTCAACAAAGCTGATTAGGTAGCGTTACTAATATTTCATGGCTTATTCTCAACCTCTGTGATGCATGCAACTGTTGTCTAAGCTTCTTTTCTGTCCTCTTGCCACTCAATGAAAGTTGCATCAAATAAGAAAATACTGAATTGGTGTAATCAGTGTTAATAAAGATGGCATAATTTTATGACAGGGCATCAGAAAGGTGCACAAATCTTTGAAATTACTCATCGAATGTGCTGGTTGCAGTGGTGACATCCATTTTAATACAATGTTTATTTATTTATGTTAATAATGAAAAAAGCCAGAAGATGTAATCCTCTAATTTTCCCAGTGATATATATTTTTTTAATATTAATGTATTTTAATGTATTTTGAGTGAAGCACAATTTCAAAATTTGTGTTTCAGTCCAAACATAGATAACAGCTGCTGTTATTGTTAGTGATCATTGCTTGTTTCTTTGAAAAACGCACACACACACACACACATATCTTTTCCATTTGTTTGTGTTGTGTGACAGTCAGCTTGTGATGTGTATCCACAGGATAATGCACTGGGCCAGGCGTATCGAGCAGGAGATTGACAGAGTCTTTCAGCACATCACTGGAGCTCAGCAGTTGAAAGGGGTGAGTGTGTAGCTCTCTTTTTATAGTACACAGGTCTTACTCATCATAGTGCTGCATAAATTCAATAAGAAATGCACTGGGCGGAGAGGTCAGTGTGCAAAAAAGCTGTAAATCCATTAAGTTGAAGAGCTAAGTAGGTGCATGAAACAAGGAAACAATTACTGTCTGCCTTTCAGAGACATCTTGGTTTGTTACTTTCATGATTTTGTGGGGTTTTTGCAGACCAGTAAACAGCCAGTAACATAATGTTTTTGTTTTCCATGGACAGTCATAAAACTCTGTCTAATAGCTTTTAAATTCATCAGTTTCCAGAATGTGAGCTATGCTTTTTAGATGTCTTAGCCAAATCTGCTGGCACATTGTTTATTGTTTGCAATAATTATTACTCTTGTACACATTGTATGATTCCTGCAAAGTGAAAGAAGCTGCCTGAACACACGCCTACAGTGGTTCGATTTAGAATATCTAGTATTATGTTTCATGAAGTCATGAGCCTAATAACACCTACATTCATGAATACTAATTCAGATCTTTCATAATCTGATCATATAATACCAGTGCTATTTGTTACTAGTGGCGCAATTTACTTTAATTAGCTGTTTCATTAAGTTGTATTTATGCACCTGACTGTTCTGTTTCATCAAGGTTTCAGTCAGGAACATGTTAATGCATTTTGACATTACAGTTTACTTTACATGAATCAATGTTATCTGATCCACGGCTTTCTACGGAAAACTGTCCCGGTCCTGGTTTCCTTACAGAGGACAAATGGTCAGGATTTCAGAGGGACTATTCCTTCTGTATGAAGTGATAATGAGTTTGTATGCAGGCCATTTTCATTTATGACTGACATATTGGTATAATATTTGTATCTGACTGAGCGCCATTGACAGATGTCTTGACATTTTTCAAGGTTAGGGTTGAAGATATTCCACATTTTTGTTGCTGTCAACCTGTACAGTCATATTTCTCAAATGATCTAATTACTCAACTAACTGCACTAAGCAGAAAAATCCAGCCTCTGTGACAGCCAAAGCTGGAGGCATTATATATATCAGTAAATCACATTCATGCGAACATGAGCTCTCAGGAATGTCTTGAGGGAATGCCTTCAAATTAAACATTCAAATGAACTCAGGGATGAACTGATTAGATTTTGGTGGTCAGAGGTCAAAAGTCACAGTGACTTCATTAAACGCATTTTTGGTGTCATCATGACATTATTTCACTCAAAAATCTAATAGAATAAATTTAGGAAATGATATAAATTTTATAATATATAATAACATATTATTTATAATGTAGAGCTGTAGAGACAGACATGGATGTTAAATGCAACTTGACTGACTAGCAGAGGCAAACAACCATAAAATGTTAACCGAAGTTAATGCTTTACTTATGACTCCCTGCAAACAGTGATAATCTCAGTGAACTGACTCTTTAAGGGGAAAAGTTAAATCTGTTAATCACAGTTAAAATCAGCTGTAACATTTAACATTTGGAGAGTTCCAACCTCTCAAGTGTGAGGATTTGATGTTTGTCTTTGTTTAATAAAGTCGTGGACTAACTATGTTTAAGTTATGGTCTGCAAAAAGCAATTTGAATATGTCACTCCTGAGAAAATGTGTTGTGCTGTTTTATGATATTTTCTAGCAAATAAATCATTGATTAATCAAGGAAGTAATTTGCACATTAATTCATAATAAAACTAATTATTGGTTGAAGACCAATAACTTTATTTTAAGTTGGAAACAGAACTAAGCAGCATTGATCCTGAATGAAATTCAAAAGTGGAAGAAATTCAAAAGCTGTAACCACTGAGTGCAGATACTGTAAAATTAGGATTTCACGATTTACCTGCCATGACCAATAAGTCATCAAAGTTATTTTACATCCTCGCTGTAACAGGTGGCTGGAAATAAGGGGTTGTCCCTGAAAAGGCAAATGCCAAAAACCAGGACCAAAGATAATCTGTAGGGGGCAAAAGAGCCCTGCTCTGTGAAGATGTGTGGGGGCGTTCCCTCAGCAGAGAGCAGCGGCACGTGTCCTCTCTGTTTGTGTCACAGCAGAACAGATGGTCAGCCCGCAGCCCGCAGCCTGCAGTAATGCCTAGATGTGAGACTCACTCGTTCATTCAATCCTCATTAATCCCTCCGTGCTCCTGAAACACTCTGGATCTCTTCAAGAAATTGTTCTACTCTGCCCAGAAGGCTCAGCACAATCTTCTCTTGCAGAGAACACACGTGCAATTTAAATGAAATGCCGTTGTCAATTACTTAACCAATAAATTTGACTTTTAAAAAAAAAAAATTTAAATGCACATGTACTTCTAATGGCCCGTGATACAGCTCTACTCTTTTAAAGGGCTTTTACCCACTGAAACTGCTTGTCTGCAGTTTGATAGGACTTTGGTGATTCTGTTTTTCAACGAAATCCCAAAGACAGAATCCTAATTTGACCTCGTCTTTCATTCTAAAGAAAGCTAACATGATTATCTACCACAGTTGTGCCGGCAGCCATAGACAGTGTTAATAGTAAACGCAGCATGTGGACGTGCTTAAATCTAAATTCTCTGTAACTGCCAACAAAAAGCCTGATTGTATAGAACTGTAGAATAAATCCTACTTGATTTATTAGCTCCATAAACATTTCCTAATAAGTTTATGGTCTTAGTTGCTAGTTTCTTTTTCAGTACAGCATGATGTTTATTTTTGTATGTTATGGCCCTACCTTTAACCCTCACTTCTAGCACCAAAAAAACCCCAGGCTTCAAAGTCAAAGCTTCATAACAAGAGTGCATATCCCAGTTGGTGAAGTCACGATGACTACATCCACTATTTTATCCAGTCTTTTGGCTGTACTTGGCCTCTGCAATGTTCTAGGCCAACGGTAACAATGGCATGCTAACATGCTCATCGTGACCTTATGACAGGGCAAAATGAAAAGTCAGAGCATCACTGGCATTCACTCAAAACCACAGATATCATAGAGTGAAGATGGAGGAAAAGTGAGGGGATGACTGGGGTCAGTACGTTTTATCGGCTGAAAATTAATTAATGCTGAAAATTCCATGGCAGTTCATTTTTGTAGTCGTTGAGATGTTTTAGTGTGCACCAGACAGACTAACTACACATACACTATGCACAGCCTGTAAAAGTACAGGTCCAGGTCCATGCTCGTAAAGAAATGATTTTCTTGAAGACTGGTTTCTTAAACATTTTCTCCATCGTCACCGGCAAATGTTGATTCTGAGTATATTTTACACACTGGAGTGGTTCACACAAGTTCCTCTCAGACAGCACACAGTTCACAGAAACACCCTGTTCATTTCTGCATATTCCCATCTGTGCAGCGTGGGCCAATAAAGCATCTGGTCAGTACACAACTTGAGGGATGTCTTGAAGTTCAGTTCGTGAAGTCCATTTATAGGGAGAGGGCTGTCATACAGTATGTATGCAGGTTTGCCAAATGGATTCATCCAGGTCACTGTTTTCATCTCCTCTCTGAGTCTGAGCGTCTGGTGGCCTAAAACCCATCAGACCACAAGCCCATAGCAATACTGTCCCCTGCATATCTGATGATGATGAACCTCTTGAACTCCCAGCCCCAGAGTTACTGTGTATTATAATACACAACTGAAGACTGTGTGTGTGTGTAGTTTGATATTCCAGGAAAAAGTCTGTAGTGCAGACTGCTGCCCACTAAATCACTTGATCTTTTTTGTTTGGAGCTGTTAGCAAACAGGCTTGGCGTCTGATACAAATGGTGTTTTCTTCTTATGGTATGGGTACATGTAAAAATGTGTAGTGTTAATCCTAAACATCAGAGCACAGTGAGTCAAGATTAAACTAACCTGCTTAATATACAGTATTATAATTAAAATGGTGTAGTAACGTGAAATTATAATATGCTGATTGGAAAACTAAAAGAGAGAAACAATCCATTAAACACGTCTGTGTCTTTACATCAGCGTAATGACTTTATGTCACCCCTCAGTTCAATCTCTGTACTCCAGTAATTTATTTCTGCAAACAATTTTTAGTAGCTGTAGAAGCAAGTAGTGAAGTTGAAATTAGTTTAAAACAAAATAGTCACTCCGACATTTGCTCTTCACTCTGGTGTCATTCCCAGATGCCTCCCAATGACCCAAAAAGATCCCGAGTGTATGAAATCATAAGGAATACTTTGTGAGGATGTTGAAAGGCCACATGTTAGGTCCTCTGAAGTTTGATGTGTTTCCATGTGAGGTCTAATTTCACTTGAGGTCCTCTAGAGGAGAGCCGTAAGAGTGAAATCTGGGATGAATCTGTTTGGTTCAGTTTGCAGTAAGCTCACTCAGGTCACAATGTAATGGAAAAGGCCAACAGCTATTTTACTTTTGCACAGGGTGTATCACACACTGGACAATGACTCAGCTGTATATGTTAAAATAGATATAGTCCTGTGGCTGAAATAGATTGGAAGCTTATTTGAGAAATATGTGTCATCTCTTGGGAAAATAAATGCAGATAAGTTGTTGTCTCAAGGTAATTTTCTGTTTTCAAGAGCAATTTCATTAATTGTTCTTTCCTCTTCTTATATGTTAATCGATAAAGGTTCAGAGTGCTGGATTTAAAGGGACCTATTTGCAAAAATTAAATATAATAGTTATGATTAACTTTTTGTTAGTGCATAATCATCTGAAAATAAGAATTGCTGTGTTTCAGTTAGCGTAGAATGAGCCCTTTGTATCTACAGCAACAGTACACCATGTTGCAACTGTATGTTTCTATAGTACCCCATAAGGGACAAATCAGTCTTTGTCTAGAGGGGACTGTTTGCAAAATTGCAGCTTGATGCCACTAAATCCTACACACTGCACCTTTATCATCTTCAAGTGACGTCTTTTCACTGATTGTTGTTTTTAGGTCAGTTAGAAGTTTTTCTGTTTTCAAGAGTGATTTCACTGATTATGTTTTCCCTCTCTTCATATATAAAGATTATACCTTTAACATGTGCTTTTATTTCATTGGTTTAGCGAATGAATGAACATGGTGGCCTTTTCACTGTACTGTATTGAATTCTGGGGTTCTTCTAAGCAAACATCTTTAAAGGCAACAGACATTGTGTGTAAGTAGACTGTATAAAAGGATCACTGTTTAGATTTAGATTGAACACACAAACATGACAGGTGACTTTTCCCCCTGTGTTTCAGTAAATAAATATAAAAAAGCATTTGCTTTCACGAATTCATGAGTCCTGAATTACAAGTTTCTGTCTGCATTCAGGGTTTGTCTGAGATGTTGAGATTCAAACTCTGTCTTCATTTCCTTTAGTGTTTGACTTGAAAATCATAAGAACCAAACGACATCAATACACAGCTGCTGCTCACACAAATCAACAGAACTAATGGTAACATAGATTTATGTTAAGTCAGCACAGACAATATGTCGAAGGTTGGAAACTGTCAATAGCAAGACATTAGGTCAGCAGAAACAGACTTAATAGAATGACCGTGCAGCTGTGATTGCTCTTAAGTTTGTAACTCTGTCCATTAAAAATTTACAGATATACAACGAAGAGAGACGGCGGTTTAGTCTGGTGAGGAATCAGCCTCGCAAGATTGTGGAGAAAGTAGCCTCAGATATCGAGAAACTCCTCGCCAAGAAGCGAAAAGCACTTGACGTGAGTATATGGCTGACTGATATGAAACACTTTATTCATACCACTGGCTTTTCTATTTTATCTACTTTTTCTTCTTTTGTTTTTAATTGTACATGTGTTTTTCAGCAAAAACAAAGAAGAAGAACGCAGTGAAACATAGTCGGTTCCTCTGAGACAGACTTGGCTTTACTGGCAAATTACTAGCGCTAATAGCGCTGCGTTTTGTAGCTGCTCAGGAATTCAACTTGTCAATATATAATTTTTAATGAGATAAATTATTCTTTTTAATACAGGAATTACAAATAAGGACTATAAATTTGACATTGACAGAGAAGAATTCCTCCTATCTTCTTAGCAGCTATTCTGTGGTCAATGTGCAGTGAGACAGAGTATCACCTTGTTTCACAGTGGTCTTCCCCCCTTTGTTCAGTGAAATCAGACATGTCACTGTACACACTCCTCTAATCTGTGCTTAAATATTTCTCTGTTTCCAACATTTAGAGGTTAGCCAGCGAAGCAGAGCGGCTCCAGCGAGAGCACCTTTGGCAGGATGGAATCAAGGTAAAATCATGAATTATTTGATATTATCAGTTAAAACTGTAGAGCGTGACTTTTGTCTCCCCGCTCTGACAGTGAGAGTAATTACATGAACAACATACATGTGCCTATGATGCTTTAAACTCGGCCATGCACCTGTAGCCTACTCTTTAGCTACAGTTGCTTCCCCCTTCAGCTCTGGTGAACCAATCATTGTGCTGACATAAAACGCATCTCAATCAGTGAGCCACTATATATAGGTCACTTCAGTCACAAGATATATATTTACTCTGAAATAAAGAGAGATTTATCTGGTAGTGTTTGGCTTAATCAGTATTGTGTGAACTCATTTGGCTTGAGTGCGATAGCCATTCATTTATATAAGTCCTGTACTGTAGATTAAATAATGCATGTGCTATACTTATGCTGCAGTCAGCATTATTTAAAGCCCTTGATATGAATCACAACACTGTATCTCATCTGTTGGGTTTTAGTGATTGTTTTTATAAATTATAAAGTCTGGGCAGTACTGTCTGCGTGTTGCCGTGTTATTCTGTAATTGCATCTGTCACACGGGTGTTTAGTTGTTGACTGGTCTTGTCTGTCGCACTATTTTAACTCTAGGCATTTTCCTGCAAGTGCAAAGCCAGCACTAGGGCAAACACATCATTTGTTTTTTTTTGCATCTGTGCCTGTTTGGTAATTACCAAACAAACAAACAAACTGGAAAGCTTTTAGTCACAGGTTCCAAGGTAAACAGTAAGATTATTTGGAGAACACAGTTGTTCTCGGCATGAGTCCTGAATATCTGTTTAATCTGTCTGGGCAATCTTATTAAAGCAGAAAGCCTGAACTCTATGCCAAAATATGTATTATTAATACAATTAGTATCACATTTTCTTTTACATCAAGTCTATTTATCACCTCCATATTTATTAAATATTTACAGTTGTAGCTAATACTAATGAAGGCATATCCATACAATCAGTGACATCACAAATGATTCGGACTAAACCTGTCAATCAACCTGACCATAATGAAACATGGGCTCACTGCTTCTGTGCAGTGAAGGCAAAAGATTGGGGCACAGACTGCTGTCAGGGCATGCAATGGCATGAGGTTATAAATAAATGATAAAAATAAATAAAAATGCACTAAGAGTGCAGATTGCGGAGGCAGAAACAGCCTCCAGCTTTTAGAGGATTATGTTCACTTGTTTGTCCTTCTGCTCAGAACCAACTCCACAGCAGAAGACACTCACACCTCTCCAACATCCTGCTAACTCCACACACAGCTGGCGCAGCATAGAAACCTTCTTTAATTACTCAAATGATTTGATGAGACAAAAATGACAACTGACCCTGTGCGTTTTTCTAATTAAACACTAATTAGAAAAATGCATTTATGTCTGATGGATAAATAAAGACAGACATCTAGCAAATAGACCACTGTATGTTTGTTAGGCTTAACATACATGATGAGTCAGATATAGGAACCACAGAGTTTAAATGTTTTATTAATACAAACATCACCTGCCTGCTTATTCTACCATTGACAGCATATTTAGGGTGTTGTATATTAATATATGGGTTGAAGTTGTGCATTTTTATTGTGACATGAACTCTTCCTCTATTTCACCTGTTGCTGTGGTTAAAGGGGATGAGAGGGGCTCATATGATTTGTCACCTGTCGGTTCTGTATTCATCCTACTAATAATGGATTTAACCTCTCTTCCTGTGTGTTAACCTGGTGCTTGCTATCAAAATAGCAAAAGATGTGCTGGCCCCCTCTGTTTGTGTTAGCTCCTGTAGATTTTGCCTGTTTATTTGTGCCTGCACCATATTTCATAGTTGCATCTTAGTGGATTTGTACTTAAAGTGGTTTACAGTGAAAGCTTTAGTGGGGCAGTGAAAACTGGATAGTTTGTTTTAAATTTTGATTTTATATGAATTATTTTTTTGAAGTGATTTTGATCTTGAACCCAGAAATGAACTCCATGTTTACACTTATTCACAATATTAGAGAAGCTTATTTTTAACATATGCAGTACAGTAATCATTGATACATCTAGTATGGATATACAATAGGTTTATAACAATTGTTTTATCCTGGCTCAATAATTTATTAAGGATTTTGTTAAGCGCTTTCCCCTATGGATTGAACATCAACTGATGGTCAGAAGAATAAAAGTCTTTCCTTACATAGTGGAACCGTTTTGCAGTCAAATTTAATCACTGATGTAAAGTCAAAGCAGATGGGTATGTCCCTGAGCGCTGTGCCTCTAAATGGGACGACCTGAGAACGAAGGAACATTTACACCAGTCAGCTGAGCACATCCCTCAGCGCTCAGCTGGGTGAAACAGACGACTGAGTGCACTCAGCCATGCGGTTCTGTTGAGTCCTACACACATTGGCATTCCATTTTTCCACTCGGTCTGCTTCATTTGCCCAACAAAATGAGATGGGGTTAACCTCATCCTCTCACATGGCCTCTCACGTCCTTCCCAGCGGCACTGAGCCCCTGTGTCATTTTAAAAGACAGTTTTGCATGATTGAACCCATTCATCTAAAATAGTGTAGACTTTCCAACAGTGGCAACCTTTTTAAGGCATGCAGTGAGCTGATTGATTTCTACTTCTAGTGAGGCAGTGTATCCAAAAATTAATGTTATAAAAAAAAAATCAATGTTGCACCAATAAACAACTCCAGGAAGTCCAGAAAACATAACACTGTGTAAGGCTGTTGGTAGTTTTACACAAATAGTGTAATCTTGTTGTTCATCTTCAAAAAAAAAATATTTCAGTTGCATTTAATGACATTACATTTAGCTTCGGTTGTCTCATGATGACCGAAGCTAGGTTAGGGAAAAGGACTGTATTCAGTGGTTAACCCACAGTGTAGTGGAGTGGTTTTTAGTTCACAAAAAATAGTTTCTAATCAAGAATCAATTCCAAGTTGAACCTATCTCAACAAGTAGATCAGTGCATTTTTTTAAAATATAGATCAAGTGAAACTCGCCAATGGACGGAAGCACTGCTGCTAGATTCAGCTGTAAGGAAGCAGAGGTTAACATGGACAGTGCACATTGTCTCTTCTTTGGACTGACTGATAAAGAAGCTGATAATGGCTGAATGCTGTCAGAGCTGTACTCTGCTGAGGAAAGCAGATCCATGTTACTAACTTCAATAAGACAGACAGACAGATAGACTCGCTATATTTAGTTAAATTGTAATATAGGCTAAGGCCTGCTTTGGAGATAACATTTGGCAATCAGAACAGGCCAAAAATAGTAACGTAGCGGCACCCGAGTAGATGTCAGGCTTATTCTGAAGTATGTTAGGTCTCTTCAAAAACTAACACTAACAGATGGCGATGCTCTACCCAAGCCTGACAGCCTGTCTACTGATTCATAATGTGACAGTTCTGAGCAGAAGACAATAGCAAACATTTGGTACTTAGCAGCTTCACAAATGCAAGGATTTGCTTCTTTTTCCCCATTTTTTCACTTTTAATTGGTGTTTGTCATCACTGTTGCTGTTTGGGAGATGAAGTCATTAATTAATTGCACAAAAGTGATTGATTCACCATATCAGTCCCAACTTTTATGTAACATTTGGTCTATCTTGCTGTTGATCAACATGTTGGTATACCTTGTTCTTGTGAGAAAATGAGCTTTGCCGCAGGGAGTCAACTTGTCTTTGAGAGTTGTTGCTATGGTGATCCAAGCAACGTGTGTGTTGCTCCAGAAATGGAAGAAGTAGCTGCAGAGAGTTCATTGTCCCTATTGTAAATAGTAGCTTTTTAATACTGTTGTAAATCCATATTCTGTCAGTTAAACAAACTCACAGATTTGACTGATCAGTTGTGTCATATTTCACACTGTTAGACTTATAATTAAAATGTATTTTACACCTTGATTGTTCTCTGTGAAACCTAAATTCTACAGTCCTTCAGCCCATTTAAATTAAATTATTTTGACTCAAATAGACAAGGTTATACTAAAAGAAAATGTGCATTGTGACCATTTTGAAATTAATAGGAAGGCAATGAAATAAAAGAAGTAAAAATGTTTTGTTTTGAAGATTGAGACAGTTAAACAAAGTAAAAATGAATTTTAACCAAAAAATATTGTTGCAACTATAATTGTGTAACCTCTATGTGTCTGACCTGTATGTATGATTGCTTGTCCTCATGTTGTTATCAACACTGTATCTGTTTTCTTCTAGGAGCTGGACATGGCTTATTATGACTCAAAGGCAGAGCTGGATTATGTGAGTAAGGGACAAATAAACTGATTCTGCTTTGCTACTCGTAACTAGTTACTGATGTCATTCAACAGAGGGGAGATTACTTCATGTGTTGTAAATCAAAAGTGTCAGATTGCAAGATATAGACTTTTAAAAGTAGCAAAATTAGATTTAGAAACAAACGTACTGTACTTGTCATAGTACAGCTCATGAAGATGCTCCCCTGTATTTTCATAGTATTCCATGGACGGAGAGGGAGAGGTGGAAAACCCTTCGCACATCAAGCTGGAGTTTGTGTATGATCCAAACTTCAAAAACAATGTCAACTATTCCTACACAGCCGTTCAAATTCCCACAGATATTTATAAAGGAGGCAAGTGAAAGTTCTCATCGTGCTGTTTGTATCACTGCAGCACAGACAGATGTTTGGTTTATTATGAGTTATTTTACATATTTTAATGAGCACATTAAAAAAAATTCTCTTTTCCTCATCAGCGCCTGTCATTCTGAATGAGCTAAACTGGACACAGGCACTGGAGAAAGTCTTCATGGAGAACAGCCAGGAGGATCCGTCACTGCTGTGGCAAGCATTCGGGAGTGCAACGGGCGTCACTCGTTATTACCCAGGTAGAGTTTTAAACAATTCCTCCTGTGCCCCCTAACTTGGTGCTGAGTATGAACGTGTCATGAACTAAACTAAAGTATGGATGAAACCTGTTATCATTCCTTTCAGCTACACCCTGGAAGGCCCCTGATAAAATCGACTTGTATGATGTCAGAAGGAGGCCCTGGTACAGTATGCTGCTTAAAACGTATTTTCACATGTCACAGGTACAGTTGAGACAGGGTACGAGGTTAAAGCATGCACCCTCTTGTTTCCTTTATTACAGGTACATCCAGGGAGCCTCATCCCCCAAAGACATGGTCATACTTGTTGACGTGTAAGTAAATGATAGCATGTCATCAAAAATGGCTCTTGACTGGGGTTTATTAATTGGCTCACATGTGAATGTTGCAAAAGTATACAAAAATGAGTATGTGTGTTGATTCTACAACTTTCGGTTTGCATGTGAATTAAAAAAAACATAAAACTTTTATTCTCCTGGCAGTTTTAAATAACAAACTAATGCTGAAATCCATATTCCTCAGGCTCTCTTGCACTTCTTTCTCACTCTTGTGTGAAGTGAAGAGACCATCTATGGTGTTGTTTCACATAAGTGAGCAGCTCCTTCATGCATCTGGTCATATAGACCAGCAAAACTACAGAAAGAAGCAAGATTAAAGTTGCATTGTACAGAAAAAAGGTGCACCTGGCACTGACTCTGCACCAAAACCAGCTGAGATTGCAGCTCATATTGCTTTTTGTGTTTAATGGCCTAAAGGTTAAATGAGAAATGGTACAGACACAGAATGTTGCTATGTTGTCTTTGACTGAAGAAACAGTAGCATGTACAGTAGATATAATGTGATGAGACACAAGCCTAAAACCCAAGCAAAAATTAAGATGAGGAGATTGAAACCACTCTTGCGTGTGTTAGTTAAGGCCACAGCTAGCAGCTAGTTAGCTTAGCTTAGCACAGAGTGAAGAAACATGGTTGCCAGGGAACCAGAGATGTCTCCGTGAAGTTACTGCTCACAGCCAAGATAGTTCCCCCTGTTTTTATAGTTTGCTTTCTGCTGCTTAAACAAAGGAGATGACCTTTGTTACCTTTGGACAGAGCCAGACTAGCTGTTTCCTGAGTTTCCTGTCTTTATGCTAAGCTAAATTAATCAAGAGTCATTTTGAAATTGAACTCTGTTTTAGAAAAGCGAAATTAATGCTCTAAACTTAAATGTGATCAGACTAAATGTTGCTGTTTCTCTGGTAGATCGGATAGTAAAGTGTGTTTTGTATTTAAACCCTCGAAAGTGCAGCAGCCTGTTGTGTCGCTCTACTGTCCCCATGGTTGCAGTTCATTCCAGTTGATAATGGTGCGTTCATTGGTACTCTTTACAAGGTTAATCCTATTATTGAGTAGAGTGAGGTTGAAAAGGAGAGTAGCCCTCATGAATGACCTTTTATCAATGTGAATTGTGTCTTTACACGATGTAGTCATGCACTAACAGGAAACAATTGGACTTCTCACTGTAGTGAGGAAATATTGCTGAGCAAACTGTAGGGATGAATATCAAAGACTGTATATATTCATTCAGACAGTATTTACGGTCATTAGAATATAATTATTCACCCTCATATTCACTGGAGTTAAATTAAGTTTGTTGTCCTTACAATTAAAGCAGCCACTCCTGAAAATTGTGTTTGGGTTTAAGTAAACTGTGCATTTGTGTTCCTCTGTGGACTGCAAGCTACGGGAAGAGGTAATGAAAAAACAAACAAATAGCCATTGGAAGTGATTTATCAGTGATAATTAACTGCATCTGCAGGGGAAATCACATCTGTGATTGAACATCTGGTGGAAGCATGTCTAGAGTTTACAGCATTACTGAAGATTTCAGTCAGGCACTCAGAGGCGTACTGTAATTGGAGCTGTTAATTAAAATGGACTTACCTATTGGATTCTTGACAGTCTGTTTAAGCAACAATGTCAAAGAAATTAAAAGTTTTCCAAAAAAAAAATCTTTTGCATTGATTTTTTTTTAATTCTGAGAGATTGTTCTTGGATTTTATGATTCAGCTACTGATCTTTTGTTGAGCTCATACTTCCTCCTCATACTTCACATATTTTCCATTGTTGTGGGAGTTTAAAAAAAGAAGCAGCAGCACAACTAATTTGCACAAAATGTGTCTAAATGTGTCCTATTAACAGTACTGTATCCAGATCAAGTGCAGCTCATATACTGTACACATTTAGTTGTAGTAAATTTAGTAAACTTAAACATGTTCTGCTGCATAATTTTGCAGACCTATATATACTATGATCTCTTTGCTTATGTTTGTTTACATTCACATGTGCATTGACACATATGGTCGGGATAATACTTATGTGTTTCCTCAGGAGCGGCAGTGTCAGTGGACTCACTCTGAAACTGATCAAAGCATCTGTGATGGAAATGCTGGACACTTTGTCTGATGACGACTACGTCAACGTGGCCAGGGTTCGTTAATCTTTTAATTGATTCTCCATCAATTCGCTTCTCTTTGTCTTTGTCTTTGCTTTGTTGTACTTGTTTATTTCATTTCAGACCGAACATATTTAAGTCCAAACTGTATCTTCTGCTGTGTTTCAGTTTAACGAGAAGGCCGAGGCTGTGGTTCCCTGCTTCAAACATCTCGTCCAGGCTAATGTGCGCAACAAAAAGATCTTCAAGGACGCAGTGCAGCAGATGCAGGCTAAAGGCACCACTGACTACAAGTCTGGATTTCATTTTGCTTTCAACCAGCTGTTAAATGTTAGTGGCATATTGATTTACATCAAGAGGTGACACTGCAGTTTGACTGTACTGGCACAAAGTGCTGTTTTGTGTTATGCATCTCCCTTTTCAATGTATTTTTCAGAAAACAAATGTCCCTCGGGCCAACTGCAATAAAATAATCATGCTGTTTACTGATGGAGGAGAGGACAGAGCTCAGGATGTCTTCATGCAATACAACTGGCCCAACAAAACAGTTGGTTTCCTCTGATCATCTCATCACAGACGTTTTGGATACATCCTGTATTTGAGAAGGTTGTACAGCCTTAATCAGCATCTGATAAGTTGTTTAATTTTTTTTCCCCAAGGTTCGAGTTTTCACCTTTTCTGTGGGTCAACACAACTATGATGTCACACCTTTACAGTGGATTGCATGCACCAACAAAGGTGAGTAAGATTTTGGGTGTGTCTGCGTGTTCAAAATTTGAAGACCATATTGTTTCACACATTTTATAGCATCTCAGCAAATAATTGATAGTAGTTGAGAGTATAATCAGAAGATAAACTGATAATGAATAAAATAATTATTTTCGCCATGTTTCGGCAATGAAACAGGTTGTTGCAGCTTACATAATGAAGGAACCTGATCTTATAGTTAAGAAGAGCTCTCATATGAATAGTTTTACATGAACCAGATTCTTGTAGGAAGCTAGGTGCTACAGGAGCTTTTAGGGTGAACCTCGAGCTCATTTAAGGACCTATAATGAACTATGCAAATACAAATACAGATACCCCAGTTTTAAAGCTCGGCGGTATTCCACTTTAAGCTTCCTATCTGTGGGAGTTAAGTGGATGAGTCACTGGTCTAGTAACATCTAGTAAAATGTAGAATATTTATGAGCACCAGTCCTCTGTTTTTTTTCGCTCACACATGCTCTCTCTCTCTCTCTCTCTCTCTCTCTCTGTCTTTTTTCTCTGTCGCTTGCCAGGTTACTATTTTGAGATCCGTTCCATCTGTGCTATAAGGATTAACACCCAGGTGGGTTTGTCTAGTGCCTCTGACACAGCTGATCCCCGTTCGCTGTTTCTAATTCTCCTTGTGGTGTTCACTTACTCTGTAGAAACATCTATTTCCATTTGTTTGCACACCCAATTTCCCCTTGGCCCGCTGCTGTTGATTGTTTTTAGGATGCAGCCAGTCACGTATCTCTTTTGTTTTGTCAGGAGTACCTCGACGTGCTGGGACGCCCCATGGTCCTGGCAGGCAGCGATGCCAAGCAGGTTCAGTGGACCAATGTGTATCAGGATGCTTTGGTGAGACTGCGGGTTGTATCTGATCAAACATATACTAAATGCATCAAACACACAATATATACACACAGAATAAATATGCACATATTTATATGATTCTGGGCTGTTTCTGTGGACTCTGCAGGGTCTTGGCATGGTGGTAACTGGGACTTTGCCTGTATTTAATCTCACCATGGATGGAAACTCACAGGTAACAACACTGGTGCTCAAATGCACGATTTAGCTTCTCTAGAGCTCATTAGTTACGTATATATATTTTTTATTCCTTGTCATATATTGTTTTTCGTTTAATCCATGTAAAAACATAAGGTGTGAAATTTAAGTTTTGGTTTTACAGTAGGACATGTTCTTCGAGGCACACTGACATCTTGACCTTCTGCTGACTGCAGCTACATTATCTACACACTCATCTAATCTTGAGCAAGCACAAGAGAAATAAGTGGTTAAGTATTCCTTTAACTAGCTGCATGTATTGCTGCTTTTGTCTGACCAGAATCAGCTCATATTGGGTGTCATGGGAGTGGACGTTCATCTTGATGAGATAAAGCGACTAACACCACGGTACAATGTATGTATATCGAATTAGCACCACTATTAGTCACATTTCTCTGTTTTTTATACAGACTGATACATCAGTGCTATTCCTGCCTTTTATGTCCTCAACAGCTCGGAGCCAATGGATACATTTTTGCTATTGATCCAAACGGATATCTTCTCCTTCACCCCAATCTTCAGCCAAAGGTGTATTTATATTTAAGCACATAAGCATATGTTACTGCATGTAGCAGTATGTGAGACACATGCATAAGAATACAGGTTTAACAAAACATTGATGTTGAGTTATGGTTGTCCATGTGGAATTTAGACTGATGATATGATGCTGATATACCCACTGAACACCTGTATTTGATGTTAATGTTGTTTTCTCATTTGACTCCTCTCAGCTTGTTAACCTCCCTGAGCCTGTGACGTTGGACTTCCTGGACGCAGAGGTGGAGGACAGCAACAAAGAGGAGGTGAGCACTTAGTGCCATGTTGAACTGAAAGGTTTCTGTTTTCAGGCATTTTCTGTTCTTTGCCTTTGTTAAGCTCATGCTCAAAGTTAATACCGGTCCAGTGAACAGCATCATGTGCCTCAGGACAGTCTGCCTACCGGTCTGCAGTGTTCTGTGCAGGTAACTAAAGGCCGACACAGCATGTCTTCATAACTGAAAAAAACTGCCTTGTGTTTTCTAGATTCGGCGACAAATGATTGATGGAAGACCCGGTGAAATGCAGGTCAAAACTCTAATCAAGTCAATCGATGAGGCAAGTAAAATGTCTTTAGTCTCTAGTGTCTCTCTAACACATGTTCAGATCTAATGTTCTTAACGTATGTCTTTGAAAAAGTGTTTCTTCTCGTAGTATTTGGCTTTAATGTTTCATTATTCAACAGCATCATTGTACATATTTAGACCCGATGACACATCTAGAAAAAACATGGAGCTGAGACAAAACAAGGCCTATTGAATATATTGTATAATTTCATTATCCAACTCTCTATTCAGATAAAAATCACAATATAGGTTTTTTTATATTATTATTCTATATTCTTATCTAGAGCTACTGACAAGACTGGTCTGAGAACCCAAATGCACGACTCAGTACTCAGGAGATAGTTCAAAAGGATTTATTTACAAAGTGCAAAGTAAAATCACTCAACTTGAGGGAAAGTAACAAAATAACAATTTACTCTAAGAACAAAAACTCGAGCCGAAGCAAAAACAGAAAATCACTCTTAGCGAGGCAAAAACTAGAACCAAAAAGCCGCAAGGGCATGTAACACAAAATCTCTCTATGACGAGGCAAGACAAAGGGCAAACAAAGTCACAAAACAAAACTCACAAACAGACTAGGAAGCTAGCCAAGGCAAGATCTTGAGATAGACTAGGGCGCTGGTTCTCGGTCATAACAGACATGACGAACTGGCACAAGACAGGGGGAGACGCGGACTTATATACACAAGAGGAAATGGGGAACAGGTGGAAACAATCAGGTCGGGGAAGACAATCAGACAGGCGGGAAAAACGAGAGGAAGTGCAAGCCACCTGAAACGAGAGGGAAGTTAGCTCTTTCAAAATAAAACAGGAAATCACAAGACAGGACAAAAAACCAGCTTGACTAAACATCAGTTCTTGACAGCTACTTTCTAGGTCAACATTTTCCAACTGTACTTATCACTGCACTCCATGTTAAGGAAGTCACGATTTAAATCCAAGTCCTAGTACACCTGCTGTAATCACACTATGACACATCCCAGTGTTTGAACTGAAACTTCTACTGATTATAGTTGACACACCTTTTTCCCACTGATTATTTGAAACAAGTGACAACATCGAACTCTTAAATGTGGATCATAGATTAGGCCTTTAAATTGGCCCTCAGCAGCATTGTGAGCTTTGTGTTTTGAAGCTCTGTGAGAGATTTAACTGATGCGAAAGATGAGTTAAAGTCACACTCATGCATCCTCAAAGCCATATTACACCTTACATGAAGTAAAATCAAAGTGTGACATCTGTTTACTCAAATGTCTTTCTTTACTGCAGCAATATATCGATGAGGTGCACAGGGGTTACACCTGGACCCCTATCAACGGTACAGATTACAGGTGAGTGGTTACAATGTAATACATTACAATAACCAACCAGCTGTGACCTGATGTGGACTACATCTATGCAAAGACAGATTGACTCTCAGACCCTTCTTCCTCTCTGTGTCTCCTCATTCCTGTGTCCCTGTGTTGTCACCTGTAGTCTGGGACTTGTTTTACCCCCCTACAACGAATTCTACATCCAGGCCGACCTGAGTGATGTGATGCTGCAGCTCCAGTGTGAGTACAGGGAGGAAGAGCTCTCAAGATTCTGTTTTATTAAGATGCAACACAAAGAGATGAGATGAAAGTACTAACATCACCATCTGTGTGTGCGTTACAGATATGCAGTCTTTGCTGCCCAGCTCCTTTGAGTCTTCGGGACACGTGTTTCTGGCTCCAAGGTGACCAACGTCACGCTTTGCTCTCTCGATTTCCTTCCTTGTCTGTCTGTTGGCATTAATTATGTCCTCTGTCTCTCCAGGGAATACTGCAAACGTCTGCATCTTTCTGACAACAACACCCAGTTATTGCAGAACTTCCTCTCGCTCATGCTGGACATATCCCCAGAATCTGATGAGTGTGAGTGCGTTGGCAACATTTTGTTTACAATATCTGCCACTGCTGCAGAGACACAGGTGAGATAATGTACTTGTTTTGTATCTCAGGTGACCAAGGCCTTATCCACAATCTGATTTTGGATTCAAGGATTATCGGGCAGCTGGCCTCTCGTGTTTGGAAGAACAAGGACCTGAACGCGTGAGTCAACTTGTTGCTTTACTGAGCATTCTCACACACCCTCCACCATGGTGAAAACATGGGCAAACACACTTTGTGCAAATTAACAGCAGTCTGCTTGAAAAATGACTGAAAAATTGAATTGTTGCAGGTACGGCTTCCTGGCTGTATTTGCATCCACCGATGGAGGAATAACACGGGTTTTTCCCAACATGTGAGTAAGATTTATGCACTCACAAAAGCAGAGATGAATATTAGTTATCTCACAGACATTCTGTCTTCAAACAGCTCTGTTTTCTTGTAAAGCATTTAATGATTTGTTTGTACAGAGCTGCTGAGTCATGGGATGAGGATCCTGAACCCTTCAATTCAAATTACTACAGACGGAGCCTCGACAACAAAGGCTACATGTTCAGAGCTCCATTGAGATCCTGTAAGTGACTGTGCAAGCAAGCGGCTATAATGAAAATTTATACAATAACAGTAGTAAATCAAATAAATGAATCTGTATGTAAAAGGAGTGACTCATAGTGATGAACCTACAGACAACTATGACCCATCTCAGCAGTTCCCTCAAGCACCACAGGAGCTTTAAAGCTTTTCAGCTCATTGAGATAAATGATAAATTCAGCGTTTATACATATGTGATGTCAGACTGTGACATCATGTTAATTGTTTAAATCATGTTTATTTTGTTTCAGCCTTGGACGACTCTGTAGGTGCTGAAAACGGCACAGTTGGAATTCTGGTTAGTTCAGCTGTCGAGGTTAATTTAGGAGGCAAACTGCTCAAACCTTCAGGTAAGAAACATACGTTTATGTGGCAAACCTGACCTGGTCTCCTGTGTCATGTTTCCTGCCTCTGTTTTGTACTCTCTTCTTACCAAAATGCTGTTTCTTGCTCTCTTGTTCCTGTCTTTGCTCTGATCCTGTGGATCTTGTCACTCAGTGGTCGGAGTGAAGCTGGACTTGGAAGCGTGGGTGGACAAGTTTAAGATCCTGGCCAGCAACGTGTCAGATAGCCGACAGGGCTCACACAAGGTACAGCACAGAGCCGCTGACTAAATGAGCTCCAGTCTAAATGAACACTTAGTTAGACTGCATTTACTGTGACAACAGGGACATCATTATCTCATTACATATTTTTTAAACAGTGCGGACCATCCAGAAGTTGTGAGATGGACTGTGAAGTGAACACTGACGTAAGAGCATTTTAGATTTCTTTCTCACATTGACACAACCACTAACCTGTACGAGACCTGCTGCTCCAGCCACTTACTGCCATCACTTTTGTGAGCACAGTTGCAATCTTCAGGGGTTAAATTTATCCTTAAAACTCTTTGTTATTCAATTTTATTATTCAAACAATGAATCTACCGAAGCAGAGCTGCTGTTTGTGACTTGTCTCTCTTTTAGTCAGTCACACGAGAGGAGCACTTGTAAAAGCTGACATGTCCAGTGTAATTAACAAAATCCACAGTGCTGCCTGCTGTGTATGATTAAGATTAAGAGGCTGTGAGCTCAACTTGTCAACTCCTCAGCTTGATATTACACTGTGAAAAATCTCCCTCTTAACCAGTAATTTAGAGAGATATTAAGCCCCCACAATCTTATTTTCTTGAAAAAGTGATTTTCTTTATTCTGTTTTGACATTTAATCACTAAAACCTGGAGCAAATATGCAGAAATTACCTTTTTTGAAATTGTTATTGGCTTGTTTTGACTAAGGAGTCTTAAATGCTTAATTTAGGACAAAATGACTCATAAGAAATATTGCTGTGCAGTATGCATGCATAAACATGTTACATCTGGTTTTCCGTATTGCACGTTTGCCTGCATGTACGTACAGTTATCTTTCTCCTCTTATAAGATCATGTCAACCTGTATCTTGAATCTCTCTGTCTCCTGCTGCCATTCAGTGACATAGTAAAGAGTTAAAACTGCTGCTGTGTGTGCAGCTCACTTAATGTAAGCCGTTTTGTGTATAGGACCTCCTCTGCTATCTCATTGATGATGGTGGGTTCTTGGTTATGTCCAATCAGAGAGATCACTGGAAAAAGGTAGGTGGCTGTGTGGTAATGTGCTCACTCCTATACATACATCATACGCAGTCTGCTTTCAAATGACGGTACACAGTGTGCCTTATTAACTGTTTTTAAAGGTATAAAAGAGTCCAATGTGTGTTTTCAAGCACATTCAGTTTTAATTAAATTCCCAGCAGATCCTTTTTAAGTTTCTAAGCAAATGCAAATTAGTTTCCAAGCTTTTGTTATTGCATGTTTTACATCAGATCGTGTATGTTTGTTTGTTTGAAAATCAGTTTTTCTTACATTGTTGTTAAAGTCATTGCAATTTCTGAAGATTTTTTCTTGTTCAGTTCATTTGTAACTCCATCGCTTTGAGGCTGTTTCCCAGATCTGCTTCCTCTTCCTCTCTCTAATTGGCTTTTTCTTTCTTTTCTTCACCACAGATCGGTCTTTTCTTTGGTGATGTAGACCCTTACCTGATGCACGCGCTCTACAACAACTCAATCTTCACTCGGCGCCAGTCTTTCCACTACCAGTCTGCATGTGAACCAGTCAGCAGCAGCCACACTGGTGCAGCACCGAGGGGCATCTTTGTGGTAAGAGGCAGATTTGGCAGATTTTACATCCTGGGACATTTTTATGGCTCGTTTTAAAAGCACGGAAAGCTCTTGTCTGTAACCTCTGTCTCTGTGACTGCAGCCGTCCATCGCTGACATCCTCAGCCTGGCGTGGTGGACATCCACAATGGCATGGTGAGGCTTTGTCTACTGCGTTCAGGCCTCTGCTCATGAAACCAACAAGACTTTTTATGTGTCAGGCAGCTGCCAGTCAGTTATTTCCAGCCCAGTGTAACTGTAGCTGTGACATGTGTTTACTCTTATTTATTGATTGTTATACTGTGTATTTTACTCTTTAAAGACTGGACTCTTTTACAGGTCTGTGATCCAGCAGCTGCTGTATGGACTGGTCTACAACAGTTGGCTTTATCAAGGTGGATTGGTGCATCTTAATACAATCTGTGTGTGTGCATATAAATAACTGTGCAAATGAATGGAATCAGGATTTTTTAAGGCTCATTACTCTCTGTTTTTATGCCAAATGTGATATAAATTAGATGAAAAAAGTCACTTCTACAAAAAAAATCTAACAAGCAGCTCATTTGCATTTCGTCCTTATTTTTTGCCTCAAAGCTCTGTTGCCATAAACGTGCTCTGACCTCATTAAAGGGGGATTTTGTTACCAACAACGTGCTCTCTTGCATTAGGAAACAACAGCATTTCCATGAAAATGAATTAAAGCAAAATTAGTCTCACTTACAAAATGTGTTTGTGTTGTAGATGATGTCCTGGTATATGGCTTTGAGACAAAGGAAAGCAGCTGTGTGACCATCCAAAGCCAGTTCTACTTCACAAACACCACCAACTCCTACAACGTGCTGCAGGACTGTGGAAACTGCTCACGGTGTGTTTTTCTGATCGCATCAGCAGAAAGTGTTTGCAGCATGTTTGTGCGCTCATACCTGCACTGAACACACTATGAATGAAGCAATATATCTATCACTGTCTCCCACAGGCTGTTCCATGCAAAGCGGATAGAAAACACAAACCTGCTCTTTGTGGTCGCTGAGACGCTTCCCTGCAGCTCATGCGAGATAGAGAGATTGACGCAGGTCAGGACAGAGTGTATCCTTTTTATGCTGACACACAATATGTTGCCTTCATTTGTGCTCCGGTCTCATCGATCTTGTGTAGCAGCTGAGTTCACTGTTACTTCTCTTAACTAAAAAACAGTTCAGGAGGAGAATCCATGTGAAGTGCTGAGCAACGCACGATATCGTAAAGGCCCGACTTCCTGCTTTGACTACAGTGCCTTAGTGAGTAGATAACTTTACAAGTATATGATTGTATTCATTAATAATTTCACAGCAATGGGACACTTTGGGCACAGAAAAAAACGAATGTGTTTTTTTTGGAGGTTTTGCTTTGTATAGTATAATTTAATTTGAACAAAATCATAAAAATCTTACACATGAACTCATAATGATGACGTCTCACTCAGTGTTAATCATGTGCCCTCTCTCTGTGTCTCTGCTCTGTCAACTCTGTAATGTTAATGAAAGATCAGTTATGAATAAATATTTAGATTTATTTAGAATCTGCTACATCTATTTATTAGTCAATTACCTTATTTAGCTAGCGCTTATCTGGCTTATCTTTCTGAAACTGCCAATGTGACATTCAGTCAACCTTCACCATCACTTGTTTAGCTGTGCTTATATGGAAAAGAGGAGCCAGCGGTTAAATTCCTCTCCCTACTTTTTTTATTCTTGATAAAACTCTTCATGTGAACAGAGTGCAGCACTTTTGTTTGTACAAACTTTTTAGACAGGAGAAACAAGGGCATCATAAGTGACATAGTTCAAGTTCCCTGTTGACTGAAACATTGGTTCCCTGTGCAATCCTGTTAATCTGACCTAGCATTCAAGCAAACCTGAGAGTGCACAGAGCGGGTACAGGGGTTATTACTGTGCGATAATAGCAAACACGCCAAGGAAGCTATTGAGTGCAGACTAAATTATTGTCTGCTCAAATCAGATTATTAGTAATGATTTCTTTACCACATACAATGTTTAAACTTTCTGTGCTCAGAATGTTTTGCTCTTACAATAAGACAAACTCCATATGAATAAAACTTGAACTTCAACCACAGAAATTTCCTAAATGCAGGTTTAATTAATTAATTGCTTTGGAAAAAGATGATTTATTGTTACCTCTCGTTGCAGGAAAACACGTCAGAGTGTGGACGGGGTCATGCTCTGCAGTCGTCTATAGGAGTCCTTCTCTTTATTCAGCTTATTCTGCCTCTTTTTCATCTCTGACACGTGCAGACACTCTGACGTCTTTCATCTCTTTGGGTTTAGGCTCGGATCTACTGAAAGTCAGATCAAACAGTAACTGCAAAATCCTTCTTTTTTGATCTACAAACAGCCCACGGCACATTTGTGCTTGGGAGAAAAGAAAAAATGTGGATCAGCTCTCAGTGTTTTTTGCCTTATTGCTTATGCATTTGTTGGTGTTTTAGGGCTTGAGTGTTAAGAGAATGTGTTGAGCGTGCATGCTACTCAAACTAGGACAAGCATGTTTAAAATTTTTGCACACAGGCCCAGCCGTGTAAACAATCACCAAAATGTTAGGGAGGCACCTGAAATGTACTTTTATCAGACAAATAAATAATCACCCAGGTGAAACAGACATCAGTCACAGTTTTAGGTTGGACTGTGGTGTTGAAATAATGAAAGATCTTGAAATTCAAAAAGTACAAGTGGAGTTAAAATGCTTAAGTGTGGCAAAATGGATCCTGTCCGTGTTATCTGACCATATTATTCACTACATGATCAGATTATTAGTGATATATTAAGGTGTCAGCAGTGGCTATTAATTTTATCTATACCAATCATTTTAAAACTAGTTTACTTTTAAAAATCAACACATTTTAAGTATTTCAAGTATTTAAGGTGCTCTGTGGCGCTTTTCTTGGAAACACAGTGTTGCTCACCAAAACACATTGTGTTAAATATTGAGGTTTAAATGTGTTGAATGCATTTCCTGCCTCATAAAAAAAAGCAGATTTTCTATGAAAACTTTGCTTTGTTTACATTGTTGTTGATCTGCGTGCATTTTTTGGTGCGTGACTGCCACTAGTTGATCAGTGGAACAGTGTCCAACATCGTGTCACCATCATGATCATTCAAGCACATGTGAGCTGGAAAATAAAGCAAGAACTAAAAAACCTCCACAGGATACCTTTAGTAACATGAACTTAGCGGACAAAGAACAGTGTTCTAGTAAATGTAATTCAAAGTATAATACTTGGGTCAATGTGTTCTCCGTCAGTGAAAACACACAGCTGAGAGACGTAGCAGTTTTGTATTCTGAATTTTTACATCTTTCATTGTCACTGCTGGGTAGAGCTGTCCAATACATTTACACAACTGACAGTTTAAACACATTAAATTAACCCCTGCAGCAGGAAAATGTAAATAAAAAGACAGAATCTGCTGCCGGTCGAGCCTCACAGTTCAGACTCCCTCCTGCAGTTTGCTCAGACTCTGCTGCTTCTGGCTACTTCAGCTTTCGTTGGCTTTGTGAAATTCTAAATGAATCTCTGTGCTAGGTTTCAGTTGCATGTCCGGTCTCAGTAAATGTGTTTGCACATAAAGGAGCTCCTGCACCTGCAGCTGTTTTTACATGATAGTGGATCCGGGCCTTAACCTCACATTCACTTCAGTGTCTTTCAATCCACCTCTGACCTTTTGCCAAGTTAAAGTACTATAAATCGTGTCATACATGACAACGACCCAGAATGACTTCCCCCCACCATCTCATGTCTGCCCTCTCGTTCAAATCTTTAACCAGATTTCCGACAGAATTTAGATGAAAAGTATTTTTTCCCTGAAAATATTTTCTTAGAGCACTTTGACTGACATGACAACAGATCAGAAAAGCCAGTATAATGATAAATACCAGTGTAAGACCTCCAGCAAGATTTTGTGACACATATCAGTGATTAATTGTTCTTTCATTGATTCAATGGTCGTTAAAGTCAATGTTTGTTTTGTTGAAATGCTTCCACAGAGACTCGGTGTGAACTTGAAGTGCTTCCAGGTGACAAGAATTGTTAAAGGCTATAAAATCAGACAAGAACAGACCAAATCTCTCAAATGTTAACAGTGATTTAAGTGATGGTGGTGAATCCTCCAAACCACTGCAATACTGCTGTGATGTTCTAGCAGTAATTATAATGACCTTTAGTTTATTATGAATTAATTTACATGCAGTGTTATCTGTGTAGACTTATAGCACAAAACATGTAGTCGGTGTGTCCGCACATGTTTTTAAATGTATCAGTTGTTTGACTGAGGGGAAGCTCTTTGTCCCCTTTCTCTATCTTGTGTTGCCACTGTTTGTCTAACCTGACTTTATGCACTTATGTATGCTTCTGTATGGGGAATGTAGCTTCAGAACAGCTTTTGGTGTTATCAATATTTTATCAGTATGTGATGCTTTTTGATTCTCCGTTGAGATTTTTCTGATGTCTCACTGAACGTGATGATTCACTGTGGCAAAATATTTTGGTTGTTATCATGGAGACCTCGTCATGACTTCTGATTCAACCACTGTACAAATTCATGAAGCCGTAAGACTGAAATGTTTGGTATCATGATGGGGCTAAAAATGTTTGTTAGTTTGTGTCATTTGTCTTATTCAACATTATTATTTTGATTTATTATCAACTGAAAGAGATGCCATGGTGGTGCACAGATGTAAATTAATAATTGGGACTGGCCATTTTATTCTCAACATCTCAACAGTTGTTTGGTCAATGAAATGTAATGAAATGAAAATAATGTTAAATGTCCACAGTTTCCCAAAGCTCTGGTTGAAGTCTTTTAAAAGATTGCTGTGATTGGCCTGACCAACAGTACAAGACCCCAAAAATATTCATTTGAAAGAGACATAAACCTGCAAAAAGATTCAAATCATTACCCGAGGGACGAGTTAATTTGATGGGGGTTTTTCTCAAAAAATAACTAATTGATAATAAGAAATTAATAATCAATATTCAAGGTAAATCAGTGGGTTCAGCAGTTTTACAGGCTGTTTTTTTTTAACCAATCTCACCATCTGTTGTTTAATTTGATAAACAGGCCTACAACATATGTAATGTTAACACATTAAATGTGTTACTGTGCTATATTACACGTCCGTATCCAAACATGTTTTCTTAGAATACAATCTTAGATATCCTTTGTTAGTCCCATGCCGGGTGTTTGATGTCACTTTTTTCCACAAAAACACTGCATCTACTACTTCTTTGTCAAACTTTTGCTGCACACAAAGAGTTTCCTGCTTTACTGTGAAGTTATTTCTCAGTGTTTGTCAATGACCTTGTTGAATTTTCACATCCCAAAAGTTGTGCACAGGCCTGTGGTTGACATCCAAGCTGTTTGTCATGTCACAAAATCAAACACGTCTCAAACTATCAGACTTAAGCCCAGAGAAACCTATCAACCTATCAACCAGATGAGTGTGAAAACAGCCTTTAAGTGTCAAACTGGACCAGTGTTACTCGGGACACAGTGAAGGTCATACATCCAAGTGAAGCAACAATACCAGAAACACGTTTTGGTGTCGAGGGGGACTTTAAGTTATTCAAATGAATTCTTGCGAATAACACAGCGGTAGAGAGTGCAGAGTTTTGCATGATAAATGTCTGAAAACATTTTCCCACAGTGATTCATGAGCCCCAGATGTCTTTTGTGTTCCCATTTGATGTGCTTGAAGAGTTAATGGGAGATATTTTTAAAAACCTTTTTTTGAAAAAGAATTTGTAAGATACTGTTTTATTCTCCGTCTGCCTGGTGTTCCACCCTTGCAGTGCCTTGTTGCACTCACTCTGGATGGCAGGAACATTTGGATCTTTGAAGTGTGGACGTCACAGGTCATGTGAAGCACACACGCGCGCACACACTTGAATTTCAGGGGTTGCATTGGCTCAACTCTAAATGGACTTTTCGGTCAGGGAACCTACAAGATGCTCCCCGTGAACTTGTGAAACCTTTTAATGGAGCGCAGTGCAGTTGTGAAAGAGCACAACTGAAGTGTGTGCAGCAGCCGGCCTCCCCTCCTGCCTTTTCACAGACAGATGTGTGTGTGTGTGCGTGTGTGAAAGCACACGAGAACAAACCCTGCTGCCCTTCTGCTACGTGTCGTTTATCTCTACACTGTGGTTCAGCCTCGAATCAAAGCACAGACACTGTCCATGTTCATAGATATCCTTCGCCCCATCTGCACACTGTATGCTCTATATTTGAAGCCTGTCGCAGACGTGTACTTTTCCATTAGGACTGACTGAAACGAGTGAATGTTTATGTACAGTTATTACCTGCTGTTGTGCATCTCTGCTGTACCCGAGCATGGTGGGGACCAGGAGAAGCAGATTAAAGCTCAACACTGTTTGAAGACCTCAGCAGAAACACTGCTTAAAAAAAAAAAAAAAAAAAAAAAAAGCTTTTACTCTGAGACCTGCAGTATTAACTTTAGGTCGCATTGCATTACTCCAACAACACTGTTGTACATTGAAGGAGAGACATTTTGTGAGACTCTTTATAGCCTACACTATATTACTACTGTTGAGGTCAGTGTTGTAGTTCTGTTTAAAATTAACCGGTATTTATTTGCATGATATTTTGAACAATTTACAGATTTGTGTACATAGTCTGATGGATATCTTACATTCCTGTACACATCCAGCTCTCCAGTGCTGTGGGGAGAGGCGAGGGCGCCCCCTGTGGATACATCGAGGTGATGTGGAGGCCTCAGAGCTCTCGGCTGTGTGTAAACTATCTAAAGCTGAAAGTTTTGACTTCAGTGAAGCCTACAATAACTGTCAGTGTTTGCAATTTAGGTCTTTTGCGGCAAGTAAAGCACAGAGAAGTGAAGAGTTATGAGCAACATACTGCCTGATTACACTTTATTTATTTAGGAAAAGTGACATTAAAAACGCTAGAAATGATTTATGCATTTAAAGGCCATAAAACAAATAAGGCATGTGTGGGGACGCCACTTTATTAATGAACTTTGTTTATGAAATAGATTTAAGTGTTGCTTATTTCTTTTATTTATGTATTCTTTAATTTATTCGTTTATTTATTTGGGTTTTGTGAATAATACTTGTACTGAACATAAAGGAACTGAATGTGTTTGACGCTTGCGTGGGCGCACTCTGCAGTTTACAAGAAAATTCCAAAACAGACAAAAAAACCAGATATACTGTACGTCTTTGTCCTTTTTATTTACTGAGTATCAAAAGAGAAGAAGAATGTTAATGTTTTCGCTGTAACTTTGCTTTTTTCATTTGGCTGACTTTGTCGTTTACTTGGGACAGTTTCCTCTCTTTGTGCCAGTCTCCAACGCCACCTCATTTTTGTACAGACGATGTGAAGCAGTCAGCAGAAGATGAAGGCTAACTTTGTAAAGATTTTGTCAGTCACATTACAAAATGGATATTTAAATGTTTATATCTTTGGTGATTAAATGCTATTGATATTTTTCACTTCAGCTCTGAATTGTTATTGATGCACAGATAATTTCACTCATTGTCACCTCTTTTGCCTATTTTGACCTGTGTGGCAGGAAATAACCGCTCCACATGCACTGATAATGTGGGTATTTATTATCACATAAATTAGACAAATATGATCTGTGTCTTCTATTTTAGAGTGATATCTCACCTTCTCATTGTAAGTCAGACAGTAACTGCCATTATTTCATCATGAGTGAAATGTACTTAGTGACTTGTGTTTGCTGCAGGTTATTAAAAAAAAAAAGAAAAAAAGATAAAATTTCTGGTGACATTCTGCAGTGGACTAACAAAATTAAACTTAAGTTGTGTCACCCCCAAAAAAGAAGAGTTAGCCCATTGTAAAATTAAAACTTTTAAATGGGCTAACTCTAATTTAAATTTCATCTTCAGGCATCAACAAAGCAGAAACTAGGGTTTGAAATTCACAAAACAGAAAAATGAACTGTTTCTTATTAAACCAAGGTAGGGCTGAGATGAGTGATTAAAAATTCATTAATCACGTGATCGTCTTTCCATTATTCTTTCTGCTTCTAAAAATGCCAGATGATAGTAAAAAAAAAAGAGAGTCTTTTCATTGTTGTTTGGTCCTGCTAACATGTTCCTTTGTTCATGAAGCTGGACCCACACAATGTCTGGCATTTTTGTCTGATAAATGACTTAAATGATTACTCGTCAAAAATGGTGAGTAATCATTTTCGATTGACTGATATTTGAAATTAAAATATGTTGCTGCTCTTTTCTTTTTTTCTTCTATGACCCAAAAGCATACAAATAGCTATATTTCCAAATATTTTTCCATGTGCAGTTAGAGGGTTTTGGTTAAATTATTAAAGAAAAAGTGACCTTTGGCCTCTGGACTCCTGGACTCAACAGGTCTCATCAGGCTTCTCTGAATATCCAAAGTGATCTGACACTATACTGAGGTTTTACAATGCAGTAAATTAAGCTGGTAAAGTCCAGTAAACCTCCATTATCTAATGCAGAGAGACTGTGTTTGTGTGTCAGCTGTTGAGGATTAGCGTTTTGGGCGGCTTGGCGAGGCCAAGAAAAGAAATCCAAGAGCTGAGCAGCTTGCATGATTCATCATGTGCATTTGGTCATAATGTCAGTCAGTAAACATTTCAAACAGCGATCTGAGGTCCTCAAAGGAAAGACGATAGTTTTCTGGCCACTTCCACTGACACTAAAAGCTCTGGATGGGGGGTAGTGGGATGTTTTGGCTCCTTTGATTCACCAACAGTCCTGCAGGCCAGCTGTTCTCAGTAGTCATGTTTGGATTAAGTTATAGCTTCTACCCAGCAGGCATAGTGCCTTGTTATGTGGCTTACAGAGACACACCGAGTCTGATTTAGCTATGAAATCAGACGTTGAGTGTTTGGCAAAGCATTTTGAATCTTATTGTCATTTTAATCCCCCAAGTGAGGTAAAACAAGCAGACCTCAGAGGCTCATCTCTCATAAGCTGAAAAACAGAAACGCAGAGCAGATGCAGAAGCTTTCATGAGAGACGATGGGGCTCGATGTAGGTCTGCTGCAGAACATGACTTCGTTTTTGGGTAAACTGTTTTTGATAATAATTTATTAAGAGTTAGAATCTGTTGTAGTATCAGATTTTGTGTCCAGAAGTTTTAATTTGTCTGTGCATAGTTGAGCACCTCAAGAATATGTGTGGAATATTTCTGCGTTATGTGTGAGAATGTGTGAGGTTTATATTTTCTCAAGACTGTAAAAGAAAATTCAGCAGGTAGTGTTTTTAATGATTGCTAAAATAGTGAACTGAAGTGCTGCAAGACTGAGACTTCGAGGCAGTTTTCTGTTTTTCTGTGAATTTGATTTTCTCACATGGAGGAAGGTACTCAGTAAGATCTCAAAGTGAAATTTAATCTTTTGAATTTTTAGATAATTTAATCTTTTTGGTATATATAATTATTCAGAGAAAAATACTACTGTGATTTAACAGACTTAGCTGGGTGCTTTATGTGTACCAGGGCTAAGAAGCTCCTATGATTATAAAACATACTTCTATGTGATTTTTTTGCTGCACATATGCAGTAAGACAATGACATATATGCAGAAAGACAATAACATGGTATAAAGTCTTGTCTGGTGCCACAGATTCAGGAGCAAACAGGTGCACTCTGAATTACTGGTGTCAGAAAGGCAGCTGTCATTTGTCACAGTGTTGATGATCTCCCCAGAGAGGACGCACACCGGATGGCTGCTTGACCCCAAATGACTTTTCTTCTGTGCTGTCAGGAAGAGCAGTGATGCAACAAGCAAAGCACACTCATCTTTACTTCCACCTGGCTCACGATTTGGATGTATGATTGTCTCTAAAAAACTTTGCATCTTGGCTGCAGCTGTTACAGCTGAAGTTTGTGCCAGTTTGTGAATATGATGTTAAACCTTGCACTGCTTTTTCACAGACCTGTGCAAGATTCAAGGTGAGAGGAGCTCTGTACAGGTCAGTGAAGGACAATATATATTTTTTAATTTATTAACTTAAAAGTCATTGTCAACTTCTGTTGCAGATATCCCCAAGGTTCATTCAAAGGGTCAATATTTGAGCTGACTTATGGTAGTTAAGCAGTCTGTGTAAGAGCACACTTTGAAGAAATGGTTTGACATTTCGGAAAAAACAGCAGTTCTCCATCCTGCCGGTTTGCTGTGGGTTACCCAGCAACGGCGTCATGTTGACGACATGATTCCAGGAAGTGACTGCAACAGGAAGCTGCTTCAATCACAGGTGGTGGTAAAAGTGATTATGTGATTATTAAATTCTGCATACCAATGAGCATAACCGATAACTGCAGTTTCTGTTGTTTAGGCAACTTCAAGTTTACACTCTAAAAGTTGCGACATTAAAATACATCTGGCCCAGTTCCCACTCAACCTCCCAGAAAACACAAATGTTTACACATAATGGTCACGATGTAAAATACAATTCACACCAGAATAAAAACACACTTTAGCTGGACTACACGTTATTTGTGCTTACTGCCACCTAGTGGACACTTTGTCATGTCTGCTGTTGGGTACATGCTATATTTTGGTTTTTATTTCAGTGATGTATGAATACGGACACACAAGTAGAATAGACGTTTGGTCCAATTCAGTGATCAGTGTAATTATCCAAAATATATTGCAACTTGAAAAAATATAATGATGTGTATCCACAATATTTATACTGATGTCTACAGCTGTGTGTTTCAATTACAGTTCTAGGCACACATTTTCAATAATCCAACGTATAGTTTGAGATGTTCAAAATATGTATTACAGATATCTGAAAATAAAATGTTGCCAAGTAACACGTTTATTGTAGGTATCCGTTGCAGATAACCCCAAGGTTCATTCTGATATTAATAATGCAGCTGTAAATGGAATAAGCAACATCATTTGTCTTGTCACTGTGGATATATTAAATGTTTATTTTGACTAGGAAGAACTGAATTATGGATACCTGCAGGACATATTGAGTCTAGTCATTAATGTTGAAGCAGTTTGCAATATTTTCCCAAAATGTCAAAACAGTTCTGTTTCTCATGGTTAAGAGTTACATTCATGTACGTATCCATATTCAAGTAAAATCACTTCTGCTTCTGTTTTTGTGAGTCAAATGCTTATTGACTTGTCTAAGACCGAAATGCAACATTTTGGACATGAAAACCTGAAAAAGTCAAAATAATTTCATGTCTTTTCTCACTCCATAAACCAAGTGGTAGTACTTTTGTTCAGTTGTGCAAAGAACAGCTTGAAGGCAGCAGACTGGCGACAGAATTTATTTAATATAGATCTACAGTAATAAATGAGAGCAGTTCAATGAAAAATCATATTTTATGATTCTCATTTGTGTCCCTCAAAGAGGTTGCAGATTATTCTTCAGCCTCCTTTGCCTAAAACAGATAGAAAATAGAAAAATTAAGTAGAAAAACTTTGAAGGACTGAAGCGGAGAAAATCCTTTGTCATGCAACATGTAGGTAGGTACTGGAGAACAGTCAGAGCAGCATACATAGACATACACATGCTTCTAAACATTAGCTCATGTGATCACTTAAAGTCATTACTGCTCAATAAGTTTTATGTATTGCTTACTTTTCCAATCTCCCGACTCTTTGCTCTCAGCTTGTTGACCTGGGACTCTGCAATGTCCGCGCGCTCCTGAGCCTCCTCTAGCTCGTGCTGCACCTTCCTGTACCTGGACAGGTGAGTGTTGGCCTGCTCCTCCTGTGAGGAAATTAAATATCCATCAAGTGTGAAGAAAACGAGATTTACTGACTCTGGTAATGTTTTAAATCTCAGCCACTGCATGCCACATTATTTGAGACAATCCATTAACAGACTTAGAACTGGTTTGTGACTCACAGCCTCCTCAGCCTGCCTCTTATAGGCCTTCACTTTCAGCTGCAGCTTGTCCACCAGATCCTGAAGTCTCATGACATTCTTCTTGTCCTCTTCAGTCTGCAGTTAAGACGAATTCATAATTAAAATTCATCAATTGCACCTATTAGAAAACTCTATCAGTCCATAGAAAATAAGCCTGCCTACCTGATAGGTGAGCTCCTTCACTCTTCTCTCATATTTACGAACACCTTTGACAGCGTCTGCTCCTCGTCTCTGTTCAGCTTCAACTTCTCCTTCAAGCTCACGCACCTGAAGCATTAACAGTGTATGCTAGTACTTGGAGGGCAAGATTATAAGAGATCAGACTGGTGATAAAATTCATCTTTACCCTAGCCTCCAGTTTCTGGAGCTGCTTCTTGCCGCCCTTCATGGCCAGATTCTCAGCTTCATCCAGGCGGTGCTGTAGGTCCTTCACTGTCACCTCCAGGTTCTTCTTCATTCTTTCCAAATGAGCACTGGTGTCCTGCTCCTTCTTCAGCTCTTCAGCCATCATGGCAGCCTAAACATGAAACAGGGAGCAATTATCAGCCAGTGAGAATAATGATAAGGGAAAATAAACCT
Source organism: Datnioides undecimradiatus (assembly GCA_008933995.1). Lineage (NCBI taxonomy): Eukaryota > Metazoa > Chordata > Actinopteri > Lobotiformes > Datnioididae > Datnioides > Datnioides undecimradiatus. The sequence continues at coordinate 8,370,298 of WARS01000013.1, read as the reverse complement.
GAATTGTAAAACACAAAGGAAGAATACTGCAGAAAAGTGTTATATATAAATATAAAAAACCCAAATGTACCTTTGGCTTTAATGCAACTATTATGTCTAGGTTTTAAATTCCATGTCATTATATAATTAGTCTGTAATAAGTCATCAGCTTCATTTATATGTTAGTTACCAGCTCTGTAAGCACTGCAAAGTCTCAAACAGATATTTTTGAGCTCAAATGTGGACGTGCAGTATAAAAAGCTGGGTTTTAAATGGAGCAGTAAGCTCAGGGTAAAATACTTAAACATGGCTCACATCAGTGATGGCCTTCTTTGCCTTCTCTTCAGCATTTCTTGCCTCCTGGACAGCATCTTCCACTTCACCTTGGATTTGAACAAGATCAGCTTCCAACTTCTTCTTGGTGTTGATGAGGCTGGTGTTCTATTATCAAAGAAACAAAAATGACTTTTCATGTGCTGAATTTTAGAGGAACAAAGTTCAATTTCTTGTTTTTCATCCTCCAAGCAATACCTGCGAGTGCAGCAGCCCCACACGCTCACTGGCATCAACCAGCTCCTGTTCAGCCACTTTGCGGCCTCTCTCTGTTTGCTCCAGTGCAACTCTGAGCTCCTCGATCTCAGCCAGCATCAGGTTGTTCCTGCGCTCCACCATGGCAACCTGCTCCCTCATGTCTGCCTGACCTCTAATAGCTTCATCAAGGTGCAGCTGGGCATCCTGGATTCAGCATATTACAAACTCAGTTTAGAAATCTATATACAGTATTGTATGTTTGGCCCAAGTAGCTGTATTTTTTATGTAACATTGCATATTTAAGTCACCTTAAGTTGTCCCTGCACATTTCTCAGCTGTTTCTGAGCTTCAGCTGCCTGGCGATTGGCATGGCTCAGCTGAATCTCCATCTCATTCAGGTCTCCTTCCATCTTCTTCTTGATTCTCAGGGCATCGTTCCTGCTCCTGAATCTCAGCATCCAAAGTGGTCTGCATGGTCTCAATCACTCTCTGGCTGTTCCTCTTGATCTGCTCGATCTCCTGATCCTTTTCTGCAAGTTTTCTGTCGATTTCACTCTTGACCTGGAGTGAGCTCAGCTGTACCACGGATAGTCTTTGATTGTCGTGTTCCAGTGTAACCTAAATGAAATGTAAGATTCAGTGTCAAAAGGTATTATAAGTAGAAAAGGGTTGCAGATTTTTATCCCAGAGTTTTAGTTTTGGATTCTTCATTATAATACCTCTTTCTTCCTCTAGAACAGTCTGGTTCTGCTTTCTCATTCTCAGCCATCTTCTTCCCTTTTCTGGCCTCGTGTACCATAGCTACCAATATGTTCCAGTCAAATGGGGTGATTTTCCTCTAAATATAAGCTTATTCCATTTAAATAATAAATAATATTTTGTCAAAGTTTAGTTTTGTTATCAGAGCACCACATCAATTTTCAATGTCCCTTGTCAAATCCGGCCTGCAAATGATATCAGATCTCGTATTTGGAGTGTGACATTTAGAAAAACCAATTCAGCTTTCATTGATTGAACTGCAAGTTTCTGTTTTTTCCTCAATATTTAGTAAGAATATATTTAATATCAACCACACGCCTTGTTCTCTTCGTTGAAAGGTTCTTGTTCTCCCTCTTCAGGGTCTCCAGGTGGTCCAAGAGCTTCTTCATATAGATTTTCCAGCTTGAACATCTCAGCTTTGAGAGAAACGAGCCTCCTTCTGGGCTCCCTCCAGCTCGGCACCAAGCTCTCCTGTATTTCTGTTCCACTCTGCAGGACTGGACATGCTTAGGAAAACAAATGAGTGTTTTCTGGCCACCTCATGAATCAGTTGAATCAGGTTAGGGGTTTACATTTGTCCCTACACTTTGTATTACAACAAACCCTAACCTTGTCAAAGTTCCTTTGCTTCTTGTCGAGGCTAGCAGCCAGTGCAGTAGCTCTCTCCACATCGATCATCCAGGTCTTCCCTTCACCCTGCAGCCTCTGCTTTGTCTTTTCCAGAGAGGCACACTTTGCATTTACAGCCTCAATGGATTCCTCTGCATCCTGAAGGCGCTGGGCAAGCTTTTTCCTGTCGAAACATAGTAAACAGGTTTTATGAGCATTTACGGAATCAGTTTGAAAACAGTTTGAGATCAGGACTGTTCATTACTTGGCTTCCTCCAGCTCCTCAATTGCGCTAGATAATAAGCATCAGTCTCGTATTTGGTTCTCACTGAGCCACCTCACTGCTGTATGGAGCATTGCACGTTGCAGCTCGGCTTTGACCTCCTGCTCCTCCTCTTACTGCTCTCTGAGCAGGTCGCAGTCATGACGAGCTGACTGAACAGCATGAGCCAGGGCGTTCTTGGCCTAATAAAGACAAAATACATGTTGTGCCAAAATGTATTTCTTATTTTTAAGAAACAGATTTGATCATTTGTTGCTTGTTTTAAAATATGTGATGCTCCTTGGAGAGTTGTTATTCCACATTAAACAAGAGAACACTGCAGTACCTTTGCTTCTTCCTCAAGGTGCGCTTTTAAAAGCTCCTCAATTTGATGAATCCTAAGCTGTTTTCCCTTGACTGTGAAACAAGAGACTCCTTTTCCTCCAACTGACGACCAATTTCCCCTTGGAAATACAGAAAAAAATTGTGATTTGTGTTTGTGTAACTTGCATTGTATTTTCTGAAACACTGCAGGTTCAGATTGATTTATTATTCTAATCTCTAATGTAACACTCACCATTTTCAGTCATCAGTCTTGATCTCTGAACATTTATTTCATTTAACTGACGTATATGTTCTGCATTTTTGGCCTTTAATTCACTTAGCTGATCCTCAAGAGAACGGCACATTTTCTCCAGTTGCTCTACAGACGCAAAAATAACACAATGATAGTAACTCTTAACAGCAGCATTGATGCTTCTTTAGATGAGAAACAATAATTATGTTAATTATTCTTTTAGTTCTTTAAATAAAAGAAACATTTGTGAATTTTACCTTTGATTTGGCAACAGACTCCATGTTGCTTGTGAGGTCATCGATCTCCATCTTGTATTCGCTTTTCTCTTTCTCCAGCTTCTGTTTGACTCTCTGGAGGTTATCAATCTGTTCTCCCAGCTCCGCCACACTGTCTGCTTGCTTCTTCGCGGAGGCACGGCGGTAACCCCTCATGCTACAGGTGGACTCTTCCAGATCCACGACGCAGCTTCACAGGCTTTCGGCCTCGCTTCTTGTTCATCTCAATCTGAGCAGATGTTGCTCCTCAGCTTCTTCAAACCTCTACTAATCTCTTCAAGCTCCTGGAGATCAGCCCTCTCTTCTCCACTTTGGCCCCGAGCAGCCGCTCATTTAGTATCAATCTCTTCCTCAGCTCCCTCCAATCTTTGGGCCTGTGATACAAAAATAAAACAAATTGTTTTTTTGACCCTTCTCTTGGTCTATGACTAATTTAGAATGAAATTGAAGGGATCTAATTCATGATAATACAGAGTAAACGATCTTCTCTTGTCTCTCATAAAATAGCAGCTAATCAACAAGACTTAAACATACTGAATAGGACTGTAAACATTTATATTATGTGAGTGAATTCACTTGAATAAGCAGCAATAGGGATCTTTCAGTGAATCAGAAAGGTGTTGGAGTTAATATTAAAATGAATTATTAAAATGAATGTTAATAAGAAAGATTGCCATTAATATTACTATTTTTGATTAAGACACAAACACACAATATTTACTCAAAAGCCCAAACACATGCTGAAATATTACCTGCAGTTCCTTGATCTTCTTTTGAGTTGAACACCAATTGCCTGCTCATCTTCTATTTTGCCGGCGAAGCTGGCTCATTTCAAAGTCCCTCCTTTGTGAGCAAAAATAATGAGAATTTTTATTTTAATATCAGCATTCTGGGGCATTGTGGAGGCCATAAAATAAGCTCATATTATTACATACTTCTTTAGTTTCTCTTCAGACTGCTGCTTGTCATTCTCCAGATCCATTATGGTTCATGGGCAGTTTAAGATCACCTTCAAGCTTTCTTTTAGCTAAGCTCCAAGATCCATTCGAAGCTTCTCTCTGCTCCAAGGAACCTTCAACCCCTATAATCCCATAGAGTACAATGAGCACCAGCGGGAATACAGAAACACATTTTCATACTCGGTTTCAAACAAACAGCCTAAATGTAGATTACTCACATCGTCTACTTGCTGCTCGAGCTTGGTCTTGGCCTTAGTCAGAGTGTTGACTTTGTCTTCCTCTGCCTGCAGATCATCAAGGGTCTGCTGATGGGCCTCTTGGAGGGGAGCTTTCTTCTCTTTAGTCCCAACAGCAGCCGTCTCCATATCTTGAGATGTCTCTTTTCCTCTGTAGGTTTTTGACCTAAATGGTTTTACATAAGATAAAACTATTTAATAACTGATCACAGTACATGTCTAATAATTCAGTAAACATAATGAGAGACATGAACCTTGTTCTCAGTTGCATGTTTCTCCTTTTCCACTTTGGCCAGGGTGAGCTCCAAGTCATCGATGTCTTTCTTCAACTCAGAGCACTCATCCTCCAGCTTCCTCTTCTTTGCAGTCAGCTCAGCATTGATTTCCTCCTCATCCTCCAGTCTCTCAGCTGTCTCTTTGACTTTGGCCTCAAGCTGGATTTTTGCCTTAATGAGCCCCTCACACCTTTCCTCTGCATCACTGAGGTTTTCACCTTCCTAAGTTTAGTAGGACATATAAAATTTAACCAACATTTATTTACCTTTATTTATTTGAAACTCAGGATCTCTGAAAAAACAATCCTTTTTCTTTAACTTACAGACTGCACTTGCAACAACAGGTCATTCTTCTCCTGTATGAGAGAAACCATCTTCTCCTCCAGTTCCTTCTTCTTAGCCAGAGCTTTTGAGAGTTCCTCTTTGGTCTTTTCAAAGTCCTCTTTCATCTGCGCCATCTCTTTCTCAGTCTCTGCGCTCTTCAGAAGAGGCTTTATTCTGAAATACAGCTTCATCCATGGCCATGTCTTGACATTCATGAATGACCGGATGTTGTACTGGATGGAGTAAATGGCTTCCCTGGTGATACAAGACAGAGGTTAAAAAAAGGCTGAACTTTTCTTCTTTCACAATTTTACAGAAAACACACACACACACACACACACACACACACACACACACACACACACACACACACACACACACACACACACACTTGTTGGAGAGAATAGGAGTGTCAGGTGGAAGAAAATGTTTCTGTGTTGTGTCTGTTGACCGATGACCTCTGAAGGCCAAGGAATACACATGCAGAAGGATCCCTGATCTTGGATTTACCTGGAAGTACCTGCCCTCTTGTAGCCTGCCCATCCATGCAAAAAGTATATATTCCATCTATTCAGTATTTCTTCTTTGATTGATTTATTTTGGAGTATTAAAATGCAATAAAACCATGCATTCAATAAACTGTTTTATTTTTAGTCCAAAAATGACACACATTCATATAATTCATTATAGCTGCAGACGTCTAGGTCTCCTTGGATCTTATTAAAATAGGCTGCTTCATTTACCAAAACAAAAAAATTCTAATATTGAAAACCTATTTGAATACTTTTTTGCTACCACAGACACATATATTTGTAGCTTACTAAGCTCACCTTCTCTGCATCATTTTGACGTATTCTCGTCTCATGAGGAAACCTCTGCAGAGAGCCTGAGTCATTGTGACCAGCTCGACCAGCTTCTCATCTCTCATCTCCTCAAGCGTACCCAGTAGTCCAGCCTTGAAGAATACCTGAAGATAGATGTGATAACATTGACTGAACCAAACCAAACTAAACATTGGATTCATTATGTTATGATTTTATTCCGCTCAATTACCTTGGTGTGGCCAAATCTGTACTGCGATTTGTCTACACTAATGGATTCCAGCAGTTTCTCTGAAGCTTTCTTATTGTCAATGAACTGTCCATCAGGGATGACACTAGCATTCAGTACTTTGTATCTGAAAAAAAGTACTCTCATCAGATCATCAACAGGACAGAACCAACAAATGTCTTAACTAACAAGAGTAGGGATAGCTACTACCTCTGCTTGAAGTCACCGTAGAGGATCCTGCTTGGGAAACCTTTCCTGCAGATTCTGATACCTTCCAGCACACCGTTACACCTCAGCTGGTGGATGACCAGGAAGTTCTCCATGAGACCTTAAGAAGTAACAAAGACACAATAAATATCAAGCCTTTGCACAAGTCGGTGGTTCTGTGCTGCTCTGCTCTGAAACAGGCTAACCATACAGCGGATGAACTAAAGTTAGTTATGGGTTCATGACAAGTTACGTAAAGAAAACAATGACATAATGACCTCGCTATCCTAAGACTTCAGTCTCTTGGGACCTACCTGGTGTCTTTGATTCATTGGGGATTAAGCAGCGTACAAAGTGTGGGTGAGTGCTCCTTAAGTTGGTCATGAGCTTTCCCAAGTTTTCCTGGGATGGACAAGACATTTATAATGTTTGTATCAATTTTTCCTGACATTTTGACACTAACATGATTCTACTGTTATGACTGTGTGTCTTAAGTTGTGTTTCATCACAATATTGTATTAAGTATTGCTTCATTTCTTTAACTGTATGTAAAGTGCTTTGTCACTTTGTAAAAATTAGGGAAACCTAAATTATTTAAATAAGCATCCCAGAGAGGCCCATTCAGACATCTATTCAGCTGCTGCAGCCCAAGCTTTCCAAGAAGAAATATCAGAGACACATATTAAAAGTCTTTAAAAGTGACCATAAAAAAATTACCCTGAAAAGAGCCGATACTGTCTGGAAGGAGCCACCCTTTTTGCCAGCTTTCTTACCACCTTTACCATCTGCAAAAAGCAGTTAAAGTTATATTTTCATTTGCATCCTCATTTTACAATTAGGTAAATAAATTATTTCCAAGTGTGATTCTATCAATGTTTCTGAAAATATTCTTTATAGTTTCCTTGTAAACCAACAACTTCTTGTGTAGCACCTAAAATATATAGACAATTCTACCTTCTCCTGAGGCATGTGAGGCATAGAGATGAGCCAACAGCTTCACTGAAGACTTCTGGTAGAGCTGAACCACAGAGTCATTCAGCGGGTCTTTGTTCTTGTCCAGCCAGCCAACAACATTGTAGTCAACAGTGCCGGCATAGTGCACCAGGGAGAAATGGGCCTCAGCTTTGCCTTTGGCAGGTTTGGGTTTCTGGAAGGGGGCACTCTTGCCAAGATGCTGGTCATAGAGTTTGTTCTTGAAGGTGATGTCTGAAGCCTTAGGGAACATGCACTCCTCTTCAAGGATAGAGAAGATTCCCATTGGCTGATGACAAAAACATAAAAATTAAAACATTGAACTGTCGTCTCTTATGTTATTACCATTGTTGTGTAAATGTCTACAGTAGTACCTTCTCAATCAGCTCAATGCAGGCAGCCAAGTCCATACCAAAGTCAATGAACTCCCATTCGATTCCCTCTTTCTTGTACTCTTCTTGCTCCAGGACAAACATGTGGTGGTTGAAAAACTGTTGCAGTTTCTCATTGGTGAAGTTGATGCACAGCTGCTCTAAGCTGTTGAACTTGAGATAACAAAAAGATACGGTGTTATACTTTTATTGTGCCTGGTCATGCTATAAAAATGAAATGTGATGTGTATTTTACTTACATCAAAGATTTCAAATCCTGCAATGTCCAAGACCCCAATAAAAAAGTTTCTGGGCTGCTTGGTGTCCAGCATCTCATTGATTCTGACGACCATCCACAAGAACATTTTCTCATAGACAGACTTGCAGAGAGCCATCACTGCATTATGCACCTAAAGATTGAAAGAATTTAAGTTAGTAAGCTAAGTATGAACAATTTCTTATATTAAGTAACACATTTACTTTGAATTAATTAGTCTGTTTATTAGTAATCTTAAGTAATTGGTCTTTCTGGAAATTACCTGTGGCACAGTTTGACCTTTAACCACCATTTCATTGCCGACCTTAACTCTTGGGTAGCATAAAGCCTTCAGCATATCAGCAGAGTTCAGGCCCATGAGATACGCGATTTTATCAGCCTCTGATAAAAACAGAAACCACAAAGAACCATATCAGTAAAAGTTTGCAAATAATTTACCAAAGGGATTGACTATAACATGAAAATCCAGAACATTTAACAAAATCTATTCATCCTGTGCTTCTTATTTGGATCCAGGTCACTGTCATAGCAGGCTAAGTAGAGTAGCCCAGACATTGTTATCGTCAGCCAAATCCTCCAGCTGTCCTGGGGAATCCTAAGGCATTCCCAAGCCAGCTGGGACCCAACAGTCTCTGGGTTTGCACGGGGTTTCTTCCCTACTGCATATGCACAGATGACATTTCTTGGGCAGCATCTCGAAGACATTCTTATCAGATGCTTTCAGCAGTGATAGCAATGCAGTGGACCACTGTGTCTGCTCTGAACTGCCTCCAATTAGCTGGACACCTCATACTTGCCTTAAGGGTGAGAGGAAAAACCCTGTGACACCATAGACTTCCTAACTTTTACAATGCAATCTTTCTCACCGCTGGAATAAACTGGAATTACAACTGAATAAACAAATACACATGACTGGAGCTTTGATTAAATGCATAACAGTAAAAAGTACAGTGCAGTTTGATTGTAATGATAAAGTAGTTGCATAATTATGACATCAAGAAATTTACTCTAGCATTTACCCTCAGTGCCATCAGGCTCAGCCTGCTCTTCACGCTGTTTCTGCTTGAACTTCATGTTTCCATGATGCATCACAGCTCCAGTCAGCTTGTAAATGCCCATCTTCTCTTCTCCACTGAAGCCCAGGATGTCAATGGCAGTCTGTAGAACGAGTCACAGTTTTACTTTTGCACCTTACTCTCATATTTTTGTCTTTCAGTAAATCATCTTCATTACAAACAAAGGTTTGCTGTGTGTTTTCAACACTTTAAAGTCACTCTGTAACTTTGAATTATTTTGATTTTGCAGCATGTGTACTCACATCAGTAGCAATGAACTCCTCAACATCATTGATACTTTTAACTGTGATTTCCCCCTGACTGATCATGGGAAAGTCATAGGGGTTGGTGGTGATGAGGAGACCATCTGAAATATATTTATTGTATTTCATGACACAGACCTGGGTAATTTATTCTGTAAAATGAAATATGGCTACATTGCTCACCTATAAGCTCAGGTTTGTGGCCTGTTGTGAGCTGATAGAAGATGTGATAGCTCCTCTCAGCAGACAGCTGGAACGTCACTCTAGACTTCTCCAGCAGATCTGTAAAACAACACAATGAGCTAGATTATAATTTGTCCTTTAACAAGCTTTCTGGATAATGATGGGCTGGAAGCTTACATGTTTCAATATCAGCTGAAGCCAACTTTCCAGTTGATCCAAAATGGATTCTGATGAATTTACCCTAAGGAAGAATATAGTTTTCAGTGAGGGCATATTTGTGACATATTTGTGCTGCAGGTTCACATCTCTTATACTTGGAGGTTATGGTCAAAAAACACAAAGAAACCTAAGAGTTAAATAGTGAAATCATTTTAATTTTCCCCAAAATTTCTCATACTATAAAAACAAAAACAGTATCGGTAAAGACAAACAAAAATACTGAAGCTAGAGGACCAGCAGAGCATTGTAAGAACCATGGAAAGATTTTGTGAACCAAGACTTACAAAGCGGGATGAGTTGTCATTCCTCACAGTTTTGGCATTACCATAAGCCTCCAGCAGTGGGTTGGCTGCAATGATTTGATCCTCCAGCGACCCCTTAAAACAAGATTACATGACATGTTTGTATTTACATTTTCATAGATATCATGCATATACACAGTGCATCACATTATTTACCTGCATTTTTCCAGGAACTGACTCAGATTTCTTTCCTCCAGCCACTGCGATTGTTGCAAAGTACTGGATGACACGCTTGGTGTTGACAGTTTTTCCTGCACCAGATTCTCCACTAGAGCGCAGACCAGTAAGTGACAGACCAGTGTAAGTCAGACAGACACAGTACAGAAATCACCGGTCTAAATTACATTACTCCAAATGAATTCTCTTTAGCATTGACTTACGTGATCAGGATTGACTGATTTTCACGATCTGTTGAGAGAATGACATTTGAACATGCACTGTATTTTTGCATTCATTTATCTTTCATAGTATTACATATTATTTGTTATATTAAGGCAGAGTGTTACCATAAACTGCATATTTATCAGTTACAACAAATGGCTATGTAAGATATAAAAACAGTGTGTCCTCTTATAGAGTGGCTTCCAAGGGCAGCTTGCAGCTTAAGTATTGGTTTATACCTTGGAGCATGAACTGATAGGCATTATCAGAGATGGAGAAGATGTGGGGTGGAGCCTCAATCCTCTTTTTGCCTCTGTATCCTGCAACAACCACTGCATCATACACTGGGAGCCACTTGTAGGGGTTCACAGTGACACAGAACAGCCCTGAGTAGGTCTTTTTTTAGAAGAGGACACACAGAACAGTACATATTAAATGTCACCTATATGCTTGCAATATAAACTGCATATACACCGCAAGAAGTTTTTTTGTGTTTAAAATGCTCTTACATAGATCATCCATGCTGCATAGCGCTCTTTGAGGTTATACAGCACAGAAGGCTCACTGAGGTGGGTCATCATGGCCATGTCCTCAATCTTATCGAACTTTGGAGGATTCATGGGGAAGATGTCATCATCTTTCACAGTGACAGTCTGGAAAGAAACAGGAAAGAATGACTTCTTTACTCTGTGTAATGTGTCCTAACTTTTGTGTGTGTAGTGTTTGTTGCTGTGCTAATAATGTTTTAGTTATGACATGCCAACGTGACGGCAGAAATTACATCAGCTAGTTCTGTTACTGTACATCAAATGTCACCATTTAGAGTTAACACTGTACATAGTTGTTACAAATAAATACAAATCTGAATGTGCAGCACCATTATGGCATAAACTCTGCGGACATGTTGACATTCAGTATATACATACCTTCCCATCCTGAATTTCAACTGTGGCTTTGCCACCCTCCTTCTTCACTAGTTTCCCCTTCACATACATCTGAGAGGGTTCCACCACGTAATAAGCTGTTTTGGCATCAAAGGGAATGTTTTGAGCCTCGATTCTCTCCCTTTCAGATTTCCGGAGGTATATGGCCGCTGGCCCAAAACACTCCATTTCCGCATCCGTACTCATGGTAGTGCTGTAAAAATAAATGAAAGTATCAATAAAATGATTGACTAATATTAGTTTAATTAAATAAAAAGTGTATGACTTATTAATACAACTTAAATTTGACTAAGTAACATTTGTTCCATGAAGCACTAGGTGCATTAGTTGCCATTACTTACCTTTTTGTGTGCTGTGATGTGATGCAGTTGTTTTGAGGATACTAAAAGAAAAAAAACATTTTCATGCATTCACTTAAGCTGAAATCACCAACTTTTTGTAATCTTGCAAAAGAACTTTTTGAAAAACTATTTAATGAAAACCACTGATCACTGCAAAAAGGTGTGAAAGAGACTCACCTTCCTTGGCAGCCAGTCAGTCCACAACTTTTGCTGAGCCTGGGAGGGCCTCTTTTATACTGAAATCTCTGGACACCACGCAGGAGCAGCCCTCCTGTTTAGGTCACTGAGCTTCTCTTAGAAGAATGATATCAGATGCCCTCATCACCACAACTGGTGTCACCTTATCCTGTAGAATACAAGAACAAACATTACATTAAACCCTGGATCAAAACTGCAGATTCCATTTCACATATTGAGGCATTTTAACACCTCAATATGTTTAACTTTTTGCAATGTGATTAACTACATGGAATTGTTAATACACACTGTATTTCTGGGGTATAAAAAAAAAATCAAAATTAGATATTAAGCTATAATTTAAAATCTTGGTCAATGTTCGTCAGAATATCTACAGGCTACAGCACTATCTTCTCATTCTGCATGCACACATTTATGTTTGTTATGCCATCAATCAAACCTCTGGCAGTGACATTGTTTAAAACATCTGTTGAGAGTGAGAAAAACCAAGTGTTTGGTTGAAGCTAATTTAAGGTTCCATTATGGTCCATTATGCTGTTGTGCTTTCTCTCCAAAGAAAGATGACACTTTGAACGCTCTGAATGTATTCTCTTGTGGTGTGATCAAGTTGCGATAAAAGGTGATATTCAATATGTGTGGGCTTTCTTTACAGTCTTATTAGGACTTAAAGCAAATATAGCCTCCAGCTCACAAATGCCCATGTGCTTACTTTTGCAATTGTTGACAAATTCATTGAACGCTTCTGTTAATTACATGTCAGATGTATTTCAGCATCCAGTTACTAGGCACCTCAGAAAAAATTCCAGGCTGTAAGCTTCTTATTCCTGGTTCAGACCATCAGTATTGTGACTAGGTCATAAACGTTCATTTTAGTTTTGGTTCCGCATCATGGTAACTAAAGTTTTAAAGATGTTTGCTTTTGTTCCTCTGTAGTTTGATTTGTTTAATGCCTGTGAAGCACCCTGGTGCTAACATTGCTTTTTATTAGGTTCCTGTGGGGGCCTGTGATGCTGCAAATGTGTGTGCCACCCAAATGAGGTATGTGCAACGGTGTGGGTAATTGTATTTAGTGTAGTAAAAAGAAAGCATCTTTTTTTATCTGTTGTAGTTGAGCAAGTAAAGCACGCTAGTTGCCAAATGTGAGAGTTGATGGTAACACTGGCCAGATAAAATAATGTGCTTTCCACATTTCAGTCAGAAAAATATAATCTTGAAAAACAGAAATTGTTGTGGTTTCACAGCCACTGCAAAAAGTGTTGTGTGGAGTTATGTTCCTGTATGGCATTTGTAAACGTGTAGAGTTTAAATAATAATGTAATCAAAGGAAATTAGCATGATCATTATATTTTAGTTGAATGTGATTGCCTTTATTGTGTTGCATAAGGCAATACTGTAAAATTGTTGATAATGTAATGTATTTGTAATGCTGCAAGAGGAGGAGATGAGGCAGGGATTCTAGTTAACATGAATAAAGATCAATGTGATCTTAACTTGGAACTTAAGACATTCTGTACTTTGAACAGGAGACCATCTCTACAAAAAGACAAATAAATAAGAAATTTAAAAAAAAAAAAACTGCAGGCTCACATATGAGGTTTCTGATCAGTGAATATGACCCACACATACGACCATAGCCAATACAAATCCCTACACCAACAACACTTCAAGTGATTTACTATAACAAGAAGTCCTGTTTTCTGAATATTTATTAAGCTTTTTAAATTGTATCCAGTGCATTAATTCTTAAAAAAACAAAAACAATAATCAGCTGCAAATAGTTGCCATAATGAGAACAGATTACCAACTCATTCATTTAATAGACCACCTGTTGATTTTTGGTAACACCATCTAGTTTTCAGGATGGTCAGTACATTTTTTGATTCAAAACAGCCAATATTCCCTCGTGAGTGGTAAATAAGACATTTCTGTGCAGGTGTTACACAACACATCATGATTTTTGTTTGTGTGTGTGTGCATGTGTGTGTTACCCTTTTATGAGATAGAAATTCAAATTAGTGAGCGCAGAAGGGGAGTGAGGAAACGAGAAACTGAGAGCAATGCTTTTCTTCACTGTTTCTCTGGACTGAAGTAAGTTAATCCATTAAAATGAATTTACATTACTTAGTTTGGTTTTAGTTACCTGTGAGATGTACTTATCATGGCACTGTCTGTATTTAAATGTGTATTATGAATAATATTAACATGGTAACCTGCACACATTTTATTATTTTAATATCTAATTTGAGAAACGGACATGTTTAGTTAAAGGTCTATACATAATGGCTTTTTGTCAATATGTGAAGCAGGTGCAGCATGGTGTCTGCCTAAGAGTGAATGAGTTCTTCAACTAAAATCACTTCCAGCTATACGTAATTACCATTGTCTTATCTTCTGTATGTTTGCCCTGATGCGCTGAAAAAATACTAAAAATTCACATGTACGTATATAACTGAGATTCTGGTATGGAGTACAATGAGGTCAGTGTTAAGACCAGGGTAAGATTTGCATTAACTTTTGCTTAAAAGTGAAATAATGTCCTGAGGAGGAGGAGGAGGCTGGTTGAAAGCACAGTGTATTCTGCCACCACAGCCACACTGCTTCTATTTTTAGTATTATCATTTGGTGGTGAGAGAAAAATGTTCTTAGTTGCCAAAGACGGCACATCTTTGAATTCTATGAAATGTGAAGAGAGCCCGGCACTGATACTAATTTAATCATTATTTTTTCAAATGATTATTCACAAAACTGTACATCATATAAGCATTGTTTTTTATTTTAAGAACTGTGATAAAACTTAAGCGTTACTTTTAATTTTATCTAATTCAGATGCCCATTTAATGTTCCACATGACCATAATAAATAATGGACTGCCCCAAAAAAGTATAGTCAACCTCAAAGGCTGCTGATCCAGTTCTATGGTGTAATCTTTGCGTACTCTCTGTCTCAAGGCAGGAGAGAAAATTATTGGTGTCTACCTCTGCCCCCACCTTTAGGACTTATCCATGTCCAGACTGCAGAGTCATCACACCCTGATCTAAACCTGTTCCAACTTCTCTCCTCTGGTAGGTGCTACAGAGCACTGCACTGCAAACTAACCAGACACAAGAACAGCTTCTTCCCACAGGTCATCAGTCCAAGGAGCAGTTAAATCAACCATCGAGACACAATAATCCTCTAACACCAAAACATCCACTTATTTCTATCAAGGATCATATCTTTACATTTAAAATTCACTGTTTTGTCTTAAACACATACATATCATCATGCACTGTCACTGTCAATACAAATCCTGCATGCGGTACATACTGTATATAGCAAGAATACATGTATATACAGTACATAATAATCCACTCCATGTGTAGCCATACAACATTTACAACTAACAAAACACTTTAATTGTAAGCATTTTTAATTTATATTGTTAGTCACGTGTGTATGTTCTTAAAACAAATTATAGTTTAGAGCTCAGTAGTTAGTACTATACCTTCAGCTACCGTTTCTCATGCTTTTCTTTGATGTTTCTGTCACTTGGCAGGTATTTCCAAATCCTTTCTTCTTCATCTTCTTCCTCTGCCACTTGTTGTGTACTGTAGATGAAGAATAATGTAGCATCAGTTCTCTAATAGAATAGGTACGTCCCAAAAACTTTCAGGCATTATCTTGTACTTAGTTTTTATGAAGTGGCTTAATCTATTTTTATAGGTTTTAACACCTAATGAATATTTAAGTGTCTATATTGGGTCCATTACATCAGTTGAATACAGTCAGCTAAGTGACACATAATCTTCTCGTAATTGTAGTCTGTTTTATTTTAGCTGCACATTTCATACCATTCTGTCAAAAGGGATACAAAAGCTGTCAAATATTAATTCAGATAAGCATAAATAAATGCAATTAACTAGAACAACAAACTATTTAAAATCACATAATACAAAGTTAAGGTACGAAAGTTTATACAGGAAAACCACTGAAAGAATTTGCTCATGTTTTCCATATGACAAAAAAAAATTCATTACACCTTGAGTGAAATGCACAAGTAAAGATACCAACAGAAAAAAGCTTCTAAACATTTGTCACAGTTTGTGAATAAAAATCTGAATTCAAAATTGTATCGTACCATATTCTGACTGCATAATGATGGACATCCAGGATCTGCCTTCTGTCCAATGCGTTGTGGGATGGAATCAAACATGCCCTAATGACCCTGAGTAGAAAGATAAGATAAAATGTGTGAATTAATTTTTAAATACATATTTACAAGTTGTATCAATGATGAATAATTTTAGAAAACTTTACTTACTATTTAACGCTCTCAGTGTGAGTTGGTGACATGATGTAATGTCAAAGGAGCAGAGGATGATGATGATAGAGAAGCTGGTAACATAAGCAGCACGTTTACACCTTTGCAACTTGAGGCTCCCTCTGGTGTTTATAAGATGTCAGTGACCCCCACCAACAGCATAAGTACACACTCATCCGAGTGACAGTCATTAGCACCACCTGTCACAATTTGCTCCTCAGTTCCTCTTTTATAACACTCTCTCATCCTCAGCCCTCCGTATTATTCTTGGCCCTCCAGACCTGCCATCCTCCAGCTCTCCACCAGATATCCTCTATATTTGCCCTCTTTCCTCATCACCTGACACTCTTCTCTCTGTACCTTGACCTCATTCCCTAATCAGCCTTCACTATATAGACCAGTCCACCTTAATTGTTTCTTGCTAGACTGATATGTTAACGTGTTGTTGATGGCTTGTTTCTCTGACCTCTGTGCTTGTATTTTGTTGTCTGAATTGAAGATTTCAGGTTTTGTTGAGTGAGCTTACACCAAGAAAGTCTGGCCATGATGAATTTGCTTTGTAATACAGCCACCACATCCAACTCAATCATCTGCATGTGAGTTGTTCCTCTAAGTATCCTTACGCTAGCTATGACACCACCAGGCACTGTGAGCACCCCCAGCAACCACTCTTAATGTATTAATAAAGAAAAGGTCTCTTTTAAAGCAAAAAGGTTTTGAATAAAATATTAATTGGCAGATCCAGATGTTGGCCAATTAAGGCTATCTTCAAAAACTGAAAAAAGGACATTGCTCTGTGACATGATCATACATAATTTTATCTACATTAAGCCAGAACCTTCCACAATATCAGGTATGACTAACAGAGTGCTGTAGACACATCAACAGTCACTCCCCTCAACTTCTCATCATCTCACACTCTAATCCCAGGAGCTCCAGTGGAAGATGGACAAGTAGCTGGGGTCACAATCCAACACTAAGAACTAATTTTAACCAACAAACCTTCAGCCTTGTCACTTGTCACAAAATAGTTTGGCATTCATTAAAATGACTGACTATTTCAGTACAGCTTGGTGTGAACATGCATTGAAAAATTCCAAGACAATATTGCAGTGTATAGTAAATGAACACTTTTAATGAAGCTTAATACAAAATTTCTTAAAAAGAAAAAAAAAGTCTTAAAATTGTTGAGGACCTTGTCATGTGTATCCTTATTTTGGAAACCATAAACATCTGTGCTGTTGTTACCTTTCAATGACAGCCATAAGTACAATTCTAATTACAGTGGTCAAAATAACTGTCATACCACACACATGCAGTTAAATTAAAAACAAGGGGGGTAAAAACAAGTGTAAAATAATAATAATAGAAAATAATTTTATATATAAATAAATATATATCAATTATCTTTATGACCAGCTTGTAGACTGGAAAGTTACTCAACACTCACCTTGGTTTGTTATCCCAAGCCCAGTTGTTTCTGCTTGACAAATGGAGAAACTGACAGACGGAGAGATCAAAGACCACAAAAACACAATAAGCCTCTTGAGCATGTGGCATTTGGTTGGGGCATCAAGACAAGCCTGGTGCTATATTTGAGTTTTGCCCTAATAAGACAGAAGATTTCAGAGCAGGTATCGTATAACATTGAAGACAGAGAGGCTCATTATATCTTGAGGGTAATCACTTTAGAATTTCTTCTTCCTATTCACTGCAGTAAGAAGATACTCTATGGATACTCTCATGGAAACAGTGCCTAATGTTTGCCAACCCACACCTTTAAATTTTGCCGGCTGTGTGCCACATTCTTGACAAAAGCGTTTGACCACAACATCTTCTAGACAAAACGTCTTACAAATGTAACCCATAAAAATACTGAACTTTGACATACAAAAAACCCTCATGATGAGGTGATTTGGAGAACAAAGGAAGTAGGGCTGGAATTTATCACTCAGTTGCTCTACATTTAGGGACTCTGAGTCTCCCTTGTGTAGCCTGTAAGAACAAGAATAAGAACAGCTGTTGGCATGGTTGTGAGAAATAATCCCTTGGCAATACTTCCTTTTCTTTAAAGCTCATTGGCACTTGTTTCATTTTTTAATCATTTCGGACTTGTAAGGACTCTGAAACAGTACACCACTGACTTTTTAAAAAGGTTCTCCAAAGCATGGCAAGGGGCTACTGTTGTGCCAGAGCATAAAAAAGACGTATTAGTCACACCTTTGGATTGCCTGCAACTACTGACTTAACCATGACCAAAAACTGGACCAACTTCACATCTGTACCTTATCTTCATACACAATAGTAACCACAAGGATAATCAACTTCACATCTGCACACTTTATCAGCATGCATTAATCTCATGGCAAATAAGAAAGGGCATATAGAAAAATCTCAATCTGAGCCTGCCATTTTCACAATTTATGACAACAATTGCTATTTTTAATTTCCAAAAGCATTGCTAAAGGCAGCACAACAGCCTAACTGTTTTCCAATAATTACAAGAATATGAATAATATTTCTAAAAACAAAACTTTAATTCCAAACAAATTCTAAGCCTGATAATGATCCAGCATGGAAGACATCCAGTAAACAGTGTAATGTGACATCTAGAGGTAAGAACCACAGCACAAGTATTATGCCAGACGACATGACCAAATACAGCACTACATGTGTGATAGGCTCCCATCACTCTATATAAAAAGGCACAGCAAACGTCCACCAAGAACGGGCACCCAGCAAAGGTACGTTTCTCAGTGCCTTAGTTTTTAAGATGTACTAACTACTACTCCTATACACAATAGTATTCTAATAATAATACTGCCATGTATTATTTGTTTCAAATCAATATAGTCAATAGAGTCAATATACATTTTATTTAAGAATAAATTACAACTTTTAGAGGTAGCCTTTGTGAACATCTTTACTCCATTTTTTCAGAAGCCTGCATTGAAATCTGCCTGAGAACCGCCTGCTCACCTAGTGTCATCAAAGGTAAATCATCATTTGTCCAAGACTATAACCAATAATTATTTTTGCATATGCATTTGTTCTAATACAGCACTATACATATTGTGCTTGTGGCCTCTTGTCAGCTCAATGTGCCTGTGGCTTATCATTTTAGTGGTATATTTATTTACCAAGTTTATTTGCCCAGAGTCATAAAAGTCATTACAGTCATTTCTTGGGTACCCATCTATCTACTTTCCATATATTTAAACTTAATGACTTATATCTTATTTCCTCTTGTGCAGAAAAGGGTCACCGTGAGTATGGACCCTGAAATGGAATGTTTTGGCCCGGCGGCCGTTTACCTCCGGAAGCCAGAAAGAGAGAGAATTGAAGCTCAAAACACTCCCTTTGACGCTAAAACAGCGTACTTTGTGAGTGAACCCAGCGAGATGTACCTGAAAGGGAAGCTTGTTAAGAAAGAGGGTGGCAAAGCCACCGTGGAAACTCTCACTGGAAAGGTGAGAATGAAGGTTTTCCTGAGCTAACATTTCTGATGTACCATATGGACAGCTGTGACATATGTCACCTATTATATTAGACATGGTCATGGGCATTTCTTTGAAAAGCAAAACAACCCATTACTCCATGGTAGCAACTAAGCTTATTTTTGTGTCTCTTCTGTCTCTTTGACAGTCCATCACTGTAAAAGAGGATGAAATTTTCCCCATGAACCCTCCAAAGTTCGATAAGATTGAGGACATGGCCATGATGACCCACCTCAGTGAGCCCTCTGTGCTGTATAACCTCAAAGAGCGCTATGCAGCATGGATGATCTACGTGAGTTTGACCTGATCATCACATAAGTAGTGAATAAAAATGCAAATACAGCAAGACGTGTGTCAGCAAACATCCTCTACTTTTCCACAGACCTACTCAGGGCTGTTCTGTGTTACTGTAAACCCCTACAAGTGGCTCCCAGTGTATGATGCAGTGGTTGTGGCAGGCTACAGAGGCAAGAAGCGGGTTGAGGCTCCACCCCACATCTTCTCCATCTCGGACAATGCCTATCAGTTCATGCTCCAAGGTATGAATCAGTCTGTGTGCTACAGTGTGTTTAAAAGTAGCTGCTGTACTTTACAAGATCTCATCTCCTAATTATCATATGCTGTCTGATTTCTTGTAGATAGAGAAAATCAGTCAATCCTGATTACGTAAGTGACAATGTTTTATTATTTATAAATATTGGAGGTAGTAATACACGTTTTAAAATAATATTAATGAGCACACCTCTCAACCTAGTGGAGAATCTGGTGCAGGAAAGACTGTTAACACCAAACGTGTCATCCAGTACTTTGCGACAATCGCAGTGGCTGGAGGAAAGAAGGTAGAACCAGTTCCTGGCAAGATGCAGGTAAGGGATGTTGAACAATAGTAAGATGAACTCTAAAATGATAAAGAAAAGAGCATTGTCCTACTAACAAAATTAATGTTATTTCAAGGGGTCCCTGGAAGACCAAATTATTGCAGCAAACCCCCTGTTGGAGGCGTATGGTAATGCCAAGACTGTGAGGAATGACAATTCTTCACGTTTTGTAAGTTCTTTGGGGGATTTCAGCTTAAAACTGCTTACTATTTTCTGATAATTATTCAGA
The DNA here is from genome assembly GCA_008933995.1 of Datnioides undecimradiatus. Lineage (NCBI taxonomy): Eukaryota > Metazoa > Chordata > Actinopteri > Lobotiformes > Datnioididae > Datnioides > Datnioides undecimradiatus. The sequence continues at coordinate 8,349,845 of WARS01000013.1, read as the reverse complement.
ATAATATTCATCCAAATCATAATCTGTTTTTGCATAGGGAAAATTTATTAGAATTCACTTTGGGACAACTGGAAAGCTGGCTTCAGCAGATATTGAAACATGTAAGATTTATTTTGTGGAAATCAGCAAGCATGTTTAATCTGTTTAATAACACTGCCAATTATTTCAGCAGTGCATCACAGATGTTTCTTCTTCATTTTTGCACGTTAACCCATACAGATCTGCTGGAGAAGTCTAGAGTGACGTTCCAGCTGTCTGCTGAGAGGAGCTATCACATCTTTTATCAGCTCACAACAGGCCACAAACCTGAGCTGATAGGTTTGAGATTAATATTGAGATATATTTCACAGCACAAAGAACATTGGTTTATGCAATTTACAAATATCTTTAATGTTATATTTATATATTTTCCTTTCCCCTTTCATCAGAGGCTCTCCTGATCACCACAAATCCCTATGACTATCCCATGATCAGTCAGGGCGAAATCACTGTCAAGAGTATCAATGACGTTGAGGAGTTCATTGCTACTGATGTAAGCATAACTTCATTTAGAAAACTGCATTTATAACTATTACAAAACTCTGTTCACTTTGGTAACTGTTTGGTGTCCACTAAGTTACCAAGTTATAATAGCTCTTCAATAAATCCTATGTTTTTAAAGCTTAATTAGCTTAATTTTGGTGAAGTAATTTATGGCAGTGTTGTTTTGGATTGCATTATATAAAAGGTGTTTAAAGTGTTTTACAATGAAATTTCTTAAAAATGATTTGAATGTATGAGCAACTAGGAGCCTGAAAAAACTAATATCATCTAACTAATATTATCAAAATTCTGATGCTTTTTGCTTTTAAAGCAAAATAAGTTGTATTAAAATGGTGTGATAGATAAAAACAAAAGACAACAGCAGTTTTCTTCCATGAAATAATAAAAGTTTGTATTTTAATCTGACTCTTTATTTCACAGACTGCCATTGACATCCTGGGCTTCAGTGTAGAAGAGAAGATAAGCATTTACAAGCTGACTGGAGCTGTGATGCATCATGGAAACATGAAGTTTAAGCAGAAACAGCGGGAAGAGCAGGCTGAGCCTGATGGCACTGAGGGTGTGAAATCTACACAAAATAATGTTGTCAGCATTTGGCACTTAAAGGAGAACTCAAATAGCATGTTCATAAAGTTATCCAGGAATGGGTTTTAAAGAAAACTGTTTGTGGTTCTCTTTTAGTGGCAGATAAAGTCGCCTACCTCATGGGTCTGAACTCTGCAGATTTGCTAAAAGCACTCTGCTACCCCAGAGTAAAGGTTGGGAATGAGTTTGTGACCAAAGGTCAAACTGTCCCTCAGGTATGTCAACAAGAACATAAAATGAAAAAAAATATACAAATATAAGATATACAAATGACTGTTTTCCATTTAAATTTCCAAAGATACTTTTTACATTTAGGTCACATTTGATTCTGACTTGAGGCTCAGAATGCTACCATGGCGATGATAAAGTTTTCACTTCTACTGCTTTTTAATGTGTTATTCCTGTGAAACAATGAGTCAGTTGTGTGTACTTTTATATCATCCTTGTTAACATTGTATTATGCATTTGTAAAATCAGGTCAACAATGCAGTGATGGCTCTATCCAAGTCTGTCTATGAGAAAATGTTCTTGTGGATGGTCGTCAGAATCAATGAGATGCTGGACACCAAGCAGCCAAGGAGCTTTTTCATCGGTGTCCTGGACATTGCTGGGTTTGAAATTTTTGATGTAAGTATGCTTGGCAGTTGCTACATAATCTAATGCAGCATGAGTTAAAGCTGTAAGTACACATACTATACATACCTTTGATATATCAATTTCTTTAGTTCAACAGCTTGGAGCAGCTGTGCATCAACTTCACCAATGAGAAACTGCAACAGTTTTTCAACCACCACATGTTTGTCCTGGAGCAAGAAGAGTACAAGAAAGAGGGAATTGAATGGGAGTTCATTGACTTTGGTATGGACTTGGCTGCCTGCATTGAGCTGATTGAGAAGGTACTACAGGAGACATTTTGAACAATGGTACTAACATAAGGGATGACAGTTCAATGTTTTAATTTTCTGTTATCATCAACAGCCAATGGGAATCTTCTCTATCCTTGAAGAGGAGTGCATGTTCCCTAAGGCTACAGACATGACCTTCAAGAACAAACTCTATGACCAGCATCTTGGCAAGAGTGCCCCCTTCCAGAAACCCAAACCTGCCAAAGGCAAAGCTGAGGCCCATTTCTCCCTGTTGCACTATGCCGGCACTGTTGACTACAATGTTGTTGGCTGGCTGGACAAGAACAAAGACCCGCTGAATGACTCTGCGGTTCAGCTCTACCAGAAGTCTTCAGCCAAACTGTTGGCTCATCTCTACGCAACACATGCCTCAGGAGAAGGTAATATTTTTCAAGAACAAAATATGTAGGCATTTTCTGGTGTAAGTATAAGGATACAATTTAGGTAAAAATGTATCTTTCTTAAAATTATTAATTCAAATTTGATCTTTATGGTACAGCTGAGGGTGGTGGCAAAAAAGGTGGCAAGAAAAAGGGTGGGTCTTTTCAGACTGTATCCGCTCTGTTCAGGGTAAGCACCATAACTGAATGGAGTGCCTACATGCATACAATCCAATATGTATATCACTAAGTTTCCAAATCCCGCTAAATATTTTGAATTTACTTACATATTTCAGGAGAATTTAGGCAAGCTGATGACCAACTTAAGAAGCACTCATCCTCATTTTGTGCGTTGTTTGATTCCAAATGAATCAAAGACTCCTGGTAAGCCTAAAATCAATATTTTTTTTTTTAAACAATGCATGAAAGCACTTATTTACTGCTAAAATTTATACAGCACAAGATGATTGAACACAAGATTTTGATGTCTTTAAGGTCTCATGGAGAACTTCCTGGTCATCCACCAGCTGAGGTGTAACGGTGTGCTGGAAGGTATCAGAATCTGCCGAAAGGGTTTCCCCAGCAGGATCCTCTATGGTGACTTCAAGCAGAGGTATTTACTGAGATTAACCATATTTTGATTGTTTTATGATCAATTAATCATTGTTGAATAATTCTTTTCAATCAGATACAAAGTACTGAACGCTAGTGTCATCCCTGAGGGACAATTCATCGACAACAAAAAGGCCTCAGAGAAACTCTTGGGCTCAATCGATGTTGACCATACTCAATACAAATTTGGACACACAAAGGTAATCCATTTGTTTTTTGTGGGTGTATTTCTTCTTCACTGCTCGCCCTGACTTTGCAAGCGAGTGTAACAGTTCACGTAAAATCACACTTTGTTTTAGGTGTTCTTCAAAGCTGGACTGCTGGGTACTCTGGAGGAGATGAGAGATGAAAAACTTGCTATCCTTGTCACAATGACTCAGGCTCTCTGCAGAGGTTTCCTCATGAGGAGAGAGTTTGTGAAGATGATGGAGCGCAGGTACATATTTATTCAACCTCACAAATCAAAGGGCAAATTTACATTTGTACTTAAAAATAATGTACAAGGCAATTATTTAGTTTGAAAAGTAGTGTAGTCCATCCTTCTCATTATGACAGCTTTAAGAATCTTAATGAATGTAAACCATTTTTTATGGTACAAATTTTCCCCAGAGAGGCAATTTATTCTATTCAGTACAACATCCGGTCATTCATGAATGTCAAAACCTGGCCATGGATGAAGCTGTACTTCAAGATTAAGCCTCTTCTGAAGAGCGCAGAGACTGAAAAAGAGATGGCACAAATGAAAGAGGACTTTGAAAAGACCAAAGAGGAACTCGCAAAGGCCCTGGCAAAGAAGAAGGAACTGGAGGAGAAGATGGTTTCTCTGCTGCAGGAGAAGAATGACCTGTTGTTGCAAGTGCAGTCTGTAAGTTGGATCATCACACCACATGCGCATGTCTACTTAACACCCTACATCAAATAACATGAGATGTAATGATGCTGCTTGCAATTACCTTCAGGAAAGTGAAAACCTCAGTGATGCAGAGGAAAGGTGTGAGGGGCTCATTAAGGCAAAAATCCAGCTTGAGGCCAAAGTCAAAGAGACAGCTGAGAGACTGGAGGATGAGGAGGAAATCAATGCTGAGCTGACTGCAAAGAAGAGGAAGCTGGAGGATGAGTGCTCTGAGTTGAAGAAAGACATCGATGACTTGGAGCTCACCCTGGCCAAAGTGGAAAAGGAGAAACATGCAACTGAGAACAAGGTTCATGTCTCTCATTACTGTTTACTGAATTATTAGACATGTACTGTGATCAGTTATTAAATAGTTTTATCTATGTAAACCATTTAGGTCAAAAACCTTACAGAGGAAATGACATCTCAAGATGAGACCATTGCCAAGTTGACCAAAGAGAAGAAAGCCCTCCAAGAGGCCCATCAGCAGACCCTTGATGATCTGCAGGCAGAGGAAGACAAAGTCAACACTCTGACTAAGGCCAAGACCAAGCTCGAGCAGCAAGTGGATGACGTACGTAAAAATAACAAATGATAATTTCATTCCACTTGAAAATGAAAACAAAATATAATGCTTTATCTCACTTTGCCACAAAACAGCTTGAAGGTTCCCTGGAGCAAGAAAAGAAGCTCCGAATGGATCTTGAGCGAGCTAAAAGAAAGCTTGAAGGTGATCTTAAACTAGCACAGGAATCCATAATGGATCTGGAGAATGACAAGCAGCAGTCTGAAGAGAAAATAAAGAAGTAAGACTAAACAAAATGTATCTATCTGTCCATCTACCAATTTGTTGTAAATTATTTTATGGAAGGCACTACTTAGACGCTCTTTGAAATGCTGAATTGATTCTGCCCCCTCAAGGAAGGACTTTGAGATAAGCCAACTCCTGAGTAAGATCGAGGATGAACAGTCACTTGGTATGCAGCTACAGAAAAAGATAAAGGAACTTCAGGTATGATTGGATGCATTAGTCAGTGGCAAAGAAAATATGAAATTTTCCTGAGCCATTTTTAGTTAAACTTTTAGTTAAAACTGTGTTTTTCAGGCTCGTATTGAGGAACTGGAGGAAGAGATTGAGGCTGAGCGGGCTGCTCGGGCCAAAGTGGAGAAGCAGAGGGCTGATCTCTCCAGGGAGCTTGAAGAGATCAGTGAGAGGCTTGAAGAAGCTGGAGGAGCAACATCTGCTCAGATTGAGATGAACAAGAAGCGCGAGGCCGAGTTTCAGAAGCTGCGTCGTGATCTGGAAGAGTCCACCCTGCAGCATGAGGCCACCGCTGCAGCTCTCCGCAAGAAGCAAGCAGACAGTGTGGCGGAGCTGGGAGAACAGATTGATAACCTCCAGAGAGTCAAACAGAAGCTGGAGAAAGAGAAAAGCGAATACAAGATGGAGATCGATGACCTCACAAGCAACATGGAGTCTGTTGCCAAATCAAAGGTAAAATTCACAAATGTTTCTTTTATTTAAAGAACTAAAAGAATAATTAACATAATTATTGTTTCTCATCTAAAGAAGCATCACGGCTACAGCAGAGTTACCATTGTGTTATTTTGTGTCTGTAGAGCAACCTGGAGAAAATGTGCCGTTCTCTTGAGGATCAGCTAAGTGAATTAAAGGCCAAAAATGCAGAACATATACGTCAGTTAAATGAAATAAATGTTCAGAGATCAAGACTGATGACTGAAAATGGTGAGTGTTACATTAGAGATTAGAATAATAAAACAATCTGAACCTGCAGTGTTTCAGAAAAATACAATGCAAGTTACACAAACACAAATCACAATTTTTTTCTGTATTTCCAAGGGGAAATTGGTCGTCAGTTGGAGGAAAAGGAGTCTCTTGTTTCACAGCTTTCAAGGGGAAAACAGGCTTACATTCATCAAATTGAGGAGCTTAAAAGGCACCTTGAGGAAGAAGTAAAGGTACTGCAGTGTTCTCTTGTTTAATGTGGAATAACTCTCCAAGGGAGTACTCACATATTTTAAAACAAGCAACAAATGATCAAATCTGTTTCTTAAAAATAAGAAATACATTTTGGCACAACATGTATTTTGTCTTTATTAGGCCAAGAACGCCCTGGCTCATGCTGTTCAGTCAGCTCGTCATGACTGCGACCTGCTCAGAGAGCAGTATGAGGAGGAGCAGGAGGCCAAAGCTGAGCTGCAACGTGCAATGTCTAAGGCCAACAGTGAGGTGGCTCAGTGGAGAACCAAATACGAGACTGATGCCATTCAGCGCACTGAGGAGCTGGAGGAAGCCAAGTAATGAACAGTCCTGATCTCAAACTGTTTTCAAACTGATTCCGTAAATGCTCATAAAACCTGTTTACTATGTTTCGACAGGAAAAAGCTTGCCCAGCGCCTTCAGGATGCAGAGGAATCCATCGAGGCTGTAAATGCAAAGTGTGCCTCTCTGGAAAAGACAAAGCAGAGGCTGCAGGGTGAAGTGGAAGACCTGATGATCGATGTGGAGAGAGCTAATGCACTGGCTGCTAGCCTCGACAAGAAGCAAAGGAACTTTGACAAGGTTAGGGTTTGTTGTAATACAAAGTGTATGACAACAAACCCTAACCTGATTCAACTGATTCACATGAGGTGACAGAAAACACTCATTTGTTTCCTACATGTTCAGGTCCTTGCAGAGTGGAAACAGAAATATGAGGAGAGCCAGGCCGAGCTGGAGGGAGCCCAGAAGGAGGCTCGTTCTCTCAGCACTGAGATGTTCAAGCTGAAAAATTCATATGAAGAAGCTCTGGACCACCTGGAGACCCTGAAGAGGGAGAACAAGAACCTTCAACGTAAGAGAACAAGGCGTGTGTGTGGTTGATATTAAATATATTCTTTACTAAATATTGAGGAAAAAACAGAAACTTGCAGTTCAATCAATGAAAGCTGAATTGGTTTTTCTAAATGTCACACTCCAAATACGAGATCTGATATCATTTGCAGGCCGGATTTTACAAGGGACATTGAAAATTGATGTGGTGCTCTGATAACAAAACTAAACTTTGACAAAAATATTAATGTATTATTTAAATGGAATGTCTTTTTTTACTTTAGAGGAAATCACCGATTTGACTGAACATATTGGTGAAGCAGGAAAGACAATTAATGAGCTGGAAAAGGGGAAGAAGATGGCTGAGAATGAGAAAGCAGAAATCCAGACTGCCCTAGAGGAAGCAGAGGTATTTATAATGAAGAATCCAAAACTAAAACTCTGGGATTAAAAATCTGCAACCCTCTTTTCACTTATAATACCTTTTGACACTGAATCTTACATTTCATTTAGGCTACACTGGAACACGAAGAATCAAAGATCATCCGTGTACAGCTGGAGCTCACCCAGGTCAAGAGTGAAATCGACAGAAAACTTGCAGAAAAGGACGAGGAGATCGAGCAGATCAAGAGGAACAGCCAGAGAGTGATTGAGACCATGCAGACCACTTTGGATGCTGAGATCAGGAGCAGGAACGATGCCCTGAGAATCAAGAAGAAGATGGAAGGAGACCTGAATGAGATGGAGATTCAGCTGAGCCATGCCAATCGCCAGGCAGCTGAAGCTCAGAAACAGCTGAGAAATGTGCAGGGACAACTTAAGGTGACTTAAATATGCAATGTTACATAAAAAATACAGCTACTTGGGCCAAACATACAATACTGTATATAGATTTCTAAACTGAGTTTGTAATATGCTGAATCCAGGATGCCCAGCTGCACCTTGATGAAGCTATTAGAGGTCAGGCAGACATGAGGGAGCAGGTTGCCATGGTGGAGCGCAGGAACAACCTGATGCTGGCTGAGATCGAGGAGCTCAGAGTTGCACTGGAGCAAACAGAGAGAGGCCGCAAAGTGGCTGAACAGGAGCTGGTTGATGCCAGTGAGCGTGTGGGGCTGCTGCACTCGCAGGTATTGCTTGGAGGATGAAAAACAAGAAATTGAACTTTGTTCCTCTAAAATTCAGCACATGAAAAGTCATTTTTGTTTCTTTGATAATAGAACACCAGCCTCATCAACACCAAGAAGAAGTTGGAAGCTGATCTTGTTCAAATCCAAGGTGAAGTGGAAGATGCTGTCCAGGAGGCAAGAAATGCTGAAGAGAAGGCAAAGAAGGCCATCACTGATGTGAGCCATGTTTAAGTATTTTACCCTGAGCTTACTGCTCCATTTAAAACCCAGCTTTTTATACTGCACGTCCACATTTGAGCTCAAAAATATCTGTTTGAGACTTTGCAGTGCTTACAGAGCTGGTAACTAACATATAAATGATATTATTTTATTATATATTATTTTTATATATTATTTTTATTTATTTTCCCTTATCGTTATTCTCACTGGCTGATAATTGCTCCCTGTTTCATGTTTAGGCTGCCATGATGGCTGAAGAGCTGAAGAAGGAGCAGGACACCAGTGCTCATTTGGAAAGAATGAAGAAGAACCTGGAGGTGACAGTGAAGGACCTGCAGCACCGCCTGGATGAAGCTGAGAATCTGGCCATGAAGGGCGGCAAGAAGCAGCTCCAGAAACTAGAGGCTAGGGTAAGAAAAAAACCCCAAAATGACAACTTTGGTTTTTGGGCTCGTCTTGCAATTAGATTTGAAATGAAACCAGGAATGAACTTGACTTTCAACTTTAATCTGAGGGAACCCCTTGCAATGAACCATGTATAAATTGTTTTTTTTTTTTAATGTGTTGAAGTTGAACACTGGTTCCTATACAGGACTGGGTTTGATTACTTTGTTTATATCACTTTATATATCACGTTTACATCAAGTTCATCTGAGATTAATTATATTTTTGACATGTTTCAACATTTTCATTCCTGTCTCTATAAAATCTGTTCTTCTTATATTGTCAAGGTCCGAGAGCTTGAGTCTGAGGTCGAGGCAGAGCAGAGACGTGGAGCTGAGGCTGTGAAAGGTGTCCGCAAATATGAACGCAGGGTGAAGGAACTGACTTACCAGGTACAAAGACTTTATCTGTTATCATATCACCATTTTCCGAGCTATTCTTCTGTGCTGAAGACAAACTGCATGTGAATATGTTTCAGACCCCTAGAGGGCATGAATCCCCATCATATGTCTGAAACTCCCAACAGTGCTCAGCATAGTGTAGTGATATAGAGACGACCGCAGCTAAAAATACTCTCTAGGAATTCAGATATAAATACATAGACTTTGTGTGTTGATGTTAGTATGAGTCTTTGTTGATGTATGATATTTATAGATCTGTTCAACAGGTTTTCACTATGAAAAATTGGGAGGGGGAGGAAGTCTTGCATGCGCACTCAGTCTTCACAGGCAGTTTGATTGACAGAGTGTTTTACAGTGTTGAAGGATCCCCTAAAGGCTCTGCACCAAGTGATAAAAATGAAAATATGTAAAGTTCTCCACTGCTGTGCATTCATCTACACCTTCAGTGTCTGTAGCTTTGCTTGGTTGTCCCTGCTCTAGTCAGTCTTTGTGAATAGGCTTCAGTGTGTAAGATGTATGAACGACGCACTTGAAACACGAAGAGATGGTGGCTTTTGCTTTAGTGTTGTCTCAAACAGTATATACTGTATACTGCCTGTAGACTGAGGAGGACAAAAAGAACATTGCCCGACTTCAGGATCTGGTGGACAAGCTGCAGCTGAAAGTGAAATCCTACAAGAGGCAGGCTGAGGAAGCTGTAAGTGTGAAGTATTCGACACATTCAACACAAATATGCGTCACACCAGTAACACCTTCTCTAACACTGGAGGACTGGAAAGCATGCTGAAGCCAGTCTTTAATTTCATACAACTGGTGATATTGTTCAAACCATCACTTCTCTAACGTTGTGCTTCACAGGAGGAGCAGGCCAACACTCACCTGTCCAGGTACAGGAAGGTGCAGCATGAGATGGAGGAGGCTCAGGAGAGAGCTGACATTGCTGAGTCTCAGGTCAACAAGCTGAGGGCCAAGAGCCGTGACGTCGTCAGGGTATATTAGTTTCTACATCTTTTAATTCAGTAGTAATTACACTTGTTAATAATATTAAATTTCAGAATCTTTAAAGAACAACTTGTCAGGGTCTTTAACCACTAATCTCCCACTATCTCTTCTATATTGATTTAAAGGGAAAGGAGGCTGAAGAATGAGCATCACTCTTGAAAAGGCACAGTGCAAGAAATCATATAATATGATGTTTTGTCTGGTGTGAAATGAAAAATAAATCTACAAGCAAGTGAATACCTTTTTGCTGTTGAATTGCATGTGTCACTTAATACGTAATTTAAATTATTTTTGGACAGAGTTAATTATGCACAAACATTATACCTATGTTCTAATGTGAGGGCAGATACTGTCTTTTCAAGACAATCAGACAAATCATCAATATTTTACGAATTATGAATTAAATCCAGTTGCTAACAGTACTGGAAATGAAGTGAGTGGTGTGTTGCGCGTTGTAGTTTGAGCAGTGTAGCTTCATCATTCAAAATAACTGGGTTGTCAACTGTTGCCTGTTATCATGTAAAAGTCTCTAGGTTAAAATAACTGCAAATCTTTGCCTTGTGGTGATAATGTTACCGACAGTCTAGTGACCTCACAGTTTTTTCATGTGCCTCAAAACATATGTCTCACCATGTCAAGTTGTGGTCCTGGGATGAAAATAGACCTATTAGGGCACCCAGACATATCCATCCTGTAGGTTTAGATTCATGACAAATCATGAGTGCAAGCAAAGGTAACAAAATACTGCAATTTGCTTTTATTGCTAATAATGAAATTAAAACCGTGACCAGTATTCTGACTTCAAATCAGCGTGCCAATGTGCATCAGAGGCAAAATACTGTACAATGTACTCTTAAACTAGTGATTTAATGAAGATTAATATGGGCCGATGAAATTGAGTAACTGTAATGCTAATTAATTAAAGGAATCTGTTTTTTCAGCTTTACATAAAATTTATCCCAGTCATAAATGTATCATTCAGGTCCTGAATTAATGATATCAAACGTGACAAAATTTGTCTACCATGAGATATTTCTGTACTGTTTCTATACTGTTGAATGGCAATATTGCATTTTAAGTACGTTGCAGCAACAATGTTGGGTATTTAAATCACTCAATTAGCCAAAAGCTTACTTTCCAAACTGTATATCTATCTACAGAAACTCATTGATATTGTTGTATAGAACTGCATCAACAGTAATATATTAGTGAATGCAACTTTTTGCGGATTTGTTCCATTTATGATCGCCACCCTCCAGTGCTTCCCATTGTGTCACCCAACCCCACGCAATTCTGCTCGAAACAGACAACAACTTCATTAACTCTGTATGGTACGTCTCAGACCTTTTATTGTATTGTCATTGCTCACTCTGTTATTGCAATTCGATTGTTATTTTCATCTAGACCTAAGACTAGTTTTATAATCATACAAGTGTCAGATTGAACAAAAGTAGTCATTTATTCTATCTTCTGAATTAGTAATGCTTTAAAATTGTGTTTATTTATCTCATATGTAATGTTTCTCAGCTTCTTAGGCTACGGGTATGCAGTTGCTGCTGCTGCTGCTGCAGGAAGCTGATACAGTAACATTTGACTTGCAATAAATAAACACAATAGGATTTTGAAACACCTTAAAACCATGACATATTGATATAAACATCCATAGACCTCCATATGTTATATTTAAATTTTACCTACAAAATGGCACTCTCAGATGACACTTAAATATCACTGCCCTTTTGTCAAGCGGGACCCTAAGCCAACCAAGGAAGTGAGTGTTTTATATCAAAGGTTGTTCCACAGAAAGACTTGAGGCAGGGACAAATGGCTGAGCTCTTAGAACATTGCTGAGGAGACGGCTATATTTGTATTTCTTCCTAATAAGCTCACCCGGGGGCATAAGAGATCAAGTATCACATTTTTATTGAATATATAGGCCTATTTTGTCAGGTGTGAAGTCCTCAGTATTTAGCTTCTAATGCCCTCGCCCCATCAGTGTCATCTTTCAACAAGGAAAGAATGCAACCTACTACACATCATATAACATGATCCCCTTCTTGCCGTGTATGGGGAACAAACACTTGACTTAGGAGAAGGTCAAGCTACACGCCCAGCCTTGTCTTCAGTTCATCTGTCAGGACACACATTACAGCAAGACCATTTAAAGATAGGGTTTAAAAATACATCTGCGCCCTCGAGACAGCACAAGTGCCCGTCCCGAAAACCTGAAGACACAAATCTAATCACCTGTTCGCTGTGGATTCCAAAGTGGACAATAGAGCTGTAACAGACAGCTATAGAGTTTACAGTGCGACTGACAAATAAACAAGGACACTTTATGAAGCACCACATGTAGGACAAGAGCTACTAGAATAGGTGAGGCTCAAAACAACACACAGCAGAGGTTTGACCTACAGATAAAGCTATCTGTCATGTTCAAACCTCTGTCTTTCAGCAGCACAGAGGGGAGATTAGCATCTGAGGCCCCCCTCTCAGCAGTTATAACAAAATATCAAATACAAGAATGAAAAATTGTTAACGTGTGGGAATAAAAAAAAAAACACTTATAAGCTGTTTTTGCTGCCAATGTGTTACGTTGTCAGAGTTACCTTTGCTTCTGTTGCCGCTCTAACAGAATGACTGAAGTTTCTGCATCTGAGGAGGTTTGTGAGGAAACCTCTTTAATGAGCATGTTGGCAAATAAAACATGTTCTCAGTAATTGGCAGCTCAAGGTCAACACATTATATTTTTAATTAAAAGTCTTTGCTTCAGTTGAATCTGAGTTACCAGTTTATGTTGCATTAGCGCGCTCACCTTAAACACATAATCAATAGACTTAACAAAATGTCAGTTGACTTTTTTTTTTGACTCATAATCAGCTGAAAAATGCAGGTTTGACATCTGTAGTTCGTGCCTGACAATGAATTAATTTGAGCATGAAGTTTAGAAAGGTCTGTTTGTAATATTTTAATAAATCTCAGTCTGATTTGGCAGTGACAGAGTGATAATGTTCATGATATCACATTTCAGAGACAGTCCCTAGAAAGCTGAAGCCCTTTGACCTCCACTAGACCCAGCCAGACGACCCCTTTTAGAATGACATGTCTGAGCTCTAGGATTATCACACCCTCATAAACCACAAAAAATTGAACCAATGAGCCAGAAAAGCACAAAATATTTGTGACTCTGCAGATTCATAGGAGTATTGAGAACTTTTGGAGACAAAAATTGTAAAAAAAATGAAACATTCAGACTGTGTTAGAGCGCTGTCAGTAAAGGATTAATGGAAACCTGACACTGTTGGACCTCCAGACAGCTCCCCAGAAGTCATGTGTACAAATATCAGTGGCCAGACATCAGAAACATGGCAACAACACTTCATATTTTAGTATTGTTATGGCTTTGTTGTTGTTTAATAATGAAATAATGTGTTTAAATGTATTTTAAATTACTGTGTTGACGCTTAAATGCACTTGTGTTGGTACCAGATTAGATCATAGTGTTTACAGATCACTTTTCATCACATGACCCAAAACAAATAGCTCACAGGCTCCACACAGGCTCCCTGCACCTTTCAGACATTATGAAGTTCAAGTTCAAGTTTATTCGCATGGCACTTGTGTCAGAAAATAAGAATAAGAATAAGAAAACCTTTATTTGTCCTACAATGGGGAAACTGCATTGTTGCAGCACCAAGTAAGAACAGTAAGCAGGTAAGAGCAGTACAGCAAGGTAAGAGCAGTAAGTAAGCGATAAGCAAAAAAACTAGAAAAAAAAGAGAGGGCATGCAAGAGCTGTTGCAACCAGCAGCCAGCCTCGACCAGTGCCGGAAGAAATAAATTATAGTATAAGATACATCTGCAGCCATTCAGACACATCTGTTAAGACGCATCTGAAAGACGTGGACTGAAGAATTGCTGCAGAGTAATATGCACAGAAACTGAGGAAAGGACCCCAACAATCATTACCTGTTTTTATAATCAGGTCAAGGCTGCTGTGGAACCTGAATTATTCCTCACTAATTGCAAAAATTCTTTGGGATAATATGTCAGTAGTCTAAAAACAGGACTGCTTTTCTTGGCCCAGTTAATATAAACCTGGTTTTATCAGTTCTGTTCTTGAAGAAAGACATTTTTTAAAAAAAAAAAGTGGCAGCAAAGAGACAAAGAGACAAGCTTTAAACACCAGTTTATGTTACATCCTGTATTATGTGGTTCGCTTGTCAAAATGTCATATTAAGAGTACCTATTTAGCCCTTATAAGCAGTGTTTTGTTAATGTTTATAACACACTATAATGTAGTTTTAGGCAGCTGTACGAGCATGCTTAAGTGTTTATTAATGTCTAGTATTTGTAAGTGATTATAAGTTCTCTAATATTTACATAGATTGTTGACATTGTCTTTTTAATTTATGATCTGCTTATACTGAGCCCAAAGGATGTGTTGTAGTTCTTCACAAATACATGAATATTTTATTGATTAAACACTTATATCTGTATACACTACATAGTACAGTCATCTGTTGTAAACAATATGAATGTTAAATAGGCTCGCCAACATTTGTGATTGAAAACATACAAAATTGTTACTTTTGCCCGATGTCATACATTTCTAGTTTAAAGAGCATGCCTCAGTGCTGTGTTGGCATCTGTAATCTTCACACATTAACTCAAACACAGGCCCTGTTCCAAGACTGCCACCATTAGTTGCTATAATGAGATAATTGGACACTTTAGCAGGCATCATTATCATTGAAAGCAGCATAGTGATCTCTTTTTGGAGGGTTTCATGTCATAACACTGTGCTGTCAGAATGTCACACTTTGGTAATTGGAAAATGTGATGTGATTATAAGATATTAGTACTTATAATAAAAGCAGACGTTCTGATATGATGTGGTAGCATTGGTAAAAACAGAACCTCGAGTGCTTTGTGGCGAATTGAGGGAACTTCAGAGCAAATGCCATCACTACTTGTTTTTCACAAGATGCATATGTCATGTTTTCCCAGATACATAAATATCTCAATGGAGGAAATTAAAGTGCTATAAATATCAGTTGTTATTGTTCTTCTTTCTATTGTCCTTCCTCCCTACAGAACAAATCTAATTAAGTTTGGGATTTCATAAAATGCAGCGCTCAGCAAGTGTTTCTGCTATCATGAGGTATCATCATTTCCACAAGTTCTTAGATTAGCAACTGTTGAGCCCAATCCTGCTCCTTTGTCACAGGAAAGACTTGCAAGGCTTCTGCAATAGAATACCAGTGACATATGAGCTCTTCTCCATGGCTAAAGTCGGATCCTCTGCAGTGCCAAGGTGCATTAAGGAGATTATCATAAGTCCTAAACAATGTCTGAACTTCAGTAACCAATACGCCTGCCAAAACAATATTTACACAAGGTTAAAAAATGCTGCATTGTAAGTGTCTTGGTCTATTTATACACTTTTAAATTCAGTCTCTAGTTTAACTGTGTTTATTGTATGGCACCGTTACTCTTCCAGTAAAACAGTTTACAATAAGACAAATGTTTTTTGTGCCGTCACCTCTAAGGACACTTTGGTTTCTATTTCAAACAACTCACACTGATTAATATTGTTATGAATAACTGTGAGAAAACATCTTCATCATCAGCACTCTGTTCATGCATGTTTTTGTTGATAAAGCTGAGTTAATCTGGTGACATCAATTAGAAGCTTTTACCATTTATAGATGCCAATTAACCTTAATAAATTTTGTCATTTCAGAAACACTCTGTAGTTATTTCCCATTTGAATTCTTATCATTGTCTATAACTGGGCTTTGTAACTTGAAATGAGTCTGAAGGCGAATCTATTCCTTGATAAACTAGCTATGACAAAAGATGGTCGATATCAGATTAGAGGCAAAAATACTCAAGCAGAGAGCGTAAACGTACATGACCAAATAAAGCAAGTCATGTCTGCTGAGTGAACACTGATCTCTCTATATAAGAAGGGAGGCTGGACACCCCCAAGGACTGACAGGCGACCAGTCAAGGTGAGTGAGTTGCAGTCTTTTATTAGCAAGAGGAAAACCAGCAGCTTAATGAACAATGCAGGGTATGACTACTTATTGCCAGATACCATAAAGTGAATACAGAACTGTCGTTTTAATGCCAGGACTTCAGTGTACAGTAAGTTATTTTTTTTAATATGAAACAGATCCAATAGTTATTAACTGAAACAATTTCTTTCTTTCTTCAGAACACCCATTTAACCATCATTATCAGTTCTTCTGAGGGGAGGGGAAAAGGTAATTTATTTATTTTTTTACTGCTGTTGTCTAATGATATTTAAATATATATGCACATATATATTTTTGTGCCACCCACTCACTCCATTAATGATGTCTGCATCATTAAAGGGAAAATGCCTTGTCACTTTTGTTTAGTGTTATTACAGTTTACCTTAAAAACAAAGTATTAACAAAGATATTAACAAAGATATAGTCCTGCATAAAGACATCATGGCAGATAACAAAGAAATTAGACAATGGAAAATGCAACAGTGATGTTTGCATTTTATTTTCTCATTAATTTTGCATTAAAACAGAAAGTAAAATGTACCATTGTCTATTCCTTTGTTATTCACAACATTAACAGTATTTACTATCATTAGTACGGCTGTCAAACACAGAGGGAATAATGGCTGAAACAAATAACTGCTGTCCTGTTTTACTTACTTGCAGTAGAGGGTCACCATGAGCGGGGATGCAGAGATGGAGTGTTTTGGCCCGGCGGCTGTTTACCTCCGGAAGCCAGAAAGAGAGAGAATCGAAGCTCAAAACACTCCCTTTGACGCTAAAACAGCGTACTTTGTGAGTGAACCCAACGAGATGTACCTGAAAGGGAAGCTTGTTAAGAAAGAGGGTGGCAAAGCCACCGTGGAGACTCTCTGTGGAAAGGTGAGAACAAAAGCAGTGAAAAAAAAACATCATCATTATTCATCTGAATGAATTGATACTTCACTGCTCTTTTATTTCACTCTGAATACTGGTCACGTATAAAGATAGTATGACAATGTGAACATTACATAATATACCTGTGATGGAACAAGATGTTTCCAGTTCTGTAATTTCTCTATAATAAACCCTGAAGGTGAGCAGTGTTTAAAGTGATGATTTCTCTTGCTTATGAAGTGGAACCTCTGGCTTTAACACAAACAATAACAAATACTGACCAACTCTCATCACGAGTCTGCTGAAGTCCTGTGTTGTTTCTGCTCCTGTACCAGACAATCACCGTCAAAGACACTGAAGTCTTTCCCATGAACCCTCCAAAGTTCGATAAGATTGAGGACATGGCCATGATGACCCACCTCAGTGAGCCCTCTGTGCTGTATAACCTCAAAGAGCGCTATGCAGCATGGATGATCTACGTGAGTTTGACCTGATCATCACATAAGTAGTGAATAAAAATGCAAATACAGCAAGACGTGTGTCAGCAAACATCCTCTACTTTTCCACAGACCTACTCAGGGCTGTTCTGTGTTACTGTAAACCCCTACAAGTGGCTCCCAGTGTATGATGCAGTGGTTGTGGCAGGCTACAGAGGCAAGAAGCGGGTTGAGGCTCCACCCCACATCTTCTCCATCTCGGACAATGCCTATCAGTTCATGCTCACTGGTGCGTCTAAGAAATGTGGCAAGACTTTGCATGTTTATATTGTAAGATCATGGTCATTTCAGTTCAAAGCAACAATTAGCAACAACTTGTGTGAAACCTAATAAGCAAGAAGCAGAAACTGTTTTTAGACGTCTTTATATTGTAAGATATTTAAGATCTGACAGATTTGAAATTTAACATGTAAATAATATGAAAATGTCTTTCTTATTTTTACAGACCGGGAGAATCAGTCCATCCTTATCACGTAAGTTTGCAATATCTTTACACATTATTCATTGAACATACAGTAAACCTGAACTTTATGTAAAAGAAAAGTTCGAACTATGCACCATTATACTATATAACTATACTATACAGTTTTAATAAGTCTTTTTCTCAGTTAGTTGAGTTTACCTAAAACAAGATGTTTTCATTGCTAATTTGCCTGTTTTTTCTGTGCTCAAAGAGGAGAATCTGGTGCAGGAAAGACTGTCAACACTAAACGTGTCATCCAGTACTTTGCGACAATCGCAGTGGCTGGAGGAAAGAAGGCAGAGCAAGTTCCTGGAAAAATGCAGGTTTCGTGAAGATTTCTGTTTGTAGGAGAGAGTGTGGTTTGTGATCTTTGACCATCAGGTGTGAATCATTCAGTGTTGTTTCCCCCTGGCTTGTTTTCTGAATGAAGGGGTCGCTGGAGGATCAAATCATTGCAGCCAACCCACTGCTGGAAGCTTATGGTAATGCCAAAACTGTGAGAAATGACAACTCATCCCGCTTTGTAAGTGTTTGTTACCCTGAGGTTTTTTTTTTTTAATAAAACATCATATTGCAAGAAGTTATAATTCTAATCAACTGACCTGTTTTGAATAGGGTAAATTCATCAGAATCCATTTTGCAACGACTGGGAAGCTGGCCTCAGCAGACATTGAAACATGTGAGGACAGAAATGATAAAGCAGTTTGTTTTTCTGCTGTCATCATTTCATTGAACAGAGTTGATTGGTGTCTTACTTTCTGATCGACAGATCTGCTGGAGAAGTCCAGAGTGACATTCCAGCTGTCTGCTGAGAGGAGCTACCACATTTTCTATCAGCTCATGACAGGCCACAAACCTGAACTGATAGGTAAGACTTTTTTTGAGTATGAAAGTCTACCACCTGCTCTGCATATTTGCTGAATGAATCACATGCACTTTGCTTTGACAGAGGCTCTCCTCATCACCACCAACCCATATGACTATCCCATGATCAGTCAGGGTGAAATCACTGTCAAGAGTATCAATGATGTTGAAGAGTTCATTGCTACTGATGTAAGACAATTATCAAATCTAAAACCTGCAATAAAACTGGTGACATTTGGAAGGTTTTGAAGTTTCTAACTTTATTCTCTTTGAATGCTCACAGACTGCCATTGACATCCTGGGCTTCAGTGCAGAAGAAAAGATGAGCATGTACAAGCTGACTGGAGCTGTGATGCATCACGGAAACATGAAGTTTAAACAGAAACAGCGTGAAGAGCAGGCTGAGCCTGATGGCACTGAGGGTGTGTTGCACTACTGTTTTTGATGATGAATTACAGTAGATCCTTAAAAACTATAGAAAAGTTATTAATTTGATACTTTGGCAAACTCTATAAAAAGACATCCCTCAATTTTCTCTTTTTCAGTTGCTGATAAGATCTCATACCTCATGGGTCTCAACTCAGCTGACCTACTGAAAGCTCTGTGCTACCCAAGGGTGAAAGTCGGAAATGAGTTTGTGACTAAGGGTCAGACTGTGCCTCAGGTAAAATGTTCATAGGCAGTCCTGTGAAACGTAACTCTACGACCAGTTTGACACCCTTATTGATGTCTTGTCATTGTCTGTAAATTCAGGTCAGCAATGCAGTGATGGCTCTCTGCAAGTCTGTCTATGAGAAAATGTTCTTGTGGATGGTCGTCAGAATCAATGAGATGCTGGACACCAAGCAGCCCAGAAACTTTTTCATTGGGGTCTTGGACATTGCAGGATTTGAAATCTTTGATGTAAGTTTTTGTTGTTTTTCTTTTAACTTTGGCTTGTTACCAGTAGATATTCAATTACATCACAATCCTCTTTCTTAAATTAGTTCAACAGCTTGGAGCAGCTGTGCATCAACTTCACCAATGAGAAACTGCAACAGTTTTTCAACCACCACATGTTTGTCCTGGAGCAAGAAGAGTACAAGAAAGAGGGAATCGAATGGGAGTTCATTGACTTTGGTATGGACTTGGCTGCCTGCATTGAGCTGATTGAGAAGGTACTACTGTAGACATTTACACAACAATGGTAATAACATAAGGGACGACAGTTCAATGTTTTAATTTTTATGTTTTCGTCATCAGCCAATGGGCATATTCTCCATCCTTGAAGAGGAGTGCATGTTCCCCAAGGCTACAGACATCACCTTCAAGAACAAACTCTATGACCAGCATCTTGGTAAAAGTAAGTCCTTTGAGAAGCCAAAGCCAGCCAAAGGCAAAGCTGAGGCCCATTTCTCCCTGGTGCACTATGCCGGCACTGTTGACTACAACATCAGTGGGTGGCTTGACAAAAACAAGGACCCCCTGAACGACTCAGTGGTTCAGCTCTACCAGAAATCTTCAGTCAAACTGCTGGCCTTCTTGTACGCCTCGCATGCCTCAGCAGAAGGTACATGCTGTTTTCTGTCTCTACATTTTGACATATTAAAAACTGTGTTCAATTTAATAATTTCAATGTGATCGTCCTATCACTGATAGCTGAGGGTGGTGGCGGCAAGAAGGGCGGCAAGAAGAAGGGTGGCTCCTTCCAGACTGTGTCTGCATTGTTCAGGGTAGGATATGAAAGAATGACTTGTGGACTTCATTACACCAATTTAGTGCATTTTGCTAAATTAATTGCCTTTTAATTCTTTAGGAGAATTTGGGCAAACTGATGACAAATTTGAGGAGCACACATCCTCACTTTGTACGCTGCCTGATTCCCAATGAATCAAAGACTCCAGGTATGTGCTCTTTGTCTTAATGTTGAGGGTTAATGAAGATAGCAAAATTAGAGACAAAAAGCAATGTGTTTGGGATTTCTTTTACAACTGTACAAATCACGTGCTAAATTATGTATTATAGGTCTCATGGAGAACTTCCTGGTCATCCACCAGCTGAGGTGTAACGGTGTGCTGGAAGGTATCAGAATCTGCAGGAAAGGTTTCCCAAGCAGGATCCTCTACGGTGACTTCAAGCAGAGGTAGTAGCTATCTCTACTCTTGTTAGTTAAGATACAGTACGTGTTGGTTCTGTTGATCTAATTTGAGTAAATTGTTCCAGATACAAAGTACTGAATGCTAGTGTCATCCCTGAGGGACAGTTCATTGACAATAAGAAAGCTTCAGAGAAACTGCTGGGATCCATCGATGTGGACCACACTCAGTACAAGTTTGGCCACACCAAGGTATAGTAAGAGATACTTCCTTCCTGCTTGCTTAGAGGAATAAGATGAGCTGTCATCAGTATAACGTATAATTGTTTTTAACTCTCAGGTGTTCTTTAAAGCCGGTCTGCTGGGAACTCTGGAAGAGATGAGAGATGAGAAACTGGCTGAGCTGGTCACAATGACTCAGGCTCTCTGCAGAGGTTTCCTCATGAGGCGTGAGTTTGTCAAGATGATGGAGAGGAGGTAATATGTCTGTTACTGATGTTAAATGCTAAATCTTAATGCTTGCTTTTAAAATGTACAGTTTGTCTTTATATGATAAAGATCTACTGCCTCAGTTTTGTTTTCCTTTTTTTTATCAGAGAGGCTATTTACTCCATCCAGTACAACATCCGGTCATTCATGAATGTCAAAACATGGCCATGGATGAAGCTGTACTTCAAGATTAAGCCTCTTCTGAAGAGCGCAGAGACTGAAAAAGAGATGGCGCAAATGAAAGAGGACTTTGAAAAGACCAAAGAGGACCTCGCAAAGGCTCTGGCAAAGAAGAAGGAACTGGAGGAGAAGATGGTTTCTCTGCTGCAGGAGAAGAATGACCTGCTGTTGCAAGTGCAGTCTGTAAGTTGGATCATCACACCACATGCACATGTCTACTTAACACCCTACATCAAATAACATGAGATGTAATGATGCTGCTTGCAATTACCTTCAGGAAAGTGAAAACCTCAGTGATGCAGAGGAAAGGTGTGAGGGGCTCATTAAGGCAAAAATCCAGCTTGAGGCCAAAGTCAAAGAGACAGCTGAGAGACTGGAGGATGAGGAGGAAAT